>CM037092.1:44634407-45834407 GCA_020916435.1 Oxytropis ochrocephala | reverse complement strand
CTAAAGAAAATTAAGTCCCTAGTGGAGTCGCCAGCTGTAGAGACCGAAAAATCCGGGAAAGGATTCCTCGAAAGGTTCATAGGAAGCCGCCACCAAATTTTAGTTTAAGGGCAAATTCGGAAAATCCCTTTAGGTTTAGGACGAGGCATTGTTAGGGTTCGGGAGTCGTTATGTGTGGGGAAGGTATTAGCACCCAACGACATCCATTGTCTAATTAATTAAGATTTATTTAATTATTACCCTTTTATTTGTGAAGAAAAAGACTTATTTAAATTTTGGTTTTTAGTGCTAGACAAGAGTTTGAGTCTTGCTCCTACGTACCTCTGGTTGCAATGAAGGAATCAAAGCTACGTAGTTCTTCCTGAAAAAGGTTTATTGGTTTGTGTTTTTTAGTGTAGGGGTCCTAGGATTCCTTGAACTGTACAGCTCACCGATTCCTAGGACGCTGACTAACCCGATTGTACAACCGACTTAGTCCCCTACTTTTTGAAAGTAATTTTTTGAGTTTTTGAAAGAAATTGGTTTGAAGTGAGGTAGGTTAATTTTAAAATAGGTATTCTAGAACTCCTGAACTGTACAGCTCATTAGTTCTGGAACGCTGACTAACCCGGTTGTACAACCGACTTGGTCCCCTATTTATGGAAAAAATGATTTATTTATATTTTATTAAGTTTTTAGGATTACTGAACTGTACAGCTTGTAACACCCCCTTATATTTAAATGCTAATTCAATTAACTAAAATCAGAGTTTTTCAAAAACCTTTCCACGCACCTCAAAGAGGGTGGTACATTTAATGAAAACATCGTCACAACACATAGTAAAATCAAATGCATCGAATGCATAACATTCACATCATGGTCAAGTGGGTTAAGACCCTCAAATACCTGTTTTAATGTTTACAATAATCCATAGAAATAGTTGGTAACGCAGCGGAAATAAACAGAGTTCAACACATCCAAGACATAATCCGAAAACAGTGAAATACATAGTATAATATAGAATTGAAGAAAACTAGAGTCCCATCCCCGGTGTTACTATCAGAGCTGACTCAATAATCCCAAGAAGGCATGGCACCTTCACTCAGAACCACCTGCATGTCGCCACGAGAGCAGGCAACATAAAATGCTAGGGTGAGTCTCTTTACATAAATCATAACAAGTAAGATAGGCTTTATATTAGGAAAAACATCTAGTAACACAATCACAGAAGTCAGACATTTATCATCTCAGTAATACATCAATAAGAGTTTAAGAATGTATGATCATATGCATGTATGCAATATGCATGTGGATCCATACTCACCTCAATAACCCCGTCGGGCATCACCGCTTTTGGCCGAAGCCACCACCGCTTTTGGCCGAAGCCACCACCGCTTTTGGCCGAAGCCACATTATTTATTAACATCACCGCTTTTATATGCACATGAATTATGTGACACTATGACAATGCATTCACACATTCACAAATTCATTACTTCAATTATTAACTCACCGCTTTGGCCGAAGCCCACATCAATCAATAATCCACCGCTTTGGCCGAAGCCCACATCAATCAATAAGTCACCGCTTTGGCCGAAGCCCGCATCATTCATTCATCACCATTTATTAATTCAACACCTCAACATTAACTCACACTTTGTTGTCACTTCACCACACCACCTATTGATTAAATTCAATCTCACTCATGGACTAAAACCCACCTAAGGACCATTTTGACACACCAAGAATCAATTTAGGGACTTAGGAATTTATTTGACACATTGGAACTAATTAGACGCTAAGGGATTATTTTGTCACGCCAAGGATTAATTTAATTCTTAGGGACTAATTTGTCACACCAAGGATTAAATTAATTCTTAGGGACTAAACCATCACTTAGATATATTTTGGGTACCTAGACACCAAGGGGCAGCCAAAATGGCGCCCCATAACCAAACACCAACAGCCCACACATCACACACTAGCACAGGGCGCCAAGTTGCTAGTAAACTGGCGCCCCTCCCTGCACCGGCTCACCCTTGTGCACACACACTCAGTCACGGGCGCCAGATTCCTAGGGAATTGGCGCCCCCCCTGCCAAAACCACCCAAACCGAAAACACAAGGCACAAAACAGAGTCCTGGGCGCCTATTTGCCTAGCAAATGGCGCCCCTATCCAGCACAACACCACTCCAGCAACTAGACACCCCACCAGGCGCCACTTTCTCAGTGAAATGGCGCCCGCACTGCTCAAACCTTAAACAAAGAACTCGGGCGCCAGATTGCTCAGCAATTGGCGCCCTCTCCTTCACCTACCTGCACTTGCATAAAACACAAGCAGCCAGGCGCCATTTGCCTAGGCATTTGGCGCCCCTCCTCCAACACCATCACTCCAATGACTTCAAACCTAATCATTTACCCAACAAATCATTTCTCACATAACAACCACTCATTTAAACCTCAAATTGACATTATTAGTTTATCATATTCACACACTCATTCTCATGGAAACATTTCATCAAATACATAACATGCATAATTTCACAACTCATGCTCTTACAACCACAAACAACATGTTATGACCAAATCAAACATCCCAAACATCAATAAACATATAATCAACACAAAATCACACAACACATCATTCCTAGAGCTAATCCAACTATAAAACACATCCTACAAGTTATCATAAATGTAATGGAGAGTCCCCTAACCTTGGGTGAGCTAAAAACCTCCAAACAATCACCAAAGTCACCAAATGAAGCAAGCCTCCTTCAATGTGCAGCTATAGCCGAAAATACCCTCTCCCTTGGGTGGAAATGAAATTCAAAATGACAAGAATGAGCTTATGGAACTCTTAGAAATGGAATAAGGAAGGGAAAAGATGAAGATTGGGACCAAAAACTTACTTACCCACACAAGATTTTCAAGGAAAGTTTCCTCCTTTCCTCCTCCTACCTCACGCCGTGGCTGTTCTCTCCTCCTCTCTACTTTCCTTCGTTGCTTTCTTTCTTTCAAATGAGGGTTTGGTTACTTTAGCTTAGGACCCCTAACCTTTATGACTAGTATTGGGCCCAATAATGGCCCTTGGGCCTTATTCCCACTCCTACACTTAATTTATTCCACCCCCTGAAATAAAAATAATTCCAACTTAGTATCCTATTTAGAATTGATTAGACCCCTCTTAGATAAAATAACCTTTAACTATTTAATTAACTTAATTAAATGTTGCAAGCCTTAAATAACTTAATTAATTAAATAATTAAATTATTTTGGGCGTTACACAGCTCATTGGTCCTAAAGTGATGACTAACCCGGTTGTACAATCGATTTAGCCGCTTATTTAATTTCGAGAGAAAAAATTGTTTATGTTTGAGTTAGAAAAGAATTAAAAAGAAAAACAGGGGGTGAAAATTGTAAATTGAGGTTTTATTAGTCGCAGGGGTTGTATAATTAATAGGAGGTGTAAAGGAAGCCCGGTTCAAGATAGGAGAGCCAAAGATGTGAAACCGGGCTTAAGTGGGGGGAGGTGTGCGCGTGAATTGAAGGGGTGCAGATAGTAGTCTGATAATAACAAAAATAAAAAAAATAAAAGGGAGCTACATAAACCTAAGCCCAAAAAAACGAAACCCTAAAACACTTCTCCCCTTTCCCTTGTTTCAGCGGCGCCGCAGAGAGAGAGGGAATAAGCCCCAATTTTGGCACTAGTAAATTCATACTGCCTATATGTTTCCAGTTATTCGTTATACTACATGATATTTCAATCCTAAAAAAAGAATGAAGAACACCAACCTGTTTTTCCAGCCTCTGTTAGGTCTCCGAGACTGTTGATTTGTCGGTGATTATTACTGTTACTGCTACTGTATTCCCTTCAAACTGCCTCTGCTGTTGCTATCTTCCAACTCAGAATTTCATAATCGTATTTCGTGGATTAGGGTTTCGATGTGAAACTCTAATCCTTATTTTGTGTGTGATTTTCGCGGCTTTTTCCGTGTTGATTTCTGTGTGTTTTTAACTGTTATTAGACTGTTTATTTATTGTATAAAATCAGGTTAAGGCATTTATGATTTTTGACCGGGCTTTGAATAATTTTTCAGGTCTTGATCCAAGCCCAACAGCAGCTGCAGCAGCTTGGAATGCTGCTTGGAAACCCTAATTTGCTGTTTATTTTGTATTTTCGGATCAGTTTTTTTTGTTTTTTTTAGTATTATTATTTTTTGTATTTTTGGACTTTTTGGACTATTAAGTGCTTTTAAATTGTAAATTAAACTAAATAGAATTTTTGACATTTTTGGACATATTGGACTCTTAAACGCTTTTAAATTGTAAATTAAACTAAATAGATATTTTTTGGACTATATATATATATGTATATGCTTAAAGTAAGGACAAAATAATAAAAATAGAAAAGAAGTCGGAATGATGAGCCCAATTGCGAGAAAACAACTCGAATAAGCCCATTTGCAAGGAAACGACTCGGATAAGCCCAATTAAGTTCGACTAGCCCCAAATACGAAGATTCAACTAAAGAATGTGCGAAAAGATCGATCATTCGCGCGCATTCTCAATTTAAACAACGACATTTCGACTTAGTTGAGCAGGTTAGTTGAGATTGGCTTAGGTGAGACACTTTTTAATAATTCTCGTAATTGCGCGACTTCAGAACAAATAATAAAATAAACGACTAAAACCAGAAAAAGAATACGGACAAAATTGGGGTATAACACACTTCACTACCCCTGTTCACATGTCATCGCAGCATGCGCAAAATGCAATTTCGACCACATGCAATTCGTGGATCCACCGTACACAATGCATAATGTTTTCAATACTTACATTGTGGATTTCCCACCCTTGCCAACTGAGACCTCATGGCCTGATTTCAATACTATTGAACTACAACACGATCAAACTAAACGGAGAGATAAAAAGGGCCGTCCACAGTCTACCCGTATTCGTACAGAGATGAATCAAAGAGAAACGGGTACCCGCACCAAAAGATGCGGAATTTGTAGAAATGAGGGTCACAACGATGTTCATGATTGACTCACGAATGAGTAAGGTTTGCTGAATTTTTTTTTGTGAAAAAGTTTGGATATAAAAAAAAATTACATACCCATAGGAGTCAGTTACTAACCCAAAATATTAGCAAGGTGTGTTTGACACCTCAAGAATCAGCCTTTGGAATACAACCCTAATACCTGATAGCCTTACACGGTGTGAAGGCTTTTCGGAAACTTATAAGTCAAACGAGTTTTCCAGAACCAACTATCCTTCAAGAAAACCTATGTTGCAACTCTATAACTTTTATCCTGTTGGAATGAATCTACTACTCAACCACTTCGGTTTAAGAAGGTCTAGACAATAAGGATCTCATGTTTGAGACCTAACGACTTCCCTAGAAAAATAGGGCATACTGGAAATCTATGAACTTCACTCTATCATCACATATCGTTGACTACTCTAGGCGAAATATTTGTTTTGGAATTCAACACGGAATTGGGCTAGTTGTAGCATCAAAGAAATGATAAAATAGAAGAATTCTTTTAAGGGATCAAATGGGCGCACGATGGTGCTTTCAGTGTTGATTAAAAAAACAATGCTAACTATTTTACGCATTCCTTTAATCCTCCATCTTTCTGAACTCCGCGAACTTACAAACACAATCATAACCACCAGCCTCTACATCTGGTACAAAACACGTCCTATCTAACAAGAAGTAAGACTTTAACACTCAGTTAATTCAATCTTCCTACAGAACATTACAACCGTCAATTGAACTTTATACTCTTGTGGTATACAAGTTAGATGCCTAATAGTCTATGGCCAATGAATACTCTACCGATTGCTGAAAGACTATAACTACTAATAACCGTCTCTAGGAGATACACATTTTGGGAACAACAGGAATATTATATCATCATCCAGTGTCTAAGGACTTCATCTTGATGGTTGAGAATGCTCTTCCAACTTTTCAAACCCTTGGAGGTTTATGATCTACGACAAACGCTTTAGGATTTAATGACTTAGGGTAAGGATGGAGTACCCTTCAAAATAAAAACTAGGAAACGGTCCAAAACCTACTCAGGTGTGTAGATATTTTTATTAGCTTTCCAAAGCATCTCAGAACATTAAAATATGAGTTCCGGATAAGAAGTTATGAATAAAACAAGTTAGAGAACTAGCAAAATTTTCTCACAGACCGATACTGGCATACTCTTAGTCAGAGGGTTTTAATAGGTCACCTCAATCTACATCACAGGCTAGCTCCCCTTTATAAAGGGATTTAGTTCACGAATCTTGATCGAAAACTATTCCGACCGACATTGGGTGGTTCTGCTCGCCAATAATTAGATTGGACTATTGTTTACTATGTTGGCTTCATAACATTTCGTAAGGTGGCTCTGAGGATAAAGAACCTAAGCTAGACTCATGGCTATCCAAAAATATTTCTCTAATCCCGGACCATAAGTAAGGTTAACTACTAAACAATATCTCCGTAACTGATAGGCTGACTAAACAACGATCATGGTTTCAAGGTATCATCTGCTCCTAACAAGTCTCAGAACACAACTACTCATACTACTAGGGGACTTTCTCGTGTGATGACTCACTAGATGACCTACAACGACTTATGCAGCAACACAACAGTTACCCTGGTTCCAAAGACTAAACAGTCGCCCACAGTTCACTTGAACCAACACGGATGACCGTCTTTTGCTCTGGAATATTGTATGTAGCCCTCTGCTTCTGCTGCATGCTATGATGAAACTAGAAGGATAGATATCCTTTGACTTAGGGTTTAGGACATTTTCGGAGTTGAGGCAATCAATTGTCATCATTTTCAGTAATTCACATGAAACATTGATTGGATCCTGACTCAATACTTCACACAATATACTGAGAGGTTCTGACATTTAACTGTCTAAGTCTCTAGCTGACTCAATCTAACCTCTTTGACCATAAGGTCACTAAGTCCGACAAGGTCGAACTGCTTCGATTGCAAAATGTAACACCCTAGTATCTCTAACAAATAGAAATACTAAGACGTACAATTTAGCACACATTAGAGATAACTTCTTGCTTATGAAATTGAACACATTTAAACTTTAATTAAAAACTCATAATTGAGTCACTTAAGTCTCATACTTCAACATAAAAGTATTTTGAAACTTAAATACAATGATTGATCTTATAATAACACCTAGTGTTCAATATTCGAAACCATGTGCCTTTTACTTTAGCACAACACCAGCCCCAAACATGGTAATCCCGGTGAACCCCCTTCCACTAGTCCATACCATAGTGTAATGAACGGGGCCTAGGTTTAGGGATCATGACTTCCCCGCCTAGTATGCTACCTCATAGGGTCGTCACCCATAATAGTCTTTAATAACCTATCCGTCTTTCAATTAAACCTCAACAGTCATTGGTGAATTATTTGTTCATCCCATTTTCATTGTACAATATTTACTTAACATATAGTCCCTTATATTTCCTTCATACGTGTCCTCTCACGAGTAATACTATACGATTTTTCAAAATATTAATAACTTAAAAAATGCTTCATTATTAACATTATGAACGTGTTCAAAACCATGTCATTGTCAGTCTAAAATCATAAGATTTGGTTGAGAAGAAGATTAGAGGAGGTTTGGAATCGAAAGGAGTGGCGAAATGAGAATTTGGCATCCGGGGACATGCTCACACGCACGGTCTGTGTGCCCACACACGACCTATGTGCTCTGTACAGCACCATCATTTCATTTCGTTTCTCGTTTTCCCAATTGCATTCGCTTCCAAATCAGATTCCAATCACAACTCAACCTCAAAACAGACATTTATCACACAATATCAGTCAATACAACTCAATTTATCAAAAAATAGATTGCAAGATTTATACTATCACATTTCTCAACACATAACATAGGTATAGAGTTTTCTGCAGTAGTACATCTAATTTAGCTATTTATTTAAAATAGAAAAAAACATCGGATTTAAACAAACAACCACTCATTGGAAAGCTATCTGTGTCTAGTTTCAGCATATGATTTTTATTTTTCAAAATAAGCATCCAGTTGGTACAGTTTATAAAAATACAACACTAAGGTACAAAAACTAAACAACACTTTTTGGTCAACTTGCAACCCAGTGTTATTCATCAATTCTTAATGAAATTTTGTGAAACCAGTGCCTATCTCGTAAGGAATTATGTCTATTTTCAAATGAAACAAAACCCAACTCAAAAAGATATCTGTTCAGAAAGTTACGAACAAATTACCAAGAGTACTGCCATACGGGTTTCACAATAGTTCATAAATTTTTTACGGTTTTCGACTCTAAATTCTTTTGAAACGAACGAAACGAAATCAAATCAGTAACACCAACAACAAGCATAGGAACAATAAAAAGACCTAAGCGTGAGTAGAACTCATTCGAAGTGACAAAATCGAAACAATACGAGATTCCAAGCAAGGTACAGAGCAAGTAACTACTCGAACAAACCCCGTAACGGCTCCTCTCGCTCCCACAACCACGAAATCACTTCCAATTTTGAATTTTCACTACCCAACTCACTTAAATCAAAATGTGGCTAGTGTAGGTCTTCTAATATGGTTGTTGAACTTCAACAGTTTCTTATGAAGCTTCAATAGTGACATGCAAGGCTCTAAAACTCACAAAACTCCACTTTGAGCTGCACAGTTTAAAAATGGTAAGATGTGAAAGAAGATGATTCAGCTATTGAAATCGGTGTCATTAGAAAGGAAATTGAAAATGAAGAAGATTGGTGTGTAGAACACTTACATGCAATGATGGAATCAAGAACACTCACTTCTTCTTCCTCTTCCCTCTCGCGTCTCTCCTCTCTCTCTCTCTCTCTCTCTAATATGTTCTTTCTAATTTTCAGTTTTTGCTGAAAATGAAATGTGTTTTGAGTGTTTTTATGTTTGGTGAGCTGAGGGTGTTTTAAACACTACGAAATGACCGAAATGCCCTTTAACTCTAATTCTCACTTAACCCAATTTCTACCCAATCAATCACACAATAACTCATACTATTCAATCAATTATAATGTATTTAAATCATATGCCTAAGAAATTTAATATCACTATCACGCCTCTAACGTGTCAATGGCTGGACTTATCATTTAATCGAACAATCAATCAATAGAAATTAACCGAACTAGGAATGTTACACAACATCTTCCGCATTGAACAGTGGTTGTTCATCTTCACTCTCATCTTCATTTTCTGATACCACCGGCACCTATTTCTTTGTCGTATACTACTGCAGAAGTCCATAATGTCTTGTACAATTTCGATTGGGAACACTTCACTTTTATCTTTGAATGGAATATATTGTTTAATATCTCCACATGTTTCGTTCTTATAAGAATACATGCTACATCCATGGTGATCTGCATTCTGCTATTATCATCCATGCCTACATATATATTTCCCCATTGGAGTAATTATGGTTGAGAAGAAGTCTGTATTACACGCACGCATGTAGAGAGACATCGTAACAACACACCAAGTCAATCTCTCATTTACAACATCTCTTGGTCTCCAATAGTGGTTATCTTCAAACCATTCCTCGAGTCAGGATCGGTCATCGTTCACCAAGCCCTCCCACTTTGAAGGATAAGAACGCTAAGCTAGAACCAAATGATGTAACTTTCAACGTAAATACTCCTTATCGGTAGAACGCTTCTTGAATATGATTAGTTGAGCCAAGACAAGTTGCTCTTCCAACATAGATTTTCCCACATTTCTACATGATTTCGACCTCAATGTCTGTGCATGTCCAAGCCATTTATATGGTCTCCATGGATTGTTCTCCGACTTTGACTTTCCATATTCTCTAGCTCTAGATGTTTAAGCGTACGACTTAACCTTGCTTTCATTTTGTTTGGGTTTCCATTGTTGTTGGTATATATTGTGGTTCCTTCCATTTCTTTGATTGCAGATGTGGCGACAGTTTTGATTCGTTCTGGATTCCCATTTCCCTCTCAACTCAAAGCAAGGGGGTTGACATAAATCTTCTTTGCGCCATCGATGATGTTTTCTAATTGTATGCCAAACATCTCAGGATCTGTTACATCCAAGAATCTTGTGAAATTTTTCAAACCTCTTTCATTTTCTATCTCTCATTGCCGGTATTACCACATCCACTACCTTCCCATTATGTCCTTGCCTCTTACTATACAGAAAACAATAGTTATTGGAATTGTATTGGAAAAAGCTTTTAAGTATTGTCTTCAGAACCAAGTTTATGATTAAATTTCTCTATTGTTTACCGTTCTTAATTAATATCGCATGCTTATTTTATATATTTCCATATGGGGTGTAACAGTTACACTATGCATCATGCACCAAATGAGAGGAAACCTTTTGGGAGAAATAATAATATTAGATACTTTTTAACAAACATTTTTTGTAGTACAAAATTTGAGAATGAGTAACTAACTAAAAAAAATAAAGACTTATGTTTTCTTTATATTAGCTATTGCGCATTATTTTTCAATTGGGCAATACAATACTCTAAAAAGTTAAAAATTAATTACATATGCTCACTCAAATTTTACTTGGAAAAATAAACCCGTGCAATTGTTTCATTCACTAAATAAAAATTCGATATATTTTACCAATACATTGTTATTTACTTAAAATATGCTTTCATATGCTTACTTATTTGACTTTAAATTGTTGTGAAAATTAGAAATATAAGAATTATACTTTAGAAAGAAAGTCAACTAAAAATCTTCATTATACTCGTGTAATTCCAAACTGCCGTAAATTTAACTAACTACAATATCAAAAAAAAAAAAATTTAACTAACTAAAAAAATTTCATTTTGTAATTGTTTAGATACATTACTTTAATTATGGAAATTTCTCTACTACAAAACTAATATATAATTATTCGTTTAATAATCATAAAAGCAGCACATGTCACTCGTGTACATGTACTCTTAATATTCGTACAATTTTTTTTCCTAAAATATTGAATTTTGCAACAACCTCATCATTTTTTTTTTATAAAAAATTACCAGAAAAGAAAAAGTTGTATACAAAGTCAATATTTAAACTATTATTCTCAATTGAGTTGAGAAAGTGGAAGTTCAAAGGTCAATATACAATGAATCTGAGCCGTTTGATAGTACAACATCAAGGGTAACATGCCATCTAAATGTCACAGTCTTTTGTTTTTCGCTTTTCTATATATTAGGTCATAGAAGTAGAGATCATAAGAATTCCCATACCCTGACGGCCTGACACCCTTCCTTACAAACTCTCCGGTTAGATAATTTACACAAACAACCATCTCAGTTTTTCTCTCCCTGATACCATGGATTTTGATCATAGCTTTGTAGAAAACTTCCACCACCTTTCTGAGAAATATCCTGAAAACCCTTCTGCAAAGTTAGACATCCCTACCATGTTTCATGTGAAACCAATCTCCAATATTCTACTTCATCCATCGCTTACAACTACTCCACAATACCAAAATGATTTCCACCATTTTCAGCATCATCATTTGAATGGGTATGACAATCACTCGAGTGTTACTATGGAGGGTACTTCCTCCATCAATCCAATCTGTATGATCCCAACCCCTCTGGGTAATTCATACAAGGTTGCGCCAACCACTGGATCTATAGGGGTTTTTTCGAATTCTTGCAACCCCATGACCTTTTTGCCAAACACTAACAAAATTGAAGTGATGCATGGCTACCTAAACAATGGCAAGAATATGCAGGACTTCTCCGAAAACCTTTCACCTCAACAGTGTTCCAGTTTTCAATATCAGATGAGTCATTCTCTATCACCATCACTAGTTTATGATTCACGTGCATTGGCTCCAATGAATCTTAGGCTTCACGATGAGCTTTCAGACATTGTTGGAACTAAAAACAATCTTGGAGACAGTGATCGAAGACTCGTAGTTGGTGAGAATAATATAGGGATGAGGAAAAGTGATGAAATTCGTGAGGGGGATACAAACATAATCAAAGGTCAATGGACTGCAGAAGAGGACAGGTTTCTCATAATATTTTCGTTTGGGTCTTATTATTTACTCTGTAGATACAATATATTTTAATTAAGGAATTTCAATTTCATTAATCACACTTTGAAGGATGTTTGTCATTGTTTATTCAATCTGTTACTAGTCGTTGACAACTGATAAGCATTAATTTATTTATGATTTCATGATTTTATAGGGCTCTGGTCGAACTAGTGGAAAAATTTGGGCTTAAAAATTGGTCCCAAATTGCTAAGTTACTGAATTGCAGGATTGGCAAACAGTGTAGGGAGAGATGGCACAACCATCTACGACCAAACATTAAGGTTCACTCCCCCTCAACGCTTTTTATCTTTTCTCTCTCTTACGCACACATGTAGACAAAATAATATTTTATTCATCAACTTCTATTCTTATCAATTTTTTTAACATTTGACTATCATATATTTATTCATGGATCATATATGGTTAGTATTATTATTATTTAATTTTAAAATCTAATCCTAAATTTTATTAATTATTATTATCTTACATAGCTATACATTTAAATTAGTTTTCCTTGGATAATGTTAATGTCCCCAAAATATATTATGTACCTTTATTTTTTGTTTCAATAACATGGAATTTTTTTTGACAAAAGTTTAAATAACATAGATAGCTGGTATTGTTGGAGCAAATTCTCCAAAGCCTCTGCAATCTTGAGAGAGAGAGTGATTGTTGTAACCGAATTGAGAATGGAATAATGGAAAACGTTTAGCTTCATTATCTTCAGTCAAAGTATTTATACAAGCTATTGATATGAGAGGACTCACTCTCACCATCTATCATGGTGAGATGCCACGTAAGCGCCACATAGGCAATGACTAATACACTCAGCAAAAGTGCTTATTACAATTGAAAGGAAAAATACAAATAGACAGCAAAGAGTAAAGTATTACAAGCTAACAAGTTCCACTACCAGAATTACACAAATTGCTCTCAACACTCCTCCCTAATTCTGGTCTTCAAGAGTCTTCATTCCAATCTTTGCTTTGAGTTCTTCAAACCTCTTCACAGTGACAGGTTTGGTTAGTAAGTCTGCTAGCTGATTCTCAGTTCTGCAGTAAACCAGTTCAAGCTTTTCATTGCTCACTTGGTCTCTCAAGAAGTGATATTTGGTCTCAATGTGTTTACTTCGACCATGTGAGCTAGGATGTTTAGCTAAATCAATCGCAGACTTGTTGTCAATGTATAGCCTCATAGCAGAGGTATTGCACAGTTTTAGTTCAACCAGTAATTTTCCCAGCAATTGTGCTTGACAGGCGCCTTGTGCAGCTGCTATATACTCAGCTTCACAAGATGACAAGGCCACAATGCTTTGTTTTCTTGAGCACCAAGATATTGGTGTATTCCCCAACATGAATAGGTAACACTAGTACTCTTTCTGTCAGTTGGATCACCACTCCAATCTGAGTCAGTGTATCCATACACACTGTCACTGCTAGTTTTGCTTGGAAACATGATTCCTAAGCTAGCTGTGCCTTTCACATACCTAAGTACCTTATTAGCGCAGCCTATATGTGATGTTCTCGCTTCTCCATATGTCCGCTTCAAGAGCCCAACACCGTAGGCAAGGTCGGTCTTGTATTTACAAGGTATCTCAATGATCCTACAACTGCTTGTAGAGAGTTCCATCCACCAAGTGGTTCTTCTTCATCATTTTTCACTTTAATCCCACTTCGCAGCGCAAGCAAGGTGGTTGCATCCACTCATCTTGAATCTTTTCAAGATGTCAAGTGCATATTTCTTCCGATGAAGAAATATACCATCGCTAGTCTTTGCAAACTCAATGCCAAGGAAGTATGTCAAGGGCCCCAAATCACTCATTTCAAATTCCTCCATCATCTCACTCTTAAATTTTTCAATGTCTGCATTATCATTCCCAGTGACAAGCATGTCATCTACATAGAGACACACTATGAGATGCTTTTGTCATTCTTCTTTACATACACCCCATGTTCGATGTGCACTTCTCAAACTTGAGCCGCAGAAAGCCATCTATACGCTTGTTCCATGCCCCTGTTGCTTCAATCCATACAAAGCTTTATACAGTTTGTATACTTTATTTCCCTGATTTTTCACTACAAAACCAGGTGGTTGGGTAACATATGCCTCCTCTTCTAGAGGTCCATTCAAGAAAGCAGACTTAACATCCAATTGACTCATATTCCACCCATTTAGGCTAGCCATTCCAACCACTAACCTGATTGTTTCCATCCTTGCTACTGGTGCAAACACTTCATTAAAGTCCAGCCAGTTTTTGTAAAAAACCTTTTGCTACAAGCCTAGCTTTATACTTGGATACTTCACCATTGGGCTTCACCTTGGTTTTGTACACCCATTTAACCTCAATTGCTCTTTTATTCTCAGGTAGTGTGACTAACTCCCAAGTCCTGTTCTTCTCTATTGATTTTAATTCCTCTTTCATTGCTGTTTTCCAGTTAACATTGGCTAAGGCTTCTTCCAAAGTTATTGGTTCTGTCTCGGCTATGAGAACATTCATCATCAACTCACCATTAGTATTGACAGCACTATCTGGGAATACTTCATAGTCATGTAGTCTTTGAGGAACTTGCCTGTTTCTATTTGACCTTCTAACCTGAGCTTCATCATTCTCTACAGCCTCTTCATCTTCATCATCGGTTTCATCATTGTGCGGGTCAAATTCCTCATTCTCATCATTATGTAGATCAACTGTCACAGCACCTTCATTTGCAGTAATGGTATCTGTGTTCTCATAACCTTCATCACTCCAATTCCATCCTTTTTTCTCCTCAACCACCACGTCTCTACTCACTACTACTTTCTGTTTCACTGGGTCATATAACTTGTAGGCACCAGTCATATGATATCCTATCAAAACAAGTGGTTGTGCTCTCTCATCAAGTTTCTTTCTCATTTGCTCAGGTACATGTCTGAAGCATAATGAGCCAAAAATCCTCAAGTGATTCACATTAGGCTTCCTCTCATTCCACTTCTCATATGGTGTAACTTCATTCAATCTTTTGGTGGGACTTCTATTCAACAAGTAGGTGGATGTGGCTACAGCTTCTCCCCAGAAACAGTGAGGCACCCCTTTACTCTTCAACATGCTTCTCACCATGTTTAGAAGTGTTATGTTTCTTCTTTCAGCAGCACCATTGTGCTGTGGTGAATAGGGTGCTATTACCTCATGTACTATCCCTTCATTTCTACAAAATTCTTTGAACTCTAAGGAAGTATATTCCCCTCCCCCATCTGTTCTTAGACACTTCACATTGCTGTCACACTGATTTTCAACTAGCTTCTTGAATTCCTTGAAGGTGGCAAACACTTCACTCTTCTTCTTTAGTAGGTAGGTCCACATCATTCTTGTAAAATCATCCAGGAATGTCACGAAGTACAGATTCCCACCTAGAGTTTTAGTTTCAAATGGGCCACACACATCTGAATGAATCACCTCCAGTTTCATAGTGGATCTAGTTGGAACATATGATTTGAGTGGTTGCCTTTGTTGCTTTGCTTCACAAAGACTCACTACACACTCGCTGTGAGTTACGATATTTTTGTGCAACCCTCAACCATCTTCTTCTCAAGTTGCTTCAAACTCCTAAAGTTGAGATGTGCATACCTCCTATGCCACATCCAACTTTCTTTATCAATTGAAGCCTTTATACACCTATATCCCAAAGCATCACATTCCACTTTGAATGTTCTGTTCTTTGACAGAGGTGCTGTCAACACTACTTTCTTATTGCTGTTTAACAATTCCAGATTGCCATCTTCCATTTTTACTGAGTATCCCTTCTCAAGTAGCTGCCCTATGCTCAATAGATTGCTCTTCATGCCTGGGACATACAAGACATCATTGATCACAGTTTTCTTTCCATCACTCCTCTTAATCTCAACTTTTCCAATTCCTTCTGCCTTAATTGTTCTGCGATCCGCAAACCTAATATTCTTCTTGACACTCTCATCAAGTTCACAAAACCATGCTTTGTTCCTGTCATATGATTGGATGCGGCCTCGTATCTAGGTACCGAAGACTCAATTACATTTCCATCGAGTCCTGTAATGGCCATCAAAACTACATCGTGGTCCGTGTCGAATCATCACAATCAAGATAATCGAGCTTCACCATCCTTCCTTTTCCTAGGTACCCTCTCATTAACACATTCATCAGCAAAGTGTCCCCACCTTTGACAGTTATAACACTGTATATTCTTCTTATTAAACTTTTTCTTTCCTTTCTTACTATTTTCTCCTTCACCTTTGCTGTCATCACTATCAGCCGAGTTTTCTACCCTAGGGTTTTTCTCCTTAACATTCTCCTTTCCTTTCTTCTTCCAATTACTAATTCTTCTTAAATTTTGCTTGGAGAGCCTCCTCAGTGGCTCTCTCCTTCTCCTTCTCATTAACTCTTTCTTTTAGCCTAATTTCGTTCATCTCAAGTGCGCCTTGTAATTCTTCTAATTTCATAGTTTCTAAATTCTTAGATTGTTCAATTGCAGATACTACATAATCAAACTTAGGAGTTAGGGTTCTTAATACCTTTTCAACATTCAATTGAGTGGTAATCGCCTCGCCGTTGTTACGCATCTGGTTCGTGAGTAGTGTCAATTTCCCTAAGTACTCTGCAATTGAATCTTTCTCATCCATCTTGAGATTCTCGAATTGTCCACGTAGTGTCTGAAGTCTTGCCTTCTTCAGTTTTGCATCACCGGCGTACGCCAATGCAAGTGCATCCCAGGCTCCTTTCGCCGTTTCATACTCCGCGATCTTCTCAAACACATCGGCGTCAACACATTGATGAATTAGGAATAGCGCTTTGCTATCCTTTTTCTGTTGTTCTCGAAGCGCATCACCACCGGTTGCCACCACGCCATTGCGAATTACATCCAGAACTTCTTGATAACGAAAAACTACCTTCATCTGAATTATCCATCGATCGTAACACTTTCCGTCGAAGAGCGGTAACTTTCACGAAATTGGCCCATCGCTACCACCGTTGTTCCTCGTCATTACTCCGTTGTCTCAGGATCGTCTTCAACCTCGGGCTCTAGATGCCAATTTTTTGGAGCAAATTCTCCAAAGCCTCTGCAATCTTCACACAGAGAGCAGAAACTCACCACACACCTTCACACATGCTTTGAGAGAGAGTTGTCATGAACCGAATTGAGAATGGAATAATGGAAAACGGTTAGCTTCATTATCTTCAGTCAAAGTATTTATACAAGCTATTGATATGAGAGGAATCACTCTCACCATCTATCATGGTGAGATGCCAAGTAGGCGCCACATAGGCAATGACTAATACACTCAGCAAAAGTGTTTATTACAATTGAAAGGAAAAATACAAATAGACAGCAAAGAGTAAAGTATTACAAGCTAACAAGTTCCACTACCAGAATTACACAAATTGCTCTCAACAGGTATCACTCCCACTATTGTAATGCTTTCATTACCAATTTGGCCTAAAAAAAGTTGTACACATATATAGTTGCATATAATAAATTAAAAATCAATACGCGAATGCAAATTAAAAATTCTTTATAAAAGATCTTTAATTCATTTTTAATGTTAGAAACATGAAAGACTTTAATTTATAGTATGGCAATGCTTTATAAAACACTTTAATTCATGTTTTTACGTTAGAAACCTTTTGTCATCATTTGGCAATGATTCATACATATAAAAGGTGTGCAACATTTCTCTAGATGTTACTTTCATCAACAATGCTATTTTGACAATTTTTTTTTGACAAATCGACAAATTACCAACCTACAACATCAATTAACCAAGTTTTTTAGACTATTAGCCAAGCGATCAATTAACCAAGTTTTTAATCCACGCCTCGAAAACTGTGAAAAAACAGGTTGGCTAATAGTCTAAAAAACTTGGTTAATTGGTATTGTAGGTTGGTAACTTATCGATTTGTCATTTTTTTTTGTCAAAATAGCATTTTTGTACTTTCATCCATGATTTTTATCAAATCCTTTTGTCTGTATTTAATACCAACACTTCATACCAAATGGTGTTACTCATTATTATCATATACCACCCAAGATTTCTGTTAAAAAACAAAATCTTTTGTTGCTATTTCTTACGAAAATATTTCATATAGAACAAGCCTAGTCTTCTTTTAATTAAATATGCACAAATTATAAAATGTAAATTAAATTATTGTATTTTAGTGAATTTTCATATTAAGGCAGGTGGTGGATCATGCAAAACAATATCTATATATCACAAGTAAGTATTGTAAGATAGATAATTGAAACATTGTACTTGAAGGCATCTTAATTGCTTTGGAACATTGTACGATCAATGAAATTTGAATTTTTTAAAATAGTGACGGAAATTAGAGATGGAAAAAGGTAAAATCCGTCTCTAATTTCTGTGTCTAAGTGTTAGTGACATTAATTTTGGATACCAATTCAATTTTTTTCATCTCTAATTTCTGTTGGTATTTCAGATTTTTTAGTTGTGTTCATTCAATAATTAATAGTAATAGTATATGTTTCTAACCCACACATTTCATTTGTATGAATGTAGAAGGATTCCTGGACGGAAGAGGAGGACAAAATATTGATAGAATCTCACCAAATTGTTGGCAATCAATGGGCGAAAATTGCAAGAAGATTGCCTTGGCGTACTGAGAATGCTATCAAGAACCATTGGAACGTCAACAAACGGAAACTAAATGTTAAGAAGAAGAGAAACGGGCTCAAAGGTGGTGCAAAGGGAAAATTACTTTTAGACTATATTAGAGAAGTCATTGTTGTTGAAGGATCTAAAAAGGAGGTGAAGCAATCGATGAGCTTGATGAATATTAGGAGTGAGAATGATCAAAACAACAACAACGAACTTGGTCTTATGAATGTTCATTATGAAAGCTCAGATAGTGGCTTTAGCTCTGGAGCTTGGGCTACTCAAGAGGATAAAGTTGGTGGGTATGTGCCAGCAGTGTTCGAAGCTGATAATATATATGCCAAATGGGTCTGACACAATGAATTATGAGGTCGCAATGAAGATCCGATCTTCTCAAAATGCGCCTTAAGGTGTCAGCTGCATGCATGATTTATGTCCTAATTGGATAATTCCTTTCTCAATTTTGTTGTCTCTAAAACATTGCTAAACTTGTCGTGAATTTATGTTTTAGTGTTGTCAGTGATTGTTTGTGTTGTGATGTTTTCAATCTTATTTATGCGCTATATATCTATTGGACATCATATTTTAGTTTATAGTAAGTTCCCTAATTTCCTTTTGGTAATGGCTAAAAGTCGATCACTTTTTTAAGAACTTGTATTGCTAACTTTTAGTGTAGGTTTCTACAACAAACAAACAAACAATTAATTTAAACAAGAGCATGATTGCCACCAACATGCATGTTCAAAAAGTATGTCTTTCGCTTCAAACTGATAATCTATGTTAACAGATTTAGCTAGTTTTAAAATAGGCCGGCCTCTTCGCAACAATCTGGAAGGTTTGACATTAATATATATATAGCTACAAATGGCGTCCCAACTTTCCAAACAATTAATACCACACCTAGCTTCGTTAGTGAGGAAGTAAATATTCTATATATTCTTGTTTAACTCTGTAAACACCTATACATATTATCTAAATTAACTTTTAGGGAACAACTTTAGTCACAATTGTGAGTAATGAAAGAACATTGAAACAGAATATGCAAACCATCGCCTGACGAGGAAACACCATCATCTAATGAGAGGAGGCAGTGTTACCCATTATTAATTATTTCTCATTGTCTATTTCCTAACGATAGAGGCTTGCATTGCCTATCTAGATAGAAGAAATATATATAAACCCCTACGGTGGGACTCATGGTTACCCAAATCTTTTTAAAACTTCCCAAAATTAAAGGAACTCGATCGACAACTCCCCTTTGAACAAGGCTTAAGAAAACTGAATGCAATGTTATCAATAGACTCGTTTTTTCTCCTTCTAGCCTAGTGTTGGCTTTACCCTAGCTTGTCTGGTTTCTTTCCTTTCCTTTCCTTTCCTTTCCACGTTGAATTTTGTTTCGTTTTGTGATCAGTTTGGATGGATAGGAATTGATCAATCCCTCTTCCTAACAAATAATAAGAAGTCATTACAATTGCTAAAGATGAGGTCTCTGGGGTGAAAGTTTCAATAGAACCCTACAGGTAAGATCTGGAAGGATTGCCTCTTCAAATAAACTACCATCCAAGATTGGAGACTCAAGAACCCTATGGAGATCCAAGAGCTGAGTTCAAGAATGTTTCGTGGATCTTTGACAGGAACCTGGTCTTGCTCTCAAAGATCTCAGCGGAGAAGAAACAACCTTCTAACCTGGACTTGTTTCAGATGTCTTAATTTCTTCTAGGTTAAGATTTATGACCTTCCAGTCAAACAGAGATCTTCTGAAGCTCATTCCCAAAGAATTGGAAATGCTTTTGGAGGGTTTGAGGATATCGATTAAAAGAAGTGTACCATTGTTTGCTGGTGTTTTTAGCAAACAATCACTAGTTTTAAATATTGTGTTTGTGAGATCAAACAAGAAAACCTCGTGACAATTGCTCTCGTATCTTTGTGTTATTTACGGTTTTAAAAGAAACAAATTGTATGGAGAACAAAAATGTAGATAAAACAAAGTAATAATTGCAAGAATGATAAAAGAAAAGTAAATGATTGCATTGAATTGTAAAGGAAATGGTTCACAAGCACATACAATCACTACAAGAAAATCACGATTTTGCCACAGATATTTCCGTGGCAAATGTACAAATTTCCGTGGCAAAACAACATTTGCCATGCATAAAAATTGGTGGCAAAACGCCGTCGCAAATCGTTTGCCACGGATTTTCCGTGGCAAATGTTTCCGTCGCAAAATCCGCCGCTAATCCGCCGCAAATATCCGTGGCAAAGTCGTCGCGAATTTCATCGCAAACTGTGGCAAATCCGTCATAAAAATAAAAAAATTAAATCTTCAAACATATATACATCTTTGCATAAAATTAAGCTAGCTAAATAAGATAAATCTATTTACATCAAAGATGTCACATATATTTACAAATGAAACCAATAATATCAAGCCAAAAAAATCAAAGACTACAAAGTTACAAATGGAAAATCCAATTCATATTTCTAACTAAAAACTTGTATACACCTTAAACCGAGCAGCCAGATTTCCTATGCCTCTCCACTTCCACTTTTAGGTTAGCCTATTTGAGATAAGCATAAAATGCCAAATGTTTGTAAAAATAACAAAATATTCTTTCCAAACATTTTAAGTCGTAATATTGGGAGACCTCGGTGTTGAGAATCTCATTAATTCTCTTCTCTCTCCATAAGCTCCAATCTGCATAGTTTGAAAGGTCTTGCTCGAGACGTGAAAGCAGAATCTTGCTTTATGAAACAGATTTTAGTAGTTTCCTCAATCTGAGCATCTCTATCTATTAGTTTATCCTGGTGAGATAAAATGAGAAGTAAATATATTATAGAAATGAAGATATCTCACTACAAATAGAGCATAAAAAATGAAAACTTAGATGATGAAAATGATAACAGAGTAGAGATGGAAAACAGTAATTCAGAAACAATTTGAATCTCAATTCAAGCTTACATCTTCAAAATAAAATGCATGAATATTTATGAAATGAAGTGCATAGCAATTTTCAAATAATCAGGTCTAGTTTTATACCAACCAAGCATTTCCAAATAACCAAGCTTTTCTTGTAGTGAATGATTCTGTTCACTCGTTTTTCGCTTTCGTATGGAAGTTTGAGTTTTCAGAATTTCTGTGTTTATGTTGTGACCCCTTGCTTACTATTACAAAGTGGTATATATACTCCTAAAAGCAAACGTAAACAAAGGTAACCGCCCTTAACTGCTCTTGACTTTGAATTTCGACTAAACCGCTACCAACTGCTTGTCGAAACTTTGGGCCTTGCCTTGTCGAAAGCTCCTCTGCTTTGTTTACTTCTAAAAACTCTAAGTACCAGGCTTGTCGAAGTTTGTTCCTACTACCAACACTTAAAGATCTTCTCTCATTTAATTGATAGTAAAATGGCTTGACTGTGATTTGTGGTTTCCAAGACATCATTAATGAAGAATTAAACCCTTTTAATACTTCATTAAAAGCATAGTCAAAATTTTGGGATAACAGATTACCCCCCAAAAAATGTTTCTTTCGACAAAATGACGAATAGAATAAGAAAGAGCATTTTTTGAATACTGCGAAACATCACCTCTAACCACCTTCTGCACTTAAACAGTGAGAGAAAAATGACCATTATGACTTGCACAGATAAAGTGGCACGGATAAAAACGGCACAGATAAAGTAAACCGTTTAATTGGCACACATAGTATAGTTGATCAGCCATCACGTCCCTCAAAGGTCGCAAACGTGTGAGTTATGGTGAACGTGTGAACCACTGCATCTTCCAAACATATAAAAACGGTTGAACCCTTTCATCTCCTTCTTTACTCACTTGAAACCTTGTGAGAAAACTCTCTGCATTCCTCATCTTTGAACTTGAAGAAACCCAGATTTACAAAAGTTGCAAACTTTCGTCCTTTATTCTTCCATTTAAACCCAGACTCTTACCTGCATTTTTCTTTTAATCATTCATGGCTTCGTCATCCAAAATTGCTACAAAGAATATTGAAAGTTCAAAGCATGCTAATGAGCCCAGAAATACTCCGAAGACTGATGCCTTTGTTGATGAACCCAGTATTACGGATGAACGGCTACTTCTTTGGCAAAATCAGGTATTAATCCCTTCGACTGAGCTTTTTACTCATGCTTTTCTGGGTCCTTTACCTAATCTCTTGCTAGAAAATGATGAAGTCAAAGAAATCTTCCTAGTCCTTTGTAGCCATCGACCTAGAATTTTTGACGACACACCATTTGTAACACCCTAAATGATTTAATTAGTTATTTGATTAAATTATTTAAAGTGTTGCATTATTTTAATTATATTAAATTATTTATGTTAATTTATTTATAATTGAAGGAAGTGGTATCGGTAATTCCGAGGTGGCAAGTATTGGCCCAAGAGCCCAAGCCCAATGACTTAGGCTCCTAGGGTTGGTGCAATTCGCACCATTTGGTGAAGCAAAGGAAGAAAACGAAAAAAAGAGAGAAGAGAGAAGAGAGAAGAGAAAAATCGGCGCCACAAGGGAGAAAGAGGGAGAGTTTGGATCGCACCAAGGAAAAGAGAATGAGAGCTTCAATTGTTGCTGTGGTTTTGTGGGTGACTCAGTGGAAAGGGTTATTCTTCGGTTTATACAAGGTAAGGGGAGTCTCACCTTATAATAGGGGGTATAATAGGGTGTATGTATGTCATAGGATCCTTATTGATAGTATTTGATGTTGAATTTGAGTGTTGAACGATCGTTTGATGGATTGAAATTGAAACTAGTATGGAAATCGAATTGTATGTTAGTGTTAGGGCTTATATAGTCTTGATTTCGTTTTTGATGTGTGATTGATGATTAAAATGTGTAATTGAAGGTGCTAGCATGATTATGATGTGTTTTTGAGTTGTTGATGATGATTGATTTTGAGAGGAATTGGATAAAATTGATTTAGGGAACCCTAGGTACCCTAGGGCGCCAAATTGCTAGAGAAATGGCGCCCTGTGTCTTGCTGTGTGTTGTGCGTGCGTGTGTGTAAGCATCGTCGGGCGCCAAATGTCGCGAGAATGGCGCTGGTGCGCTGTGATATCATGTGTGTGTGCAGGGGCGCCAAATGGCTGCCCCAAGGCGCCCAGGATGGCGCCAGTGTGCGGGTTGTGTTGCTGTGTTGTGAAGGGTGTGTGTGTGTTGCTGTGTTGGGCGCCAAAGGCTGCCAGAAATGGCGCTTGGTGCGCCTGTGTCTAAGGTAAGGCGCCTGGTGTGGCGCCAAGTGCTGGGTGTGTGTTGTGTCTAGGTGCAGGGCGCCAAAATGTGGCTTCCCATGCGCCTGGTTGTGCTTGTTCAAGTGCAGGGCGCCAATGTGGCTGCCCTGTGGCGCCTGGTTTGGCGCCATGTTGCTGGTGGCGTCTTTGTGTCTAAGTCTGGCGCCATTTTGGCCGCCATGGCGCCCATTTGTGTGGCAGGTGTGCGGGTGCATGTGGCGCAAAGACCGTGGCGCCAAATGGCCGCCTCGCGCGCTCGTGTGTTCTGTGTCGTGTCTTCAGACAGGCGCAAATGTTGTTGCCCGCCATGGCGCTAGGTGTGTGCTCGTGTTCGAGACCGTGTCTCGGTTGTGTCTAAGTCTATGTTGCCTGTGGGGCGCCAGACATCGTGTGTTTGGCGCTGTGTGGTCAGTGTTGCCGGGGCGCCAATTTCTTGTGTTTTTGGCGCTGTGGTGCTCGTGCTGTGTACACCTGGGCGCCATTTCTTTGTGCTTTTGGCGCTGGTGGTCAATGTTGCCACTGGGGGCGCCACTTTGCTGTGTTTTTGGCGCCTGGTGGCTGTGTTGCCACTGGGGGCGCCATTTTGCTAGAGTTTTGGCGCCTGGTGGCTGTGTTGCCACTAGGGGCGCCAGTTTTGGGGGTTCTTGGCGCCCGGTGATGCCATTTTGTATTTTAGGTGCTGTTTTGGTCCTTATGTGCTAATTTGGTCCTTTAGGGTGCTGTTTTGGTCCTTATGTGCTAGTTTGGTCCCTTAGGTGCCGTTTTGGTCCTTGAGTGTGGTTAAGGTCCTCTAGTGTTGTTTTGGTCCCCTGGTGGTGTTTAGTCCTTGGGACATATTTTTCTAATGATGAAGTTGATGATGTGAGATTAGATGATGATGTGAATGACGAGGGGTCTAATGACCAAAACCAAAAATGACGATGATGGGAGGGATGATGTTGGTGATGAACTTTAGGCCGTGGTCTTGACGTTATAATTAAAAAGTGATGATGTGTATGACTTGCTGTTGGATGAAATTGTGTTGTGGTGTGTTCATGGAGTCACATGCATACATTCGGCTGCGGTCGCGACGATATATTTTGTAGGCTGCGGTCTTGACGTTTTATTTTTCGGCTGCGGTCGCGACGTGCCCAAGTGGCTATGAGAAGTGATGATGGTACCACATGCATGCTTGCATTGCATTCATTCCCATAAATAGTAGATGCTTTGCTAGCTGATAATTGATATGACTATTTCTGCTGTATAACTGTACATGTGTGATGCTGTGATTAATATACTGTTTATTATAGTCTTTATTATGTGGTTTGAGACTTACCCCTTTCTGTTGTTATTTACCACAGGTAACCATGAGTGAAGGCTTACTTCCTTCATTTCCCCGAGTCGGTCTGCTCTGATACGTAGCACCTAGGGGATGGGTTTAGACTCTAGTGGTGTAGTTTGTTCATTGTTGAACTATTGTATTTGACATTTCTGTGTTATCGCTGAGACTGCTGTTTACTCTATTGAGACTGTTTCTTTTTCCGCTGCATAATGTATGAATTTTCTAGTGCGTGGATTTAATTAATAAATTGATGAGAACCCCATCCCATTGATGGGTGTTGCGTATTGTATTGATGAGATAAAAGATTTTATGTTGTTTGAACTGAAGTAAGTGTAGCATCCCATTTGGATGAATTAAAGAAATACATTTTTGAAACTCTGATTTTTATTATTAATTGCCGGGTAGAAATGGGGCGTTACACCATTTCATTTAGATTTTCTGGTCAATCCTGTTAGAGTTTTTAGGTCTGCACCTAGGGTTGACCAAAAAAATTACCTAAAATGGCTCAAAAAAATAGAAACTAAGAAAGCCAATGTCTGGAAAAAACAAGGCATTTTCGACCTCATTTAGCTGTCAAAATATGGGCCTAAATATGACAGTACTCTTATTTTGGCAGTAATGCAATTCTGGGATTGTGCCACTCACAGTCTTCATCTTAAATGTGGTATGCTATCCCCTACTCTCTTAGATGTAGCTGCCATTACTAGTCTAAAGCCTTTAGGTGAAACCTTCGATCCTAAGCTTACCCCTGATGGTTATGACTTTAATTTCACCAATGCCTCTTTCGCCCCATACATTAATGATCAACATGACATTGATACTGCTGAAGTCACTGACTTGGAACATATAGCTTTTCTTAATCTTTGGCTATCCATTTTTGTCTTTTGCACCCGTTCTCTTCAAGTCACCAAATCCCTTGTACCTTTGGCCATTCAACTCCATCTTGGTCGAAACATCAACTTAGCCAAACTGGTCTTAGGGTTCTGCACCAACAACTTGACAACGCTGCTTTAGAATTGAAGGAAGATGAGCCAACTACCAAATTCCTAGATTCTCGTCCTATGTGGCTGCTGCAATTGTGGCTTTTAGCTACTTTTGAATCAAGGCTTGGTCTGTTTATTCCCAAAACAGTTCAACCAACTCTGGAAACTAGGAGAACTGAGGGAATTCGACTAGCACAATTCAAGTCCAAACAAATTGACCTCTCTGCTGAAGAATGTTTTTCCATCTATTTCGAAATCTTCTTGAATTGCTCCAACTTCAAAGAATCCATGGCCCCCTTCATAAATAGAACTCATGGGCCAACTTGGTTCAGAAGATCATTTCCCCCTTCCTCCATTGAGCATGCTGAAGAAACCAATCAGATATGGCAAGCCTACCTTTCTCCGGCAATTCTCTCTACAAGACTCACATCGAGCAAAAACAAGAATAACCTTGGAATTAGTAGATATTTTCCAAGTTATTTTGCAAGGCAATTTGGACTTTGTCAAATTCGACCTGCGCCTTTATATTTCCATAGGCGAGAATTTATAAGCCCAGAAACAGAGAAAGCCTATGAACGGTCTTTCGATAACTTCCACTACAAGGCTTTGAACTTCGAACCCATCAGCTACAACCCCAGATTTTCATGCACAGAAAAATTTCATGACTGGTGGCTTGAATATTACACTACTGCCTCCGGAAAAACCAATGAAACCAATGAAGAAGACCTCTTGGCGAGATTGTTATCTGCTTTTCCTTCGCGAAACGAAGGTATATATCTCCCTAACATTTAAAGTCGAAAGTTCCAATATTGTGTTGTCGAATTACTTACTAATGTTTTCGACACTATTAGCAGTTACAGCAAACTTAAAAGGAAAGGGAAGCAAGACAACAACACTAAAATCTTCTCCCAAGGCCAAGAAGAAAGCTAAACCAACCTCCACTCTAATTTCCCCTTCAACAAAGGTATGTTGCTATCAACCTATCTCAAGGTTTTCCCTAAGCACGAACTTTCGATCATGTCAGGAATTTCCTTTTTACAGAAAATATCCAAACTACCAAGTCCCCTTCAAATGGTTAAGTCTAAAGGGAAACAAACCATTTCTTCTACTTCTAAGGTAATATATATAAACCTCGTTTATGGTTCGACATTTCCTTTAAGTTTAAAATTCCTCTCGTAACAGTACTTACATTTTAAACTCATCTTCTTTTCTAGGACACTGATAGTAATGATGATGTTCCTCTCATACCAAGATCAAGAAAAAGGACTCTCCACAATCCTTTGAGGGCCATTAAAGGTATTGTTATTAAAGAACCTTCTGAACAACATCCAGCCAAAAAACTTAAGGTAAACACTTATTTTACTTCCAACCTCTTTTGTTTCACAACTTCTCATTTTCGACACTAACAACATAACATAAACAGATAAAGAAACAACCTGTTATTGCTCCTATTGTCGAATCCGTAACTGAAGTTATGCCACAAGAAATTTCTTTAGCAGCTCTAAAACTTATGTTAAGCCTTCACAGTTCATCGACACATTTGGCTAACAGATCTTCGAATACTTCTTTAAGATCAATCAACCAGGATTCGACAGAAGGATTACTTCGTCAGTTGAAAACTAAGTTATTAGAGGGGGATCTCGTGACGAAAATCGAACAAACTCCTTCTGAGTGTTTCGAGATCAAATCTCTTCTTCAAAAATTGAATAAATCAGATCTTCCCAAAGACCTTCTTGCTTTCTTAATCGAATTTGGTTCTTTCTTCGAGCAGCTCTCACATCAGATCAAACAACGCTCAAGCACCCTTAAGCACAAAGACCAAGAAACTCAACTTCAGCAGAAAGAGCTTAACTCTCTAAAGGCCTCCCAAGACAAGATTGAGTTCCTCGAAGCACAAGCAGCGAAAGACGAGCAAGAGATCGCTGAGTGGGATTTAAAAATCCAACGCTAAAATGAGGAGATTAAAATCCTTCAAACAAAGCTATCAAATGCTAAATTCCAGAAGAGTCGAGTCAAAGAAAGGATGGAGAACTCTTCTTCGTCAGAAAAGGAAACTGAGGCAGTGGTAACCATAGAACACTTGGAGAATGCCAATCAACATTACCATTTGTGAACAACTTTCATTTATTTATGTTTGTTCAATCTTTATCTCATTCAAGGTTGGCTTATATTGTTTTAAGTATTTACCATTTATTCTAAATATCCTGTTTTCGTCACCTAGTTCTTCGACTTCATAAGCACCATTCGAAAAACATTGCAACACGCGAAGTGGACCTTCCCACCCTGGTGACCACTTACCTAAGACTCTATCCTTTTTGTCCATAGGCAACAAGACTTTCCATACTAAATCTCATGTATCAAAGGCTTTCAACTTAACCTTTTAGTTATAAACTTTAGCTACTCTTTCTTTCTGTTGAATAAGCACTTCTAAAGCTAATAACCTTTCTTCGTCTAACTCAACCAACTCATCAAGCATCAAATTCCAATAATGATCAGAAGGAATTTCCCACTGTCTTTGAATCCTTGTTAATTGTAAACAAATTTCAACAGGTAACACTGCATCATGTCCAAATGTTAGCCTATATGGAGTAGTATTGATAGATTCCTTAGGCGAAGTTCGACAAGCCCACAATGCTTGATCAAGAGTATTGTGCCAATTCTTGGGTTTTTGCCCAACGTGCTTTTTAATCAAATTAATAATGATTTTATTGGCAGCTTCTACCTGACCATTAGCTTGTGCATAGTATGGTGTCGAAGTTAATAACTTAAAACCAATATCAGAAGCAAATTCTACCACTTTTCGACCAGTGAAAATAGATCCCTGATCTGTTGTAATGGTTTCTGGAATTCCATACCTATAAATGATATGACTTTGAATAAACTTTATTACTGCTTCTTGATCAACATTGGCTAAAGGTACTGCTTCCACCCATTTGTTGAAATAATCAATCCCTATAAGGATGTATCTATGGCCTTTTGACGAAGTTGGTTTTATTTCTCCAATCACATCTAAAACCCAACCTCTAAATGGCCAAGGTTTAACTATAGAATGCAACTCATTTGTGGGCACATGTTGTATCCCAACATGCTTCTGGCACTCTTGACACCCTTTAGCAAATTCTATGCAATCTTTCAACATAGTTGGCCAATATACGCCTTGTCGAAACAATAGCCATTTCATTTTGTGGCCTGCCTGATGTGAACCACATGTTCAACTATGCATATCAGAAACTGCTAAATATGCCTCATTTTCACTAAGACGTTTTAATAATACTCCCTCAGGGGTTTTCTTGAACAGCTCATTTCCAATTACCACATACCTTAAAGCTCTGTACTTCACTTTCCTATTGGTATTTCCTGTAGGATTTTGCAGGTAATTCACGATAGGCCTTCGCCAATCATTATCAATCATATTGTCAAGAGCAAAAATTTATGCTAAATCAACATCATCAACAATATGGCGTTTTTCGACTATTTCTTCATTTGTACTTATTGCCCCCCAAGTTTTTGGTGTTGACAATATTGTATAAGAATAGTCGTTATAAAGACAATCAATAGAAATGAGTTTGTCTTTTATTTTAATTAACTCTTCTAGGCTTTGTTTTGAAACTTTATAGCCTGAAGCAATTTGTGCCAACTCATTTGCCACTTGATTTTCAATCCGTGGTAAATGTTCTAGGTGTACGGACGCAAACCTTTTTAACATAGCATTGGCAACAATGAAGTACTTAATAAGGTGCTCCTTAATGCATTTGTATTCTTTTGTCAATTGTTTGATAACTAGTTCAGAGTCACCTTTTATTTCAACATGACTTGCCCCCAACTCAAGTAAAATCTCAAGGCCTACTATCAAAGCCTCATACTCGGCTTCATTATTGGAGCAAAAGTCTCGAATTTTAAATTTATACTTCGTTGGAATATTATTTGGGGAAATGATTAAAATACCAATACCAACTCCATTTTTATGGCTTGAGCCATCGAAGTATAACTTCCAAGGAGGTATGTCTAACAAATTCATTGCATGTTCGACAACAGAATGGTCTACTATAAAATCAGCAACCACTTGTCCTTTGATTGTCCTTTGGTATGTCAAATTATATTCTAACAAAGCCAAAACCCACTTACCAATTCGACTATGCATTATTGGTTTTGACAGCATATGCTTAATAACATCAAAATGCGAATAAACATAAACATTAGCCGGCTTTATATATTGCTTTAACTTTGTGCATGAGAAATACAAACATAGGCATAACTTCTCTATTGGCTATACCTAGTTTCGGCATCATTTAAAACTCTACTGAGGTAATAAATGGCTCTTTCGACACCACTATCATCCTCTTGTGCTAACATGCTACCTATTGTATTATCAGAAGCGGCTATATACATTTTCAGCATCTTGTTTCTAATAACAGGCAATAAAATTGGCGGTTTCATCAAATAAGACTTAATTTCATCAAATGCTGCTTGATGTTCATGCTCCCATTTGAATTCTTCTTATTTGTTCAGTCTTAACAATGGCGAAAAAGCTTGTGTTTTGCCACTTAGATTTGATATAAATATTCGCAGGAAGTTGATTTTTCCCAACAATGACTGAAGCTCTTTTTTGGTTGAAGGAGTCTTCGTTTCCATAATAGCTTTAGTCTTTGTTTGATTTATTCCCATGCCTTTTTTGTGCACCACAAAACCCAAGAATTCACCTGCACGTACGCCAAAGGCACACTTTATTTGATTCATTTTTAATCCATATTTCCTCATTCTTTCGAACGAACGTCGAAGATGGTCTAAATGACCACTTGCTGAGGAAGACTTAACCACCACATCATCTATGTATACTTGCATAAAGTCATCAATAAAATCATGAAACATAGAATTCATTTCTCTTTGATATGTAGCTCCCGCATTTTTTAATCCAAATGGCATTACTACCCATTCATAAACACCTAATGCCCCTGGACATCGAAAAGCGCTGACACGACCGTCCTCTTCAAAGAATAAAAATTTGATTATATCGGAATAACCGTCAAGCATATTGAGATAATCAAATCCCCTCTTCTTGAATCTATTAGCATTTACGCTACTGAGCATAGCGTATTCATCTTTGGGAGTTGCACTATTTAAATCTCTAAAGTTTACGCAAACTCTAAGTTTTCCATTTTTCTTCATTACAGAACAATATTAGCTAACCAATCAACATACCCGCGGTCTGATGAATTTATCAACAACCTTTCTATTTCTTCTTTGATCTTAGCCAACATTGGAGGAGAAAATATTCTTGGCATTTGCTTTATTTGGTTTCTTTCACGGTCGAATAGGCAATTGCATTTCTACCACTTCTCGACTTAATCCGGGCATTTCGTCATAATCCCAAGCGAAGCAATCTTTGAACTCCCTTAGTATGCTTAGCGATGATTTGGGTCTTTAGTACAACATCAAGGTTTGCGAAGAACATATGTTGGCCTTTTGGTGAGCCATCTCCCAAATCAACTTCTTCCAATGGGTCTTGAGCTTGCATACGCCTTGGCCGATTTCTCTAGGATCCTTTTCAAACCCCAATGGCTCGTCATCATAGATGCAATCAAGTCTTTCATCTGTGACTATGCCATCTTCTTCATCTCGGATTTTTGGCTTCGGATGTACCATAGTTTGATGAATTATTTCGGCTTCCATGGCCGCTTTTAATTTATTTTTCGCCATGTAAGCCGTAATTCGCATCCCATGCATTGGGCACTGACATATGGATACTTTTTAAGTTTGCGTGTCCCATCCTGTCGAAGGAATAACACCTTCAGGATAGACACTTACATCTCCCATTTTCTTCCTCTCCCAAATAAAACCATGTGTTGGATGAAGGTGAATTGAGGCAAGCACATTAGCAGAAGGGAGATATGCTTGTGTGGAAGATGTACATGGCACAATATTCGCCATTTGCTTCTCAAAGTTCTCCTTTGTGATTTGATTCACATCAGTACGAAAGTAACTTTGGTCAGCTTCGACATGCTCTACAAGACCATCTTCTTTCCACATCACTAATCGCTGATGTAAAGTTGAAGGCACATCACCTACCCCATGTATCCATTCTCTACCTAGGAGTAAGTTAAAGTTTGCTTTAGATGCTACAACCAAGAACATAGTAGTTCTTGTTATCGTACCAACAATGATATCCACTTCTATGGCCCCCAAAGAATGACCAGTTTTGCCTTCATAATTACTTAAGACAATGTTATGTGGTTTGAGGTCAGTGTCGAATTTACCTATCCTCTTCAACAAACCTTGAGGCATCAGATTCACTGCAGCACCTCCATCTACCAACACCTTGTTAATGCCAACGCCATTAAGTTTGGCCTGCACATACAATGTTTTCAAATGGTTCTGCATGCTTACATCTGGCTTCTCAAACTGGCTTATGATAAGCCATATCTTCAGTGAAATCTTCTTCAACATTATTTGGAACTGTAATGACATCGTATTCACTAGGCAATATAGACACCACATTGCAAATGACATCGTATTCACTAGGCAATATAGACACCACATTGCAAATGACATCAAAGTCATCTTTAGAGTCTTCGAAATCTGAAGCTATATCCTCATCCATGTCGAACTCAGCATCTTTCTTTTTCAATGACGACAAAGGAGGAAATATTCTTTCAGTAGTAGGCCTTCTTGGCTTCTCTGTAACAACAACTTTTCCTTTGACCCTATTTCCATCATTCACTTGATTCGCAGCACCTATACTTACCTTTGTGGATCCATCAATTTTTGGATTCACCCTCTTTGCCACTGTCGAACTACTTGGTGCCTGATTACTAGCAGCAAGTGCTGCTTTCTTCTTCTGTCTTTGGAAACAACGCCACTGAGTCTTTGTCATTGGGTTCTTACCCTTATAATTATTTTTGTAGTTATACTTAGCAGCATCACCTACATCTAGTTTAACAACCTTGACATGTGGGTTTGTGTGCTTACAAGCAGCGTGTATCCACTTTCCGAGAGAAGGATCTCGCCATTGGAACAAAAGTCTTAGTCCATTGATGCTTTTTGCACCTACCGCTTGTTTGTCTTAAGACACGTTCAACCCTTCAGCCTTGTAAGGAAGGTCTCCTTTTTTGAAGTCAAACTTTGGCCTCTTGTCTAACCACTTTCTTTTGTTCTTTTGTCGAACACCATAATCTTCGACACTTTTGGCTGCTTCTTTGTCAAAAACAAAGACTACATTTTGGGCAAAGCATCACTTGTAATTGTTCAAATTTTGCACCTATTGAGGAAATCTATAAATTCCTCTTCAGCTTTTCGGTACACAGCTTGCACCTTCTCATCATACTCCTTTTGAGTTAATTTCCGTTTTCCAGCATCAGCATGCACAACACTTTTCAACTTTTCTGTGGCAGACTTACCATGATTTGGATTGTCTTCCATTTTAGCTTCTACCATACCCACATGTGCATCGACTGGTTCTGTAAACATGGCTTCAGCTGTCGGCAATGGGTCAGCCTCAATTTGCAATGGTGCTTTCTTTTTATTATCACCAAATTTGAGCATTCCTTCTTCAATTGCCTTTTGTACTATATCCCTGAAAAGTACGCAACGATCAGTGTTATGTCCCAAAAAATTATGAAACTTACAATAACCTTTTTTCTTTCTCTGGTCGAGAGGTGGTACTTTCAGGCCGTTAGGCACTAATATTTGGCCATCAGTTACTAACAGATCAAAAAATTTATCACTTTTAGTAACATCAAAGGTATATGTTTTAGGCACAAATCTATCATTTTTAGGCTCTACAGGGTTATTCCCATTTGCAGGCCTTAATAATTTACAAGTGTATGGAGGACCATGCTTGAGTTCAGCCACATCTATTTCCTCCTCTTCGACATCGCCAAATTCAATATTGAATTCTTCATCAACATAGGCTACTTTTTCCTTTTTAGAAAACCCGACTGAGTTTTCCTTTTTTCACTACAAGAATAAGCTTGCATTGCCACTAAAGTTTGCCGCGGAGGATTGACCGTCGCAAATTTGCCACGGATTTGCGACGAAAAGGGAATAATGGACTACACACGAATACTCCCGCTCAAATTTGCCACGGGAAAGGATTTTGGTCGCTAATTTGCGACGGACTTGTCGTCGCAAACCCGTGGCAAACATTGAATCCCAAATAAAACCCACAACTCTCTCACGACCTCAGAATCTGTTTTCCTTGCTCTCCTCCCACGACCTCACGCATCCCTCCTCTGTCCTCCACCGCCCTCCTCCGTCTCCCTCCACCGCCTCCTCCGTCCTTCACCGCCTCCTCCGTCGATAAGCCACGCCCATCCTCTCCCGTCGCGTCCTCTCTTTCTCCCTCTCCCAGCGGCGAACTCGATCCTTCCTCGTGGTTTTGTTCCGTTCGCCACTGTTCTCCTCCGTTGGCTTCTGTACTACAGGTAAGTTTATTGCAAATTTTAGTTATTGTAAAGAAATCCCAATTTTTTTCAGATAAAACCCTAAATCCCTAATTCGTTTTCCCCAGCCCCGTGATTTCTTCTCATTCCTTCGTTTTCCCAATTCGTGGAAACTCTAAATTTCTTTCTCAATGAAGACTCTTTGTTTCTAATTAAGGAAGCAAAGGACTTGTAGCCTCTCTTTCCGTGCGTCTCTTTCTCCGTGCGTGTCTGGTTCTGCTTCTTTTTGTATTTTGAGATATTGAGGTAAGGTTCTTCTTGTTTGTGATTCTTATGTTTTTATAGTTTTGATTTAGTTGTTTTTGTACTTCTGCTAAGCATGTCGTTTCTGAGGGTTATGATTTAGGGTTATGCTTTCTTTTGTAAGGTTCATCACGTTCTTGAACGATGTTGTTGATTTTCTTTAGGTTATGCTTTTTTCGCAATGTTAATTTCGCTTCTCTGTTCTAGGAATCTTGTTAGACTTTTGAATTAGTTCTTCTTTATTTGTGCTTCATGTTGTATTTGAAGAAAGCAGACACTGCTCATCTATATGTATATGGAAATGATGGATTTAATGATAGAGGACCTTAATTTAGAATGTTGTTACCTTCCGCGAATAGAGCGTAATCCACCTAATAGAGAGTCAAAATTTGCTATATATTTTCATTTTTATGTGTTGTTTGTTTTCTCAAGTTCAGTTACTACAACAAAAGAGAAAACGATTCTTGTCTTCATTTTTCTCGGTTCATGGTAGGTAGACTACCATTTTCAGATTAACAAACTACTATTTGATAAGAAGATGTGTTTCATTACTTGCAATTGTAACTTTTGGCCTTTCTAGTATATATAATCTGAAGCAAGCAATGAAATTTTATCTTGGGATTGTAAGTAAGGAAAACACCAATTTGTGTAGACATGAAATAATTGAAGAATATCCTTTATTGTGATTGATAACAGACAAAGATTTTTAGTTTCTAAATCATTGTCTGCTCAACTTCATGTATTGAATGTAGGTTGAGACTAAATAACAGAATATCAATGACTTATTCAAAGTTCTATTTATTTATCAGCCAAGCTTTCAATTTGGTTAGGTTGGAAGGTTTGTTGACTCAAAATGTAAAGATTTTGATATTTTTGGAGAGTTCAGTAGGGGACACAAATTCTATACCAATCTAAATTATAATCAAACATTACCTGACAAAATCAAACAAAAACCAGAAGTCCCTCCTTTAGGTATGTGGTGTAAGTTAAATATAATCCCCTCCTATTATTTTGGATCCCATTTATAAAGATTTGCTAAGTTATAAGTTTTAGAAAAAAATATGATGGATCACAATATTATCAGAAGTATAACATCAGTGGTGGTGATGAGTTGTATATATAATATATTAATCATCACTTGTCTAAATATAAAATTAGCTCCAAAGTTTGTTTACATTTGACCATGTCAAGTGAATATAGGTGCAACAACTTTGTTGTTTGTGTATGCCTATAGGCTATAATTGTTATTCCTAAGGCTATTTTAACTCTATGAATGATATAATCATATGATAACAATCCTTGATGGCATGACCCCATTTGCGCAGTTTTTTGGAAACTGACTGTGTCGTGGAGTCTCGAGAGTTCTTTCGTACAACAAACTATTGGAGTTGTTTTAGAAGCACCTAGAGTGGCAGAGACAAAAGTAAGGTTTGTTTCTGATGTTCAATAGCTTGACACTATATCTTTAGATGCTTTCAAGTCATGAACTTCTAATATTGCATGTCCCCCTCTTTCTACTTGTGCACCCCTCTTTGTAAGAAAAAAGCAAACCTATTATGTCTAATATTTTTTTGATATCTTTACTTAGGAGTTATCTTCAAAATAAAAGCAATTGACAGTGGTTATTGTTTTCTTGATCTCATTCTTTCCATTTACTTAGCAATGTCTTAGTATGTAGAATGTCAAAATGTCATTCAAATTGCAAGTATATGACACCTAATTATGGTATGCCTTTAATTATCTAAAACATAAAACTTCTTTATGAATCGTATTTTTTACCATCATTATTTTTTGTATTCTTGCAGATATTCTATTTGGTTGGATTCGGCTTGTTTTTCTTGGAACCTCTTCTAAGCTTGTGGGTGCTTCAAGTGAGGGACCATTCTATTGATCTAGTATTTCCTATGCACTTGTAAACAATAGATACAATGCACACATGAAGATTGTGTTTTATTCTAACACATGAAGGAATTGCGAAGTTTTAAGTTCTCTTACTTTGATAATTTTATATTTTTATTCACTGTATATTTCTCTAGATGGCTTATTGATCATGCTTGAAGTTTATGGTTGTGTTTATGAAGTTGAAATTGATTTTCTGGTTGTGTTTATTCTCATTTCGCAGCTACTTGTAGTACATTTGCTCAAGGGCAGTAGTTATGAGACAACAGATTATATAAATATATTAGAGTATAACAACAACCCCAAAGCATTCATAAACTCTATTTTCTTAGTAAAAAGTCAATAGAACTTTATGATCTAGTTACAAGAAAAATAGTAAATTAGAGAAACACACTGATGTTTATAGGAATAGGACTATTTTTGAGCCTCCTATCATATGAAAAGGTGAAACCAAGTAACCAGGCTGTAAGGTCATACATCTAATTGCTTTGGCTCAAGCAGGAAGCTTATGTTGATGAAGTTAACTATAGTTGTAATTCTCTCTTCTTTGAACTAACGCAAACGTTTCCTTCAAAACTAAATTATATTAATTTTTTAGGTAGCTGTGAGTTCTTTAAAACTACCTAGCTAATATGATATGATATGAAAAGTAAAGAAAGCCATATCTCAGAGAATGAGTTTGAATTTGTGGTTGCTTAGCTATGTTGTACAAGATATTGAATTGTACATTTGGGTGCATGTTAAGTTACACAAAATTATGTTTTTGTGTATGGTACCCTTTACTGAGGATAGAAAAGGAGGTAGGATTTGCATTTTAGGTAGCTGTGAGTTGTTTAAAACTACCTAAGTAATATGATATGAAATGTATCAAGCCCCACTCTCTCTCGATGGGCATCCATCGTTTAAATTATTGTCTTGTTCTCTCTCTCTCTCTGGACATAATTTCCTCCATGATATATTGACAATTTTAAATGTGCAGAATGGAATTTCCTCCTTCGCACCGCCTTTGGATGTATGATAGGTTGTTTCCAAAAAGAGTGGGTTTGAAACAATCTTTTGTAGATGGTGTGTGGGAGTTTATTCTTTTTGCAATGACACAAGAACAATTTAGAGTTGAAGGGGGGATTCGATGTCCATGCGTCAAATGCGAATCTGGAAAGATTAGGAATCCAACGGAGGTCATTGATCACTTGAAGAGAGTTGGGTTTAGGCCTAATTATTGGATTTGGACGAGTAATGGTGAGAAAGGGTTTGATGTCGTCCCGTTGGTCGGCGAAATGTGCAGGGGTGCTTCAAGTAATTCCGCGGATATAGGATGTGGTGAACAAATCAACTTGATGCAGAATATGGTTTGTGACGGTCCTTAGGTGAATGTGTCATTCGAGGAGCAAGCAATATGATAACATGGAAGAGCTTCCGAATGAGCAAGCACAGAGATTTTATAATCTGTTGTTAGATGCAAACAAACCATTGTTTGAAGGGTCATCTAACTCAAAGTTATCGATTTGTGCGAAGCTTTTAGCTCTCAAATCATTGAGTAATACATCTGAGGTGGGAATGGACTTGATATGTGATATGATGTCGGGGGTGACACCTATGAATGAAAATTTGCCAAAGAATTTTTACGAGGCTAAGAGGTTAGTTTCTAAGTTGGGATTGGAAGCTAGAAGGATTGATTGTTGTCCGGAAGGTAACATGTTGTATTATGACAATGAGTTTGGGAAAATGATGTCGCTTATTACTTGAATGCAAATTTTGTAATGCGCCGAGGTATCATGCACGCAAAATTGGGACTAGTAGTAAGAATAAACCAATTCCTGTGAAGTCAATGTTCTACTTACCAATAACTCCAAGGTTGCAGAGAATGTTTGCATCCGAGAACATTGCAGGAAAAATGACGTGGCATTTTGAGAATAGATGTCCTGGTGTGTTGCGCCATCCGTCTGATGGGGAAGCGTGGAAACACTTTGATCGGGTACAACCTGAGTTTGTAGCGGATCCCCGCAACGTACGACTAGGGTTATGCTCCGATGGTTTTACCCCATATACCCAAGCATCGGCTTCGCCATATTCTTGTTGGCCCGTTATTGTTACGCCGTACAACCTTCCCCCTGAGATGTGTATGACTAAACCTTACATGTTTTTGACTTGTCTGATACCTGGCCCAGAAAATCCAAAAGCAGCCATTGACATCTATTTAGAACCACTAATTGATGATTTGAAGAGGTTGTGGAATGGTGTCTCGACTTAGGATTACGCTCGGAAGGAGAATTATATGATGAGAGCCGCTTTGATGTGGACCATTAATGATTTCCCTGCTTATGGCATGTTGTCTGGTTGGCAAACTTGTAACACCCCATTTCTACCCAGCAATTTATAATAAAAATCAGAGTTATAAAAATTTATTTCTTTAATCCATCCAAACGGGATGCTACACTTACTTCATTAAAATCAACAACAGAATAAAACAAAACATCTCTTTAATCAAAAGAATACGTAACACCAAAACAAGTGGAAATAGGATCCTCAAAAATATATTATTTTAGTCCACGCACTGGAAAAACCATACATCACGCAGCGGAAATAAATACAGTCTCAAAGAGATAAACAACAGTCTCATCAATAACATAAAACATCAAATATAGAGTTCAATGTACCAAAAGGACTAAACGGCTATAATCCTAAGCCCATCCCCTAAGTGCTACGTGATTCGAAAGGCATCGACTTGGGAATGAAGGAAGTAAGCCTTCACTCATGATTACTCGTGGTAAATAACAATGAAAGGGTGAGTCTCAAACTACATAATAAAGGTTATAATAAGCAGTAAATCAGTTCATAGAAGTTAATCAATCACAACATAACATATTATTTCCACAACAGTCACATTCACTTCAAGTATCATTTATGGGAATGATTGCAATGTAATGCAGTCATGCATGTGGTACCATTCATCGTCAATAGTTTTAGCCCCCATGGCATCATCGTCAATAGGTGAGCTTTTTCATCGTCAATAGCTCTAGGCCGAAGCCTCTTCATCATCAATAATCATCGTCAATATATGCACATGTATGCATGAAACCCAATGAGCAACCAACAACCACATTCATGCATCATCAAAATCACATCACACATCATCATCAATTTTAGTTGGTCATTAGACCCATCGTCAATAACATCCTCATCATTTTTAGTTTTGGTCAATAGACCCATCGTCAATATAAATTATGTCACAAGGACTAAACCCCACTAGAGGACCAAAACCTCACTCAAGGACCTAAACATCACCTAAGGACCAAAATAGCACTTAGGGACCAAAACAGCACCCCTAGGACCAAAACATCACCTAGGGACCAAAACAACACCCCTAGGACCAAAACATCACCTAGGGACCAAAACAGCACATAAGACACAATTTGGCAACACCAAAGCGACATAAAACCCCACAAATGGCGCTTCCCAGGTGCAACACCAAAGACACAGCGCAAAAATCCCACACACCGGGCGCCCTGTGCCACACCAAAGACACAGCGCCAAAACACCAAAGAAATGGCGCCCCTCAGGCAACATGTGCACTAGCGCCAAAGACACAAAGAATCGGGCGCTCGTGGCAACATTAAACCACACAGCGCCTAAATCGATAAAGGCCTGGCGCTTGGCAAAGAATACGGATTTTTAGACACAAACTAAGACACTGGCGAGAGACATCGTCTCGCATACGAGCGCTCTCATAGGCGCCATGGGCGCACATTTGGTGCCTCGCTTAGACACAGCGCGCCAAGGCGCCTATTTGGCGCCTGTGGCCGCGCCACATGCACACACACAACCTGCCACACAATCTGGCGCCACACTAGGCGCCATGGGCAGCCAAAATGGCGCCTAACACTTAAGCACCACAAATATCCAGCAACATGGCGCCACAGGGCAGCCACTTGGCGCCCTGCACTTGAACCAGTCACAACTAGGCGCATTGGGCAGCCACATTTGGCGCCCTGCACCTAGACACAACACACACAGCAATTGGCGCCACACCAAGCGCCTTGCCTTAGACACAGCGCATCAGCGCCATTTACGCGCGACCTTTGCGCCCCACCCAAAGAACCCACTCACCCACTTCACACCACAAAGAACACAACCAAAGACATCTGGTGCCATCTGGCGCTGGGCAGCCATTTCGCGCCCGCACACACACACCGTGCCACAGCGCACCTGTGCACCATTCTCGGGCAAGCATTTGGCGCCTGCTCGCTGGCACACACGCACGCATGCCTGACATCGCACACACAAAGACTGTAGGCGTCATTTCCAGCAGCATTTGGCGCCTCGTGCACCTAGGGTTCCCTAAAACCCCAAATTTCTCAATTCCCCTAAGATCAATCATCAACAACAATCATAGCAACGCTTCCTAATTCTTCTAACACTATCAATCACACAATTTAACAATCAATCACATACAAATCGATTCATATACAATTTCATAATTCATACAATCCTTCAACCATTCAAAACAACTCTAAAAACAAACCTAACATCAAGAACGCATCAAAACAATAAAATTCACATTCTAATTCTAACCTACAACCCATTATACCCCTTATTATAGAGCAAGACCCACCCTTACCTTGTATAAACCGAAGAATAGCTCTCTCTCTAGGAATCACCCACAAAACCACAGCAACAATTGAAGCCCTTATTCTCCTTTCCTTGGTGCGATCAAGCTCTCTCCTTCTCTCTCCCTTGGTGCGTCATTTTTCTCTTCTCTCTTCTACTTTCTCTTTTCGTTTTCTTCCTTTCTTTTCCAAATGGTGCGAATTGCACCAACCCTAGGAGCCTAAGTCATTGGGCTTGGGCTCTTGGGCCAATACTCGTCATCCCGGAATTACCGATACCACTCCCTTCAATTATAAATAAATTAACATAAATAATTTAATATAATTTTAAAATAATGCAACACTTTAAATAATTTAATCAAATAATTAATTAAATCATTTAGGGTGTTACAACTCTCCCCCACTTAGGAAATTTCATCCTCGAAATTCATACCTGAGTCAAACAGCTCTGGATAAGACTCCCGCATCCTACTCTCCAGCTCCCAAGTCATGCTCTCACCAGCAGCTCCCAACCAAACTACCTTGACCAAAGGAATGTCCTTCCCTCTCAGCACCTTCACTTCTCTATCATCAATCCTCACTGGCATAGTCTCCACAGTGAGATTCTCTCGTACCTCCACATCATCCATGTGAATCACATGAGACGGGTCTGGAATATACTTCCGAAGTTGTGACACGTGGAACACGTCATGCAAGTTCGAAAGGTTAGGCGGCAAAGCCACCCTATAAGCAACATTTCCAACCCTCTCAGTAATCTGGTACGGTCCAATAAATCTAGGAGTCAACTTCTTTGCTTTCAGCGCCCGCCCAACATCAGTCATAGGTGTAACCCTCAAGAATACATGCTCACCAGCCTGGAATTCTAAGTCTTTCCTCCTCCTATCATAGTAACTCTTTTGTCGACTCTGCGACTCTTTGATTTTCTCACTGATCAATTTCACCTTCTCTGTAGTTTCCCGAACAACTTCAGGTCCAAGAACAACACTCTCTCCAGACTCATGCCAACACAACGGAGTCCTGCACCTACGGCCATACAGTGCCTCGAAAGGAGCCATCCCTATACTCGAATGGTAACTGTTGTTGTAAGTTGTAACACCCTAAATGATTTAATTAAGCAATTGATTAAATTATTTAAAGTGTTGCACTATTTAATTATATTAAGTTATAATATAGTGTTTAATAATATAGTATTTTATTTAATTGAAGGGAGTGGTATTGGAAATACCGGAACCGCAAGGATTGGCCCAGGAGCCCAAGCCCAATGACTTAGGCTCCTAGGGATTGTGCATTTCGCACCAAAGGGAGAAAAGAAAGAAAAAAACGAAAGAAAGGAGAGAAGAGAGAAGAGAACGGTGCACCAAGGGAGGAGAAGAGAAAGAGCTTGATCGCAAGGGAGAAAGGGAAGAGGAAAAGCTCCATTGTTGCTGTGGTTTTGGTGGTGACTCAGTAAAGAAGGTTTTCTATGGTTAATTTGAGGTAAGGGGAGTCTCACTCTATAATAGGGGGGATAATGGGTTGTATGTAGATCATAGGTTATTGGTTGGTGTTATTTGATCATTGTGTGATTGTTTGAATCGTTAGAATTGACAAATTGCATGATAAAATCGATTTAGGGCTTTATGTTAGGGTTTATGATTTGTGATTTTGTGATTTGTGATGTAATTGATGATTGGACATGCAATTGACTGATAGAATATGAAATTAGGAGGATTAGAATAATTATGGAGTGAATTGATTTAAGGGAATTTGGGATTTTTGGGGTTTGGGGCGCCAAATTGCTAGGAATAAGGCGCCCTGTGTACTGTTCACGTGTTGGTTATGTGCCTGTGTGCAGGTGTGTTCTGCCAGGGCACCAAGTTGCTGGGAAAATGGCGCACAATACCTTTTGTGTGGTCGTGGGTGTGAGCCGATGGCGAGCGCCAAATGCCGCCCTGTGGTGCCTGAATGGCGCTGTGTCACCGTAGCTTGATGGATCGGGGTGTGTGTGTGTGTTGTCCGGGCGCCAATCCATCGAATAGGGCGCTGTGTAATCGCTTATGTGCACATACGGTGGTTTGAGTGAAACTTAGAGTTCTGAGCATATTTTACCGTGCCATCTTTTGCAGTTGCCTGGCCAAAATCAATTTTAAACATTTTGGCTCGAGTAGTTTTATGTTAGCATGTGTCATTTGAGAGATGTTCTAGTGGGTATTGCTATGGCGCTATATGTGTGCGCCTATGGGGTGGTTTGAGTGAAACTTAGAGTTGTGAGCATATTTTACCGGGCCATCTTTTGCAGTTGCCTGCCCAAAATCAATTTTAAACATTTTGGCTCGAGTAGTTTCTTTTTGCATGTCTTTGTGTGTCTTTGTGCCAAGTGCGTGGCGCCAAAAGTCAGCTGCCAGTGGCGCCAGCCAGCGCTCGTGGTTCGAGATCGTGTCTCGATTTGTGTCTTAGTTTGTGTCTAAGACTGTGTTGCCCAGGGGGGCGCCAGATTGCTAGGAAAATGGCGCCCAGTGGCTGTGTTGCCACAGGGGGCGCCAAGTTGCTGAGTTTTAGGCGCTAGTGCTGTGTTGCACAGGTGGCGCTGTATCGTGGGAAAAATGGCGCCTAGTGCTGCCTTGTGTCTAGGTGTGTGCTGTTTTGGTCCTTAGGTGACAGTTTGGTCCATAGGTGACTGTTTGGTTCTAAGGGTGTGGTTTTGGTCCCTAGGTGCCCGTTTGGTCCAAAGGGTGTCAATTTGGTCCCTAGGTGTTGAATTGGTCCTAAAGGGTGTTTTAGGTCCGTGAGTGGGGTTTAGTCCCCTAGTTGAGATTAGTCCTTGGGACTTGGTTGTGTTGAGTAGAGACTGAGGAGATTGATGATGCCATGGGGGCATGAGCCATGGGGGCTATAAACGAGATTCATAAATGAGGTGAGAAATAATATGTGAATTGTGATATTGTAAATATGCTTGTGATTGTGTTCATGGAGTCTCATGCATACATTCGGCTGCGGTCGCGACGTTTATAAATTGATTGTGAGGCCATGAGGGCCAGGCCATGGGGGCCAGAGTCATGAGGGCTCAATTTGATAATGATACTGCCATGGGGGCAAATGGTACCACATGCATGACCACATTGCATACATCCTCATAAACGCATAAGTGCTATTGTGTAAAGAATGGTTTGGTTTGTGTGCTGTAAACTGTGCCTGTGTGATGCTATGATTGTATATATATATTGCTTATTATCACCTTTATTATATAGTTCGAGACTCACCCTTTCTGTTGTTGTTTACCACAGGTAGTAATGAGTGAGGGCTTGCTACCTTCACTGTTCCCCGAGTCGGTCTGCTCTGATACGTAGCACCTAGGGGATGGGACATAGACTCTAGTTTGATTTGTTTTGCTCACTGTTGAGTTTTCATACGGTCATACTATGTATTATTGAGACTTGATGATTATTCCTTTGACATGTAGTTATTATTCCGCTGTGTGATATGAGATATGATTCCACGCGTTTTATGGTGTTACGTATTTGATTATATTTATGAGTTGAATTGACTGTTTGAGAATTTTAAGAGATAAGTGTAACATTCCATTTGAGAAAATAAATTTTCATATACTCTGATTTTGATTTAAATTACCGGGTAGAAATGGGGTGTTACATAAGTGAACTCAATCAATGGAAGATGTGTATCCCACGCACCTCCCTGCTCAAGAACACAGGACCACAATAAATCCTCCAATGACTGAATGGTTCTCTCTGTTTGTCCATCAGTCTGAGGATGATAAGCTGAGCTCAACCTCAATCTGGACCCCAATGCCTCTTGCAAGCTTCTCCAAAAATCCGAAGTGAACTTGGGGTCTCTATCAGACACAATGCTCTTCGGGACACCATGCAGCTTCACAATCACTTAAATATATATCTCGGCCAATCTCGACACCGGATACGAGATGTTGATAGGAATGAAGTGACCAGACTTCGTCAACCTATCCACAATCACCCAAATAGAATCAAATCCCCTCACGGTATTTGGCAACCCAGTCACAAAATCCATGGAAATGCTATCCCATTTCCATTCCGGAACCTCTAATGGTTGCATCAATCCCGCAGGCTTCTGGTGCTCAACCTTTGACTTCTGACAAGTCAAACAGGCATATACAAACTGTGCCACATCCTTCTTCATACCAGGCCACCAGAACAACTTCTTCAATTCATGATACATTTTTGTAGCCCCTGGATGAATACTCAACTTACTCCTATGGCTCTCCTCAAGAATCATTCTCTTCATCTCAGCATCATCAGGAACACAGATCCTATCCCTGAATCTCAATACACCCTAGGAATCCAACCTGAAATCCCCATCCACAGCTTGATCACCCGCAACCAACAAATCCACAAGCTTCACATCTAACTTCTGGGCGTCTCGGATACTAACCAGAAAATCATTGCCAATCTTCAGCATACCCAATCTAACACTCTGCGGTGTTACTTCACAAACCAGACTCATATCACGGAATTGCTCAATCAACTCCAACTCCTTCAACATCATTGCTGACATATGCAAAGTCTTCCGACTCAAAGCATCAGCCACGACATTAGCTTTGCCGGGATGATAGTTCAAGCCGAAATCATAGTCTTTCAACAGCTCTAACCAACGTCTCTGCCTCATATTCAGCTCCTTCTGGTCAAATAGGTACCTCAAACTCTTGTGGTCACTAAACACCTCAAATCTAGTACCATACAGATAGTGCCTCCAAATCTTCAGCACAAACACAATTGCAGCCAACTCCAAATCATGAGTAGGGTAGTTCTTCTCATGTGTCCTCAACTGTCTGGACGCATAAGCTACTACCTTCCCATCCTGCGTCAACACACCTCCCAAACCCATCTTGGAAGCATCACAATACACAACAAAAGGTTGATCCGGAACAGGCAACACTAAAAATGGAGATGTTGTCAACCTCTTCTTCAACTCATTGAAGCTTTCTTCACACTTAGCATCCCACACAAAAGCCTTTCCCTTACACGTCAATTGAGTCAACAGAAGGGCTAGCTTAGAGAAACCCTCAATGAACCTCCTATAGTAACCAAATAACCCCAAAAGCTTCGATCTCGCCACCGACTTTGGGCTCTCCCACTGCAACACTGCATCAACCTTGGCTGGATCCACAGCTATACCATCACCAGAAATAATATGACCCAAGAAGCTTACCTCATTCAGCCAGAACTCACACTTTGACAGCTTAGCATATAATTTCTTCTCTTTCAACAACTCTAGCACCAACCTCAAGTGCTCTGCGTGCTCCTCTTCAGACTTAGAGTACACCAGAATGTCATCTATGAATACTACCACAAACCGATCCAAGTAGCTATGGAAGATATGGTTCATATACTTCATAAACACCCCTGGTGCGTTGGTAACACCAAACGGCATTACAGAATATTCATAATGCCCATGTCTAGTTTTGAATGTTGTCTTCTGGATGTCTTCATCTTTCACTTTGATCTGGTGATAACCCGACCTCAAATCAATCTTGCTAAACACCTTAGCACCTACCAACTGGTCCATCAGATCATCAATTATCGGGAGAGGATACTTGTTCTTGATTTTCACTTTATTCAGTTGCCTATAATCCACACAAAGTCTCATACTCCCATCCTTCTTTTTCACTAACAACACCGGAGCTCCCCATGGTGACACACTAGGCCTCACAAATTTCTTCTCAAGTAACTCTTCTAGCTGCTTCTTCAATTCAGACAACTCAGAAGCTGACATCCGGTACGGTTCCATAGACACAGGCCTAGTACCAGGTACAAGATCAATCCCAAACTACACTTCCCTCTCTGGCGGCACACTAGGAATCTCATCAGGAAACACTTCAGGGAACTCACGCACCACCTGCAACCCTTCCACTATGGCTTGGTTCTCAGCAGACAATGATGCCATCAAAGCAAACAGATGACCACCCTCCTTCATTACCTTAAGCAGCTGGCCTGCAGACAACAAAACAGACTCTTCCTCTTCTGGAGGAAGGAAACTCACAGACTTGCTGAAACAGTTGATGTGCACATGGTTATCTACTAACCAGTATGAACAATAATTTAGAACTAGTCTAACAACACCTAATTGTCATAAAACACTATGACAGAAAGACTTGGCCGGACATAACGAACTTTTGCTCTGATACCACTAATGTAACACCCCATTTCTACCCAGCAATTTATAATAAAAATCAGAGTTATAAAAATTTATTTCTTTAATCCATCCAAACGGGATGCTACACTTACTTCATTAAAATCAACAACAGAATAAAACAAAACATCTCTTTAATCAAAAGAATACGTAACACCAAAACAAGTGGAAATAGGATCCACAAAAATATATTATTTTAGTCCACGCACAGGAAAAACCATACATCACGCAGCGGAAATAAATACAGTTCTCAAAGAGATAAACAACAGTCTCATCAATAACATAAAACATCAAATATAGAGTTCAACAGCCAAAAGGACTAAACAGCTATAATCCTAAGCCCATCCCCTAGGTGCTACGATCGAGAAGCGGATCACTTCTGGGAATGAAGGAAGTAAGCCTTCCCTCATGATTACCTGTGGTAAATAACAACAGAAAGGGGTGAGTCTCAAAATACATAATAAAGGTTATAATAAGCAGTAAATCAGTTCATAGAAGTTAATCAATCACAACATCACATATTATTTCCACAACAGTCACATTCACTTCAAGTATCATTTATGGGAATGAATGCAATGTAATGCAGTCATGCATGTGGTACCATTCATCGTCAATAGTTTTAGCCCCCATGGCATCATCGTCAATAGGTGAGCTTTTTCATCGTCAATAGCTCTAGGCCGAAGCCTCTTCATCGTCAATAATCATCGTCAATATATGCACATGTATGCATGAAACCCAATGAGCAACCAACAACCACAATCATGCATCATCAAAATCACATCACACATCATCATCAATTTTAGTTGGTCATTAGACCCATCGTCAATAACATCCTCATCATTTTTAGTTTTGGTCAATAGACCCATCGTCAATATTCATCATCGTCAATTCTTACATCATCCACTTCATCATTATAAATTATGTCACAAGGACTAAACCCCACTAGAGGACCAAAACCTCACTCAAGGACCTAAACATCACCTAAGGACCAAAATAGCACTTAGGGACCAAAACAGCACACCTAGGACCAAAACATCACCTAGGGACCAAAACAACACCCCTAGGACCAAAATATCACCTAGGGAACAAAACAGCACATAAGACACAATTTGGCAACACCAGGCGCTAAAAACCCCACAAACTGGCGCCCCCCTGTGCAACACTAGCACACAGGCGCCAAAATCCCCACACACTGGCGCCCCCTGTGCCACATGTGACATCCGGGGCTGACGAGGGCGGGGAGTGATCGCCGGTGCCCAAAAAGGTGGCATGGCAAAGAGCTCTTGGCGCCTTCAAAGCGGCGGGCGCGTGAATGAACCGAATACGCATCGGAATGAGAGGATCCCGAGGCCGTGTAGGTACGGGATCGCATGCATTGAAGGAAGGCTTAAAAGAATTGATTTGGACTACCTATACCAACAAGATGCATCTTCTTTCGGGAGCCCATCCCATAAGAACTCCATAGTTAAGCGTGCTTGGCTTGGAGTAGTAGTGGATGGGTGACCTTCCGAGTTTTTAGGAAAGCATGCAAGTGAGGACAAAGCATCTTTGAAAAGACTCGTGTTTGTTCGTGGGGCGCCACCGATTCTAGAAGCGATGCAGGATGTTACAAATGGTATCGAGAGCGCCAGACCTCTCTCGAGACGGTGTGGTTGGGGACGAACCAAGCGGAAGGCCCAGTGGGCATGTGACATCCGGGGTGACGAGGGCGGGAGTGATCGCCGGTGCCAAAAAGGTGGCATGGCAAAGAGCGGCTCCTGGCAGCTTCAAAGAAGGGGCGCGTGAATGAACCGAATACGCATCGGAATGAGAGGGATCCTGAGGATGTGCAGGTATGGGGATCATGCATGGTTGAAGGAAGGCTTAAAAGAATTGATTTGGACTACCAACAAGATGCATCTTCTTTTCGGGAGCCCATCCCATAAGAACTCCATAGTTAAGCGTACTTGGCTTGGAGTAGTAGTGGGATGGGTGACCTTCTGGGAAGTTTTCCGGAAAGCATGCAAGTGAGGACAAAGCATGTTGAAAAGACTCGTGTTTGTTCGTGGGGGCGATCACGATTCTAGAAAGCGATGCGGGATGTTACACCACACCAAAGACACAGCGCCAAAACACCAAAGAAATGGCGCTGGTGCAACATGTACTAGGCGCCAAAGACACAACAAACTGGCGCCCCCTGTGGCAACACAACCACCACACACAGCGCCAAATCGGGCAAAGAATCGCGCCTTGGCAAAGAATAACGATTTAGACACAAATCGAGACACCTTGTCTCGCACACAGCGCTCTCACAGCGCCATGGCAAAGACATTGGCGCCGCCTACACATAGTAAAGAACACAAAGCGCGCAGGCAGCCTATTTGGCGCTTGTGGCCGCGCCACATGCATACACACACCCTGCCACACAATCTGGCGCCACACTAGGCGCCATGGGCAGCCAAAATGGCGCCCAGCACTTAAGCACCACAAATATCCAGCAACATGGCGCCACAGGGCAGCCACTTGGCGCCATGCACTTGAACCAGTCACAACCAGGCGCATTGGGCAGCCACATTTGGTGCCCTGCACCTAGACACAACATACACAGCAATTGGCGCCTTGCCTTAGACACAGGCGCACCAGGCGCCATTTCTGGCAGCCTTTTGCGCCCCACCCAACAACCCACTCACCCACTTCACACCACATCAACACAACCAGCACACTGGCGCCATCCTGGGCGCCTTGGGGCAGCCATTTGGCGCCCCTGCACACACACACTGTGCCACAAGCGCACCCAGGCGCCATTTTGGGCAGCATTTGGCGCCCAATCAGTGGCACACACGCACATACACTGCACACACAGCACATGGCGCCATTTCCAGCAGCATTTGGCGCCCCATGCACCTAGGGTTCCCTAAAACCCCAAATTTCTCAATTCCCCTAAGATCAATCATCAACAACAATCATAGCAACGCTTCCTAATTCTTCTAACACTATCAATCACACAATTTAACAATAATCACATACAAATCGATTCATATACAATTTCATAATTCATACAATCCTTCAACCATTCAAAACAACTCTAAAAACAAACCTAACATCAAGAACGCATCAAAACAATAAAATTCACATTCTAATTCTAACCTACAACCCATTATACCCCTTATTATAGAGCAAGACCCACCCTTACCTTGTATAAACCGAAGAATAGCTCTCTCTCTAGGAATCACCCACAAAACCACAACAACAATTGAAGCCCTCTTCTCCTTTCCTTGGTGCGATCAAGCTCTCTCCTTCTCTCTCCCTTGGTGCGCCGTTTTTCTCTTCTCTCTTCTCCTTTCTCTTTTCGTTTTCTTCCTTTCTTTTCCAAATGGTGCGAATTGCACCAACCCTAGGAGCCTAAGTCATTGGGCTTGGGCTCTTAGGCCAATACTCGTCATCCCGGAATTACCGATACCACTCCCTTCAATTATAAATAATTTAACATAAATGATTTAATATAATTTAAAAATAATGCAACACTTTAAATAATTTAATCAAATAATTAATTAAATCATTTAGGGTGTTACAAAACTCATGGTAAATTAGCATGTCCACATTGTATGGAGCATACAAAGGCATTTACCTTGAACCACGGGGTAAGAGTTCTTGGTTTGACTCGCATCGTAGGTTTTTACCACATGATAATGCATTTAGAAGGAACAAGAATGCATTTAAGAAGAAGGAAGTTGAAAATGATGAGCCGCCTCCACGATTGACTCCAGGCCAGGTTTGGGATAGAGTTAGAGATTTGCCCAAAATCACAGATGATCCCCTTGTTTCTCGATTTCATGGATATGGACAAACGCATAATTGTACAAAGAGGAGTATCTTTTGGGATCTCCCATATTGGAAAGATAATTTATTGAGGCACAATCTTGATGTGATGCACATAGAGAAGAATTTTTTTGACAATATATTTAAACATGTTGATGAACATAAAGGACAAAACAAAGGACAATGATAAGGCGAGATTGGATGTTGCTCTTTCATCGCAATCGAAAAGACTTAAATTTGAAGCCACAAGCTAATGGAAAGATGCTCAAACCCAAAGCGTGTTACTCATTAACAATCGAGCAAACAAATTCAGTTTATCAGTGGATAAAAGAATTGAAATTCCCAAATGGATATTCTTCTAATTTGGCAAGATGTGTTGATGTGAATAAGAGAAAATGAATGGGATGAAAAGCCATGATTGTCATGTATTTATGGAATGTTTACTCCTATTGCGTTTAGTTCTTTACTGGCACATGTTCTAAATCCGCTTAATCAAGTGAGTCAATTTTTAAGGATTTGTGTTCTGCATCTTTAAGAGATGTTGACCTTGTTAGGATGGAACAAAACATTTCATTCATTCTATGTAAGATGGAGAGAGTATTTCCACCTGGTTTCTTTGATTCTATGGAGCATCTCCCCAATCATCTAGCATATGAAGCAAGACTTGGCGGACCGGTTCAGTACAGGTGGATGTATCCATTTGAAAGGTATCATTTTAAGAACATATTCATTTTTTCCCATTTGAGGTGAGTATAATTTTCCATCTAATCAAGTTGTTTTATAGATTCATGGGTGATTCTAAACTATCGGTGAAAAACAAGGCGAGAGTTGAAGGATCGATTTGTGCATCATACCTACACCGCGAAATAACCAACTTTTGCTCACATTATTTCACCAACTTCACGTTGAGAAATGAAAGATATGATATGCAAAATGATTGTGTTAGACACCCATTAATGTTATCGGTCTTCGGCAAATCTGGTCGCCATTTTGGGAAGGAGTCGATTCATTGGTTAACGGATGAGGAGTATAAGTCAGCTCATGTTCATGTGTTGAACAATTGCATTGAAGTTAAACCATACATTGAGTATGTATATCAATATTTTCATTCAATTAATTGTTGATATATGTCATCTCATTTAGTGCGTATCATCTAATTTGATCAGGTCATTCTTGTTGTCTGAAGACGTAAGAGTTGATCAGGCATCTGTTCATATATATGAACATTTTCAATTATGGTTTCAAGAAAAAGTAAGTGTTGAGTTACTTGTTCCTCAACCTTAATCATGTGTTCCTTACGAAATAACTTGTTTGTATATCATGTACGTAGGTTTACTCTGAGGAACCAACTCCAATCAATCAACACTTGAGAAATTTATCTGATGGTCCTTATACAAAAGTGAAAGGGTATCACACATTTTTCGTGAATGGCTACAAGTTTCATACCCACTCCTGGACAAAAAACAAAGCAACAATTAACAGCGGAGTCTATGTAAAAGGGTGTCATACCCCAATTTTGTCCGGCTTGTGTCAAAACCCTAATTTTCCCCAAAAATAAATAAACAAAGGAGAAAGAGCATCATGCATTGCATTGAGGGTTCTAAAAGTCATTTCAAAGCTTCTAAAATCATTTTTGAAGTTAGAATGCACTTCTTAGACAAGTTAGGTTTTTTTCAGTGCAAAAGGGTATTTTGGTCATTTTGCAAATAAAGGGCAATTTCTCAGGACAAGTCATCCAACATGCATTTTTAAGGTATTAGAGGTCATTCCTAGGATGAAAAAATCAGTTTTGAAGTGAAAATGTGCTCTGGGCAAAGAACTAGGGTTTTTAAAGTGAAAGGGTATTTTGGTCATTTCACAATAAAAACGGTCTTTTGTCCCAAATCCCTGGACAATCACCAATGATTTATTTGAGGGATATTTGTGCTCCATTGTGATTATTTTTGTGCGCAAGTGTTAAACTTTTGGCTTAAAAACCTAGTTTTTAGGTAGTAAGGGTAAAATGGTCATTTCCTTTGAAGTGGGGTAAATAAATCAATTTTGGGATTGATGAGATCATAAAATTCAGAGCCCAATCATTGGATTATAGGATTTGGCCCAAAATGGCATGAACTAAGAAGAATGATCTAGAAAAGGAATATTCTCTTTTGAAATATCTTGTGTGGTACAATAGTACAATTTGCAATTCCACTCACTCTCCCACTCTCCCATTGCTGCGCATATCAGCCCCATTTCACTCCATTTTCATTTATTTTTATTGTTTGCAAATTGTGTTAAATCATGGCCATCCATTCAAAAGTGAAAAACAATCTTCACCCTTCATTTGAATCAAAATGGCACTTGTGTAATAAGCTTTATGGAAACATACATTTTTGTAAATAAGCTTATCCTTCACCACCCTTCCTAAGCTGTGCCCTCAGCCCTCTCTCTCCCCCCATTTTGTGTCTTTAATTACCCTCAATCCATGTGATATTGCATCTTGACCATTGATTCAAAATTTACCTCAAATCCTATGGGTTTGCAAGAAGCACATTGTCCCAATTACCCTTTAAATTTTCACTTCATATAAAACCCAAAAATAAGAGACCTCTCACACACACACTCTCATTTTTACCCTAGCTAGCAATCTCTCCTCCTCTCCTCCCTCTTGACCGAACCCTATCCCTCTCCTCCTCCATCTTTCTTTTCAACTTTCATCCACCAAACCACCTCAAATCCACTCCACATTCATATATCTTTCCCTTTTCATCCTTGATTCCATTTTTACATCACTAAGGAGCTTGCTTTCCTCAAGTTTGTGTGACATTTGTTGGTGATTAGTGAAGATTATTGTTTTGTTCTTGATCTCCATTTTCCACTTTTTGCTAGTTATCTCTTGAGGTAAGCTTGTTATCTTGAGCATTTTTAATTTTTAGCATGTGAATCTCCCTTCTACTCCTCTTTCCTCTCTAAGAGGCTTAGAGGGTCCATTTCAAACACTATATCAAGGACATTGGGAGCCTTTGGTGTTTGAAGTGAACCCTTGGCCTTGATGAGAGGGTTCTTGTGTTTTCAACCATGTTTTTGCATTTTTCACCCTCATTTTGTCACCTTTTTATGCATAAAGAATTTTCATGTGATATATGCATCCTATTGTTCATGTCATAACTTGCAAGTTTGAATTTTGTTTTGGACTTGAGGGATGTAGGAGTTTCGGTTTTAGGCCTTAAAAGTTAGGGTTTTTGCTTTCCTTTTACTCTTTGATTTTTGTGTAAATAAAATGCTTGATTTGCATAATGTGTTCCATGTGTTGATTATGAGTTTTGGCATGAAAAAACTTGTTGTTTATGTTCATGTATGGTTTTCGCCATAAGGCCTTTTGATGATCATCTTTGTGCTAAAATTGTGTTGCTTGATCTTGTGTAGATGAGTATAATGGTGTTAATATGTTTTTAACCTTTTTACCACTCATTCTCATTTTTACTTTACCACTCATTAATATTTTACTAAAAGTAAAAAAAAAAGGGCATGTTAACTTTTTACTTTACTATCTCATTAAATAAATACCATTCACCTCATGTATTTTTACTTTACTATTCATTAACTTTTTACTAAGAGTTTTTACTACTTGCCTATTTGCAAAAATACCCAAAATGTTTCTATACTTTGCATTTCATCATTTGTGTCTACATATTCATGCATTCATATATGTCTATATCTCTTGCATTCCAATACCCTCTTACATGTTCATGCATCCATTAATATCATGTTCTTGCATTCATTATTATATGATCATGCATTCAATAATGCTATGTCTTGTATTCATTATTGTATAATCATGCATTCATGCACTTGCCTAATCATGCATCCAATAATGCTATGCCTTGCATTCCATAATTGCATATTCTTGCACTCACATGTTTGCTTAACCATGTATTCAATTGTCCATAGTAATTTGTAAATACTCTTTATGTTTGCTTTGCTTATGCTCTCATTGTTGCCTCGGCTTTGACTTGAAAAAGGATTTGTAATGTTCTACTTCTTTTCAAACCCAAATTTAAATGTTTTCAAATAAAAACCCTAAGGCATTTTCCTAAACAAATCATTAGCCATCACTCGAAGCCATTGCTTGTTTGATCGTTAATGAGGAGTTATTAGTGATAGTCACTCGAAGCCTTTGCTTGTTTGACTATTATGAAAGCTCCCACACATTAATTAAACAACAAAAAACAAATTCAAACTTCCAAAATAACATGAGCTATTAGTGATCATCATCACTGAAGCTCACCACTTCCTTTTTTTTCAAAACAATTTCCAAAAAGAATAATGCAACGTTGTTACTTGAAATCACTCGAAGCCATTGCTTGTTTGATTTCCGGTTTCAACTCTCTTTTCTTTCGAGTTAATACCGAATGCCACTCGAAGCCTTTGCTTGTTTGGTGTTCGCGAACACTCGAGTCTTATTTCAAAAACTCCAAAACTCAAACCCTTAAGCCGTTTTCAGACGCAAAACGAGAACTACGTAGCTTTGATCCCTCATTCCGTGAGGGTACGTAGGACCGGGTTCATGTCCCGTCAAGCACCCTTTTCAAAAAAATCTTTGTTTTGTCTTGATTTTCAAAGATACCAAAACATTCTGCTTTCCGTTTTCAATAAAACAATCTCGCAAAAGAAAAGAAAAGAGGTAGAACAATATATTTCAAATCAAACATTTCAAAATCACATCAAATTAAAGGTTCCCTTTCGGTAGAAAGGGCGTGTGGGGTGTTAATACCTTCCCCATACGCAACCGACCCCCGAACCTACATCTCTAAGTTTTCGAAAGACCACCTGTTTTCCAAAAAAGGTTTTTTCAATGTTTTCCTAAATAAATATTGGTGGCGGCTCTACTATTTTCACGTTGTCAAACGAAAAAGTCCAAACCGGATTTTTCGGGGCGCAACAGCTGGCGACTCTGCTGGGGACATTTCTTTCTTTATTTATTTATCTAAAGAGAGATGAGGGTCAAGCCTAATTAATTTGATGTGGTTTAAATTATTTGATTTGAAAAACTATGTTCTATCTCTTCCTTTTGATCTTTTTCTTTTTCTTCTTTTGTATGCATGTGGTTATGTTTATGCATGCATTCCTCAATTCCCATGTCCCCTCTTCTTCGCTCCTTTTCTTGAGGTAAAGCATGCATTTCCCCATTTCTGCTATGATCCCTCTTCTTAGCTCCCTTTCTTGTGGTAAGTAATGCGTGTAATTACTGTTGACCTCTTAAGGATGAGTTGCATGATGAAATGATGTATGCATGTTGAACCCTAGGGTAGACGACCTTCTTGTCTGGACTGTTCTGGTTTCCTTGCAGGTGGGGTTGGGTAGATTTTAGGAATTATGTCCTCGATCACACACTTTCACATCTTATGATTTGTGTACTATGAGTGGGCTCCTATACCCGGATCCAACAAACACTTAGGAGAGTGGAGGCGATTAGTGACTGTCATTCAAGACCTTTCTGTCTCGATACTCACGAAAGTCTCAACCGAGAGCACGCTTTCTCATGACGCCTCACACTTGGTAGCCTTCTACATTTGTGGGTGTCGGCATGAGGATTCTATAGCTCCGGTAGCCATTGTGAGGGTGTGAATTAGAACTACATGGGAGGAACCTTTGAAGTTGCCCTAGAACTTAGGATTCCCACATTTGTAGGACACGAGGGCATACGAATTGTGTGCTGCATGGTAATTTAGGACATGTCTTCCTCAAAAGGCACTTTTTCCAAGTTTTTTTCCAAGAAAAATACAAAAATATTTTCCTTCTTTCAAATCAACCGCTGCGTGAGGCGGCACATAGTGTGTTTCCTAAACTTTTGAACCTCCGTCCATATGCATCACTTTTTTTCTCCGCATGCATCATTCGCATCATAATCGCATCATGCCGCATTCATTAAAGCTAAATGTTGTAAATATTTGCATTCATACAGCATTTCATTTCCATTTGCTTGTCGGGAACCACTGAATAATGTACCGTCTTGTCATAGGTGCATCAGAATGGAATCGAATAGCAAGACTTCACTCACTTCCCGCTTCCCAATTGTGAAAAAGGTTGATGTTGGTAGTCTGAGGCAGTGTGCAGCTCTTATGGGCCCAATTGAGAGGGATTCCTTTGACCAGACATACGGGAATATTCGTAGGTTTTTGCAGTTGGTTGTTCAAGAGGATGCACTTGTAGCTTTGAGCCAGTTCTATGACTCTGATGTGAGGTGTTTCTTCTTCAAAACTTTCATTGTCACCTACATTAGAGGAATATGAGCACTTTTGGGGTTCTCCGGATCTCATGCTAGGCCCTACCAATATCGAGGGCGATCTTATCTCGATGAGAAGCTTGCAACATCGCTTAGGATAAAGTGCGGAGGAATTAAGGTTGCGAAGTTAAAAGAAATGGTGTAGCGGGGTATCCGCAAGAGTACTTCGAGGGCCTATTGCAATCTTATGCCTTGGCTAAGAAGTGGGGTCCATTCAAGTTGGTGCTCGCTCTTACCATATTTGGGATTGTTCTCTTTCCTCAAATAGAGAGATATGTTGATGAAGATGCAATTGGTGTATTCTTAGCCTTCAAGGACGCCAAGAACCCTATCAATCCTGTGCCTGCTGTTCTTGCTAATACATACCATGCTCTTACTCGCTACAGTCAATTCCATAAAAAGAAAATGTGCCTTTCTTCTCATGTTCTCTATGCCTGGCTCATTACCCATGTGATCCACAACCGAATCGATGTTAGGAGCTAATTTCTTATGCTCTAGGTTTGTGATGTGGAGGTCAGAACTGCTATGGGTTGGGTTGAGTTTTTGAAAGATCTCAATGAACTCCAAATCCGGTGGTACACAGCTGCTTGTTGGGATGACAGGCCGGTGGTACTCAAGGGTGTATCAACTACAACCCTTCATTGACTCTAAGGCAGCTCGGTTACCCGATGAGGAACTCACCCTCCGAAAGCATGTTGTCCCGTGTTTACCTCTATAAGGGGATGCCTAAATGCGGTGATTTGCTTCGAAGAGTTCAACGATCATGGGAATCAGAAGTAGTGCGAAAAGGAAGTGAAGAGCTGTCAAAGAGAACCGGTGACATCACCTTCAATCAGTGGCTCAAGGAGAAGCTTCAAAATGCAAAATCACCAAGTCAAGGGATGCTTTCCTTTGAGGAAGAGATACCAGAGCCCTATGTCCCTACTTATGAAGAGCTGAACGAGGTCAAGTCCGCTTTAGCAAAGGTAAAAGAGGAAAAGAAAACATTGCAGGCTAAGTTAGAAGAGATGGCCGTAGAGAAAGAAAAGCTAGAGGAGGAAAACAATGTCAAAATGATCGCTGTGGAAGAAAGTGTCAGGCGATTCAAGAAAGAGGAGCAAAGCAAGATAGAAGCCCAGAGATATCTGAAGGGAGCCAGAGAGGAGCTCCAAAGGTATAAACAGAAGACAAGGAAGGCACTTGAAGAAGCCCAGGAGTGGAAGACACTAGCCTTGGAGTCGGGGCAAGAATCACATCTGGTGGCAGAGTTGAGGGGTCAGCTGAGAAACCTCGAGCAAGAGAGAAGTGCCATTAATGAAACTCTCAAGGAATACCAGCAAGCTTTGAGCTTTGAAAGAGAAATATTTGGTGAATTGAAGAGGGACCTTCGCTGTCTAGAAGATGCCTATAGGCAGGTTCGAGCTGAGAGCCAATACTGGGAAAAGCGCTTCCTAGATTTGATCGGAAAAATTGAAGATCAAGAGATCATTAAGGAGCTTAGGGATGAGATATAGCTGTGGAAGAGCAAATTTTCAAAGTTATCAGAGCTGGCCAGTCAAGCTATGTTGGGGGTCCCTAAGAATCTGAGGATGGCTGAGGCCGAGATGCATTTCTTCAATACCCCGCCCGAGGTGTATCAGTTTGTGAAGTACTGCAGAGCGTTGATCACGGAGTTCAAAGAGCAGTCTCAAGGTGCAAGTGTCAGCAAGAAGAGGAAGAGAGTTGGGGAGCTTGAAGCTATTTGTAATTGAGTTGTCAACTTGTATTTTTCAACTTAAGAGTTTATTCTGAGCTTTATATTCAAGAATATTGTACTGTTCTTTTTATGAACATTGTACTGTCTTTTCCCTTTAATGAAAATTGGTGAAGCTTGGAAATCTTGATGAATGAAGTATGCTATTTCGATTCCTTGTTTACTTCAATTCGTAAATCAAAAAGTTTATGCGCTTATGACAAGATAGGGTATTCCGTGGTTCCCGGCATCAAGCAAACATTGTGCATGCATTCATACATTCATTCATGAATTTATCTTGTTTCTTATGCAATAAATGTCTAAATAAACAGAAAAGGCACGCTGGTTCTCCGTCACCGATACTTCACCCGACTACAAGCCAAGCTAATGGCTCATCTGCAAGAGCATCCAGAGGTTGAAATTGAGAGTAATCCAGAACAGGAAGATGGGGGCGTACAAATTCTGAATCCTGGGCAGCTGGCTCAGGAAAACCAGGCCTTGAAGGATAAGATGGGTACTATGGAAGCACAAGTCCATGAGATGATGGTCATGTTGCAAGGTTTGAAGAGTGGGACAATCTGGCCGCCGCCGTGAGTGGGTCCAGATGGGGTCACTTCTTTTCGCCCCCTCCTCGATGCTCGAATCGCGCATGACCCACGGTTCCTCCGGATCCGGTCGGTCATCCGATGTTTGCTTCGTAAATGAATGTGTCGAACCGATACTACTACGAGAGATATCCTTGGGGTATGCTGCTGGTACCGCCGCAACTCGATAGACTTACTCCCGTTGGGGTAGCTGTGTTCTAGTCAAGTCACCGTCGCTGCGTGCACGGGAACCGACGGAGGACCCGAGAATCGACTCCTATCCTCATGCCGTGCATTTCCACCTGGGGCTTACAAAGATGACCTCAAAATGTTCTTCACCGGGAGGAGGTGTTACTATAGTATGGGAGTCACCCTGTGGGTACACGTTTGAGGAGCTCGGCCAAATGATCTGATCCGCGCACTTGAAGAAAGAGTAAGGGCAATGGAAGGCACTGGTGTTAGAGCCAAAGAAGCCCGTGAGCTGTGTTTAGTCCCAGATCTGGTTCTACCACCAAAGTTCAAAGCTCCTGAGGTAGACAAGTACAGAGGGATTGGCTGTCCAGAAAGCCATATTACAATGTTTGTCCGAAAAATGGGTCCTTATGCCAATGATGACAAACTGTTGATTTACTGCTTCCAAAACAGTTTGGCGGGAGCTCCCCTAGATTGGTATATGAAGTTGCAATCCTCTGAAATCCGTTGTTGGAAGGATTTGTCTGAAGCTTTCATGAGACAGTATAAGTACAACATGGACATGGCTCCGGACAGGTCGCAGTTGCAGCACATGAGCAAGGGTGAAAAGGAGACCTTCAAAGAATATGCTCAGAAATGGCGAAGCACAACCGCCCAGGTTCAACCTCCCTTGACTGAGAAAGAGATGGTGTACATGTTCCTGGAAACTCTGCCAGCAATCTATTATGATAGGTCGATCACAAGTGTCTCAACGGTTTCTCCGACATGATAGTCTTCTTGGAGAAAGACTTGAACATGGCCTTCAAGCGGGAAGATTTTGAATCACCTGTAATGCAGGAGCTCGGTGGGTCCAACAACTAAGAAGTACCACCTCATTATCCTAAGAAGAAGGAAGGAGAAACTAATGTCATCTCGTGGGGAAATTCATCTTTTGGTACTCCTCCACCACAAACTGCTCCATTCTTCTGCTCCGTGTACCTCGCCAAGGCATCGCATACCCCAAGGCTCAAGGTTATCGCTCAAGAAGCGGACGATTTTGACCCAATTCCGATGACGATATCGAAAGTGTTTAATCACTTGACCTCCAATAATCGATCAACACTCGGCCCATGAAAGTTGTTCACCACCATTTCCCGAGAGGATACAATGCTAATGCCACTGCAGTTTCCATGAAAACGGGGTGGCGGTCATCTTTGTGGAGGATTGTAAAGCCTTTAAGCATGTGGTGCCGATTTGATAGACGCTGGTTGGATTTCGTTTAAACAGAATCGCCCAAATACAACAATTAATCCATTACCGGTCATCGGGGGCACTACCAATGCTATAGAAAGTCTTTGTTGGCAAGTTGTTGAAAAAGTGCATGAGATCAAGACTCCTCTAAGTGTCATTTATGCCGAGTTATCTGCAAGTGAGGTTGTTAAAAGGGGTGTTGTCATGAAGAAGGGTGTCTTGACTCTTTATGCATGGGAGGATGTGAAACTTTCGGATGATCCCGCAAGACACTGATGGAGCGGTATGTGGTCCAGATCACGAACCTATGGTATGGAAGATGAAGTGTTGACTCTATATTCAGACACAGGTGGTAGAGAGGCCAAAAGCCAATTGAAATTCTCGTGCAATCTCGAGCCAAGATTGGTTCAAGCCGTGGTCCGACCAATAGCCACCGAAGACCCGGTTCCCTTCTCATGCGAGGAAGAAAGCAATGAAGATGTAGCGATGGTGCCTACAAAAGAGGGATGTTGGGATACCCTAGGAGAGCCTAGTGGAAAATTTGATTACTTGGTCGATATGATGCTCCCGAGAGTGCTCGACCGAATAGAAGATATCCAACCTACGGGATGGGACGAAGAAGATGAGCAACACGGCCCAAGTGGTCATCATCATGGATAGTTCGAAATCAAGAGTGTGGACGCTATACCCCGACAATAATAGGGGAATCAGAAAGCCCATTGAAATTCCTTAAAATTTCAATCCTAGATTGGTACAGGCAAATGCTCAGCCAATAGTGATTGAAGTACCAGCTCCATTTCGTTATGAGTCAAATAAGGCGGTCCACAAGTATAGTGAGAATGCTCTCCTGGCGCTACCACTGTAACCAACATAGCGGGATCAAGTGGGATTACAAGAAGCGGAAGGGTGTATGCTCCAGAAACCCTCCGGAAAGAAATACCTACAGAGGCTGAACAGGGAGGCCGTAAAGAGAAGGGAAAAGAGCCAGAGGTTGCTCCAGAAAAAACAATGGAAAAAGAGGCAAATGAATTCCTGAAGATCATTCGGCAAGTGATTATAGAGTGGTTGATCAGTTGAAACAGACGCCATCAAAGATACCCATGCTATCACTGTTGCTCAGTTCGGAAGCACACAGAACAGCCCTGATGAAAGCGCTCAGTGAGGCTCATGTTGCAGAGGACATCTCGGTGAATCAATTTGATGGAATTGTCGGGAATGTGGTGGCTGCAAATCACCTAACATTTGCTGATGATGAGTTACCTTCGAGCGGAAAAGAACACAATCAAGCTCTTCATATCTCAGTAAAGTGTGGGGACTATGTGCTGGCCAGAGTACTAATTGACAATGGGTCTTCACTGAACGTAATGCCGAAGTCAACCATGGACAAGCTAGATGTTGATTGCTCCTACATGAAGCCAAGTTCGACGCTAGTGCGAGCATTTGATGGATCCAAAAAGGAAGTGCTAGGAGAGATGGAATTTCCCATCCAGATTGGTCCCGAAGTTTTCTGGTATTAATTTCCAAATTATGGACATCACCTCTTCATATAGTCGTCCGCTAGGAAGACCCTGGATCCATATGGCTGGGGCAATCCCTTCTTCTCTACACCAACGGGTCAAATTCATAATTGATGACAAGGTTGTGGTAGTGTTTGGTGAAGAGGGGACTCTGGTTAATAAGCCATCAGAATTCAAATATGTGGAAGCTGCTGAAGAGTCTTTGGAAACAGCCTTTCAGTCCTTAGAGATTGCCAATGCAGTATTTGGGAGAACCAAAGAGGAAGAGATGGTTGCCAAAATTATGTTAGCCCAAGGATACAAGGTTGGTTCCGGCTTGGGAAGGTCTGGTCAAGGGATTCTAGCTCCTATCCAACTGAAGGAAAACAAAGACCGTTTCGGGCTGGGATATACTCCAAGTGAAGAGGAAAGGAGGAAAATGGCAGACGAACGAAAGCGCAAATGGTTAGCCAAATCCAGAGGCGAAGACCCATGGCCCCAGAGGATCCCAATTTGCTACATCAGTCGGAGTTTTGTGAGTGCTGGTTTGTGGGATCCCGACCAAATTGCTGTCATCAAGGATGTCTCCGAGCGAAGAAGAGGTGGGACGATTACGTTCGTCTGCTATGTATCGGTGAAGAATTAAAGAATTGGAAGACTGTTGATTTCCCGTGGCCTTTTAACTCAAAGTAATTAGTTATAATGCAACCATGTGGCTCTGCCCAAGGCCATAGGACAAGTTGTTAGGGGCACGCATATTTTTATTTTCAGAACCATCATCATCAATAAAAACGTTTGTTTTGAATTTCCCAATCAATAAAAATCATTTTCTCTTCATCGCATGAGTCTTTTTCTGCTTTATTATTTGTTTGTCTGTTTGTTTCGTTTTTCATTCTGCTTTTTCGCTTCGGCAAAATGCAGATCCACAGCAATAGTCTCTGAAAATGACAGTGTCGACAGTCCACCTTTTGACTTTGATTACCCTATCAATCAAGCTGAGGGGGATGTTGAGGAGGACTGGGAAACTCCTCCAGAACTCATGAGGTTAATAAAACAAAAGAAAGGGTTATTCAGCCTCGCGGGGAATATACTGAAGTGATCAACTTGGGTACAGCTGAGAACAAGAAAGAGGTCAAAGTGGGTACCACCATGAATGACGAAGATCACATGAAGTTGGTTCATCTGTTGCACGATTATGTGGATGTGTTTGCATGGTCCTATCAAGATATGCCTAGGTTGGACACCGACATTGTGGTACACAAGCCGCCGATCAAACTCGAATGCCCGCTCAGAAATGTGAAGTTAAGAAGGATGAAGCCTGAGAGGCCCCTCAAAATCAGAGACGAAGTGAAGAAGCAATTTGATGCAGGGTTCCTAGCAGTGGCCAAGTACCCGCAGTGGGTTGCTAATATCGTCCGATGCCAGAAAAAGGATGGTAAAAAGTCGAATGTGCGTCGACTACAGAGATCTGAATCGTGCTAGCTAGTCCCAAAGATGATTTTCTCCTTCAAAAAAAAACAAAAAAAAGAACAAAAGAAATAAAAAAAAAGCAAATATATAGGAGTAAATAAATTATTGTCCTTGAGTTAATTTTTGAGAAAACGAGCAATCATGATTTGAAATAAAGTTTGACCATTTTCTCATATCCTCGAAAAAGTGTGCTACCAATCGTAAGCCAAAAATCCAAAAAATCACCCTAGACAAAGATCACCTCAAATATCAAAAAAGGTGCATCACTTTTTATCAGCTCACCCGAGTCAAAGAAAAAAATCAAAGAAAAAAAAATCAAAAAAAAAAATCAAAAAAAGGAAAAAGAAAAAGAAGGATTTAAAAATGAAAATCCCAAAAATACAAAAGAAATGTAAGTGGTGAGCTGATACACGTTACCACAAAACACAAGGGATCCTTGTCTCAATAAATTGCAAATACTCCCCTTTGACCTCGGCATCCCGCCCTCCACCAACCCTTAGCCAGGAATAAAAGTTCCAAATACCTCATCAAGCCAAACAACCATCATAAATCACCAAACGTCAGCCAACGCCGAATAAAAAATCATCCTACCATTAGCTTCAAGCACTTCACTAAACCCAATCATCCATTCTCCACAAAAACCCACAATCTCCAAAAATCCATTCCGATCAGTGATTGATTGCTTTGGTTTTCTCAGAGTTTTAGCTTTAGGACAAATAAGTTTATTTATTTAAATATGTTTGTCCAGAAAAAAAAATCTCAAAAAAAAAAACAAAAAAAGGGGGAAAGAAAATCAAAAGGCTTGCACTCCAAGATTCATTCAAGTTACAATTATATCAAGGCAAAGTTTTAGAAATCACCAAGTGGGTTGAAGTTGCCTCATACTCCAGTATAACCAGTTCAGTGGTTGCCAAATTTGTGAAGAAAGATCTGATTTGCCGTTATGGTCTTCCAAACAAGATCATCACTGATAATTGCAAAGAACCCGAACAAAGAAATGATGAAAGACACGTGTGCGAGTTCAAAATCCAGCATCATAATTCTTCTCCTTACCGCCCGAAGATGAATGGGGCAGTCAAAGCAGCCAACAAGAACATCAAGAAGATTGTGCAAAAGATGGAGGTAACCTACAAGGATTGGCATAAGATGCTTCCCTTTGCTTTGCATGGCTACCGAACTTCAGTACGTACTTCAACTGGGGCAAATCCCTTCTCTCTGGTATATGGGTCGGAAGCAGTCCTCCCTATTAAGGTTGAGATACCCTCCCTGCGGGTCTTGATGGAAACCAAGTTAGAAGGAGCAGAATGGGTTCAAGCCCGACTGGATCAGCTAAACCTCATTGAAGAAAAAAGAATTGCAGCCTTGTGTCATGGGCAGTTGTACCAACAGAGAATGAGAAATGTTTTTTGACGAAAGTCCGACCCGTGAATTCAAGCAAGGTGATCTGGTGCTTAAGAAGATCTTGCCCATCCAAAGTGACCCCCGAGGGAAGTGGATACCCACTTATGACGGTCCGTATGTAGTCAAGAAAGCCTTTTCTGGAGGAGCGCTGATACTTACCAACATGGATGGAGAAGATCTCAAGAACCCAGTCAATGCAGACTTAGTGAAGAAGTATTATGCCTGAAAGAAATAAGTGAAAAAAGAGAAAGACGAGCCAAGTAAGAATTAGCTCGCTAGGTTGAAAACCTGCAAAGGGCGGCCTAGGCAAAATCAGAGCGACTACTGGATTGAAAACCCGCAGCGGCGATCCAGCAAAAAATTAGGTCGTAAAACTTGAGCATGAAAAGTAAAGAAAGGCATACAACTCCCCTGAAGACTTGGATGAGGGGTGATCAAGGTCAAGGACACAAATGTTGGCACTGCTCCACAGAGACTAACAGTCGGAAATTAGCTTCTCTCTTGTTTTCGTGTCTTTTTGTAGTTTAAAACTTTCAAATATATTGAACAGTCGTCGTAACATTCTGTACGATCGGCTTCCACATCAATAAAGCTCAAACTTTCTCATGTTTGTTTGTTGTTATTTCTACTCAAAATAAGCGTTTTATGATGATGGTGATCCTGAACTGTAAAACATGTGCATACATCATATAGCATTGCAAATCATTACGAAATTCTTAAAGGTCACGGAAAGAGGCAATTCTCCAAAACAAGTTAGTCATGCAAGAGAAAGTGATTGAGCCCACGATTGCTTCGAACAACAAAGTTAAAGCCCACCCGCACCTGGCCCATGAGCCCCGCAAGTTCAATATATTCCTCAGTCTCGTGTCATGAGTGTCGCGGATTGGCTGAATCAGCAAGAAGATAAGCCAACAGGGCAAAAGAGCAAGAGAGCAAAAAGGAAAACAAACGGTCAGAAAAAGAAAGGTGACCAAAGAAAATTAATCTTACAAAGAAGGTTGCACTCACAAACCATTCCAGATGGCGAACCATAAAGCAAACTTGCATTCGATCCATGAGCCCCTGCAGGTTTCCATCGCCTCTCGGTCTTGTGCCAGAGTATCGGGAGTCGGTTGAACCAGTAAAAGAATAAGCCTTTGTTAAAAAGCGAAAAAACAAACAGTCAGAAAAAAGAAAGCTGACCAAAGAAAATCAAGAATAGCATCTCATTGCATTCATCATCATACCAAAATCATAGCATCGCATGCACTCGCTGCATAACATGCCCTTGCATAACATGCTCCTGCATAACATGCATCCTCATCCCATGCACCATGCATTTGCATCTGCTAACATGTGCAGGTACACATTATCAGAGAAAGTTTAAGAAGAGTCCTACTATTCCAGAGCAGACTCCCTAAAGCAGTGTAATGTCATTGACCACCGGAAGGTTCCTAAAGAAAGGTCCGCTAGCCGAGGCAGACACCCTAGATCAGTACAAGGGCACTAACCACCAACCAGATAAAGCCGAAGAAAGACCTGCGGCCAGAGCAGACACCCTGGATCAGTGCAACAACATTGATCACCAATCAGAGGAAGCAGAAGGAAAGTCCGCTAGCCAGAGCAGACACCCTGGATCAGTGCAACAACATTGATCACTAATCAGAGGAAGCAGAAGAAAGGTCTGCTAGCCTGAGCAGACACCATGGATCGGTGCAGAAGCACAGAATGACTAAATAAGATCAACAGGATTCGTGAATCCCTTCAGGACCTGAGCGTCCCTTCAAAAGCAGACTTCACCTCATATTCGAGCCGCGGGTACCTCACCTCAATAAGCCAGCATTGGCCATCTCAATCAGTCAATCAACAGGATTTGCGAATCCCTTCAGGACTCAATGTCCTTTCAGGACCTATGCTTCCCTTCAGATCTTGTCGTTATCGAGCACCGACGAATCATCAGACCTTAGAGTCCTTCAGTTTAGTTCAAATCAACAGTCCAAACAGCGACTTTGAACTCGACCTTCACCTCGCCAAGTCATCACGGAGCATGACGGGTCGGCACCTCAGACCTCGCGTCCTTCATTTTGCCAAGTCATCACGGAGCATGACGGATCGGCCCCAGACCTCGCGCCCTTCAGACTAGCTGTGTCGGCATTAAGCATAGCGTAAGTCCATCAAGGTAAAAGGTATCTGTCCCCCACAACTTGATACGAGAACCTCAAAGCCGCTCGAATAGGCCACCTTGAGCCCAAGTGTTCCTTTGAGCCCAAGCGCTCCTTCAGAGCCCAAGCGTTCCTTCGTAACCAAGTGTTCCTTCGTAACCCAAGTGTTCCTTCAAAGCCCAAGTGTTCCTTCAGAGCCCAAGTGTTCCTTCGTAACCCAAGTGTTCCTTTGAGCCCAAGTGTTCGCCCAGAGCTCAAGTGTTCCTTCAGAGCGCAAATGCTCCTTCGTAACCCAAGTGTTCTTCCCAGAGCGCGGCGCTCCTTCTTTACCGCACTCGTTATCTGCCAGTGTCGGCTTATCAGAGGACGGTACCTTATTTACTGTTTTATTTATCGCTTTATTTCTTGCTGTTTATGCCACCCGAGGGTTGGCACCAATTTACTTCTTGCTTTTGCCGCTTTGAGGTTGGCACCAATTTATTTCTGCTTTTGTTAGCTTTGCGAGGTTAGCACTTCATTCATTACAGTCATTTCTGGCTGGCACCCATTCACCCAAAAAGAAAAAAAAAAGAGGTTCGGGTTTTTCCCTAAGTAGGCAAAATCGGTATAATTTCTGAATTCTTTATCTCTATTTTGCCTCGGAATATATTTCGGTCAATTCATATTCCTTGTTAAAATCTAGATAAAGAGGGGCAGCTGTCATACCCCAATTTTGTCCGGCTTGAGTCAAAACCCTAATTTTCCCCAAAAATAAATAAACAAAGGAGAAAGAGCATCATGCATTGCATTGAGGGTTCTAAAAGTCATTTCAAAGCTTCTAAAATCATTTTTGAAGTTAGAATGCACTTCTTAGACAAGTTAGGTTTTTTTTCAGTGCAAAAGGGTATTTTGGTCATTTTGCAAATAAAGGGCAATTTCTCAGGACAAGTCTTCCAACATGCATTTTTAAGGTATTAGAGGTCATTCCTAGGATGAAAAAATCAGTTTTGAAGTGAAAATGTGCTCTGGGCAAAGAACTAGGGTTTTTAAAGTGAAAGGGTATTTTGGTCATTTCACAATAAAAACGGTCTTTTGTCCCAAATCCCTGGACAATCACCAATGATTTATTTGAGGGATATTTGTGCTCCATTGTGATTATTTTTGTGCGCAAGTGTTAAACTTTTTGGCTTAAAAACCTAGTTTTTAGGTAGAAGGGTAAAATGGTCATTTCCTTTGAAGTGGGGTAAATAAATCAATTTTGGGATTGATGAGATCATAAAATTCAGAGCCCAATCATTGGATTATAGGATTTGGCCCAAAATGGCATGAACTAAGAAGAATGATCTAGAAAAGGAATATTCTCTTTTGAAATATCTTGTGTGGTACAATAGTACAATTTGCAATTCCACTCACTCTCCCACTCTCCCATTGCTGCGCATATCAGCCCCATTTCACTCCATTTTCATTTATTTTTATTGTTTGCAAATTGTGTTAAATCATGGCCATCCATTCAAAAGTGAAAAACAATCTTCACCCTTCATTTGAATCAAAATGGCACTTGTGTAATAAGCTTTATGGAAAAATACATTTTTGTAAATAAGCTTATCCTTCACCACCCTTCCTAAGCTGCGCCCTCAGCCCTCTCTCTCCCCCCATTTTGTGTCTTTAATTACCCTCAATCCATGTGATATTGCATCTTGACCATTGATTCAAAATTTACCTCAAATCCTATGGGTTTGCAAGAAGCACATTGTCCCAATTACCCTTTAAATTTTCACTTCATATAAAACCCAAAAATAAGAGACCTCTCACACACACACTCTCATTTTTACCCTAGCTAGCAATCTCTCCTCCTCTCCTCCCTCTTGACCGAACCCTCTCCCTCTCCTCCTCCATCTTTCTTTTCAACTTTCATCCACCAAACCACCTCAAATCCACTCCACATTCATATATCTTTCCCTTTTCATCCTTGATTCCATTTTTACATCACTAAGGAGCTTGCTTTCCTCAAGTTTGCGTGACATTTGTTGGTGATTAGTGAAGATTATTGTTGATTTGTTCTTGATCTCCATTTTCCACTTTTTGCTAGTTATCTCTTGAGGTAAGCTTGTTATCTTGAGCATTTTTAATTTTTAGCATGTGAATCTCCCTTCTACTCCTCTTTCCTCTCTAAGAGGCTTAGAGGGTCCATTTCAAACACTATATCAAGGACATTGGGAGCCTTGGGTGTTTGAAGTGAACCCTTGGCCTTGATGAGAGTGTTCTTGTGTTTTCAACCATGTTTTTGCATTTTTCACCCTCATTTTGTCACCTTTTCATGCATAAAGAATTTTCATGTGATATATGCATCCTATTGTTCATGTCATAACTTGCAAGTTTGAATTTTGTTTTGGACTTGAGGGATGTAGGAGTTTCGGTTTTAGGCCTTAAAAGTTAGGGTTTTTGCTTTCCTTTTACTCTTTGATTTTTGTGTAAATAAAATGCTTGATTTGCATAATGTGTTCCATGTGTTGATTATGAGTTTAGGCATGAAAAAACTTGTTGTTTATGTTCATGTATGGTTTTTCGCCATAAGGCCTTTTGATGATCATCTTTGTGCTAAAATTGTGTTGCTTGATCTTGTGTAGATGAGTATAATGGTGTTAATATGTTTTTAACCTTTTTACCACTCATTCTCATTTTTACTTTACCACTCATTAATATTTTACTAAAAGTAAAAAAAAAGGGCATGTTAACTTTTTACTTTACTATCTCATTAAATAAATACCATTCACCTCATGTATTTTTACTTTACTATTCATTAACTTTTTACTAAGAGTTTTTACTACTTGCCTATTTGCAAAAATACCCAAAATGTTTCTATACTTTGCATTTCATCATTTGTGTCTACATATTCATGCATTCATATATGTCTATATCTCTTGCATTCCAATACCCTCTTACATGTTCATGCATCCATTAATATCATGTTCTTGCATTCATTATTATATGATCATGCATTCAATAATGCTATGTCTTGTATTCATTATTGTATAATCATGCATTCATGCACTTGCCTAATCATGCATCCAATAATGCTATGCCTTGCATTCCATAATTGCATATTCTTGCACTCACATGTTTGCTTAACCATGTATTCAATTGTCCATAGTAATTTGTAAATACTCTTTATGTTTGCTTTGCTTATGCTCTCATTGTTGCCTCGGCTTTGACTTGAAAAAGGATTTGTAATGTTCTACTTCTTTTCAAACCCAAATTTAAATGTTTTCAAATAAAAACCCTAAGGCATTTTCCTAAACAAATCATTAGCCATCACTCGAAGCCATTGCTTGTTTGATCGTTAATGAGGAGTTATTAGTGATAGTCACTCGAAGTCTTTGCTTGTTTGACTATTATGAAAGCTCCCACACATTAATTAAACAACAAAAAACAAATTCAAACTTCCAAAATAACATGAGCTATTAGTGATCATCATCACTGAAGCTCACCACTTCCTTTTTTTTCAAAACAATTTCCAAAAAGAATAATGCAACGTTGTTACTTGAAATCACTCGAAGCCATTGCTTGTTTGATTTCCGGTTTCAACTCTCTTTTCTTTCGAGTTAATACCGAATGCCACTCGAAGCCTTTGCTTGTTTGGTGTTCGCGAACACTCGAGTCTTATTTCAAAACTCCAAAACTCAAACCCTTAAGCCGTTTCAGGGCGAAAAGCGAGAACTACGTAGCTTTGATCCCTCATTCCGTGAGGGTACGTAGGACCGGGTTCATGTCCCGTCAAGCACCCTTTTCAAAAAAATCTTTGTTTTGTCTTGATTTTCAAAGATACCAAAAACATTCATGTTTCCCGTTTTCAATAAAACAATCTCGCAAAAGAAAAGAAAAGAGGTAGAACAATATATTTCAAATCAAACATTTCAAAACCACATCAAGTAACAATATATTTCAGAGCCGACACAAAATCCCAAGGAAGCCTAGACATCTTCACTCAGAATCACCTGCATGTCGCCACGAGAGCAGGCAACATAAAATGCTAGGGTGAGTCTCTTTACATAAATAATAACAAATAAGACAAGCTTTATATTAGGAAAACATCTAGTAACAACAACCACAGAGATCAAGGCATCTACCATTCAACTAGAATACCAACAAACATCAATAGTAAATTAATTAATTCATCAACAAGAATTCAAAGAATGCATGGTTATATGCATGTGTGCAATATGCATGTGGATCCATAACCACCTCAAAACCCCGTCGGGTAACCACCACGTTTGGCAGAAGCCACCCACCATGTTTTTGGCCGAAGCCACCCACCACTTTTGAAATGCATATGATTTATGCGACACCATGACAATGCATCACAACTTCACAGATTGATCACATCAAGTAATAACTCACCACCTTGGCCGAAGCCCACATCATTAATTAACCCACCTCTTTGGCCGAAGCCCACGTCATTATTTAACCACCTCATTGGCTGAAGCCCACGTCATTATTTAACCACCACTTTATCATTTATTAAATTGATTCTCACCTAGAACCCAACACACCTTATAAGGACTCTTTCCACACTCAAGGACCATTTCGACCCACCAAAGATTAATTTAGTACTCAAGGGATTATTTTGACACATTATAATTAATTTGATGCTTAGGAGCTTATGTTGACATATTTTGGATCAATTAGGCACTAAGGGACTATTTCGTCACGTCAAGGATTAATTTAATTCTTAGGGACTATTTTGTCACACCAAGGATTAAATTAATTCTCGTGGACAAAACTATCACTTAGACATATTTTGGACACCAAGGCGCCAAGGGGCAGCCACTTTGGCGCCCCACTTAGCGCAACACACACACACACACAGCACAACACACACCCATAGGCGCCAAGTTTCTAGGAAACTGGCGCCTCCCTTGCCGTGCCACTTCGCAAAGACCCACACACGCGACCACCGCACTCAGGCGCCAAAATCCTAGGGGATTGGCGCCCCACGCACGCACCCACCCACACGGGCACGCAACACAGTAACACACACACTGGGCGCCAAGTTTCTATGGCTGGCGCTCAAAGACGCTAACTTGACCCAAAGATGCACGCATACACTACCAGGCGCCTAAATGCCTAGCATTTGGCGCCTCCTCCTGCACAGGCACAACACCAGACTTAGACACGCCACCAGGCGCCATCTTCTCAGTGAAATGGCGCCCCACACCATGCCCAGTCCCCAACTAGCAATCCTAGCGCCATTTTGCCTAGCAAATGGCGCCCTCCCTGCACTTACACACACTGCACGCCAGAAACAGTACACCAGGCGCCATTTGCCTAGGAATTTGGCGCCCCCCCTTACTAACATCCCCACCAAAACACTTCAAACCCAATTTTCTTCCCAACAATTTATTTCTCACATAACAACACACATATAGACATTAAATCCACTTCATTAAATTATCACATTCACACACTTCTCTTCATGGCAACATTTCCTCAAACATATAACATGCATAATTCACAACACACATTTTTCCAACAACAAGCAATATGATATCAACAATATTAAGCATTTCATACATCAACCAACATACAATCACATCAATTTCACACAACAAATCATTCCTAGAGCTATTCCACCTATAAAACATATCCTACAAATTATTATAGATGTAATGGAGAGTCCCCTAACCTTGGGTGAGCTAAAACCTCCAAGCAAGCACCAAAAATCACCAAATGAAGCAAGCCTCCCCTATTTCCAAACTATGGCCGAATTACCCTCTCTCTTGGGTGGAGATGAAATTCAAAAATGGATAAGAGTGAGACCATAGAACTAAAAGAAATGGAACAAGGAAGGAAAATAATGAAGATTGGGACCAAGAACTCACTTACCCACCAAGAATCAAAGGGATAGCTTCCACCTTTTCTCTCCTCTCCCTTCGCCGTTCGCAGCTCTCCTCCTCCCCTCTCTATCTTTCTATTTTCTTCTTTCTTTCAAAATGAGGTGATGTTACCCTAGTTTAGGACCCCTAAGTTTTATGACTAGCATTGGGCCCAATAATGGCCCTTGGGCCTTATTCCCACTCCTACACTTAATTTATTCCACCTCCTGAAATAAAAGTAATTCCAACTTAGTATCCTATTTAAAATTTGATTAGACTCCTTTTAGATAAAATAAACTTTAACTATATAATTAATTTAATTAAATGTTGCAAGCCTTAAATAACTTAATTAATTAAATAATTAAATTATTTTGGGCGTTACAGCGGAAGCCACATGTAGAAGAGCTTCATCGCCACACTCACATTAGGAAGGGCACAGGCGAGTTTGTGGAGGACCGTGCTCGCATTACTCAGGTATAAAGAAGCTTGAATATGTTGTGTTCCGGGGCGTATCAGCGAAACCAGTAGGTGCAAAGAGCATATGGGCTGTCGGCCCACGCAAGCGTAACCGGTCCAAGCACGCTGCTTGGAGCGCATACCTCGCAACCGGCCGAAATCTTCGCTAACGGTCGGGACTCTACAGTATATATATGCCATTCGCACATGGCATCAGGTACGTTCTCTTACCTTGTGTTATCTGCCTGAGCGACCCCTTACTTGATCGTCGGAGTGTCTTTGCAGGTAACACCCGAGGCGCTCAGCTCGAAGCCAAGACCGATCCTTCCTCCTATTCAACGACCGGCCTAGTCACATGACAAAGCAACTTCAACACTTCATTGGTCAAGGTACGATCATGTTGTAACTGGTCTCACGTTGTTTATTGAACACTAGCTTGAATATGTCTTATTCACTATTGAAAATTATGTGATATATACGAAATAAAACACGTAAAACACTTTTGTCAAAGCATAGCAACTGGTAAATGCACGATATCACTAAAATCTTGTTACATTAATTTGATTATACTTGCTACAATGGCCAAAGAAGATATTGAAGGGTACTTTTTGTGTTGAAGTTATTTTTGTATTTCTTATGTTTAAGGTTGTTCTCCCCCTCTCCCTTTACTCTTTTTGAGGGGTGTTCTCTTTGCATGGTTGATGGTGTAGGGCCATGCTGTTGGGTTGTATGGTTGTCAAAGTTTGATTTTAATTCTCTAATTGTGCGTGATTGTGTTGCTATAAAGGAGTTAAAAATGGAAATGAGTAATGTACATTAAGAAAGCAACAATGAAAGGAATATCTGACTCTTATGTGGAAAAATGGAGATGGATAGTTTTAGTAACTTGCAGCAAGTTTTGGTAGAAATTAATCTTTAACAGGAAAAATGGATAGTTTTAGTAACTTGCGGCAAGTTTTGGTAGAAATTAATGGATAGTTTTAGTAACTTGCAGCAAGTTTTTCTCCAAAAACTTGAGGTTGTAACTGATGCATTTTGTCCGTGTGTATGTTGGTCAGGGGTAGAAGTGGAAAGCTAAAAGTGGACACCAAAAAACAGTTTTTTAGGGAACTCTCTTTATATATTGTTATAGATATAGTTGGTTATGTGAATTGGAAATATAAGTTAGTTTATGTGAAATGAATTGGTGTCTTTGAAAGTTGTTGAATTACTTATAATTGGTCTCACTTTGTTGAATTACTTAGTTTATTGATCTTATAATTGGTGTGTTTGTATTGAGTTTGCAGGGGTATTGTCCGTGGCAAATAGATATGAGTCATTTCAATGTTAAAGACATTTCTGTCTATGTTATTATGAATGTGCCTGATATAATATCTCATTTATTTTGACTATAATTAGAACTTGTGCATTTGATAGGAGGAGTTTCAGCGACTGCTATCTCAGTCAGACACACCAGTAGACCCTGTTGAGTTGGCTAAGTTGAAGCGATTGTTGTGGGAGCAAGCTGCTGCAGGGCCCTATAAGAGTCGTGTCTATGGGACAGGAGGCATAGTTGACGATGACTCTGAAGCTTCGACGAGCACAAGCCTGTCTCCTGAGGCCCGTAGGATCATCCAAGAAATGTCACAGCAATTTACGCGACAGCAGGAGCAAATAGCGCGACAGCAGGAGGAAATAGCACGACGGCAGGAGCAGTATGCACGACAGCAACAACTACTTGAATACATATTTAACCATTCTGGGATTCCGGTACCTCCACCTGATTGGCGTACTTGCCGAGCGGAGACCGGCCTTCAGCGGGGCGAGAACGAAGATGCAGATGATGGAGACGGTGGAGATCATGGAGACCGCCCTTATGGAGAGGGTTATTGACGACATCTAGGTAATCTATGTTTTAATTAAGGTGCAAATTTTCTTAGTTTTATGAATTAATTAGTAATCATTATTGTTTTTGTTTTGTTAGGTATATTGTTTAGAGTTGGAGTTGAAGATGCTTCGTCAGAATTTTTTGAGTTTACTGGACCTTAGTGTAGTTTATGTATGTTTGACATAAACTAGTGGTATGTTTTGATATATTTTAATATTTGGTATGTTTGACACTTTTAATATTAGTCTAGTTTATGTTTAACTAAGTTTGTGGTTTGGATTGACACTTTGAACATTACTGATATGTTTTGGTATTTGATATTTTGTATGTTTGACACTTTTAACATTAGTGTAGTTTATGTATGTTTGAATTGGTGGATTGAATTGGCAGGAAGTATTGCAAATATGAATGACAATGTAGTTATTGTAGTCTGAATGTAGTTTTGGAGTCTTAATTGAATTGGCAGGAAGTATTGCGAATATGAATGACAATGTAGTTATTGTATTGGAGAGTATGGATTGAATTGGTAGGGAATAACGATTAAATTATTATTTTTTGCGTAGCGACGAAATTTGTCACGGAGTTTTTTGGAAGTTATTGTGTTTGCCACAGAATTTTTAACAATTTGCGACGAAATATAACACATATTCAAAATTAATTGCCACGGTTTAGCCACGGCTTCTGACGAGATTTGCGACCGCTTTGCCACGGAATTTAAAAACAAATTCAAAATTATTTGCCACGGTTTTGCCACGGCTTTGCGACGAGATTTGCAACCGCTTTGCCACGGAATTTTGCGACGGAATTGCGACGAGTTTGCCACGGACACGTTTGCCACGGGTGATCCCGTGGCAAACAGTTTGCGACGAGCGTTTTTGCCACCATTATTTTTTCGTCGCAAATCTGTGGCAAATTCAAATTTGCGACGGGATTGTCCGTGGCAAAACACCGATTTTCTTGTAGTGTTTGGAACTTAGTTACCCTAGTTTTTTCCCCTTTGAAACTCTCAACCTGTCGAACCCTATCTGCCAATTGGGCCATATCTCTCAAATGAGATGTATCCAACTTCTTTCTAATTGAATATCAAGGCCACCAGTAGCCATTTCGACAAGTTCATGTTCAGGTACTTGCGTGAAACATCGAGACTTCAATAATCTAAATCTATTCAAATAGTCATCAATAGTTTTAGGCATTTTGCGTCGAACACTGGCCAATTCCTTAATTAAGACTGATCTTCGACTGGCCCATGTAAAATTGAGCGTGAGACGCTTTTTCTAATTGCCCCCATGTAAACATAGAACCAGGGGGTAATGTGGTGAACCAAGTAAAGGCATTCTTTAGTTAGAGAGTTTGGAAAATATTTCATTTTCAAATTCTCATTTTGGGCTATATCCCCTGCCTCCGTCAAGAAACGGGCAATATGTTCAACTGTAGACTCATTTGTATAACCACCAAATTTGGTAAACTTGGGAATTTTCCAGCCCCTTGGCAACTCTGTTTGCAGTACATATTCACACAAGGGTGATACAAAATTAGGCCTTTGCAAACCTACGTTAAGGCCATTTTGTGCCAATATAGTTTCTACTAACGTGGCTATGTTATCTTGAGCTCCAACATTATTTCATTGCACTTGTCGAACAACTTCATCAGCATTCTGATCTCTATTTACCAAAACTACTTCAGGGATATGATTTCCCATCCCTTGTTGTTCGCCTACAACTGCTTGGGCTTCAATTGAATCGATCTTTATGAGTACCAAAGCATTACCCACAATATTGGGGACTTGCCTATTATTAATCATAGGAGCCCCAAAGAAATCCGCAATCCTACCCATTTGATTTGCCAACATTTGGTAACTAGTAGTAGTATTTTGGATTAGTGGGTTAAAAACCGTACCAATTTGTTAGGTTAGCATATTAACCATATCATGATTACTTTCATCTACTTGTTCTCTTAACGCCAACAAAGACGCATTGGTTAATGCAGTAGGATTTCGACCATGCACGCTCTCAGAAGAAACATGTGTAGGAGAAAAGGTCGAAATATGTGGCATTCCAGTAGGCATGCCATACATACCCAAAGGGAATGGTGGTAGACTCATTCTGGAAACGCGCCTCTAAACCGTTCCCTGTTGCCATATAAGGACTAGACTGAAGCCCTACATTTGATGGCAAAGACATAGATTGTGTCGACCCAACATTGGTCATTGACATTGCAGGAACGGTTATTGATGTTGTTGGGGCTATTGTCCCTACAACTATCCCTGCGCTAACACTTGCAGAGTCCATGGTTGTTCCTTGCCCTTGTTACACCACAGGGTTAGAACTAGATGCATTGTTAGAAGTAGTACGCACCATTTTACCACTCCTAGGCGCATACAAATACATACATTAACAGAAAAACACAAAAATCAAAGGCAAAGGTCCCACCGGGCGTGCCAATTTGTTTGCTGGTGTTTTTAGCAAACAATCACAAGTTTTAAATATTGTGTTTGTGAGATCAAACTAGAAAATCTCGTGACAATTGCTCTCATATCTTTGTGTTATTTACGGTTTTAAAAGAAACAAATTGTATGGAGAACAGAAATGAAGATAAAACAAAGTAATAATTGCAAGAATGATAAAAGAAAAGTAAATGATTGCATTGAATTGTAAAGGAAATGGTTCACAAGCACATACAATGATTCTGTTCACTCATTTTTCGATTTCAATTGGAAGTTTGAGTTTTCAGAATTTCTGTGTTTATGTTGTGACCCCTTGCTTACTACTACAAAGTGGTATATATACTCCTAAAAGCAAACGTAAACAAAGGTAATCGCCCTTAACTACTCTTGACTTTGAATTTCGACTAAACCGCTACCAACTGCTTGTCGAAACTTTGGGTCTTGCCTTGTCGAAAGCTCCTCTGCTTTGTTTACTTCTAAAAACTCTAAGTACCAGGCTTGTCGAAGTTTGTTCCTACTACCAACACTTAAAGATCTTCTCTGTCGAATTGATAGTAAAATGACTTGACTGTGATTTGTGGTTTCCAAGACATCATTAATGAAGAATTAAACCCTTTTAATACTTCATTAAAAGCATAGTCGAAATTTTGGGATAACAACCATATATAGGCTTGATTGATCGCTTCCTTCGCTTGCCTCAAGGTCTCTCTAGACTTTTAGAAATCACTCAAGAAGGGTACGGTCGATCATCAAACTCACAGAGAAAGATCTATCGGTGGACTTGAAATACAAAAGGCTACCCAATTCGACTTTGACTTAGGAAATGGACAAGACATATATAAAGCTTCCAAATCTCCTAGAAACACCAAACCTAACACAGATCTTAAGGAGCTGGGAAAAATGCAATAGGTAGAGGTTATTGTTTATGAAAGGGACTATGGACTTAAAAAATAAATTCAAACGGGGTGTGGACATGGTTGGCGTTGAAAATAAGAAGAAGGACGTGGTGTTTGGAAACCACTAGCTAGATCTGCAAGGGTTTGGGGAATCCCTAGGCATGCAGTTAGGTCCTTGTTAAGGCTTGACCATATGGAAAATCCCCCTTAGGTCTTCCTCATGGAGAAAAAAATAACATTCTTTGGAATGGTACTGACAAGAGAAACCCCTGCATATATAGGGGAAATGTAGAGTTTAGGTTGACATTTGAATAAGGCAATGCAAAGATCTCGAATCCAAGGGAGAAGGTGGATTTGATTGACCAAAAGTTGAGGAGGAATTATGTTAACTTGCTGATGAGAATGTTTGTTAACAAGTTGATGAAAGTTTACAATTAACATGGTCACCAATTTTTTGATGACAAATTTTGTCAACTTGTAGATTAAAACTAATGTCAACAAGTTGATGAGAGGCACTAATACTCAAAAAGCTATCATTATAATGATCATCAACATGTCCATGAGGAATTCTGCCAACTCGTTAATGAGAAATTTCGTTAACTTGAAGAAGAAGAAGAAAAACTCATCAACTCGTTGATGAAAGATTGAGGCATGTGAGGAGTTGTGGTGAAGATTAGGGGCATTTTATTTGTATTTTCAAATGGGGAAGTCAAGTTGAAAATATAGAAGGGATGGGTTTGAAAGAAAATCCCTAACGAATTCAGATTGCAATATTTTCCTTAGGGTATATTACAAAGTGTGAAACCTTGGTGTCTACTCTTAAGGAACATAGCCCAAGGCTAGGTTATTACGGGCGCTTTTGATAACGTGGATGACGAGTCATCGTATGATAAGTTTATCATATCCTATATCAATCCAACATTTTCCATGTCAACAAGACATGATAAGTAAGTCTTGTCACCTTACCCTATCTTGCCTCTCAAGTTAAAATTTAATCTAGAATATGAGCTGAGGTAGAAACAAGTGAGATATGGTAATAAAACACTTTCGTCGTTTGTCCTTAAAAATATATTTTAAATTAAATATATCAGTGCAAAATTAAAAAGTAATGTATGATTTCATTTTTTTTAACACAAAAAAGTTTTTAAGATAAGGGTAATTTTGTCATTTTATGACTTAAAGATAAAAAATCTATTGAATAAAATCTTAAAAAATTAAAATAAGTGAAAATTCTAAAATAAACTTTTTACTAAAAAATATAAAATTGATTTACTTTTTTAGAACAAATAAATGAAATACAGTTATCAAGAGGACAATTTTGTTATTAACCAATGATATTTATCTTATTAGTATTTATTATCTTTTAAAAAATATATTAAAGAATAACATATGTTTGTATCCATAAAATAATGATATATGTTATCTTATTTCTTATCATGCAGATCAAACACATGATAGGGTAGTTCTTATCCTTCCTATATCTCTATTAAGCTTTATAGTATATCGAGCTCTAATTAATCTATCATGACCATCAAATAGGCCCTACAAGTACATATGAATAAACTTTTGAAACTGAATAAATTTTGTTTCACAACATTGTAACAGGTATTACAAAGCTAATTTTCAAATATGAAAGTGTTTGGAAATTAAGTCCAAAATGTGAGTTCAAACGAGCAAAGTTTTGGTTAGGTGTTTTTAGAAGAGTTGTAGTCTCTTGCTCCCGCCTTATGAACGCTTGTATTTATTTCCAGAGAAAATGAAAAGAGCCATTGCAAAAAAATCTAGAAATTAAAGCATTTAATGCCTTCTTCAGCATGTAGTGTGATCTCAGTATAAAGTATTCTTTTTTCATATAATTTGCCTTACACCACATTAACGATCTTCAAAGCATTTAACGACATGAGTTTCACTAGCAGACATAAGAGGTAGAATAAATGCAAATGACTTTATTCTTTGTACTGCGTAAATATTTTTTTCCTTTCGAACATTCTTTATGGTTAATGCAGCCAAACCAAACACTTGTTATTGGTTTCTCGTTTGAGGTGTGTTGTTCATAAAGTAGACATACAAGGCTCGATTTATGGGATAGATAAGGATACATGATGTGATAATTTATCATATGCTAAGTCAGTAAAAGTAATGCGTGCTACTATTGTATTAAGGATAACTTTTTCACATACTTGGGAGGTCTCCTTTAGTAAGATTATTACCTTAACTGCTGCACCACCCTCACTTTGTGTACGAGAACATTAGCACCCACTGTGGGGCCACCAGTAAAAAATCCTTTGCCTTAATGCTTCTACCTAAGTATGGTGGGAACATGACATTCAAACCAGAAATAGATAGTGATGTTGAAGAACCAGGAGAAGAAATGCACCAGATGAAAGATTCTATCATGGTGTTGGAACACATAATGAGGAGCAACATTGAAGAAACCAAGAACATCTTCTTCGTACGTAGACTATGAAGGCTCAAGAGCGCGAGCTCCAAGAGCAACTGAGGGCCCTCCGAACCAACCCCCAATCTCCCACAGAAGTGCGGGCTCCCTTGATAACTTTCCAACCATTTTAGAGAGCCTACCATAGGGGCCTATGACGGTCTCGATGACTCCCACGACCACATTGTTGCATTCCAAACCCAAATGCTCATCAGTGATAGCAACGACACAGTTAGTTGCAAAATATTTACTGGGACATTGAAAGATGCAACACTTTGTTGGTTCATCAAGCTACCTCCAAGATCTGTCACTAACATCGACAAGATTACTGCTAGGTTCACTTCTTGTTCTCGGCCAACCAAGCAAAGCAAACTGTTTTGTCCGACCCTTTCGACCTTCGTAAGAGTCAGAATGAGCCGCTCAAGAGTTTTCTATCTCGCTTTAACAAGATGACAATGCAAGTTGATGAGCTGGATGAAAATTTCTTCATCGTTGCCTTCCTTAGAGGACGAAATTCGCACACAGGAAATTCCAGAGACCGGCCACGATGGACGAAATTCGCACACGAGAATAAAAACACATTGACACAATTGAGGCAACTTCTTCAAAGAGAGAAACAAGGTGATGAAAGGTCGGATAAACCATCGGGAGGACGCACCGCTCAACGGCGACATCCGGTGCAACTGGCACAATACTTCAACCGATTGAATGCTTACCCGTCGAGGATATATGACGAAGTCAAGGGTTTAGCATAATAAATCACCCATCCCCTAGTAGGCACAAATGGGTCGACACATTGTAATTTCAACAGGACCTCAGGTCACAACACAAACAATTGCTTCAGCTTAAAGCAACATATAGAAGATATCATTATACAAGGTCAACTAAAAAATTACATTCTGAAGGAAGGAAGGAGCAATAAACAAATAAAGGATGAAAAAGAAAAATGCACTCCTCCTAGAATGTCATGTAGTCGATCTCCAGCAAGATGCAATACCACGAGGGGAGCCACAAGGGGTAAGAATAGGAACGCGTAGAATGAGAGGTCAACGAAGGGAAACCTGGACACCATAGGAAGAGGCGGGGCCTCCAACTTGGCAATAAAAAGGTACAATAGGAAAGTCATGTCCATGCAGATGGCAGAAGTAGACGGCAAGGCGGCACGCATGGAAGCCATCACGTTCATGGACAAGGATTTGGAGGGAGTTCATTGTAATTTTAGTAACCACAATAGGGTATCAAGTCAGAAGCGTCCTAGTTGACGACATAAGTTTGACTAATGTGATTTTCCAGTTGTGTTTTGAGGCGTTGGGTATATCCAAGGACTTACTGCAGCAATTCCACAATATATTGGTAGAGTTTTCTAGAGAACGAGTTGAGGTGCAGAGTTACATCGACCTACAAAAAAAAACCTTTGGTGAACCACCCGCTTAAACTCCATGGTGGGAGAGACATCGTCCCCGTATAATGCAATTATTTGAGTAGGATTGGGGTAATTCGTAGAAACCAATAGGTCTCACGAAGGTGCTATGAGGCCAACTTGAGAAAGAAATGTGGGAGCTCCAAAAGTGAGTCTCTCCAACCTGCTACAATCTCCTAGAAGTGAAGACAATACAAGGGAAATTAGGAATTCCAAAAAGGGTGGAAGCGCACATGCAAAGGCTTCATATAGACTTGGGTAAGTGAAGGAGGAAGAAGTACGAGAGCACGCTAGATTTGCACGATTTAAGGTCTCTACAACTTGTGTGTATTTTGTTTTACCTTACTTGGTTGAATAACACTTTTTTGGACTTATTGTAATTCAACCAAGGCCGGAAAATCAAGGATGATCAATTTTCAAATCATGAAGTCCCACTACGACAACCTTTAAAGAAATCCAAGCCTTGACTTAGATTTCCCTCTCACCTTCGCGCAATACATTTGGGTTCTCCTGATTGAACTTAGGAGGTCGGTCTGAAGCCACGAGCTTTACCAAATTCGAGCCTCGGCTCAATTTTCCATCTCTACCCTTGCGCGATATGTTGGGTTTCTCCTGATCGATTTCAGGAGGTTGGTCTAAAACCACGAGCTTGACAAAACCCAACATATTGCGAATCCTAACATATCGATCTCCTTCGCACGAAACATTGGGTTTCTCCTGATCAAATTCAGAGGTCGGTTTAAAGCCACAAACTTGATAAAACTTGAGCCTCAACTCAGTTTACCCTCACCGCCCCTGAACGGTACGTTGGGTTTTTCTTGATTGTATTCAGTAGGTCGTTTTAAAGCCATGGGATTGACCAAACCCGAGCCTCAAGTTGGTTTTCCCTCTCCACCCTTGTGCAAGTATGTTGGGTTTCTCTTGATTGAATTCAAGAGGTCGGTCTAAATCATAAAGCTTGACCTAACATGTGCCTCGACTCAGTTTTCCCTCTCCGCCCACCCGGGCTTGTTGGGTTTCTCTGGATAGAAGTCAGGTGGTTGGTCTAAAGCAGGGGCGGATCCAGGATTTTAGAATAGGGTGTTCCTTTTTCTTCAATGATTTAACAATTGTATGATTTTACAAAAAAAAAATAACGATAAAGTAATGTTCCAAAAAAATCAACGATAAAGTAATGTTTCAAAATAAAGTACCTTTTAATCTAAGTTTAATTGCATTTTCCTCTTTCTCATAGACTGGAAGCGTTTGATGATATCTAAATCATCGACTGTGCTAAAAACATCTTTCTCCACAAATGTAACCAAACAATCATTAAGCCACGGCTTAGACATCCTGCTTCTCAAATCATCCTTCACATACTTCATTCCTGAAAATACCCGCTCAACAGTTGCGGTTGCCACCGGTAAAGATAAAGCTAATTTCAGAAGCCTATACACAAATCTATAGGTATTGTTCTTCTTTGTTTGCACAAGAGTCTTACAAAGATCCGAGAGCCCATTCAAATTGGAAAATCTATCATCATCTTTAACACTCCTAATATAATTATCAAGTTGGCTAGACAACTCCACATCATCAACATCATCAAAGTCAGCTGGATACAATCTCGCTAACCTCACAAGCAATTTTGAATCAAACACTTTAAATGAATCGCAAGGACTCAAGCATGCTACACAATGCAACAACTCAATATTTTCAGGAGTAAACCGTGCATTCAACCCTTTCAACACCAAATCTATGATACCCAATAAGCAATCATGTTTGAAATAATGAAAATTTGTGACCAACGGAGAACGACGCTTGGACTTGTTATGTTTCACATGCCGTGAATCCATATCGGGCACATCAATTTCAAGGTTACCACAAGAAGATACGACTTTTTCAGAAAACTTTTCCCATCCACCATCTCTCATTTCTTGAAACTTTGCCTTGTTATGTCGGACAAGATCCATGGCATTCACAATATCTTGATCACCCTTTTGTAATGCTTGACACAAATCATTTGTAATCGATAACAAATCAACCATTAGATGCAACATAAAAATGAAACCAAAAGTTTGCATTGCGAACAACAAACTTTGTGGTTCACCGTTACACGATCTATCACTTATGAGGTCTTCAAGCATTTCAACGATGGGATTAAACAAGCTATGCAACCTACTAAGAGTCCTAAAGTGAGATCCCCAACGTGTATCCCCGCTCTTGTAATAGACATTTCTTGATTCAACCCGATGCGGTTTCCACCAACTCATTATCAATTAACTCTCCAATATGAGTAACTTGTTTTTACAAAGCATAGTTTGGACGCTTGTTAGATGCCGAATAAAATTAACAAGACGAGTAACTTCAAAAAACCAATCAACATCTTGATGATGTCTAGCAATCGAAACAAGAGCCAACTGGAGTTGGTGAGCAAAACAATGGACGTAGTAGGCTTGCGGATTCTCATTCTGAATTAAAGTTTTCAAACCTCCAAGATGACCTCGCATATTACTTGCTCCATCATACCCTTGACCTCGAATTTTAGACATAGACAACCCCAATCCAGACAACAAAGTTTCAAGAGCCTCAAAAAGAGCTTTTGCACTAGTATCTGCGACATGAACAATACCAACAAATCTTTCTACAATAAAACCTCTTTCATCAACAAAACGTACAACAACAGCCATTTGTTCTTTTCCAGAACAATCACCAGATTCATCAACAAGGACACAAAAAATATCATCTCCAATTTCTTCAACGATTTTTTTAACAGTTTCAGCAGCACATGCATTTGCAAGATCTTTCTGAATAAGAGGAGAAGGCATCTTATGATTTTCTCCACCACCTTTAATTGTTGCAGCTATGTGTTCACAATTCTTCACCAAAGCATCTACAATTCAAGAAAATGACCTTTATATATAGAGTTCTTCCCTTCAACATGTGCCCTAAAGGCTAACCCACCTCTAACAAGATATTTGACTGCTTCAAGTGATGCTTTCAGACGAACAAGATAATACTCTTTCTCTTGTGTAGAGTATTTTGTGTAAGAAGATTCAATACTGTGTTTTTGATTCATAAGAGCTTCACATAACCTCACACAATTGTTATGATGGCTAGTCGGTGTTGTTCCTTGATGCTTCTTTAACTTCTTTTTTTGATTCCAAATGTTAAAACCATCCTTCACAAATGCAGTTCTTGTCGAAGACTCATTATAAAACAAATAGCAAGGAAAACAATATACAGCATCCTTTCTAACACTATACTCTAGCCAATTATATTCATCAAACCAACTTGCACAAAAACTACGATTTTTCCCCGAAATTTTTCTAACAGGATACTTCGTCAAATGTATTTGGTTAGGACCATTTAAAAGGTAAGCTCTTCTTACTTCATCTTGCACATTTGGATGATACTCAAGAATTTGTTTTCTTTTCGAGGGGTCCATCTCCAAATATGCCCATTTCTCAATAATATCATCATCCGTGAGTTCACGAATTTGAGTAATCGGTGGTTGAATTGATTGGTCATGATCTTGTAGAATTGGTGGTGGAATTGGTTGGTCATGATCTTGTGGAATTGGTGGTGGAATTGGTGGTGAAACTTTGGGTTTCTTGGAAAAATACCTAAGCATACTATTCAATGAAAGCCACAATCAAACAAGAGAAACATCACCAATAGAAAAGCTCAAATAACTCCAAATACACTATTCAGTATTCACTGAGCATATATTATAATATTATATCATCACCACTTGAAATACTGTCATATTCATATTATCATATACATGGTTTTCTTATTATCCACAAAAATAGAATCTTCCTATTTTCAAATTGTACAATCAAACATACGGTAACTAGCACAAATACCTTTTAAGAGTGAAATCAACGAAAGCTGACGTAGAAAGCAAGAGGTTCTGAAGAAGAAATCAATATATTCTGAAATCAACAAAAGCTGATTTGAAATCAACAGATTCTGAATTCTGAAATCAATAGATTCCGAAAGACCGAAACCAACGAAAGCTGAAGAAGAAATCAACAGATTATAAAAATCAGTTCATTAGAATGAAAATAAAAATAGACCCACAAAAAAGTGAAATCAATACCTTTTAAGAGTGAAATTAAAGCTTGTTGAAGATGAAGAAGAAAGAAATAGGTGAAGAGGAAGAAGACGCAGAGAAAGGAAGAAGACGCAGAGAAGAGGAAGCGTGCGTTTTCGTTTTTGCGTGGGTTTTGATTGGAGGAGCGTGTGGGTTTCTGATTGGAGGAAGCGTTCCTTTCGTTTTTGCTGTGAGAAAGAAAAAAAATTAAAGCTTGTTGAAGATGAAGAAGAAAGAAAGCTTGTTGAAGATGAAGAAGAAAGAAAGAGGTGAAAGGAAGAAGACGCAGAGAAAGGAAGAAGACGCAGAGAAGAGGAAGCGTGCGTTTTCGTTTTTGCGTGGGTTTTGATTGGAGGAGCGTGTGGGTTTCTGATTGGAGGAAGCGTTCCTTTCGTTTTTGCTGTGAGAAAGAAAAAAAAATTCTATATGTGTGTTCCTTGTGTATCGAACCCAAGACCTTTTAGATAAAATATGGGTATACTACCACTAAAGCTAGGATGTTTGGGTGTTCCTGGGAACACCAGGAACAACGTTTGAATCCGCCTCTGGTCTAAAGAAACGAGATTTACTAAATCAGAGTCTTGAATTGGTCAAGACAAGGTTCTCCAAGACTGGTTTAAGACCAGAAAATTTGACTTCATTTACAAAATCCCAAAGAGGCCAAAACCATTACATGCAAAAGTAAAACATAAAAAAAAAAAAAAATCAGGCCCACAGGCTGAACTCCAAGCAAAAATTAAAGAGGATCACAAAACAAAGTCAAAAAAAAATTAAAAAGTCCACAATGGCCGACACTGCAAAAAGGAAGACTAGATGAGCTACTTCAACTGAACAACGACCTCGTTCATTTTCAGAATCGATCAAGTTTCTTTCCGCATTCATTTCTCATTCAGGACTGATCTCCATAAGTCTCAGCTCTACCCTAGGATTAAGAACAGTATTCTACTCATGGTTGTTCCAAAACTTTGCAATGCCGCACTTGACCAATTTCTTGGTCTCTTCTCGAAGCTTCTCTTTAGTCGCGGTTAGTTTGCCCGAGCATTAACTTAAATCCCTTACTAGCCTAGAGTTCTCCTCATTCACGCCTCTCAGCTTGGTGAGCCTCTTGTGGAACCCCATCAGCTCAACCTCAAGAACCTCCTGGGTGGATACAAAGGACTCCATCATTACCTTCAACTCCTCATCATCCTTCAAGCTTGCTGCTAGGTTTTCAACAACCTCCATTTTTCCTACTTGGCCAAGAGATACAAAGCCCCTTGTTAATCGACCATCTTCAAGGCAGTCACCTTATCCTTCTCGACATCGCTTGCCAACGTCATGAGGTCCTCCAAAATTTTCATGTCGGTGCTACTCACAACCGCCACTACGTCCTCTAAGAACTCTATTTCTCGCTCCAACTCTTCCCTATGATGAGCAACAACCTTCAAAAACTGTGACGGACGATTTGTGCCATGACCACTAGTAGACTCCTGTGGCTCAACCAAGGCTACAACAACATTCTTTTCCATAAATTTTTTCTTCCTCTTATACTCGCCCTACCTCTCCTCAAACAAAAGTCGCTTCTACGATGGTCCAGTCACTTCAGCTGGTCCCTTGACTTACTAAACCGACACCTTACCAATAGGACCTAGGACAAACTCTACATTCTCAGCACTAGGCTCCTTGGATAAAATCGGAACAACCTTTCTTGCCACTGGGGAAACATGGTCATCATCATCTTGATCCTTCCTGGATCGAGATGATAAAGAAGCTAATGCCTCAGGTCTGGGAGAGATGCGCTCGATCCAAATGGCATCCATGCGATCACTAGGAAGTTGTGTCGATGCTGCCTTAGACTGGCTGAACCGCCCAATGGCTCCTATGGAGAATACACAACTAGTTTACCACAACAAAAATGAACCAAAAATATGAATAAAAAATATGAGCCCTACTTATGGAATGGAGCCATCTACAAAACCGAGTTTGTTCTTTTCTCCAAGTGCAATCTTCATTGCACGAATCCATGAACCAAAGTTGCTGCCAAATTCGTTGAGTGGTTGAGAGACCAACACTGCACTAGGATTATCTGAAGGATGAATGTAGAACAAATTTAATGCAGGATCAGCCATGGATACAAACTGAATCAAGAAAATAAGCAGAAACTCGAGAAGAAAGGAAAGAAGAATCAAGCGCAAAAATTCAAAGGGAAAATGAATTGCATATTTTAGATATGCAACCTAGAATACGCAGTGGAAGAAGATAACTATTGATACCATATCAACTCTGCAACTTCACAATGAGTAGGAGATGAACTGAAAATGAAAGTGAGCAAATTTTGGGAGAAAATTGGATTATCCATTTTTGATTGAATGAATTGATTAGATTAGTTGCTATACAGCTTATATAACAGCTAATTGAATCTAAATAAGGGCTATGACTTACAATACTAAGCCTTTTCTTAGTTTTTCTTACAAAACCAATTTTAGCCATTAGATCCATTTTTTATTAATCTAATTTTGATCTAATGGTTGATAATGAATAAGGGTGTTGTATTTTTTTTTAAAAAAAAGGGTGTTGTTGCATATATTTATATATATATATATATATATATATATATATATATATATATATATATATATATATATATATATATGGCTTAAATATATGTTACCCCCCTGCAAATATACCAATGATCCATTTACCCTCCTATAAAAATAAAACTTTTAAAAAAGACCTTGCAAATATAAATTATTTCTAGTTATCCCTCTGCTGTTAGATTTTGTTAACAACGTTAAGTGTAAATATATGTTACCCCCTACAAATATGTTCATTATCCATTTACCCCCTGCGTAAATATATGTTACCTCCCTGCAAATATCCTCATTATCCATTTACCCCCCTGCAAATCGCGCTTTATCCATTTACCACCACCTGCAAATAATAAGTGTTTCAACATACACTTAACTTATTTGTTAACAAAATCTAACAACGGGGGGGTAATTAAATAATTTATATTTTAAAAGTTTTATTTGGGGGTAAATGGATAATGAGTATATTTGAGGTGGGGTAACATATATTTAAGCCTATATATATATATATATATATATATATATATATATATATATATATATATATATATATATATATATATATGGTGGTTCAGATGGGCGCTGGCGGCAGAGATCAGTGGCGGTCACTGAGCTCTGTCATCGGCAAACATGGTGGTGGCAGCGGAGCTCCGATGACCGGAGACGGCCATGGTGGTGCCATTAACCACAAATATGAATTTGTGGTTAGTGGCCACTAACCACAAATTTCTATTTGTGGTTAGTAGCATTCGATGCCACCAACAATAAATTATGTATATTGTTTTAGCATTAGTAATGCAATTCAAATATTCAATTGACTCACACAACTATTCAATGTCACTGGTTCAACTTTCAAATCAATCTTACTACCATGTAAACAAGATAGCACGAGTAATTGTTGGAGAAATAATACAGAAAAAGCCAATTAAAGATTAACTTCAAAGTCAATTCAAATTATCACAAAGATGGTGTTAGAGATTCTGCTTTCGACTTGAGTTAGAAGTTGAATCCAGTATCTAGCATAAATCTTCTAAAAGGTTTGGAGAAACGAAATGGCAACCACAAGTTTAAAAACAAAGTCATCATAACCAATATTAGTCAATTTGTGGACACTAACCACAGATTCATATTTGTGGTTAGTATCATGAGGAAAAACTTGTTGGTGTAAGTATCATGAAGAAAAAGTTGTTACTAACCACAAATAGGAATCTGTGGTTACTGGAAGTTAGTGGCCACTAATCACAGATTTATATTCGTGGTTAGTGGCATCCAAAACACTAGTTGGATGCCATTAACCACAAATATGAATCTGTGGTTAATGGTAACCACATATTCATATTTGTGGTTAATGGGACCACCATGGCCACCGCCACTAACCATCATCGGTCGTCGAGCACCGTCGAGCTCCGGAGTCTGCCGAGAGCTCGTGGAGCCGCTAGTCGAACTCAGATGACTGAATTCCGCGAGAGCTCGGTGACCGATCGCCGCCAACACCCAGTAACCACCACATATATATTTAATTTATATATATATATAATATATTTATATATATTTATATTATATCTAATATATTTATATATATAAATATAAAACATTATTAGTAAATTACCCCAACAGCCTTTTTAGTAATAGTTACTAAACTCAAGATGGAATATACTAAAAAGGTGATGGAATAGAAGAGGTGATAGGTGAAAAAGGGTTTCTTCGTGGACGGTTCACTACAAGAAAATCGTTGATTTGCCACGGACATTTCCGTCGCAAATGTACAAATTTCCGTGGCAAAACAACATTTGCCACAGATTTGCCACGGACCAAAAATGGTGGCAAAAACGCTCGTCGCAAATCGTTTGCCACAGACTTTTCCGTGGCAAATTTTTCCGTCGCAAACCCGTGGCAAATCCGTCGCAATTATCCGTGGCAAAGTCGTCGCAAATTTCATCGCAAATCTGTGGCAAATCCGTCGCAAAAATTAAAAAAAAATTAAATCATAATTTTAATTCTTCAACCCATTCATTAGTCAATTTAATTAATTACATTATAACCAACTAAAAGACCAACTAAAAAGACCAAAAGACCTTGCTTTTAATGGCTGTTTTAATCCACATACATCCTTACTATTTAAAAAATAAAATAAACCAACTAAAAAATTTAATTAATTACATTATAACCTATTGAGTCTCCTAAGGCTATCTCCAAAAAATTCCAAAAAAGCTTGATTATCTCTTCAGCCCCCTTCTCTAAAATTGCCCTAAAACTTCAACATCTTCCACAGATGTATTTTGGTTTCACTCAAAAAATGATACAGTACCCCTGAAAACAAAAGGAACATTCTCAATCCTCAATAAAATAGCACCCAACCAGAGAGGTTTAATTCTTTTTCTCAAATATAAAATTTTATTGAGAATAAGATTCCCACAAAACCTTCAAAGATAATATGACATATGTGCATGTTAACAAAACCTTCAAATTTTATTGTTAAAGATGGCAATACCTCTACGCCTTTGTTACGTTTCACTTCTTTCATTTGAATCTGTAACTGGAATTTTGCAAATTTTAATTCTTTTGGCTCTGCAACAAAGATAGAACAGAAATATAATTGATTAGTTAATTGATTAGTCACAGTTATTGAGCATCAATCACAATTCGTGGCAAGATTAGTGAATCACAATTGTCACTAATATAATTGATTAAACGGATGTAACTATAGCGATGTAGGGACCTTAAATTTTACATTAAAATTGTTAAGAATATCTAAAAATCATCATCTAATAGCTTAAAATTGTTAAGAATGTCACTAATATATTCAACATTTACACTGAAGTAAGCTTTGGTAACTAGGAATGACTTTATGAAAAGGGCTCACCTTGACGAAATGTACTTATCAATATCACCTTTACGTTCGGAAAATAAACCAACCACTTTTCATCAAAGAACCGCACCATCTTCAACTTGTACATTGACATCGTATGTTACTAACCTTTAGAAACTCACTAGATCCTAAATCTTAACAATATCATACACGAAAACTAAGCTAATTCATTTTGAGAATTACCTTGCTGAAAAAAACACAATCACCATTATAACTTTTTCTGTTTCAGAATTTCGACCACTACTATCCAAAAACTCGGGCTCAATTCTCACAACATCAGAATATTGGTTGCCTACAGTGTTAAAAAGAAGAAATGGCAACCACTTCAAAAGTGAAAACATTTAACTCTTACAAGACAGAGGGTAACCACATATTCACATATTTTCTATATTTACCTAGTTAAGTGCATTTGTTTGTTTACCAAATTCAGTTCACTATGGATATTGAAAAAGTGCTCATGCAAAAATCATATTTTTTATAAATTAGAAAATTTAGACCAACTGAATTTAAACAAACTACAAGATATTGAATAAGTAAATGTAATCTTGTTAGAATACAAACAAGATCTAAAATAATAATAGCATAGGCAAATATAACTACTAGAGTATATGCAAAAGTATGAGATACTAACACATGGCTGAGATATGTGAAGATATTAACCTTACTACCATAGTCAAAGTGTAATAATAAAACTACCAATATTCAATTTTTGTTTCGTTTGCTTTGCTATTTATTACTTGTTTACAACTTAATCTTTTCAATTGCACACAAAGATCATCTATATTATGCAGTGAATCAGAATGAAGGACTTTAGTAGGCATGAAGTTAGCTAAAGTTAAAACATAAACTCAAACATCATAGCATACGTTTAGGAACTGTGCCCTTTGCCTCAGACATCTCAGCATGAGCTTTAGCTGCTTCACTTTTTATCTTTAAAAGAAGAGCATCGTGCTCTAGAATTGAAAGGTTATCCCCATTTGACATAACTGCTTTCGCCATTTCATCTTGCAATTGCTGCTTAAGAGATTTATTCTGCAGATAACATGTACATAAACATGAACACGATTTGACAGTACAGGCAACAGTCCAGAAACAATGAAAATACCACCTTGTTTCCACCATCAATGATTCTTGTCTACTTTTGTTTCCTCTTTTTAAACTCCACTGCTGAGTTTAGCCCTTTTTGAAGTTTTGTTTTCGCGTGCATCATCAACATTGTTGCCATTGGATATTTCCGTTAACCCTTCCCTTTTTGTTTTCTTGGATTTCTTAACAGATGTCTTCTGACCTTTCAGATTTCCATCTAAAGAGTTCTCCTTCTCAGGTTTCCCTGATAGATCCACTATAAGCTCCTGTAGCACACAACAAACACAAAAACCAACCATAAAAAGTTAAAAACTATGAACCAATCAGTAAGAATATGACCAAATAACTCAAATAAATACAACAACATAAAATGACCGTCACTCAAACCTTCTCTGATGCAATTGCCTTTACCGGTGAAACAGCTTTTCCATTAAGAACCTTATCAGAACTCAAGTCTTCAACACATTTTTGCTCCTGTAACCATTTGTTCAAATTGCATACATTAAAAGGAGCTTTATTAACCATTGCACGTGAATAAACTTAACAGGTCAACTAAAATCAACAAACCCCAAACCCTAAATACACAAAATCAAAAATCAAAAATCAAATACACAAAATCAACAAACCTCAAACCCTAAATACACAAAATCAAAAATCAAATGCAAATATGCTTACCTAGAAGCTTCGAAATAGAGGAACAATCACTGAATGGCGCTTGAAGAGGGGGGGGGGAGGATGAAATGGTGGTGGTGAGCGACGGAGGACCGGCTGAGCAGTGACGGAGGCGGATGGAGGGTGAAAGATGAGAGAGAGAGAGAGAGAGAGAAGTGAGAGTGAGGAGAGTGCAGTGGAGGTTGAGGGAGGGCGGAGGTGAGGAGAGTGAAAGGTGGAGAGTGAGCGTGAGAACGATCGAAGGAGGGCGGAGGGAGAAGGTCGGAGAGGAGAACGATCGGGCGGAGGGAGAACGCGTAAAGGTCGGAGAGGTGGAGAGTGAAAGGAAGAGACGTTCTATTTTAGGGATCGGGCTCTTTTATTTTGATCAATGGGTTGCCACGGATTTGCCACGGCATCTCCGTGGCAAATGTCTGTCCTTTCACATATCCGTGGCAAACCCGTGGCAAACACCAGCGGGAAATTTCGCGCCTCTATTTTTTACTCATTCCGTCGCAAATCCGTGGCAAATTACTGGCGGAATAAGCTCCGTGGCAATTGCTGATGGCTAAATCAAGCTTTTCTTGTAGTGGTTGTCTAGTATGGTGGTTGGTTCATAAATAAAAAGAAACGGTTTAGAAACAGTTACCTTGTTTTTTCAAGAAAGTCCGCCAACTTCAGAAGTCTTTTTCTCTTCACATATTTTGTAGATACTACTCTGATACTTATTTTTAGAAAAATTTCAGTTTTAGATTTATTGAATAACTAATGTATTTGGCATATATCAATTATTCTTTTTTTTTTTGACAAACAGGCAAATTGCCCCAATTTATTAAAAAAAGAAAAAAGAAAGACAGAGAAGGCGAAGGGGGGACTAAGCCGAAACCCTTGCCATCAAAGAAAATAAACCAAAAGTATAAAGGATCTAATATGGCCCTAAAACACTCTAGCCTACAGGCTAGACTATAACAAATCTAACTAATAGAAGGTAGAAGATACTTAAGCTAACTATACAAGCTAGAAACAAGCTAGATCAAAAGGATTCAGAGACAGAATTAGCTCTTGATTGAGTATTGTAACCAACAGCCAACTGGTGTCGTTGCTGTCTGAATTTCTTCATTTGAGACTTAGACAATTGACCAACTGGCACAGACGCAACTCTTCCATGCGAGTCAGAAGTCACAAGATCACCAACACCATCTGAAGATCCATCCCAAAGCTTTCTTAAAATATTCATGTCAGATTCAACTACTGGGTTCGATGTAGCAACTTGTTCGGAGACAACAGGCACAACCTCATCCTCTGAGACATCCCCCACTTCTTCCCTGAAATTTTCATGACAGGAACCTCCACAGCGTTAGAAGAGGGGGCATCTAGCTGAGTCGTGGGTTGTGTGGAAGAAGAATGAGCCTCCTCCAAAGAGTTGAAAGGCGAAATATGATCAGAAAGCGTATCAAGCCTGGTGGGAGGCTGAGTGGAAGCACTATCCATTCGACTTAGCTGAAGATGTGCTAGCCGCCTTCAAGAAAGGCTTACCAACATTCGCGGTAGCCGAGTCAGGGACAAATGATTCATCCGTAGAAGCCGCAGTAGACTACGTGACATTATCTCTAGACTCAATCAGCGAGGGATTCCCTTGCTGTTTATGAGGCTGGGAGGGTTGCTCGTAAGAGTTCCCTTGCTTCTAGTTTACCTGAGTAGAATAGTCCCATTGCTGTTAGTTTTCCGAGTAGAAGAATCTCCTTATTGTTGGTTTACCTGAGTAGAAGAATTCCATTGCTGCTCGTTTACCTGAGTAGAATCGCCTTGCTGCTGTGAGTGCTCATTATTCAGAGCCTTATGCTTGGGGACATACACCTGTTTTACCTGATGAGTCATTCCTTTAAAAGCACCATTGGTGTGACCAACAGTATTGCAATTCGAATAGTAGGAAGGCAAGTTTTCATATTCAATGCCGACCTCTCAACTAGAATGTGATCCCTAAGTTTTGATTTTAGGTCTATGTCAACCAAGACGCGAGCATAGTGGCCAAAAGATCTATCAAAAGAGTCTTTGCTTGTTGTATCATCTAGTCGGAGTGGAGTTCCAACACAACTAGCAATTGCAAAGATAATCTTGGTTCTCCAATATTCTTGAGCCAGTCCTGTAATCTTAATCCAACATTGAGCATTTGTATATTTAATTTTAGAAGGATTAAAGTCTGGCTGCCATGCAAACAGACGAAGCAAACCTGGTTTGCACTACCAAGAGGGTTGTAACTGTATTCTTTGCAAATCATTGGCACAAGAAAATGAGAATTCATAGTATCGAATTTCCCTAAAGAAATCAGACCCCACTTACTTGTTGGTTTCCAGAGAGCTTGAAGTTTGGATTTCAAAGCATCTATCTAGATAGGAATGTCTCCCTTTGAAAGTAAAATTCTTCCATGTAGGTGATTTTTGCATTCTTCCAAACATGTATTATATTCCTCTTCAGGAATTGAGATTGATAAGTCATCTCCTTTGATACCTAGGCGAGGAAGTTGACTAATAGGAATATCATAGATATTGTTTTCTGACCCCATCAAAACTTGTGCAAAAGATTTGACATTTGAAGCCTTTGTATGAGAGGTATTCTAAAGTTGATTGATAGTCTTTACAGATATAGGCATCAATTCGGGAAATAAATGTTGCAATTCCGGAAATAAATGTTGCAATTCCGACGACTGAGCAGCGATCTTAGTTGAGGAGATCTGCAGTTGGCATTTGAATATAGATGAGGCGTGTAACGACACTTAATCAATTATTTAATTAAATTATTTATTTTTATGAAGTATTAAAATATTAAATATAGTGTTTTATTTAAATGAAGGGAGTAGTGGTAGGAAGAGGAAGAGGCAAGAGCCCAAGCCCAATGACTTAGGCTCCTAGGCGCTAGGGTTAGAGGGGAGCGCCTCAATTGGGAGAAAAAGAAAAGAAAAGAAAGAAAGAAAGAAGAGAGTGCGAAGAGAGAAGAGGAATCGGCGATCAAGAGAGAAAAGAGGGAGAAGGAATTTCGTTGCTGTGGTTTGTTTGGTGTTTTCGTAGAAAGATCATCGTCTTCGGCAAAACTGATAACTCATATTTATATGAGTTATTTATGCTCTTATTACTTAACTTAATTCAAGTTCTTAAGTAATATTGTTGTTTAATTAAGTAAATATATGGTGTTTAGTGTAAAAGAGGGTTAGGAACTGATTATATGACAAATTGGCACTTTTGGTGCTTTCTTGTTATTTTTAATGTGTTTGTTCGATTTCTGACATTAGCGCTATAGCGGCAGACGCTATAGCGTTGGATTCTGCGGTGATGAGAGAGAAAGCGAAAAGCATTTTCATAGTTTCAAAAGCGTGTCGATCAACGTAGAAGCGATCGAGAGAGCAGTTCTGCATCGACCACCCACCTTTTGCTTTATAGGACACTTGTCTATTTTGTAATGGTAGTTGGTAATAGTTGGTGGGATGGCTTTTCACCTTTTTTGAGAGATATTTTCTTTATATTGAAGTCTTAAAACTTCATCTTCAAGTTTTGGTTTTGCTGGTTCAGAAGAGAGGAGAGTTAGAAATAACTCTTAAACTCCATTTTCGTCCAAGCTCCATTTTCACAATAAAGAGTAGATTTTCTGCAGTGCTGCGAGAGACGCTATAGCGGCAAGCGCTATAGCGGCACGGGAGCTGTCATCATTTGGAGTGTTTTCCACCTCTTGGTGATTTCGGTTTTATGACTTTAGGTAACACTTTTATGTTGTATTTCTTGTGTTGTTGCTCATCATGAGCTAATTCTCTTGTAGTTGGATGCTTAAAGCTTTGTAATGAACCTTTAGTATCGCGTATATAATATTTCACGTTTGGCGTTTCAATCTTTGTGTGTTACTTCTTTCAAACTTGTTTTAGAAATGATCAGCTAAAATAGGTATATTCATGGGTACAGACATGGTCCATGATTCGAACTCAAAGATTGATATGAACGAAAGGTTGTTTAAAGACATTTAACCAATGTTTGCTAAATCTAGACATAGAAAGGCAATAGTTCATAGGGCAAAAGCTGTGGGTTCTTTATTATACAGGGGTGAACTTATTTAGAACCTAGACATAGGCATCTTGTAAATGAAACCCTGGCGTTAGTGACTGAAAAGCACAAAATCATTTGCAATGACAATGCTTGACGCTTATAGCGTGAGACGTTATAGCGCTTACTTATAGGAAATTACTTAGCAAAGAGCATTCCAACTACTCTCACTCGAATTTCTACTTATAATCTATCTTATTTGCTTTTGTACCTTTATGTTGATAACATTAATGATTTGACAACTTGTTATTGTTATTTATGTACTCACTAGCTAAATTACTAATTTAAATATAGAAGTAAACTCAACAATCCTCGTGGGAACGATCTTTACTTATCATTATATTACTTGTTGCGATTGTGTACACTTGCACATCACCTTTTCGCACAACAAGTTTTTGGCGCCGTTGCCGGGGATTGTGAAAGTTAATTTCTATTATTTAGTTAGTAAGTTTAGTTTGTTTTTTTTTTAGTGTGTTCTGTTATTCAGCAATTTTTTTTTTAATTTGCATTGTGCTTTGTGTTTGTAATGTATTTTCTTTGTTGTTATTAGTGTTACTATTTGTTTTTAGTGTTTTTTGAAAAAACAAAACCACTTTATGCCATGGACCATTGGAGTTTTGACTTTATGCAAGAAATGAATGAATTGAATGATCAACAACAATGTTTCAATTATGATTTCCATGAGAGTGAACATAAAAGGGGCTGTTATGAGACAAATTTCATGCCCATGACAGCCCAAAATATGGATTATAGCATGGGAAATGTTTTGTATGAGCAAGATTCATATTCTCAAGCTCAAACCGAAGGACTACATGAGGACAACTTTGAATTGAAAGAACTCTTAGCTCAATTCCTTGAGGATATCAAAGTGGATAGAGACAACTCTCAAGTGTCATGCAATAATATGGAAGAGAGTTGTATTGAAGAGGTGGTTGAGCAAAATTAATGAAGAAAATTTCAAAGAACTCTTAGTTCCTTTCATTGAATATATGAAGGTTTATCATGACAACTTTGAAGCTTCATGTAAGAATATAGAGGCTCACATTAAGACAATTATGGAGCATCTAAAAGAAGAGAGTTGTGTTGAGGAAGTGGTTGAGCTAGAAGAAAAGAGTTGTATAGAATATGTGGTTGAGCAAGAGGAAGAAAAAGAGAGTCTAGAGTGTGAACTTGAATGTGGTCATTTGGAAGTAGTGGTAGAAAACCAAAAAAATTGTGTAGTTGTAGAAAAACAAAAATTCAAAAATAGTGACAAGAAATAAAATCCAAGGTTGAGGTATGAAGAGAGTCAGGTGAAAATTGAGATTCAACCTTTGGTAATTGAAGAGAAGATCCCTCCGCAAAATGAGCTTCAAAATTTTCAAGAAAGGGGAAATTCCTATCCCAAATGCTTGTTGGTTGGTGCATGGGAACACTTTCTTCCATATGCCAAATACATGGGATTTCTGACCAAAAAGAGAAAGCGGAAGGATGATATTTTCTTCTTGTCCTATTATCCACCCTAACTTGGGGTTTGAATTCCAAGTCTGACTGAGGACTCTTAAACCAAGCGCTACTGGGAGGCAACCCAAAATTTTTATTCTAATATTTGTTGTTTTTGTTTCTATTTTGATGTTGCAGGACTGACCAATTGCATTGATGAAGTGAGTTTTAATTGTGAAGCGCTATAGCACCTGACGCTATAGCGTCAACTGCTGCAACAGCTGAAACTGAACAAGAAAAGAATTGTGTTTTGTTCACCACAGTAACTCTTCCCTCTTGTGTTGTGTTGTGTTGTGTTATTTTGTGTTGTGGTGTTAATTGTTTCCAAATAAACTTGTTGGATGTTGTAGCATTTGTAATAACATCTAGCAATTGTGTATGATTTCAAAAAGTATGTTGTGTTAAATATTTTTAATTTCAGTATTGTAGTGTCTAAAAGGCCTCTCCCATTAGAATTGCATGAGAAGTAAAGACACTGCTAAGTCTTAAGTTTGGGGGAGAACCTTAAATGTGTTTAATGTTATGTCTAAAATGTTAATATTATGTGTTTAATATTATGTTTGTTGAATAGAAAGCATGATCAGTTGCAATTCCTAGTCTTTCAATAATAGAATGTGTATCTTCTTGGGCTAAATTTAATGATGATTAAGTGTATATGTGTAGTGTAGCCTTGTTTGATTGATGACTAGTCTTATTGCTGCTGCTACACAAAATATTTGTGCTTAAGTAGAAACTTAGTTAGCTAAGGACTATCTGATGCTTAAGTTAGTCCTGGTTAACCAATGTGGAATCAAATCTTGAATAAAAACCTTGAAGAGCTTTTGAAGCTAAGTTTGGGAGTGCACAAGTTATATAAAGGCTAGGTATCAAGATCCTAGGGTGGTTAGTGAATTAGGACTTCATTGTACTCATATGTATTAGAGATACTTTTGTAATGGCTGTAACTACCCGAAACAAAAGTTGAGTTGTTCCAAAAAACAAATGTATATATGTAAAAAAAAAAAAAAAAGAAGAAAAAAAAAGAAGAATAAATGCTAAAGGAGCTCAGTAATGAGGGGTTGCAGTCAAGAATTATGTTCATCAAAGTTCCAGCGTTATAGCATCAAACGTTATAACGTTGTTGATTTATATTCAATAGTTAGAATCACTGACCATAGATCTGAAATACCTAATCAAGCCCTTTGTCATGCTTGAAATCCCTCATTTCTTGTGTGAAGTAGTTAGTCTATTCACTGTTTTGAAAAAGTCTTTGATTTCACCAAAAGAAAGCCATTCTTTCCGAGGCTAAAAGAAATCTAAATCTAGCTAGGAATTGAGATGAGTCAGAGATCACACACTCACAAATGAGCAGTAATAATTCTAGATGTTGTGAAAAACAATGGTGCGTGTGTGTGTGTGGGTGTGAATTTGAAAGTTTGGCCCATTAAGAACATTTTTGAAAAACTGTTTGATTTAGGGAAGAACATTCTTGTCATTGTTCTGTTTTCTATTAGTTGTTTGTTTTTGTAAATAGTCATTACTTAGGGACAAACAATGGTTTAAGTTTGGGGGAGTGATAACTCTTATCAATAAGAGTTATTCATGCTTTCAAGACTTAAATAAATGTGAGTTCTAAAGTAATAATTTTTTTAGAGAGATATTGTTATTGTGTTGTTTGTGCGGCTAATTTATGTCATTGTTTCTTTGATGTTGTGTTGTTTGTTCTTTGTCAAGCGTCATTACTTGAGGACAAGCAATGGTTTAAGTTTGGGGGTGTGATAACTCATATTTATATGAGTTATTTATGCTCTTATTACTTAACTTAATTCAAGTTCTTAAGTAATATTGTTGTTTAATTAAGTAAATATATGTTGTTTAGTGTAAAAGAGGGTTAGGAACTGATTATATGACAAATTGGCACTTTTGGTGCTTTCTTGTTATTTTTAATGTGTTTGTTCGATTTCAAACATTAGCGCTATAGCGCAGACGCTATAGCGTTGGATTCGCGGTGATGAGAGAAAACGAAAAGCGTTTTCTCATAGTTTCCAAAGCGTGTCGATCATCGTAGAAGCGATCGAGAGACAGTTCTCGCATCACCATCCACCTTTTGCTTTATAGGACACTTGTCTATTTTGTAATGGTAGTTGGTAATAGTTGGTGGGATGGCTTTTCACCTTTTTGAGAGATATTTTCTTTATATTGAAGTCTTAAAACTTCATCTTCAAGTTTTAGTTTTCTTTGGTTCGTAAGAGAGGAGAGTTAGAAATAACTCTTAAACTCCATTTTCGTCCAAGCTCCATTTTCACAATAAAGAGTAGATTTTCTGCAGTGCTGCGAGAGACGCTATAGCGGCAAGCGCTATAGCGGCACGGGAGCTGTCATCATTTGGAGTGTTTTCCACCTCTTGGTGATTTCGGTTTTATGGCTTTAGGTAACACTTTTATGTTGTATTTCTTGTGTTGTTGCTCATCATGAGCTAATTCTCTTGTAGTTGGATGCTTAAAGCTTTGTAATGAACCTTTAGTATCGCGTATATAATATTTCACGTTTGGCGTTTCAATTTTTGTGTGTTACTTCTTTCAAACTTGTTTTAGAAATGATCAGCTAAAATAGGTATATTCATGGGTACAGACATAATCCATGATTCGAACTCAAAGATTGATATGAACAAAAGGTTTTTTAAAGACATTTAACCAATGTTTGCTAAATCTAGACATAGAAAGGCAATAGTTCATAGGGCAAAAGCTGTGGGTTCTTTATTATACAGGGGTGAACTTATTTAGAACCTAGACATAGGCATCTTGTAATGAAACCCTGGCGTTAGTGACTGAAAAGCACAAAATCATTTGCAACAGCGCTTGACGCTATAGCGTGAGACGCTATAGCGCCTTACTTCTGGGAAATTACTTAGCAAAGAGCATTCCAACTACTCTCACTCTGAATTTCTACTTATAATCTATCTTATTTGCTTTTGTACCTTTATGTTGATAACATTAATGATTTGACAACTTGTTATTGTTATTTATGTACTCACTAGCTAAATTACTAATTTAAATATAGAAGTAAACTCAACAATCCTCGTGGGAACAATCTTTACTTATCATTATATTACATGTTGCGATTGTGTACACTTGCACATCACCTTTTCTCACAACAAAAACCTAAGGTAAGGGTGGGTTCTTGCTCTATAATAGGGTTTATGATGGGGTTTATGTGGGAATTAGGTCCTAGGTTGTGATTTGATTATGTTTGATGTGCTATTTGATGATTTTGATTGTATTTGTGATGATTATAATTGGTTTTGGTGATTGATCATGATGAGTTTTACTTGCTTATGATTTTTGTGCGTTTCTGGACACTGTTTCGGTCTTTCTGAAACTGGTACTGTTTGGTTGATCAAAAATTATGTGGCTGATTGTTTTTGAAAATAGACTTAAGGCCGGTCGTTTTGGCACTGGTTTCGTTCAATTTGGAGTTGTGTAGCTCAAGTTATGAGTCTCCAAAGTTAGGTCAAATTTCTGGAATCAAACTGTGAGTAGGTTCGGTTTTTGCAGGTTTTGTGTTCTCAATTGAACTCCGTTTTGAATGATTCTTGTTTCATTGAAAAGTAGACTTAATTCTCTACGAAATAGGTACTGGTTTCACGAAATTTCATTAAGAAATGAGAAAGAAAGTTTGGTTGCAATTTGGGTAAAGAGTTCTGTCCGATTTTGGTACCTCAGTGTAGTGTTTTGAAAAACTGTACCAACTGGATACTTATTTTGAAAAACGAAAATCATAGGTAGAAACTACACTCAGAGAGCTTTCCAATGAGTGGTCTTTTGTTGAAATCCGATGTCGTTTGCTATTCTAATTAATTCGCCGAAGTAGGTGCACTGCTGTAGGAATTCAGCACTTCATTGTGTTCACGCTGCGGGCGCTCGTGTTGCGTTATGTGTCTAAAAGCGTATTTGCGTTTTGTGTCGAATCAGGTTGCGCCCGAGCGCCATGTTGCTGTTGCCTGTGGTTTGTGTTGCCACTGGGCACCGATTTGGGTCTTTGACCATTTTATTGTTGATGTTGTTGATGATGATAGATCTAATGACCAAATTATGATGATGATGATGGGTCTATGACCTTTTATTTGATGTTAGTGTTGATGTTGTTGTGTCACTTAGATGGCTATGAATGTTGATTGTCCATGATGTCGCATGCATTACATGTGCATTATTCGAGTGATATAAGGCTTCGACCTTCGAGCTATAGATGATGATGATGCTCAAAAGCGATGATATGCCCGATTGGCAAATTTATTTGATGATGGTACCACATGCATATGCCCGATGTGGGTTGCATTTCATACATATATTCATATCATTGTGATATTTCCTTGGTAGTTATATATATGGAAGTGGTAGTTATATATGTATTGATGTGGTTGTGTAGTAGTTGATGTAGTGTCATACTCTAGTATATTCTCTATCATTTATGCTAGAGAACGTTTGAATGTTACCTATTCTCGCGGCGGGTAACCATATGTGAAGGCTTGACTTCCTTCATCTTTTGAGTCGGCCGTCGCACTCGAGCACGTAGCACTAGTTATTAGTTGATTTTGCTATTGAGGGAACAAACACTAGTTATTAGTTGATTTTGCTATTGATTGTTGAACAATTTTATTGATGATGATTTATGAGGGTCATTTATTTTTATTCTTTGTTTCAAGCGTGGTGAAGGTGGGCACATTGCGTGGTGATAGAGATTGCCATTATGTAAACTAAATAGGTGTTTTGAGGGTTTGTCCCGTTTATGATGTGTTACACATTATGTTTTGATTAATGAGCAAATTTATCAGCTAGTCGGATGCGGAAGTGAAGGAAGAAGTTTTAACCGACTCATGATGTTTATTGAGGTAAATGTAGCATCCATTGAGGGTGTCGTGAAAAATTATTTTTAAAACTCGATATTATATTATAAATTTACTGTGGGGAGCTCTGTGTTGTTGGTTAGGAAGCGAGGTGTTAGTTGAACAAGGTAACCATTAAGAATAAGTAGGCGCTAAACATTAATGTACTGTCCGCACCATAAGGTAAAGGATGAAGTGCGGCGACGTGATGGGATAGCCGAGAGTATTTATGGAGTACATGAATCGTATTTTCCATCTTATTTGAATGGTTCGTGGTGGTGTTTAGAGTGCAGTTTACTCTAAGGCGCCATCGCATCAACATGCTTTTTCTAAGTTAGCCCTTCATATTGACTCGGCTTGAATTGTAGATGTTGTGGAAAAGCTTTTGTTTGGGATGCTCGATGTGAAGAGAGTTTTTCTAAATGAACTCGGTTGAAGAAAGAGATTAACAACGTCTCCTATTTTGACATTGACATTGCGTTAGGACAAATCTTTTGTGGTGTACTGTGATGCTTCCAAGATGGGTTTGGGAGGTGTGCTTATGCAGGATGGTAAGGTAGTTGCTTATGCGTCTAGACAGTTGAGGACCCATGAGAAGAACTACCCTACGCATGATTTAGAGCTAGCGGCAATTGTTTTTGTGCTGAAGATTTGGAGGCACTATCTTTATGGTACTAGATCTGAGGTGTTTAGTGACCATAAGAGTTTGAAGTACTTGTTTAATCAGAAAGAGTTGAATATGAGGCAGCATAGGTGGTTAGAATTGTTGAAGGATTATGATTTCGACTTGAACTATCACCCAAGCAAAGTTAATGTCGTGGCTGATGCTTTAAGTCGAAAGACCTTGCATATGTCGGCAATGATGATTAAGGAGTTGGAGTTGATTGAGCAGTTTAGGGATATGAGTTTGGTTTGTGAAGTAACACCGCAGAGTGTTAGATTGGGAATGCTGAAGATAGGCAATGACTTTTTGGTTAGTATCAGAGAAGTCCAGAAGTTGGATGTCAAGCTGGTAGATTTGATGGTTGTGAATGACCAATCCGAGAGTGGAGATTTCAGGTTGGATTCCCAAGGTGTGTTGAGATTCCGGGATAGAATTTGCATCCCTGATGATGCGGATATGAAGAGGGTGATTCTTGAGGAGAGTCACAGAAGTAAGTTGAGTATTCATCCAGGGGTTACAAAGATGTATGAAGATTTGAAGAAGTTGCTTTGGTGGTCGGGGATGAAGCGGGATGTGGCACAGTTTGTGTATGCATGTTTGACTTGCCAGAAGTCAAAGGTTGAGCATCAGAAACCTGCAGGGTTGATGCAACCGTTGGAGATTCCAGAGTGGAAATGGGACAACATTGCTATGGACTTTGTGACAGGATTGCCTCGTACTGCGAAAGGGTATGATGCAATCTGGGTGATTGTTGATAGGTTAACAAAATCATCTCACTTTGTTCCTATTAACATCACGTATCCAGTGCCTAGGTTGGCGGAAATTTATATCCGGGAAGTTGTGAAGCTTCATAGAGTTCCTATGAGTATTGTTTCAGATAGAGATCCGAGGTTCACTTCAAATTTCTGGAAGAGTTTGCAAGAGAAGTTGGGATCCAAATTGAGGTTGAGTTCGGCGTATCACCCTCAGACGGATGGTCACTCAGAGAGGACTATTCAGTCATTGGAGGATCTGTTGAGGGCTTGTGTTTTGGAACAAGGGGGTTCGTGGGATTCCTACCTTCCATTGATAGATTTCACATAGAACAACAATTACCATTCTAGTATTGGGATGAACCTTTTGAAGCATTGTATGGCCGGAAGTGTAGAACCCCGTTGTGTTGGTATGAATCTGGGGAGAGTGTGGTGCTTGGACCTAAGATTGTTCGCGAGACAACTGAGAAGGTGAAGTTGATCCGTGAAAAGATGAAAGCGTCGCAGAGTCAACAGAAGAGTTACCATGATAATCGGAGAAAGGATTTGGAGTTCCAAGCGGGTGAGCATGTATTTTTGAGAGTCACTCCGGTGACCGGTGTTGGTCGTGCTTTGAAGTCAAAGAAGCTCACTGCTCGTTTCATTGGTCCGTATCAGATTTCAGAGAAAGTTGGGAATGTTGCCTATAGAGTGGCTTTACCGCCTAACCTTTCGAATTTGCATGACGTGTTTCATGTGTCGCAACTTCGGAAGTACATCTCAGATCCATCTCATGTGATTCACATGGACGATGTGGAGGTACGGGATAATCTCACGGTGGAGACGATGCCTGTACGGATTGAAGATCATGAGGTGAAAGTTCTAAGAGGCAAGGAGATCGCATAAGTGAAAGTGGTTTGGTTAGGAGCTGCTGGAGAGAGCATGACGTGGGAACTGGAGAGAAAGATGCGGGAGTCCTATCCCGAGCTGTTTGAATCAGATAAATTTCGAGGACGAAATATTCTAAGTGGGGGAGAGTTGTAACGCCCATACAATTTAATCAATTATTTAATTAAATTATTTCGGTATTTTATGAGTATTGTCGTATTAAAATATTAAATATAGTGTTTTATTCAAATGAAGGGAGTAGTGCCGGTAATTACGGAGTGGTAGGAAGAGGCCCAAGAGCCCAAGCCCAATGACTTAGGCTCCTAGGCGCTAGGGTTAGAGGGGAGCGCCTCAATTGGGAGAAAAAGAAAAGAAAAGAAAGAAAGAAAGAAAGAAGAGATTGGGAAGAGAGAAGAGGAATCGGCGATCAAGAGAGAGAAGAGGGAGAAGGAGTTTCGTTGCTGTGGTTTCTTTGGTGTTTTCGTAGAAAGATCATCGTCTTCGGCAAAACCTAAGATAAGGGTGGGTTCTTGCTCTATAATAGGGTTTATGATGGGGTTTATGTGGGAGTTAGGTCCTAGGTTGTGATTTGATTATGTTTGATGTGCTATTTGATGATTTTGATTGTATTTGTGATGATTATAATTGGTTTTGATGATTGATCATGATTAGTTTTACTTGCTTATAATTTCTGTGCGTTTCTGGACACTGTTTCGGTCTCTCTGAAACTGGTACTGTTTGGTTGATCCAAAAATTATGTGGCTGATTGTTTTTGAAAATAGACTTAAGGCCGGTCGTTTTGGCACTAGTTTCGTTCAATTTGGAGTTGTGTAGCTCAAGTTATGAGTCTCATATGTTAGGTCAAATTTCTGGAATCAAACTGTGAGTAGGTTCAGTTTTTGCAGGTTTTATGTTCTCTATTGAACTCCGTTTTGAATGATTCTTGTTTCATTTAAAAGTAGACTTAATTCTCTAAGGAATAGGCACTGGTTTCACGAAATTTCATTAAGAAATGAGAAAGAAAATTTGGTTGCAAGTTGGGTAAAGAGTTCTGTCCGATTTTGGTAACTCAGTGTAGTGTTTTGAAAAACTGTACCAACTGGATACTTATTTTGAAAAACGAAAATTATACGTAGAAACTACACTCAGAGAGCTTTCAAATGAGTGGTCTTTTGTTGAAATCCGATATCGTTTGCTATTCTAATTAATTCGCCGAAGTAGGTGCACTATCAGAGGAATTCAAAGACTTGGCCGTGTTGTTGCTGTGGCGCCTGTGTTGCGCTATGTGTCTAAAACTGTGTTGCATTTTGTGTCAGAAACTGTGTTGCGCCAGGACTCCATGTTGCTGCCCTGTGTGGCTGTGTTGCCACTGGGCACCAGTTTGGGTCTTTGACCATTTTATTGTTGATGTTGTTGATGATGATAGATCTAATGACCAAATTATGATGATGATGATGGGTCTATGACCTTTTATTTGATGTTAGTGTTGATGTTGTTGTGTCATTTAGATGGCTATGAATGTTGATTGTCCATGGTGTCGCATGCATTACATGTGCATTATTCGAGTGATATAAGGCTTCGGCCTTCGAGCTATAGATGATGATGATGCTCAAAAGCGATGATATGCCCGATTGGCAAATTTATTTGATGATGGTACCACATGCATATGCCCGATGTGGGTTGCATTTCATACATATATTCATATCATTGTGATATTTCCTTGGTAGTTATATATATGGATGTGGTAGTTATATATGTATTGATGTGGTTGTGTAGTAGTTGATGTAGTGTCGTACTCTAGTATATTCTCTATCATTTATGCTATTATATTGTTAGAGACTCACCCCTTCTGTTTGAATGTTACCCCTATTCTGGTAACGTGCATGTAAACATATGTGAAGGCTTGACTTCCTTCATCTTTTGAGTCGGTTGTCACTCTGATACGTAGCACTCAGGGGAGGGGAACAAACACTAGTTATTAGTTGATTTTGCTATTGATTGTTGAACTGTTTTATTGATGATGATTATGACTGTTTTTATTCCGCTGCGTGGTGATAGAGATTGCCATTATGTAAACTAAACAGATGTTTTGAGGGTTCGTCCCGTTTATGATGTGTTACGCATTATGTTTTGACTAATGAGCAAATTTATTACCGACTCTTGATGTTTATTGAGGTAAATGTAGCATCCCATTGAGGGTGTCGTGAAAAATGATTTTTAAAACTCTGATATTATATTATAAATTTACCGGTTAGAAAACGGGGTGTTACAAGGCGCAACATTACTGTACCTGGCACCATCAGCATGTGGCGCGACGTGATAGGCAGCGTACTGAATGGCTGGCAGAGTGTCTGCCATCGCATCAACATGCTTTTTCGCGACAGGAGCAGTCGTTGACGAGACAACGCACGGAGGCTTCTCCGCAGTAGCAGCAGGTGGATGCAGCAGGTGACGTGACGACACAACAACAAAAGACTGCACTGGCACAACATTAGCGTCAGTGGGTCCCGGAAAAGTGCAGAACATCTTGTCATCAGATGCCTTTTCAATTGCAGAACTTTGTAGAGCATTAGCGTTAGGCAACATCAGTCCTCGACGTGACTCCACCGCCACCGAAAGCGAGACGGTGGCGTGGCGGATCGTCGATGCGTCGATCTCGCCTCGTCGCTGCCAGGATAAAGAAACAGGAGGTCAGGGGCATTGAAATCATTCCGGCTGTTGGGGTTCAAAACCCTAGCAGAGCCGAATCTTACTAAACACCCTTTAGATTCCTTCCTAATTCCACTATATATCAGTTATTCAAAGAACCTAAAACTACAAATTTTTCTTATAATAAAGACCAAAGGCAAGAGTTCTATAATTCTAGAATATACACAATTAATGTAGGCCAGTGTCGCGCCGCGTCAGTGAAAAAGTAGTTGGAACTATCCAACTCTGATAAAATAGTCAATGAAATTGTAGTTGTCAATAGCCAGCCAGCTTGAAAAAATCAACCTTACGTTGTTTCAGAACCACAACTTCACGAGCATTGAAACATTTCTTCTTGATGCTTACAGGTGTTGTTAGGGTTTCAAAAGAAAGCTTAGATGAGAAGTATTATCGTTTCAAAACTAATTGAAAAAGTGTCAGAGAGGGAAAGTGAGAGAGAACACTAACTAGGAGTTGCTTCTAAAGGGTAGAAAGCTCATTGAATGTTTTAGCAGAGTAATGACACTAGTTTGCTGAGGACGGATCATCTGCTGCCTTTGCACGGTGACAAGACAAGACACACTCTTCTTCATGAGATACCAACGCTACCGATGATGCCATTAAAAATAATAAAGGACGACGCGCTACATTCTTCAGTGAGCGGACGTAGAGAATGAATTGTGCACACAAGTATTTGTTACCTCCTTATAGTCACAAACATAAATTATACACACTTAATTTTGATGATAACATAACAACTTAATGTACAACGTGCGTTCATTAAGTTATGTTATCATCAAAATTAATTAGAGACAAAAATTATCCATGAAAGGTAAATTAGTTATAGAGAAGACAAGACACACTCTTATTCATGAAAAGCGGACGTAGAGAATGAATTGTGCACACAAGTATTTGTTAAGATGGAAGACAAGTTGCTGCTTGTTGATCTGTGGAACATGGTTTTATCGCCGGAACCTTCATCGGAGCTCCTCCGCCATGGACTTCAGCCATATGACCCCGGTGATACGCGAGTTCCAGAAGCTTCCTGTTCATCTTTGTGGGTCTGTTGTGTGTTCTTCGCTCATGCCTTGGGCTTACTTTCAGTTTGGGCTTGGCCCATTCTCAATCACTGTCAAACATTCTGGTTTGGGCTCCTTTTCTTTGAACTCAACATTGCTCCTTGGCCCACTACTCACTGGATGGATGGGATTAGCACATGCCACTTGCCAGAGGACTACTCTTATCGTTTTTGTTTTTGACTATGTTACTTTCCTTTTTTTTTTAGTTCCTTTAGTATAATTGCTTGTATTTCAAGCTGATTGTGATGATACCACTGTCAGCTTGAGGGAGGCTATTAAAAATAATAGTGACTTAGGATGTGTTACATTCTCTTAGGGACTAATTAGTAATTTGGTAGTTAGTTAGTATTTCCTAGAGCTCTATATATAGAGCACATTGTAATCACTTTTACTATCTTTTCGTAGAGAATGAATTGTGCACACAAGTATTTGTTACCTCCTTATAGTCACAAACATAAATTATACACACTTAATTTTGATGATAACATAACAACTTAATGTACAACGTACGTTCATTAAGTTGTTATGTTATCATCAAAATTAATTAGAGACAAAACTTATCATTTCAATTATTTGGGTTATAACACATAACACATTGATCATGATGACTAGGTGGAAACAGCCAGTTTTTTTTTAGATAAGATCTTCACATACGTCATTATGGTTTACTTGGACACCTTCCACAACCTAGATAGATAATTAATCTGAAAGGTAAATTAATTATGAAAAAAATATACCTTACAAAAGTTAACTTTCAAACACGGGTATTTTGAGGTAAAACTATGAATTAATTTGAGGTGCTGTTTAAGCAAAAATGAGGAGTGCAAATAAATAAAAAAACTGAATCCTAGCGGCCTCTTTCGTAACTTTTTTTTTATCAACTCCTCTTTCATAATTTCAGGGTTTTACTTTCCCCACTCCTCCTCCTACTCAAACACACCCCTTAACAATTTTTATTCCAAAAATAACCTCGTGTGGAACGCTTGTGGAGGTCATGTTTAATGACGGTTCAAACACATGCATACAAACGCAATAAATTTTGTGTGGAGTGAGGGTCCATTATTGTTGCCTCGGTTAACAACATACGAACGAAATAAAATAGGGTGTTCGAATGAGTCTATGTGAACCTATTTGAGTGGCGTGTTTTGAGTAGGATGAGTGGGAAAAGCAAAGCCCTAATTTGAAAGTAGGTTCATATTGTTACCAAAAGACTTGGGCCATGCTTATTCCACTTCCCCTCCTATTGACCACACACCCTCAAACCATACAAAATGACCAAAATACCCTAAATGAATAAAAAACTTCCAAGTGTGTCCCTTTTTTTGGGTTTCGCCAGGTACAACACTTCAACACTGTACCAAGTATGGTACCATAGTACTGTGGCATAAATTTTGTCAAAAAGCCCCATTTCAGAATTTTTAATAGGTAGACAGTACTATAATACCGTGTTAGTTTGGTACTATAGTAGCGTACATGTTAAAATCACATTTGTACATGTGATTTAAACAAGTACGGTACTATAGTACCGTATACATTACCTTTCATGATAAAATTCAAGACTTTCATTATGTTCATTGTATCAAAGAGGTATAATAATAAAAATTAAAACACACACCGTCACGAAATAGTGGAAATTCAATTTACTTGTGTCATCTCCTAGTGCACTTGGTTTTCTACCACAGTTTGAGATAGTTTACCACGCAGTATTAGTAAACACCACAATTTTTTTGTATCAAACAGAGGTGGACACGGTGACTCATAAAGAGAAGGTGTGTGATAGCCTTTTACAGGAGTTCTAGTCGAGCAGAGCAACACAGTTTATAAAGGGTACGGTAGTATGCTACCGTACCTTCATCCTCCCTTCCTTAGATGGATTGGATTACTTTCTATTTTGGTGTGCTGTAAATGGTTGTTAATGAGTTTGGTGCTAACTTGGTTGGGATAACAGTCGTTATAGTGATGCTCTTGTACACCCCTATAGGATTGTTTTATTTCCTTTCAGTTATAACAATGTTTATGAACACGGGTATTAGTCTAGTTCCCTCATGTTTTTCATATACTTTTTTATCAATAAAATTTAGGGGAAATATTCTTTTCTTCCTGAAGCCTTTTCCCTAAGAAGGGTTTTGCATCAGAAGGTTTTAACGAGACTCCATATCACTTTCTTTCGCTTTAAAAAAAATATTGAACCTTCATTTTTCACATAACCCAAGTGTGGTACTTTAGTACCGAACCGGTTCGGTACTAAGGTACCGTACAAAGCAAAAATGCAACGCGGAGGTGTTTGGGAGCGTGTTCTCCATAAGGATAATTTTGGAATATTTGAAGTCTGGGAGTGTGTGGTGAGTAGGAGGAGCAGTGGAATAAGGATGGGCCAATACTTGGTTGAGGCTCTTAGGCTCTTAAAATGAAGCCAATTCCTCACCTTACCGCAATAACTAAACTTCTCAGAACTCATGAATAATGATTTAAAATTTTCTTATATATAGTTTCGTGCCTGCACATTTATGAAGTCATACTTTTTTCATGTGGCATTTCTTGTAATACAAGAAAACCCACCAATAAAATTGGATCGAAACATTTTCAATTATTTCGATTGCATAAAATTCTTCGGATCACGTAAGAATCATGTGCCATGATTCATAGTTTATACCCCAATTGGATAAATTGACCACTTTGAGTATTCTATAATACATGTCAACTAGTCAAGTTCATTAATAGTGGTTAAGGCACTACCACTATTTTTCTCTCTATTTTTAATGAACAGAAAATTGCAATTTTTCAACAGAAGAAATCATTCAAATCAACAAATGAATCAAGCATCTCCCATGTTGTTCTTTCTCTTAGCTAGAAGATCATTTGTTCCAATTTCTTTTATGGTATGAAGCACTTGTATTATTTTTCATTTCCCTTACTATTATGCTCTTAATTTCACATATATAGAAGACTCTCCAATTTTTAATTTTTATCAATAGAAGAGAGTGTCTAATGGGAAGGTCATGTTTTCCAAAATGCAAACCTGCAAGAATAATGGGTTATCTACAAATTATTTTAGGTGGAATGGTAATTCTAGTAAGCATTTTAAGCTTAACTAGATTTTACTATGCTGGTTTTTTTCTCCATAATGAAGATATATGTCAATATTTCTATACTGTTAAGGATGTTGATTATGGTTTTGATGTAAAATCACTCTCTAATAGAGTTGAAGAAGTATTGGAAAATTTGGAAAATTTACAAAGCAAGCTTGAATCAAAACTAGTAGAAATGGAGAAAAACAAGGAAACCACTATAGACAAAGATTTTTTAGAAGAAGAAATAGTTAGGCCTCTTCATAATGGTAATATTGCTCTAAGACAAATTAGGCTTCCAAATATTGAAGGAAATAATAATTCCACAGTGAAGGAAGATCCTTTGATTAATTTTTTTCGTCACAGAAGAGATTAGAAAGTACATTACCCCAAAGGAGAATAGAGTTGGAAAAATTAATCTATACAGGACAGAAAAGGTTTATAACACAATAGGACATGCATGTGTTTTGTACAAGAAAGAGTTAGAAAATTACATGGATTATGATATTGGTTCTTATTGTGATGATGATTGGAATTTAGCTCAAAAACTTATGCTTAATGGTTGTGATCCTTTACCTAGAAGAAGGTGTTTAACAAGGGCTTCAAAGCTTTATTCTAAACCTTATTCTATCAATGAATCATTATGGAAATTACCAGATGATAAAAATGTGAGGTGGGGGAATTATAATTGTAGAAACTTTGAATGTTTATCAAGCAAGAATCCAAAAAGAGGGTATTCAAAATGCACAGGATGTTTTGAAATGGAAAAGGAAAAAGTGAAATGGGTTTCTAATAGTTCACTTTCGTGTGATTTTTTGATTAATGATGTATTAAAAATTAAGGTTGGTGAGATAAGAATTGGATTAGATTATGGTATTGGAACTGGAACATTTGCTGCAAGAATGAGGGAAAATAATGTGACAATTGTTTCAACTGCTTTGAATCTTGGTGCTCCTTTTAATGAGATGATAGCTCTTAGAGGTTTGGTTCCTTTATATCTTACATTAAATCAAAGGCTTCCATTTTTTGATAATACTATGGATTTGATTCATACTACTGGTTTTATGGATGGTTGGATTGATTTGATGTTATTGGATTTTATATTGTATGATTGGGATAGAATTTTAAGACCAGGTGGGTTATTATGGATTGATAGGTTCTTTTGTAATAAAAAAGATTTGGATGAGTATATGTATATGTTTCTTCAACTTAGGTACAAGAAACATAAGTGGGCTATTTCTCCAAAGTCAAAGGATGAGGTGTATTTTTCTGCTGTGTTGGAAAAACCTCCTAGAACCATATGAAACACAATAACATTTTGTTTATGTGGATGTAATTTTTTTATAAGGAGAAATTAAAGTTTCCGTTTTCTTGTTTTATATTTATATATGTAATGTATGTGTTGGGATCCAAAATTAACATTTTGGCGTAAATGTGTCTTAAAATTAAGTTGCACATGAAATTGTATAATTCGTCAAAAGAAATAAAGTTGAAGATGCCGAAAAGAAAGCACCAACATCTTCCTGAAGAAAGAGGATAAGGGAGGAAATATGAAGAAATGAACAAATAACTGTTGTGTACGTGTCTCGCATGTAGATAGGAGTTTTGTTTTGTTTTTATTTTTCTCTATAAATACTAGTTACTTCGATGCAATCAATGTTCGATAAGCCAACAAATGGTGTTATCCAACGCTGCTGTTGTTGACACTATAGGCCAGAAACTTTGCAAGAAATGTGTTTTTGATACCCCCACCCCATCCCCATAAACCCCCACCCAATTTTAAATCCCCAAAATGCCCTTTGAAAATTAATTTTTTTTTAAAAAAAATAATAAATCGTATATACCCTCAGATGACGTATATATACGATGGTTATTTTAGGAAAATGATATTTGAACAATGATATCACGATGATGATGGACAAATACGTGGGTCATCGCGCGTTCTGATGGTTAATGTTTCAAAAATCTTGAGTGTATCTATTCAAGCTGCATTTTGGTTAGCCTCAAAAGGTAAACTTTGGAATTTTTACTACATGGTTAATGTTTCAAAAAAGTTGGGTATTTATCGCTGCGATGGTTAACCTCAAAAAAGCTACTCTAAATGAATTGACAATGCAATAGACTTCCACTTTTGGAGTACTTTTTTGAGGTTAACTATGCAGTTATGATAAATACCCAACTTTTTGAAACATTAACCACGTAGTAAAGTTCCAAAGTTTACCTTTGAGGTTAACCATCGTGTTATGCGAGATAAACCCAAGTGTTTTTGAAACATTAACTATCAGAACGTGTGGGACCCACCGTATTTGTCCATCATTGTCCATTGTTCATTGTCCATATAGCATAACCGTTATTTTATGTCCAATCGTATATACGTACTCAAAGGGGTATATACTATGGGTTTTTTATTTTTTTTAATAATTTGTTTTAATTTTTATTACTAAAAGGCTACTAAAAATTCGTTAAATAGTCAAAATACTCCAAAAAATTATAAAAACACCACTAAAAATCTAACAAAACCAAAATAAGGCTATACAATTTTTTTTAGATTTTTTGGAGACTATGAAAAATTTAAAAAAAATTCGTAAAAAATAGTAAACAATGGAATTTGGGATTTTTTTCGAATTTAATGGTTGTGATTTCATTACGATCGGAGTATGTTGCCCAAATACCGACTTTTTAGCCTAAATTATTCGTTCGACGTATAACATCGTCACGTTTTAACGAACTACACACAAAACCAATTTTCAGGACTTAATTAATTTTTATTTGACTTTAAAAAATTAAAAAAATACAATAGGGATCGTATATACACCTGAGGTGGGTATATATACGACCCTATTTTTTGCCCATCGTATACGCCTTGGGGGAGTATATACGATGGGCAAAAAATAGGGTCGTATATATACCCCCAGTGTATATATCTGATAACAAAAATCTTTAAAAAATACGTTTTAGAAGGGCATTTTGGGGTTTTCAGTTTGGGTGGGGGTATATGGGGATTGGGTGGGGGTACAAAAAAACCCACTTTTTTTTTTTTTTTTGGTCAACTGAAAGGTTTCATTAATTGGGCCAAGCCACAAAACCAATACATCAAAAGAGGGGAGACCATAAATGTGGTCAGTTCAAAGAAGAAAATAAAGTCTAAGTAGGGGTTGTAACCAACAGAAGGGGCGGGGGTAAGGAGCAAGCGCCTGGCTCCATAAGGGCAGCCCAACCCAACAGCTAAATCCAGACCCGGCCCAAATAACCACCCTAACTTGAGCAAACTACACTACATTACAACATAACTAATACGAACTCAAAATATCCTAAAACAGAAAACACGAAGCGACGAAGCTTCTTCTCACTTCACGCGAAACCCTAATTCAGCAAATCTTCAAATCCCTCGCCTCCATCGGAAAAGCCTTCCGATCCAAGCTTGGATCGCTTCAAGGACAACTCCATCTCCCTTTTCCAGCACTACAGGCTTCAGCGTCCATCAAATCTAGCTCCCCTAGAGCGAAGAAGGAAGCATCTTCATCAGGAGAAAGGTGGATGCTCTACGAAAGATCAGGCCTTCCTATTGCGGTTTCTCTGAGTCAAGCATCGTCGAGAGGACTTGAGGGGGATTACGGACCCAGTCAGGTTGGAGTTGACCATGGAGAGCCATGTTAGCCACCAGATCTGCTGTGGAGTTGGCCTCTCGAGGAATCCAGGTGAAGTCAATAGAGGTAAACCTTTCTTTCATTTCCCAAATGTCTTTTAATATACACTCTATTTCCATTCTCCTAATTGTTCTGTTACATGCCTGTATGAGGAGTTTGGAATCGGCTTCAACCTGCACAGACTTGAAGTTCAAGGAGGCTACCAACGTGAGACCTTCTCTCATAGCCACTGCCTCAGCATGAAGAGGAGAGCTCGCAAAAAAAGGTGAGGAATCCCCTGTTACCATAGCTCCATTAGTATCCCGTAAAATAATACCACTGTGTCCTTTCCCAGTGATCTGGGAGAATGATGCATCTGTGTTTAGTTTCATAAAATCACTTCTTGGAGGGCTCCACTTGGTTGAGTTCCTTCGAGCACTTAGCATAGTAGTACCTACATTATGGAAGCTTGGGTTTCTTGCCTGAACCTGAGCTGCCATATATTCTTTTGTTGCTTCTCTTGTTTGTATGAATGTTTGAGTAGGATTGGGTTGTTTGTTAGAAAAGACCATATTGTTCCTAGCAGCCCAGATAAACCACATTGCATTAAAAATAGTTGAGATTGTGTAGTCTTTCTGTTGGGTTGTACCATACTCCTTTTCTAGATTCGCCTCCAACCAGGCAGCCATGGTAGTCACATTCCATTCAGTTGGCACCGAGCATACTTGTAGACTATGCCAAATAGGAGTGGTCCAAGGACACAATAGGAAGATATGCTCTGTTGATTCCTCCTCTTGTTTACACACAGGACACATCACCTCCCTAGCTATGTGCTTGATAGAAAGATTAAGCCTAGAAGCTATGATCCCCTGTTTAATCCTCCAGATCAGGTGTTTGACTCTTTCAGTCACTCTGGCCCCCCAAATGATCTTCCAACTAGTCTCTGAGTGGCAGAAAGAGCTAGAGGGGCCTTGTTTAGGGCCCTCCAGGCCCTCCCTCAAACATTTATAGCCTGATTTAGCTGAAAAACATCCATCAGTTTCATGAGGCCAGTATAGGCTATCCTGCTGTTTAGACCAACCAATTGGGGTTTTGATTGCTTCAATTGCAGATTTAGGCTCTAGATACCTCCTTAATTTAGCTACACTCCACCTGCCCGTGCTCACCTCTATTAGATCCTTCACCTTCAGGCCTCTGCCTTCCTCTTTAACCACATCTTTAGAGCCACAAGCTAACCAGTTATCCTCCACCAAGTTCACCTTTTCTCCATTACTAATGCTCCACCTACCCTCCTTCTTCAATAAGTCTCTGCCATGCAGAAGGCTTCTCCACACCCAAGAGATACCAGATTTAGGTTTAACCTCCCATATGTCATCTTTAGTACAATAAATACTTCTAAGTATAGTAGCCCAGTATTCATTTGGAAATTGAATGCACCTCCAGGCCTGCTTAGTTAGTAAAGATGAATTTTGGACTGCCAAATCCTTAAATCCCATACCTCCTTGACTCTTATGAGTACACATAGTCCTCCAGTTCTTCCAATGTATACCTCTGTTTCTGACCTTGGCACTCCACCAGAACTTAGCTATTGCAGAGCACAAAGTTTGGCAGAAATTCTTTGGCAGCTTCACAATAGCCATGACATAGGCTGGAATGGCTTGAATAACAGATTTAATGAGAATCTCTTTGCCTGCTTGGAAGAGGTACTGCTCTTTCCACCCCTCCAGTTTGGAGAGAACTCTCTCCTTAATCCATTGAAGCGCCTGATACTTAGAACTGCCCCATTCAGCTGGCACTCCAAGGTATTTACCTGGGGAGTTCCAGATAGGAATGTTGAGGATACCAGCCAACTCCAACCCCACATCAGCCCTTGTCCCTTTACCCAGCACCAGCCCTGATTTTTGGAGATTAATCTTCTGACCTGAAGCACTAGAGAAATCATTAAGGATTCTCACCCATTGGTACATCTCCTCCTTAGAAGCCTTGCCAAACAAAATAGAGTCATCTGCAAAAAATAAGTGGGTTAGTTGGGGGGCATTCTTTGCCAAAGTTAGCCCTTTGATAAGATTCAAATCACTAGCCCTTGAGATTAACCTAGAGAAGACATCAAACACTAGGATGAAGAGATAAGGAGAGAGGGGATCACCCTGTCTTAAACCCCTTCCAGGAATAACACAACTAGATCTAGAGCCATTAACTTGATAAGAGTATTTGACTGAGGTGACAAGAGACATGACTAAGGAGACCCAGGACTGACTGAACCCAAAGGAAAGAAGGACACTGTGCAGAAAAGACCAGTCCACTCTATCATAGGCTTTGTTCATGTCTAGCTTAATCGCAAATCCACTTTCTGGTCCCTTCCTGGCCTTCCTAAGGAAATGGAAGGCCTCCTGAGCCACCATGAGGTTATCTTGAATAAGCCTTCCCCCCACAAATGCACTCTGTTGGGGAGATATTAGAAGGTTCAGAGTAGGTTTTAGCCTATTGACAAAAATTTTGGAGATGACCTTGCAGATAAAGTTACAACAGCTTATAGGCCTTAGCTGACTCATAGATTCTGGGTCTTTAACTTTAGGAATTAGAGCCACCACTGTGTCATTTGTAAATTCTCCAATATTTCCAGATTGAAAGAACAAACTGATAGCTTGGAAGACATCCTGTTTAATTGTTTCCCAATTTTTCTGATAGAACAACCCATTTAACCCATCAGGGCCAGGAGCTTTTTGAGCTCCTAGACTAAAAACTGCTTGTTTCACCTCACACATAATGATAGGGGCTAGGAGCATAACATTCACCTCCTCTATGACCAACTTAGGAATAACATTCAGACAGGATTCCTCATTGGAAGAACTTGAAGCTGTGTATAAAGACTTCTAGTATTCTTCTATAGCTTTCATGATGTCCTTATTCCCTTCCACCCATTCTCCTTCTAAGTTCTTAATTCTATCAATTCTGTTTCTGTCCCTTCTCTGAACAGTAGTAATGTGGAAGAACTTGGAATTTTTATCCCCATAGGTGAGCCATTTTAGTCTAGCTCTTTGCCCCCAATACATTTCTTCCTGTTTCCAATATCTGTCAATAGCCAACCTGACTTGGTTGACTTCAAGAATATCCAGAGGAGAGGTGTTCAGCAGCCTCTCTAGCTTGATTTTCAACTTAGAAATCTCCACTGCTGCATTTTTAAAAGTCCTTTGGTTCCAGGTACCAAGAGCTCTCTTGCAGCTCTTCACTTTTGATGATACTACCTGCCAAGCATCCACATTAACCTGTGTAGTGTTCCAACCCTCAGCAACAACATCCCTACATTCCTCATGCTCCTCCCAGTATGCTTCATATTTAAAATACCTTGGGCATCTAGAGTTAGGGCTAGGAATAAGGACAATAGGAGAGTGGTCAGAGTTAACTATTGGCAGGGCTACACCTCTTGCATGCTGGTATAGATCTCTCCAACCCCAGTTCACTAGGACCCTGTCAATTCTTTGCTTAGTAGCCACCCCATCCCTTGGGTTGCTTATCCAAGTAAATTTGCTACCCTTTAGACTTAAATCCATAAGATTAGTGTTGTTGAGGAACTCCCTGAATAGACGCAATCTGATGGGGGCAACTGGGACCATTCCTTCCTTCTCTGCTAGGGACAGCATCTCATTAAAATCCCCCATTAGGCACCAGGGTCCTCCTTGAAGAGGGTTAAGCCTTTCAAGCATTGGCCACATACTTATTATTCCAGAACAGTCCCAGCCCACCTGCAATACCCTCAGCTGGTACACAGTAGGCATTTTGAAACTTAAACTTCCTTTTTATTCTATTAACTCGTTCCTCCTGAGCTCTGGTTTCCATGAGGAACAATATGGCCGGCTTTTGACCCTTCACAAGGTCATTCAGCTCTCTACTAGTCGTGGCAGCCGCCAAGCCACGACAGTTCCAGCTAATTATAGTCATTTGGACTTTGGGGGCTTGCTTAGGCTCGCCTCCTCAGCCATGTTTGAATAACTGCCAATTGAAAATTCTCCAAAAATAGTTGGGTCATATCCTCTCCCTTCATCCAGCTCAAGGAGGTAATCCTCCTCCCTCCTAGTTCTTTTACTGGTTTCCCCCTTTCCACCCTTATCATGAGAAGATTGAGGCATCTCTGTTTTCCTCTTTTTAATGTTCATAAATGTTGTCATGCTAAGGGCCAAACTGTTCTCTTCCTCATCAGCTAAATGAGGCTTTGTGGTCAATGCTTCCTCCTCATCTTCACTAGGGTATTCCACTGTGTACTCTGGTTGTTTGGGGGATTTAGTGATTTCTCTCCAATGTTGGTTGTGTACTATGGCTTTGGCTGGATCATTTAGATCTGGGACCGATGCATAGAACCCTAGTTGGACTGGGGGGAGGTTAGGATTAAATGCCCCCCCTCTCTGGTTTGGGCTTGGGAGGTTGATGGTGCAGTATTTTCCCAGGTTTCTAGGGATAACTATGGGTTTGGATTGTTGATTTACTGGTATGGGCCTGTGTCCTGTTGGAATTTGGTGAGCTGTGTTTAGGCTATGCTGGACTGAGTGTTTGATGGAGGTTGGGGGATGAGGGGTTGTAGGTAACTCATGTAGATAGTATTCCAGGGTTGATTGGTTGTGTTTATGGAGGGCCTTTAGCTAGGTAAGTCTGTTTTCAGTTCTGTCTGTTTGAGGTTGTAACTGATTAAACCTGTTTTCAGCTGTGTCTGTTTGGGGTTGTGACTGGTTAGGGTTACCTGTTGTAGAGCTAGTTGAGTCAGGGGTAGTTTGGTTGTTGCCTAGGTAGTGTATAGATCTAGGAGCATTCACCACTAACTCAGCTGAATATTTTGGTTTAGAAGGATCAATGGAAGACATAGTGGTGGGTTTAGAGCAAAAATTTTGATCATGTCCTATCACCCCACATTTATAGCACATAGATTGAATTCTTTCATACCTGTAATCAACCCAGAGATTCGGGTAGTTGCTCCTAGGCACCCTGCATCCAACAGGTAGGGGTTTACCTAGGTTAACTCTGACTCTACCTCTCACAAAGGTTCTCAACAACCTCCCTTCAACCACCGGATCCTCTATCTGCATCACTTCACCCACCTTACTGAGAATTTTTGCTGCATTGGCCGAGCTCATCAGTTCCAAAGGAAGGTTGTGGATCTGTATCCACATAGGAGATGTATTGAATCTTATTTCCTGATAAGAAACAGTAGGGTTCCATTCTTCTAGGCATAGCAGGTGGTTCATTATAAACCATGGAGCCCTCTTCATCACCATTTCTTTGTGGTACTCAGTAGCAAAATGAAATAGGAATAAGTTCTTATCCACCTCGGTTATCTGTAAACCTGGGTAGTTAGCCCAAGCATTCTTTATGACCTCCTTCATTGCTTTGATATTGTAAACCTTGTTAGATATTAGTTTCCCTATGACTGCAGTTTTGACTGAATCTATACTAATTTGTTGTGCAGGTTCAAGTTCCACACCCAGAATTTCTGGGTCTTCTTCACTGTCGCACCCACTCTGTTGATTCTGATGCATGTTGATGTGGGGAGCAGGAAAACACAAAGCCTCAAGAGTGGAAGGGCTTCTACAGAGAAGTTTTTTGTGACCTAGATCTGGTTGGTCTTTTGGAGTAGAGAACACTTAGGACTGAGAATACACTCAAGGACTGTAAGAGAAAAAAAAGACTGTAATTAATACTAAGGATGACTGTAAGATCCAGAGGACTGTAGTATTTTGGACTCTACTTTTGTATAATGAGAAAGAGCACCAAGACACTAAGATAAACCCACAGGGTAATAAAAGAAAGACTCAATCGACTGATTAGCAGAGATCTAGAGACCGGTACCTCCTGTTAGCTCATTTATGTCACCATATTTGAGCTGTTAGGAGTGAAGCACAGAGAGAGAAGGACACAGCTAACCCTAGACTCAATAAATGTAGTTTCAGCTAAATCTTAGAGAAAAAGAGAAACAAAACCATTAACGCAGAGCCTTAAGATTGGAGACACAACGACAGGAAATTAAGACTAACCCAAGAATTAAAAGGAAGAACGGATAATCTCAAGGTAGTTGATTGGATTCACTATCATAAGAGAACATTAAAAGCTGGCCGCCTAACTCGCGCCTCAAAGCGAACTAAAACCCTAGCAGAGAACCCCTAGGGTTTTCTCTAGTAACTTTGGTTTCTGAAGTTGACAAAAAAAAAAAAAAAAAAAAAAAAAAAAAACAAGCCAATTATTAATGCACCTCAATTTTTTACGAATACATACTCAAACAAGACGTCAAGCATATATAGTAGCTAATGATAACCATGTTGGTGGCCAAGAAGTATTTGTGTAGTGGAGTAGAATTTCGGGGTCTTGGTGCAAAATCTTTAGAGTACCATATGAAGAAAATGGAAGGGATGGAAGCTAGGGACCGTTCGGTCAAGGCTCAGAAGGCAAACAAGAAACTTGCCAAATGAAGGCCTCAATTGTATAAGTGACAGTGTTTGTCCTTTGAGCCAAGAGTTAGAGGGTGAAGGAGCCCATTCAAAGTGGGTGGCAGATTCGATGAGGGAGATGGGTGATCGTTCGATATCAGATGGTGGATAGGTGTTGTCTGGCAGTTTTCAGGTGTTCCTCTTTTGAAGTGGTAGCTATCTCGATCCTTTGGGGAAGTAGGTCGCAACTTGTCTAGGAGTGATCTAAAGAATTTGCTAGGTGTTTAGTAGTGGGGTAGGGTTTTTTTTTCGAAGGAGTTCCTAGTATTGAAGGGTTGTAATATTGTCTTGCGTCTGTACCATGGGTTGGAGTACTCATTGTACACTACAAGAAAAGCTTGTTTTAGGCACCAGCAGTTGCCACGGAGCTTATTCCGTCAGTAATTTGCCACGGATTTGCGACGGCATGTGCAAAATATGTGAGCGCGAAATTTCCCGCTGGTGTTTGCCACGGGTTTGCCACAGATATGTGAAAGGACAAACATTTGCGACGGACAAGCCGTGGCAAGTCCGTGGCAACGTATTGATAAAATTAAAACACCCCGATCCCTAAATTAGAACGTCTCTCTCAGTTACAGATCTTTCGTCGTTCTCTCTTCTCCGTCGCTCTCTCCTCTCCGTTGCGCGCCTCACCCTCCGACCTCCTCCACCTCCACCTCGTCAGGCCTCCTCCGCCTCCTCCATCGCTAATCGAGCTCTCCTCCTCCTCACCTGGGCTGTTTCTCCCTCTTCCACTCTCCCTCTCCGTCGCGCCTCACTGGAAGTGTTTCTCCACCGCTTCTCCTCCGAACTCCACCATCTCGCCGCCACTGCTCCTCCTCTTCCCCACTTGTAGGTAATTTCTATTATCTTTTTTAATTTATCCCTAAATTTCACTGTTCTTGTTCACTGGAACTGTTTACCCTAATATTTTGGATTAAGTAATATTCTTGTTCATAACTGTTCTTGCCAAGTATGTAATCGAATCCTATAAGATGTAAGTCATGTTAATATTCTTGTTCATAACTGTTCTTGCCAAGTATTGTTAGACTACTTCCCAAGGCAGATCAAAACAAATTATTTCAGACTCTCAAATTGTTTCCTCTCTTTTCTAACCTTTCCCTTATTTCTGGAGGCATTTACATTTAGTTTATGATCTTAAAACAAGTAATGTTTCTTATCTTGTATGTGGTTAGTAACTTGCTTTAATGCTTTCTTGGTTGAGAAAACGAAGATGATGATGGTGAAGATATACGAAGAAGAAGAGGGTGTGTGTAGAATCATGCAGTTGAATTATGTGAAGGAGGCGAGACCTTCAAGTTGGAATGCATTTGCAAAGGTGAACTTGCTCGCTCACCAAGAATGTGCTATTAAATGGTTTAGTATTAAGGGTAAAAAGACTGCGATGATGTGTGCAAGGAGGAGGTTGAAACCTTCTGTCACTCTATTACTGATTCAAAGTGTTGAAGTCGGATTCTTTGGAGCAAATAGATCTCATTTGGAAGATGTAAAGCAGTACAAGCATGTCTACTTTTGTTTGATAAAGATCTCTTTTGATTTCTATGGTAGGGTTATTTCTACAGGACCACACTTATAATTTGTTTGCTCAATTTTATAGGGTTTGTGATAAGTCCATTTTAGTTGTCTTTTTAGTACTTATTTTAAGTAAGTTGTTTGGTATTTTTAGTTCAATTCTAGAGCTATTTTACTACCTTTTGTTTGTTTTAATTTCAGGTCTATCTTTGAGGAAAATGAAGGATTTAAGCTTAAAAGAGTAAAAACAAAGTTTCAAGTCAAAAGAGAAACAAAGAGTGAAAAATATAAGAAAAGGCAAGCAAAGTTGTTTACTCTACGATAGTTGCACGACCGTCTTTGGATTTGGCGACGACCGTCTTGAACTTTTCTTCCTTTCTTATGTTGAAAGTCTACACGATAGTTGCACGACCCGTCTTTGGATTTGGCACGACCGTGCGATCGCATCAATTCCAAAGATGTTACGATTTGCTCTTTAATGGCTTGTAAATTGTCTTAAGTGACTTGTCTATTCTCTTTGGCTATATGAAGCCACGAAATTGCGAGTGCTTAGGACATCTTAGGCTATAGCAAACACTACTCAAAGTTTATTTCTAAGATTTTATGCAATTTATTTTCTTCATTTTAAGTTCTTGTTCTTTATAATTCTTGCACTTTACATTCTTGCAATTTTACTTTCTGTCCTTATTTTCCAAAGACTTTATTTTTCTGCACTTTACATTCTGTCATTTACAATTCCGCACTTTACATTTCCGTCATTTATCTTCTTGTTATTTATCTTGTATGTCTCCTCCTTCTTTTTCTAAGTTTTTGTCTACTATGATCATGAGTGAGTAGACTCCTTTTAGTCTTGGGATTGTGGGACTAATCCAATGATAGGCCTATAAACAATCCCAAGTCTAAACTCTATTTTGTTAAAATTATATTCTAATTTAATCCCATTGATTTTAAAGTTTTATTCCAAATATCAAACGAAGTATCGAAAGAAGAAGTTTTGATATTAGAATTATGGGATTAAACAAGGGAAACAAAACATGAGAATAGTTTTGGGACCTTTGGGATAAAGAGGCTTGTACTTAAGGGGTCTTGGCAATAATCAACCATGAGAATAGGTTTTGATTATTGGTTCAAGACACACTCTTGTATTCGAAAGGAAACTTGAGTTACCATTGAATGTCTCATCCTTAGAAATACAATTTTATATAAAATAGGGAATGGATGAGGGTTTGTGAAATGCTTCTATCAAAGAGATGAAACCACAATCCTAGGGCGTTTTTATTCGAATTTAAACCAACAATCATTCCTTCTTCTAAAAATTATTCCTTTCAACTAATCAAAACTAAAAATTAGATTGGTAATTGCTTAAACTCCCCGTGGATCGATACATTTTACTACGAGATAGAAGCCGTGCACTTGCGGGCCTATCGGTTTGGCGAGGAAGTTCGGTGCTTGTCATTGTCGCATCTTTGGCCTATTTTTGTTTTCTTGAGCGGTTGTTGGTAAGAATAACAATCCTCTATGAAGCGCCAAAGTTGCAATTTTGTAGAGGCTCGATTATTCATCTTTGCAGAGTTACAAAAATGGGAAGGCTGGTGCAATATATTGCCATATCTTTTCCATTTTCATGTGTGTTGGGTCTGCTCTCCTCCATGACATCATCAACCATGGGTAGGTTTGCAAAACAATGACAGATATTGTCAATATATGCTTTTGAAGAGAACTCATCGTCCTTTCTATATTTATAATGGTGAATTAGTCAAAGTCGATTGGTCATGAGTGTAACACACTTACACCTTTGCAAGTTGAAACTGTGTATATAATCAAGAAACATAGTTTATAGAGGTTGGGTTAATATAAAATGATGTAGCAAGTTGAAGTTATATATATTTTAGGTTTTAATCCGTGATGATACTTATTTTTATTTCTTGTTAATTTCAATATTTTGATGATGTAGACTAGGTTTCACTTGTTTATGCCAACCTTAACATTATTTTGTGTAACTTTGTGTCCAGTGAATAGCAGGTTCATATGGATTTATGCATCTGTCCAGTTTGCTCTGGTGGTTCTCTTCGCGCATATTCTTTACTCCTTGGTAATGGATTTTAGAGTGAACTTAATGATACAATGCATGTAGTATCAGCTCCGGCTTAATGATACAATGCATGTGGTATCGACTCCGGCTTAATGATACCGTCTCCGGCTTAATGGTATGCATGCAGTACCGTCTCCGGCTTAATGGTATGCATCACCCACAAACAATCACATCATATATAAATCAACATCGTCACTAATGATATGTAGGCTGAAGCCCCCAATATCCGTCATTACAACGTCTTTTACACCAAGACATCCTCAATAGCTCTATGGCTAACATCATTACACCAATCCATAGCTCTAAGGCTAACCTCAATACATCGGTCACTAGACCCCTCGTCCTCAACAACAACAACCTCATCACCACACTGGCAGCACACATTGTGGCGCTAGAACAACCCAACTTGCCGCCCTGGGCAACCTGGCGCAACACAGCGCAACAACAACACAACTCGGCTCCCTGAGACACCTGGCGCAACACAGCGCCACTGGGCAGTACGCACTGGTGCCCTGCTCTTCATCACACTCCCACTGCACTTCGACACCAAAAGTAGTAGACTAAACTGTCACTACAAGGACCTAACCATCACATAAGGACCAAAACGTCACCTAAGGACTAAACGTCACTTAAGGACTAACTGGCTTCACCATTCATCATCTTAGACGTACTCGGCGCACCCCAAAACATCCCCAAGACTGCGCCTGGTAGCAACCTGCACTACACTGGCATCAAAACAGCACCTCGGCACACTCACAATGCACCTCATCACACATACACTACCCTTCGTCACACTACACTGCACCTTGGCGCACCACACTGCACCTCGGCAGACACACCCTACCCTTCGTCACACTACACTGCACCTTGGCGCACCACACTGCACCTCCAGCACACACACCCTACCCTTCGTCACACTACATTGCACCTTGGCGCACCACACTGCGCCTGTAACATCCCTAATTTCGTTAATTTCGAATTAAGAAATTAACGAGTGATTTATTACTTGAGTAGGTGATTTTATTAGTTGATTGAATATGTTTGAATAAATGATTGATAATTTTATGATTTAATTGAGTACATTGAGCATGTTTGAATTGATGATCTTAAATTGCCTACATGTGTTATTTGTATGCTTGGTGTATTTGATTGCTAATTAGTAGTGGTATTATGCCAAATAGAGAGAAGGGGTTGCATTTAGAAAATTGGGGTCATCTAATAGTGGGCTTGATGAGAAACCATCCCATTAGGGAGAGTCAATAAACCCAAGCCCTCCACTTAAATTCTCAGCTCACAAAAACACTCACTCACTCCAATAACACACACACACGATCAGTTTTGGAAAAAGAGAGAGAGAAAGAGAACGAAGGAGAGAAAGAAAAGAGGAGGAAACCCCAAAGCTCAACTCTTTCCTTCCCATCTTCAGCCACCATTTCTCACCATTTCCTCTCCACCTTCATCTTCCAAACCCCATTATAAAGAGAGAGAAGAGATAGATAAGAGCTGGGTTTGAGTTAGGAGCAATTGGGAAGCTTGTGGGTGACTAGGAGTCAATTTGGGGGTTTTTGGAACCTTTGAGGCTAGCATGTGATACTTGGAGGTTCAAGGTTCACTTTAGAAGCTCAATAACAAGAAACATTATGGATTGAGAAAGTGTTTGAGGAGGTTCAGTTGATGGAGTCGTTGTTGAGGGGTTGGGTTCGGTTTTGGAGCTTTTGGAACGAATTCGGAGCGTGTTCGTGTGTTACGGGTCGATCGAGCTTCGGAGAGTCTCGGAGTCTCGTGATTTTCATCACGCTAGGTGAGTTTTACTCGCTTAGGGTTTTGTTTTATGTTGTGTTGACTGATTGATTTCTGTGGTTGTCGAAATTGCTCGCGTTTCGTAAATTTTGAGTCGCGAAAAACACAATTTGGTCTCGAACTCGCTGTTTTAGAAAATCTGGACACAGCTTCGGTTTCTTTAGAACTGGGACTGTTCGGTTAGTTCAAAAATTATGTTTCTGATTGTTTTTGAAAATAGACTTAACGTCGGTCATTTTGGCACTGGTTTCGTTAAATTTGGAGTTGTGTAGCTCAAGTTATGAGTGTCTCAAGTAATGTCAAATTTCTGAAATCAAACTGTGTATAGGTTCAGTTTTTCAGGTCTTGAGTTCTCAATTGAACTCCGTTTTAAATAATTCTTGTTTCGTTGGAAAGTAGACTAAATTACCTACGAAGTAGGCACTGGTTTCATCAAATTTCAGTAAGAAATGAGAAAGAAAATTGATTCGCAAGTTGGGCAAAAAGTTCTGTCTGATTTTTGATACAGCAGTGTAGTATTTTTAAAAACTGTATCAACTGGAGCCTTGTTTTGAAAAATGGATATATCATATAGAAACTACACTCAGAGAGCTTTTCAATGAGTGTTCGTTTATTGAAATCCGATGTCGTTTGCTATTTTAAATCATTGGTGAAGTAGGTGCCTTTGCTTTGTAGAAAATTCTGCACTTATGTGTGTGCAAAAATGTCGGTGTGTGTTATTCCAAATCTTGAAACGAATTACTTGAAGTAATTGCTTGTGATTCTTTGTGGTCTGTTCGGAATATGTGTATGTTGGCTGTTGTGGTTGAAATTGGATTGAAACATAGTTTGGGTTCGATCGGAGAACGAAGCGGAGCGGAATTTGGGCACAAAGTTGAGAAGTTCCTTATGTCCCCAAAATTCGATGTTTCGTTTCGACTCCGCTCGACTTCAAACTTCTTTAAAATCCTTTTCCTAACCACTTATATTATATATATATGGATGATATTGCTATGTTTGAATGTGGTTTGGTTTGTTTTGGTTGAATTTACAAATCTCTTGAAAAACCGACAAATCTAGTATACGTGTGGGAATCAAACTTTTGACTATAAAGTGATGCTTGGACCGTGATATAGGTTCTTGATTGTTCTAGTATGGTATTATAACATATCATAGATTGAAGTATGTTTTGATATATAAATTATATCGAGTATAGGAGCCCAATGCGGGTGCGATATATAAGAAATATCGAATTGAGGTGACGACCTCCATGCGTTTAGTATACTAGGAGAGGGAAGTCATGCGCCCTGGTCCTAGGCCCCCATGTTAAAATTAAAGCTATCCACCTTTAAGAGTTGTACACTTATTGGCTATGTTGGGGTTCACCCATGCTTCCTTATGTGTTGTTGGTGATGTACTAGAATTGATAAAACTTTTAAATGTGTATATTGTGATTTTGTCACTCAAGTTTTTTTAGGTTGTTGGTGACATGTCACAAGTGATTAATAAAGAGGATAGTGCATAGCCATCAAGAATTGGGCTATGAACTATAGATAAGTAATTTAAGTTGTACATAGTCATCAAGAATCGGACTATGAACTCTTATGTAATTCATTTATTGGATTACACATGATTGATTGTTTATTGTAATTCTTTTTGAATTACTAATTATGGTTTTATAAATGAACCGAGTGATAGGTAAGAGGGTCACGGTAAGACTCACTGAGATTTGTTATCTCACCCTACAAATGTTGTTGTTTTTCAGAGAAACAGGGGGAAGAAGATCCTTTATGGCACGAGTGGATGGCGTGCTCGAGAAGGAAATGGAAGACGTATTTCTTCTATTATTAGATTATGGTTTTCCCTTGTATCTTTGTTTTCGATTTATAACTTGAATTTATTCTAAGTTATGTATCGTTTCCGCTATTCTTGTAAAGATGTAAATCTAAGTAGGAAATGTATCTCTGATGTATGTTAAAAAGGTACACTTTAGTATTTCTACTAGATAGAAATATGAGGGACCTCGGCACACACACTCTACCCTTCGTTACCACTACAACCCTCGACTTTAGTACTCCTACGCCTTGATAATATTAGCTTAGACGCCCATCCACTACACTCCAACAACTACACTTAGGCTTATATACACCTCACTTCATCAACTACACTTAGACTTATATACACCTCACTTCATCAACTACACTTAGGCTTATATACACCTCACTTCATCAACTACACTTAGACTTATATACACCTCACTTCATCAACTACGATTAGGCTTATATACACCTCACCTCGACATCTACACTTCAACATATATATACTCTACATCTCCTCACTTCATCATCACTCACATCGGTTACACTACACTTAAGCACAAGCACAACACTTCACCTCGGCTACTACACTTAGGCACTCCACCCTAAGCACAACACTTCACCTCGGCTACTACACTTAGGCACTCCACCCTAAGCACAACACTTCACCTCGGCTACTACACTTAGGCACTCCACACCTAAGCACAACACCTCACCTCGGTTACTACACTTAGGCACACTACACCTAAGCACAACACCTCACCTCGGTTACTACATATACAACACTTCGACACAACTATACTTCGACATACCTACTTCTCGACGACACTAACTGCAACATACATACACTTCACATCAATACATCCATAACTCTACAACACTAGATTCGACATGCTTAAACTACACATACCTACACTTCGACTCACTTATAGTTCAACACCCTTAATACCTCTTCACCTCGACAGTACATACTTCGACCAACATACACTTCACTTAGATAACTACACTTACACGTCGACTCCCCTAGACTTCATTACGTCCACACGGATCGGCCATCTCAATCTCGGCCACCTAAATCTCCACACACTCAGGATTGGCCACCTCAATCTCGGCCACCTCAATCTCGGCCACCTCAATCTCAACCACCTCAATCTCCACAAATCTCAACCACCTCAATCTCCACACACTCAGGATCGGCCATCTTACTTCAACACACATCTACTACGACGCACACACATTCGATGCTCACAAGCTACAACGCACCTACCCTTCTCGGCTCATAGTAATACTTCGCTAACACCGGCGCAACACTTCACTTTGAATGGCGCCTTAGGCACCTAACCCTCATCTTCCCTCTTATCTTTGACTCTCATACTAAGATCAAACTTAAACCACAATTACTACAACACCTAATCACTTGAAATTTGTTCAACACACATCAACGTACTCAACAAAGGTGTCAACACCAACAATAACGCCCTGGGACTGAGGGTTCCTCAGCTCCCCTTTCTCTCCTAAGTCTCCCATATGACCAACTCACCAATAACACATACACACAACACAACTTCACCAAAGTGAAACAAACACAACATTAATCACACAACAAGCAACACAAACAACACAGAAATCATCCTAGGTCTAACTCACACATAACACTCATCATATATTCTATTATAGATGAAAGAGAGCCCCCTTACCTCAATAGATTTTAAGAAGTAGTACTCTCTCCACCAAGACTTCACGATCTATCAACAATTAGCTCCTCCTCCTTGAATTTGAGCTCTTCCACGCCAAGATTTCTCTTCCTCTCTCTAAAAGTTATCTCACCTACCACTCTCTCTCTCTTACTTTACTCTTTGAGTTATGTTGCAAATGAGCTTCTTCTCCTTCTACACTTGACTTAAAGCATGCATATGGGCCTCCTAATGGATCATGGGCCTCTTATCACACCTCCTCCATTACTCGCACTACTCCCTCTTTTAAATTAAATTACCACTCCTTTTTACTAACCACCACTCCTCATTTAAACAAATACCTCCTAAATAAAATGAAACCTCCAAATGAATTATTTGACTTAATAAAATGTTGTAAGCCTTAAATAACCCAATTGAATAAATAATTGAATTAATTTTGGGGCGTTACACCCCCAAATATCGGCATGATGTAATTCAAAACAATGTGTAGTTTTGGAAAAGCTAAGTGGGAAAGATAAATTTATTTGTTTAGCAAATTGACATACATCACATGGAAATTTGTCATTGTCAAAATGAATGAAAGGAAATTGTGTGGATATGCAATGGTGCCTATCATGAGAAATATGTCCTAATCTCATGTGCCAAAGTCTAGATGTATCTATGACATTTTTATTGGACTTACAAGATAAAATGGGTTGGTTGACAACATTACAAGTAGAGTGTGATTCAATAACAGACACAGTTATTTGTGTGGAAATATTGTAGAGCTTGTTCTCCAGCTTAGCTGATCCAATGGTGTGGACAAGTTCAGGGACAGACATCAAATTGGAACCAAAATTCTCAACATAGAGTACATTGTATAGGACTATATCTATGGATATGTGAATTGTGCCTATGTGAGTAGCAACAACTGTGGTATGGTTTGGACAATTGATTTTAGCGCGTTTAATAGGTATGTAACTGGTGAAAAGACTAAAATCAGAAATAATGTGATCTATGGCACCTGTGTCAGCAATCCAAACAATGAATTTCTTGCCAAAAATTGGATCTAGGCCCATGTTGTAGGAAGAAACTTGGTTGGAAGCAGGCGTTTGAGTCACTACAGTGTTGGTAGAGTGTGAAGAACCTTGACCCCTTTGCTTGGACTGTTAAATTAGATCCATAATCACCTTATATTGACCCTGAGTAAGAGTCACATTGTTGTTTCCATTCCCACTATGTGAACCTTCTTGCTTTGATGTTTCACTGTCAATTGTAGTAGTAGAATTTGTTTCACAATGGAAACCCATGGAGGAAATAACAAGTTTCAAAAGTGTGATTTGTCTCGTTACAATGAGTACAAAATCGGGTTATACCTTGTCCATTACCAATCCTGATGTGAGCCCACATGGAGCTTGGATGAAGGCCACAAGGATAAATAATCAAAAAAATACCAAAGTCAAAGTCAAGGGAAAATACTTTAATGTGTTTATTCTAATCATTAAGACAAAAGCACATTAAAGGTGACCGTGTATATAATAGTGATTTCTAGGATACCCAACTTCTTCAAGATGCTCAATTTCAATCAAATACAACAATCTCCACCTTGATTGTAATTGATACCCGAGACATCTTCAGCTTTCATTGTCTACACCGATAATCATAATTCAAAAGAACTATCATACTCTATAATTAAGAGTATACTTCACTTGAAGCTAAACCACCTCAAGAATTTCTCCATGTCGAAAGCCATCAACATAACACCTTGTGCAAACCCAATTGTATCAACACATCCTTGCACTAGTGCAGAAAAGACATTTAGCATCGGTTATTTTGCACATTTAGCATCGGTTATCTGTCAATGCTAATTCGACCGATACCAAATGTTTGACATTTAGTATCGGTTAAATAACTGATACTAAATGTGACTTTTAGCATCGAATTTTCAAAAAACCGATGCTAAATGACGTTTTTTTGGTGTTTTTTATGTCTTGAAAACATACTATTAGTATCGGTTATTTAAATAACCGATGCTAAAGGTCCATTTTTTATGACATTTAGCATCGGTCATCTAAACAACTGTTGCTAAAGGTCTATTCTTAGTGACTTTTAGCATCGGTTGTTTAAACACCCGATGCTAAAAGTCATTTTTAGGACATTTAGCATCCGTTGTTTATAAACAACCGATGCTAAAAGTCTACTTTTTAAAAAAAAAAGTTATCAGTTGACATCTTACCACACACACACTGCATATATAGATATCAATTAATAGATATCAATTGACCAATTTATAAATTCCAAATACACAAAATTATCTCCACAAAGCAACTCATAATGAATTCATAAAAATATTTCAACTTTTATTGAAATTTAATATCTTACAATACAAATGTTATAAACCGAAATACTTAGTATATAAATTCTACAAATGGTGCATGTGATATGAAACATCATACAAATAGTATTGAAATTTACATGAGAGAAGGGTTGGCACTTCTGCTGCCTGAGCAATCAATGATGAACCAATTTTATCTCCCAATGCTGCCATAGATATAGCAGGAGGTCCAAGAAATACAATTCCTTTTGCCTTCAATGCATCTGGAAGCTCAGTTGTAGGCCCAGCTCCGAACACTACGTATGAACTTGACTGCTGCCATTCCATTGATTGCTATCAATATGCTATGAATTGGCCATTATTATTCTCCTTCTAGCTATCTCCGATGTATTGCACAGTAATGCATATACTTTTTAGCATGAAGTATAAACAAAAAAATATGCAAGCCAAGAAAGGAACCAAGTAATTCATATACTTTTTAGCATAAAGTGTTAACAAAAGAAACCCAATCACGGAAGTAAGATATGCATATGTTCAATCATGAAACAACATAAGCAGAAAATGGAACTCAAATTTCAAACTTAGATAGTAAACACGCCAACAACAGATGAACCAAGAAACAAAACTAAACACCTAAGAAATATTAGGCACTAGAGGCAGGCATACACCATATCTTAAGGGCAAGTTAGGAAAGTGGGGAAGGGAAATTGGTTGGGAGATTTTGGAGATAAGGGGAACTTCTTCAAATTCACAACCCCCGAGAAACCTATTTATTTTTGTTATTAAACAGAACAAGACAACGAATAAAAGTAAAATAGAAAAAACAAAAAACCTTCCCCTGCATAGAACCCACCTCATCTCTAATTGAATTTGAAAATAAACAATCTGAATTTTGAACATATGCATAACACACTCTTCCTTTCCTATTTCTAAGTGAATACCTCTAATAATGTGCCCTCTCATCATTAAAATGCAGGCTATCAATACCTCTAAGAGCTGACTCCAAATTCTTTGTGTTTGATGTGTTTCTGCCGGATGGTGCTTGGTTTTGCTCAGATGACATGATAGGTGAACTTCTCTGAGAACCGGAGCTTTTACGAAGTACTCCTTGATTTGATTCAAGCGTGAGAGGCGAGAGGCGAGTCTCACCGCCAACATTGCATCACGATGCTGGAGACAAAGACTCGCCTTGCAGATCCGCTTGATCGGAAGAAATTAGAACTTGGCAAATTGCATAAACCGAGCACAAACATTCATGAGTAACGTGAAAACTAAGCGCCATATATGACAAGAGCTTTGAACAAACCAATATGTCTTAAACATATACTACACATGGTGTTTGTATTCTTTTTCTTTGAACAAACCTATAACATGTCTACCAAAATGTGGAGCTTTGAGAAATATTTACAAATTATAATACCTTCTTATCAATTTGTGTATATAAACATGAGTTAAAACACCAATACTTTGAAATCAAGTCATGAGCAAAAAGCCAAGGCGTGGCAAAGGCAGCTTCATATTTTTTCAATCAAATAAATGGTTAACAGCATATGATTTTTCTTATAAACAATCTCATTTTCCAAATAAATATTCATTTCCTCAATCAGAAATGGCTAGATAGGTATAATAATGTCAATTTAAATATTCTAGAAATTAATGCATAAAGCACTGATCATATAAATGCAAAGCACACACCATAACATCTTTTGATCCAGTTGGGTCATTTGTAAGTGGGGCTTTTTTTCTAGATAAGGTTCCATCATTGGAAATAGGTCTGGAATTTCTCCCACGAGTAGGATCAAATGTAGACCACCCAGTATGCCTACCATCTTTTCCACCTACACAGAAGTCGCCACATTAAAACAATACCGTAGTGGTATATAAAAAACCATGAAAAGGATGAGTCAAGCGACAAAATATAGGAGGAGGAAGCACCACGGAAAAACTAACAAGCAGATTGTTGAATGGTATGAAATTACACTAGCAAATTATACGTGAATTAAACATAGTTAAAGGATAGATCGGGGATGTGAACAAGGATACCGATTGTCCATCGATGTTTGCGAAGCTAGTGGTATACCGAACTTGATCCAAAGAAATAGGGCTATGCAAGTGTCATGATCATCACTTCCATCTTTGAAATGAAATGATCTCAACAATTAAATAGCTAACGCAATGAGATATTACACATCACTTACAATAGTGCAGCAGGAGTGGCAATTTGAGATTGCGATATTTCAAAATGGTCCAATCAAAGACATAATCAAACTGGAACCTGGAGCAACAATAAAAAAGAACAGCAAAGAAATTGACAAATTAAAACATAATCATCTAGACCCTAAAAGATTGTTATCGGGGACTACGGTGCATCCCAAAATTAAATATAAATATAAATAGGAATACAAGCTCAAACCTTCACGAATAAAAAGATCACGCAAAAGTCGTTTGAGATAAGCATAACTGGTTTATCTTCAAACCTCGTGACCAAATGATAATGGAAGTATGATGCAAATTCGAGGATAGCCATGACAGAGAGACTAACAAATAAGCAATCTATTATCAATCATATGATTTTAAAAGCTAAAAGTAACATACATTGTATGAAACAAAATACTTTTTCATCACTCAATCATACCTCAATAGAAGTACAAACTCTCTGCAAATGATTACAAGCAAGTAAAATTTTAGAGAAACACACAAAATTACATTTCATTGACAACTTAGAGCAACATAAATTAAGTGCTATCTTGATCTTTAAATAAATAATTTGAAAGAGTATGTAAAGTGATTATACACACTGAAAGAGATAATATGGATCCATTGAAACAAAGTTTAAGTGTCGGCATACATTCAGCTTTAAATTTTAATAACTTTTTATATACACGAGTTTTACTGAGCTAACGTACCATTAATTAAAAGCTCTCATGAAGTAGATAAAATTAACAAAATACAAAAACCATTTGACACTTCACTGTTCCCCTTTATTTTAACAAAATGTCAGCAAATATCTATTATTAAATTGCATACTTTATACCTATGATATGGATGTCTAAATTATCTATAAAATTCTATACATGATTATTATCACAGCGCAGGACTCAATGATTGAGTTGGTTAATTTCATATATTAGAAAAAGTCATTATGAAAGTATGGCATCAATGGATCTTGGTTCAAACAAAAGTTAACTAAACAAACATCACACGCAAAACTGGTATAACAAGTCATGCACGAACTACTAAAGAAGCATACACACACACACACACATGCTTCTTTAACATCTTTAAATGATGTTAATTTTGAAGGTGCTATTCTTTTACAAGAAAACACTCCCTTCCAACAAATAGTTAGGTACTCACATATATAAATAATTAATATCGTAACATCCAGATCTAGGATTTGAAACAATAATAATATATGGCATAAAATCCGAAAGAATGTTAAGGAATGTGCTAATGAGTGAAATGAGGAATGCTGAGGAATGGTGTGATTTACACCTACAAAAAACCGAATATGAAAGGGATGATCTGGAAGTTGTCTGAAAAGGAGTTGACAAATATACGCCTCCCTAAACCCATGAGGAAGTTGTCTGGCTTGATATCCCGATGTAAAAATGACTTGGAATGAAAAAATTCAACTCGATTAATCTGCAAACAGTTCCAGAATGAGAGATTTTAAAAAAAAACTGATGAATATATATCAATAAGAAGGACGAGTATGCTATGCAGGAAAACCTACCATTTGATCAGCAAGCATGAGAACAGAAATTGAATAAATCCTCAAGACTAAGTCCCAGTAAAACCATCACCAGTACATTATATTCTCCTTCCACACCCGACCATTTGATATTCGGGACCCCAGCCATCCAAAAAATTTAAGCCAGGTGAGTTGTATGAAGTCAATGCTAAGCATAGTACCAAAATACACAAATTCACTGAGATGGGAGTTTACTTCCTCCTTCTAGTAACTTATACAGCTTTGATTCATACAACAATTGAGGATGCTTGGTTTTAACAGCTTCCTGAATCAAACAAGAGGAAAATCAAATAACAAACTACTCAACTAAACACCATAAAACTGCCATTCAATAATTCCAATTTTACAGCTAAAAATTTCAATGAAAAGAAATTCAAAGCACAGTAGCACACATATCAAAAGATATTCAACATAAAATTGCAATTCTTCTAATTTCTTTAACTAATTGGACTTTATTAGCAAACAGGAGTAACACAAGTATTTGAATTTTTCAAACACCAAAAGTAAAAAGAGAGAAACAAGTACTTACGAGCCTCTTCATTTGTCTGAATATTGGTACCTGCAACGAAAATAATCAATTAATTAAATAAACGAAAAATTCATACAAAAAATGAAAAGCTGGTGGAAAGAGAACTCACCGAGATAGATCTCTCCGAAAGATCCACTACCAATTTTCCGACCGAGATGGAATTTGTTCCCAATTCGAGTTTCCATTTCACCAAAACCTAATGTGTTTGAGACACACATTTAGTATCGGTTGACTAAAAACCCGATACTAAATGTGTTAGAGACACACATTTAGTATCGGTTGTTTAAACAATCGATACTAAATGTAAGTTTGAAAATTGAAAACTTCAATTTAATTTCAAAATTGCCATCGCGTCTACATTTAGCATCGACTGTTTAAACAACTGATGTTAAATGGTGCTGTCTAAAGTCATTTTTGCACTAGTGTTGACTTGTATTTTCCACAGGCCAAAATTGATTCTTCTATCAAATATTTCCATGTCAGACTTCACAGCACATGAAAGAGTTGACATTTCAGCTGTATACACTATAAACTGTGCATCAAGTAGGTTCCCAAGAAACATATAACACCCTTTTCTAAACCTCATTTATTTTAAATAAAATCAGAGTTCTTCGCAATTTAACTTCGTCATATCGAAAAAGGCGTTACACTTTACTCTCAAAAACGATCTCAATTAATAACGTTAGATAATTTCAAAATCTCATAGCAGCAGAAAAATAATCATCAAAACACGTCTTCACATTAAAGGGTCTTAAAACCACAACTCGAAGTCTCAAATAAATATTGAAATCTAAATAAATAGCGTTTACGCTCCCCGGTGTTACATATCAGAGCGACGACACGACCGACGAGAAGATAGGAAAGCGGAGACCTTCACTCACTGCGGTTACTGCGGCGTTGCCACATAAGAGCAACATTCCAAGCGAAGGGTGAGCATTAATGAAATAATAAGCAATGACAGCAGTAAATAAGTAGCAGGTAACTCACAGCAAGCACATAAAACTCAACACATCATATCACGGCACAAGGTACAAACTCCAATAGATACCAACACTCGTTATAAATGGACTCATGAACGAATGCAACCCCTCTGGGCATATGCATGTGGTACCGATCTCGTAAAAAGCCACGACGGGCATACCACCAAAATAATCACGTGTTGTAGCATCACAGCTACCTCGAAGATGCATATGACAATGCGACTCATGATTCATGCATAGATACACATACTCAGAGCATTTAATTAATAAATACCATATCACCGAAATTATTATCACACAGAAATACCACGTGTTGTAGCATCACGGCTACCTCGTAACTCTCACTGTTTTCTGACATCACACGGTGCCACATATCACCTGTACACACCACGCCAAACAGCGCACACAACCAAAACACACACAGCACAGAACTTGGCGCACAACACCACCAGACAACACCAACACAACAGACACACGCAACACCACAAATTGGTGCACAGCACCACTAGACAATGCCTGAACCCACGCACTAGGCGCGCCCCACACGAGGACACAAGGGCAGCGACAATAACCAAAGACAACGTCCTATTCGTTCGATCATTTTACCAAACAGTTAAGGAGCAGTATTTTTCAACAACTGTGCACGAACTCCGACAATTAACTTAGCATATCAAACGATGTCGGAATTTTGCAAACAAATATCCTCTGGAAAGCTTAAGATGTCTAGTTTCTAGAAATAATTTTTATTTATTTGTTTAGGTACTTAAATAGTACAGTTTTGCAAAATACCTCTCAGGGTACAGAAGTTCGACAGCTTCTGTTAACTAAATTGTAACCCAGTTTTCTCTTTGAATTCTCAACCAAATGAAACGAAATCCGTGTCTAAATTGAAGCCCCGTGAGTCTAGTTTACAATGAGATAAAAATCATTCGAAAACGAGTTCGGTGGAAAGAGTTATGAACAAAACATTGAACCTATACCCATACGGGTTCATGCAGTTTTTCAGATTCTTTTATCCATTTTGTAAAAATGTTTTCTCCAGTTATACTGACTCAAATTTAGCGAAACCAGTGCCTAAAGTGAAGGAAATCGTGTCTACTTTCCAATGAAACAAATCCCACGCAATTCGGGCCAATAATGAAGTCACAATCACAGAAATACTGGACACCTATCAAAACGGTTTCAAAACGAAATTTCAGCACATCAATTCCCTCTTTGCACAACAACCACTAGAAACCAGGTTTTTAACGAATCAACATCACGATATGATCGACAAACACAACCCACACGCACGCACGCCTGTGGCGCCACCCAAGGCAGCCACACCCGCACACACACGGCCAAGGCTAGGGGCCCTACGCCGTGGCAACACGAAACGGCAACTTAACACAACAACAACGATAATCGTCACCACCGCACACCCACGCAAATAACCACAACTGCCATCAATGACAACGACTCGCAACAACAACTAATAAGACGCAACCACACACAATAATAAGGAATTAACATCAACATCATTGCGAAAGCAACCACAACATCACGCCATTATCAAGAATCATCATCAACATCATATATCATCAAAATCAATCACCACATAAAGACAAACACCATTGAAGACTCAATAACAATATATCATGCGAAATAACAACAATAGCAACATCGCACCATCATCAATTTCAATCCAACATCGCAAATAATCCAACCAAACCCTAACTACCCATATACCCTCATCGTAACCCATTATTAGTGTTAAAACCCACCCTTACCTCGAATAACGTAAGCTCCAAGACCACGATGAAGGCGACACTAACGAAAACCACGACAACACACCGACCCTTCCCCTCTCCTTGTGTGACTCCTCTTCCTCTTTTTCCTCTTCTCTTCGCAACTCTCCCTCTCTTCTCTCTATTTTGACTCACACTCTCTCTTTCTCTCCTCTTTCTATTTTTGATTCCTTTTTAAATGAGCATCAACACTCTAACCACTTTGGTTTTCCCTAGAAACTTGTTTTTTAATAATAATAATAATAATAATAATAATAATAATAATAATAATCATATATTAAGTATTTCTAACATCAATTTTAGTCCTTCTCAACATGGTCCCTATGCCAAAAAATCTCCAATTTGGTCCACTACCCTATCAAATCAACTCCAAATAATTTCTAATAAAATTTGGGGCGTTACAAAACAGAGGTGGGTTACAATGGAGACGCTTAAATATCAAGTGTTTCCTAGCCAGAACCTTTCTCAAATAGAACTTTCACAATATCAAACTTCTACTCAAATGTGAAAGATCAGACAAAGCTGCAACCACAAAGCATACTAAGAAATTTATACCCCACCGAACCTAGAGCTCTGATACCAATTGTTGGGGAAAAACAACGTAGAGAAATAAAATGAGCACAATCGTAACACAAGAATTTAACGTGTAAAACTCTAAAATCGGAGAAAAACCACAAACCATTGTCTAATGACAATCAAAGGTTAACACTATGTGAAAAAACTATTCAACACATAGACCTCTCTCAAACACCCCATGGCTCCGGTACACCCACACCCTTCAAAGAAAATATTTTACTACATCTTAGGCACACTAAAACAAGAGTATAGGAGAAAAAACACAAAGTCAGATACAACTTAAGGTGTTTCTGACTAGTGCATTTTGTAAAGGAAAACTTGAGTGCATTATATAGCCTTGGTCTCTCTCTTCTTTTACAAAACTATGATATGTGGGACTTTTTCAAGATTCTCAATTTCAATCAATTCCAACAATTTCCACCTTCATTGTAATTGATACACAAGACATCTTCTGTTTTCATTGTCTATACCAACAATCATAGTTCAAAAGAACTATCGTACCTTCATAGTATATTTCACTTGAAGCTAAACCACTCCAAGATTTTTATCCATGCCGAAAGCCAGCAACATAACTTCTTCAAGATGCTCAATTGGTATCAACTCCAACAAACTCCACCTTGATTGTAATTGATACCCGAGACATCTTCAGTTTTCATTGTCTACACCGATAATCATAGTTCAAAAGAACTATCATACTCCATCATTAAGAGAATATTTCTCTTGAAGCTAAACCACCTCAATAATTTTTCCATGTTGAAGCCATTGCCATAACACATTGTGCAACCCCAATTGTATCAACACATCATTGACTTGTATTTTCAACAGGCCAAAATTGATTCTTCCATCAACTTTCTCCATTCAAAATTCACATCACTTGAAAAAATTGAGATTCCTAGTGTATACATACTGTAAAATGTGCAAGAAGAAGAAGAAGAAGAAGAAGAAGAAGAAGAAGAAAATGAAGAAGAAGAAGAAGAAGAAGAAGAAGAAGAAGAAGCATGAGAAGAAGAGAGGGTTCATGATAGAGAGAGATAGATAGGAAGATAGAAGCTAGGCTTCACAATTTTGTAGTATTTATGGAAGAAGAATAGGAGAAGGAAGAGGAAAGAGTTAGGGTTCCATCAACAAGAAAAGAAAACAAAAGTCGAGCTTTGAGTTCTACATCTTCTCCAAAGTTCCTTCAAGGTAACAAAGAATCCCCTCAAAACCTCTCTTAGAGTGTGATTAGCTTTCTATTTAACTTATAAAGGATGATTATTGTTGATTTTGAATGATTGAGGATAAAGAAATGGTGTTGAATGTGTGTTATAGGAAAGTGGTTTGTTGGATTGCCTACAAGGTGTTTGTTAGAAGTGGTGTGTGAGTTGTGGTATGCTAATTTGATTTTTGCTCAAAATTGGTACATTTGCTATTTGCTTGAGAACCTTCTTTTTCATATTTTTCTAACTAATGATTGAATAAGGTCTAGCATTGACTGAAGTGTTGGGTACTTGTATACTTGGATGAAGAAAAAGATATTTTAAAGTTGTATGTGAGTGATTTTGAATTTCTGAAAAATACTGCACTAAGCAGTCCTAGTATGTGGTTTTTCCTGAATTATTGGCTTTGAATTTTGATATGGGACCAATTGCATTACGTTAGAAAGTGAGTTGACTATCTCTAGAAAAATTGGGAAAAATTATTTGATTTGTTGTTGTTGGACGCCGTTAGCTGCAACGAAGAGGTATTGCAGCCTATGGGTTAAATGCTCATAGATCGTTCGCTGCAACGAAGAGAGAATGCAACCTATGAGTGAAATGCTCATAGCCCTTTCATATCATCGTTTTTCCGTGACGAAGAGATAATACGGCCTAGGATCACCATTTTGCCGTGACGAAGAGATAATACAACCTATGTCACTGTTTTGCTGTGATGAAGAAATAATACGACCTATGTCACCATTTTGCCGTGACGAAGAGATAATGTGGTCTATGTGCACATAGTATAATAAGTGTCCAATTTATGATATTTATGATATATGTGCGTGCAAAATCTTATTGAAATCTTTTGATGCAGCGTGATTTTTGTCCTATATTGTTGTGCTTCTTCCGTTATTATCCGAGAACTGTATTTGAATGAAAAACATTTGTATGTGATTTATACTTTCTATGTTGCAGAGAGGATTTTCCATATCTCGCACATGGATATGGCTGGAAACATCAAATAAATTTTTTCTTCGTATATTCTTTGTTATTGAGTTGTAAAACACACTATGTTTGGGGGTGATGTTTCCAGGTAACAGATATCATTGGAAAGCTGAAGAGTATATCCGGATTGCTCGTCAGCAGTTCAATGTAGAGCGTTAGTAACCGCCGGATCACAATTAGAGTCCTAGATTTAAGATATTTTATTGTTGACTAAGGTAGTTATATTGTCGCACCCCGAAAAAATCCTCAGAGGGAATTTTCTTCGTACAACGGTATTTTAGAGTCGCCACCAATATTTTTTTAAAGGTAAATCATTGAAAAAAAAACCTTTTCGGAAAGCAATGGTCTTTGGAACCATTAGATTTGGGTTCGGGGGTCTAATTACATACGGGGAAGGTATTATCACCCCATAACGTCCCTTCAAAGAAGGGTTGCTTTAATTAAATATGTGATTTGCAAAGTTGATTTGGAAAAATGCTTTGTTTTTACCTCTCTTGCTTATGAATGACTTAATGAAAAATCTTTAGTTTTCACGCTTGATGGAGGGGATTCACTCCTACGTATCTCCCGGTGCGATGGAGAATTCAAAGCAACGTAGTTCTTGTTTTTGAAAAATGTTTTATTTTGGAAAAGTGTTCGGTTTTTGAAAGGAAAAATGTTTTGGTTTGTTGTGCTTGACGGAGAGTATCCGCTCCTACGTATCTCTCGGTGCGATGGACAATTCAAAGCTACGTAGTTCTAGTTTGTCTAGAAAAATGTTTTTGTTTTTTTAACTTGTTTAATTGTGAAAATTGAGCTTTCATGATGATCAATCGAGCAAAAGCTCCAAGTGACCACCATTAGCACTCCATTGTTGATAATCATGCAAGCAAAGACTTCACAAGACTACTAACAAAGTTTTTGATTTGAAGAAGTGAGAATTTTAGGAAAATTATGCATTCATGATGATCAATTGAGCAAAGGCTCCAAGTGATCACCACTAGTTCTGTAACACCCCAATCCTAATAAACGATAATTATAATAAAATCAGAGTTTAAAAATTGTTTTTCAATATACCCATAAAAGGGATGCTACATTTACTTCAATAAACATCGAGAGTCGGTATAAAATTTACTTAAAAATCAAACATAATCGAAGATAAACATTGTGGAATGGGATAAACCTCAAACAACACTGTATGGTTTACATAACAAGGACTAATCTCATCTAATCAAGGACCTAAACCACCATTTCGGGACCAAAACAATCATCTAGGGACCAAAGCGTCACCTAGGGACCAAAACAACACGCACGCGGAGTAAAGTAAAGGTTTCATAAAAACAACCGTAACATTACTACTAACAAAAGAACGTAAAATATGCCTAGAATATCGATACATAGATATCTAGTAAATACAAAATATGGCACAGAAAAACAGAAATGTAAGTTTCACTCAACCCACCCCAATAAAGAGGCGACTAATAGACTAGCGCCCATCCCTGGCCGGTGCTACGTATCGAGCATGACCGACTCAACTAGGTGAAGGTGAAAGCCTTCACATTCAAATCCCATGAATCAAATCATCATGCAATCATCAATTAACGTTACCAACATAAGTGGTAACATTCAGAGAAGGGGGTGAGTTCTCAAACCATATAATAAAGTTTATGATAAGCAATATGCTAAAGTATAGTACTACATCAACCACAGCAATATACAACTACATCAACATATACATACATATTTATATTTATAACAACTACAACAATATATACCTATGTATAACATCTGCAACAATAAGTATCTATTTATATAACAACTGAGGTAACATCACATATGTTATGAGCATATGAATGGAATGCGACCCACAACACGGGCATATGCATGTGGTACCAATCAACGTAAAATTTGTCATTCGGGCGACCCACAACAACGGGTATATCAACAACAACATTGGCCACAAGGGCAACCCACAACACGGGCATATGCATATGGAAGCATGAGACACCATGAACGATGCATCACAACACAATCAACACACAAAACAATTTTTGGCACATCCATGACAAAATTATCAACTTTTGGTCACAAGACCCATCGTCTCTAACAACAACAACATCATTATACATCTTAGTCCACAACATAGACAACATCAACACAACACTGGGCGCACACAACACTTAGGGTGGCGCCAACAAAGAATCTTTACAACACATCTCGACACCAAAACACATCACAGGAAGCACCATGGCGCCAAGACAAGATAAATCGCGCGCCGGGCAACTGGCGCAACATGGCGCCACAAGCGGCCTAAAATGGCGCTTTAGGCATCCTGCACCACTCTGGGCGCACAAAACACGGAAAACTGGTGCCCTGTGGCAACCTGCGTGCGGCGCGCCACCTACACGCGAAACGGCGCGCGAAATGGCAAGCAGCCTTCGTGGATTCGACACAAAGCGCGAGCAAAACACACAATGGCACCCTGCATTCAACACAGCGCACTGGCAAAGACACAATGCGCGCCTTGTGCAACACACTGCACATAGGCGCAACAATTCACATCAAATGGCGCCCTGGGCGCCTAAAAATTCAAGTTCTATTCTAGGTCTTTCATATGATCAATCATCAACAACCAATACACACATCACAATTTCATTCTAGGATCATCAATATCCATTCAAAATCAATCAAAACATGGACATAGAGCCTAACCCCACATAGAACCCATCATATGACCTATTATAAGGTAATACCCACCCTTACCTTAAGAATTGATTGAAGATGAGAACCCTTCCACAACGCACCAAAAACCATAGCAACAATTTCTTGCGATTTCTCCCTCTCCTCTTCCTCTCTCACGCCGCGGCTTCCCTCTTCTCTCTTCTCCTTTTCTTTTTCTTTCTTTCTTTCTCAAGTGATGCGATTTGCATCACTAACCTAGCGCCTATATCATGGGCCTAGGGTTCTTGGGCGGCTTCTTTCCACTCCGTAGTTACCGAGTACTACTCCCTTCATTATAATGAAACACTATATTAATAATTTATTATAATTAAGTCAATGTAATACTAAAATAATTTAATTAAATAATTAATTAAATTATTTGGGTGTTACAACTCTCCCCCACTTAGAATATTTCATCCTCGAAATTTTACCTGCTTCAAACAGCTCGGGACATGACTCTCGCATCTTGCTCTCCAATTCCCATGTCATACTCTCTCCAGCAGCTCCCAACCAAACTACCTTCACCAGAGCAATCTCCTTGCCCCTTAGGATCTTCACTTCCTGATCCTCAATCCTTACAGGCATCGTCTCAACGGTGAGATTGTCCCGTACCTCCACATCATCCATGTGAATCACATGAAACGGGTCTGAAATGTACTTCTGAAGTTGCGACACAATAAACACGTCATGCAAGTTCGAAAGATTAGGTGGCAAAGCCACCCTATAAGCAACATTCCCAACTCTCTTTGAAATCTGATACGGGCCAATAAAACGAGGAGTGAGCTTCTTCGACTTCAAGGCACGACCAACACCGGTCACCGGAGTGACTCTCAAAAACACATGCTCACCCGCTTGGAACTCTAACTCCTTCCTCCGATTATCATGATAACTCTTTTGTCGACTCTGCGACGCTTTCATCTTCTCCCGGATCAACCTCACCTTCTCAGTTGTCTCGCGAACAATCTCTGGTCCAAGTACCACACTCTCACCAGACTCTTACCAACATAGCGGGGTTCTACACTTCCGACCATACAACGCTTCAAAAGGTGCCATCCCGATACTAGAATGGTAACTTTTGTTGTATGTGAAATCTATTAATGGAAGGTAAGAATCCCAGGAACCTCCTTGTTCCAAAACACAAGCCCTCAACAAGTCTTCCAGTGACTGAATAGTCTTCTCTGACTGACCATCTGTCTGAGGATGATAGGCTGAACTCAACCTCAACTTAGATCCCAACTTCTCATGCAAACTCCTCCAAAAATCTGAAGTGAACCTCGGATCTCTATCTGAAACAATACTACTAAGAACTCCGTGAAGCTTCACAACTTCCCGAATATAAATCTCTGCCATTCTAGGCATTGAATATGTGATGTTAATAGGAACAAAATGAGACGATTTTGTTAACCTATCAACAATCACCCAGATTGCATCATACCCTTTCGCAGTATGAGGCAATCCCGTCACAAAATCCATAGCAATGTTGTCCCATTTCCACTCTGGAACATCCAACGGTTGCATCAGCCCTGCAGGTCTCTGATGCTCAACCTTTGACTTCTGGCAAGTCAAACACGCATACACAAACTGTGCCACATCCCGCTTCATCCCCGGCCACCAAAACAGCTTCTTCAAATCTTGGTACATCTTTGTAGCCCCGGGATGAATACTCAACTTACTCCTGTGACCCTCCTCAAGAATCACTCTCTTCATCTCAGCATCATCGGGAATACAAATTCTATCCCTGAATCTCAGAACACCTTGGGAATCCAACCTGAAGTCTCTACTCTCAGATTGATCATCTCCAACCATCAAGTCTACTAGCTTGACATCTGACTTCTGAGCTTCTCTGATGCTAACCAAAAAGTCATTGCCAATCTTCAGATTCCCAACTTAACACTCTGAGGTGTTACTTCACAAACCAAGCTTATGTCTCTGAACTGCTCAATCAACTCCAACTCCTTAATCATCATTTCGGACATATGCAAAGTTTCCGGCTTAACGCATCAGCCACGACATTAGCCTTGCCTGGGTGATAGTTCAAGCCGAAATCATAATCTTTCAACAATTCTAACCAACGCCTCTGTCTCATATTCAACTCCTTCTGATCAAACAAGTACTTCAAACTCTTATGGTCACTAAACACCTCAAATCTAGCACCATACAGATAGTGTCTCCAAATCTTCAGCACAAAAACAATTGCAGCTAGCTCCAAATCATGTGTAGGGAAGTTCTTCTCATGAGTCCTCAACTGTCTAGACGCATAAGCAACTACCTTACCATCCTGCATAAGCACACCTCCCAAACCTGTAACACCCCCTTATCTTAATGAATTCGGTCTACTAAATTAAAATCAGAGTTTCAAAATTTCACTCAAAGGAGTGCTACATTTGGTGATTAAAAGGAAAGCGAGAAAATCAATTAAGTTCAAAGCGATCTCACAAAGATTATACAAGCATGCGGTCATGCGCATCACCACCACAGCAAAAGTGGTCTCACCCATCATATAAGGCACCTCGACGGTAACACAACAAGTCATATTACATAGTAATAGTTACACAAATATGATAGTTTTAGTTCCAAAAGACTATCTAGCAAAATATACACAAGATCGGTATAAAGAGTACAAAATAATCTACTCAAATTTCAACCTAGTGTTACACGACTGCAGCGGACTCAACCAACATCAACTAGGCACTGCTATCACTCATGAGTACCTGCAAGTTGCCACGAGAGCAGGCAACAATAAGCAGCTAGGGTGAGTCTCTTAACACAAGTAATATAATGTGAAGAAAGCTTAAGGATAGAGATAGCACTAAAACACCTCGGTTCAGCAATTACAGTCACTCACCGATAGTCCACATAAACACAACAATTATCAACCAGCTCAAACACAACAATTCATGTAATGTATGCATGTATGCAACCCATCCACAGGGCATTATGCAATGAGGTACCTCCACCGTTGTTATTTAGCGTCGGCATCTCCGTCGTTAACTCCGTCGTTATTTGATATGGAGACCGAAGTCCTACCATATCCGAGGCCGAGACCTCCTCCGTCGTAATATGCACATGAACATGTGACTTCATGACAAATACAATCACACACAAATCAATCATAACGTATGTGAATGTTTACACCGTCGTTCACCGTCGTTACTCCGTCGTTCTACTCCGTCGTTACTCCGTCGCTCACACTGACGTCTACACCACCTAGACATCATCACAGTGCTAAGGTCGACCCTACAACACCGGTAGAATCACCTTAGGACCTACAACCGACTTTTCGGTCACCTCGGCAATCCATGGTGGACTACTTGTCACACAGGGACCACAACGACACTTAGGGACCAAAATGTCACCTAAGGACCAAAATGGACTTAATCGCTCCCTTACTTATGCACATCGGCACACTATATGTGTACCTCGGCTAACCACGCAACATCACCTCAGCACACTATATGTGTACCTCGGCTAACCACACCTAACCTCATTTCGTAGAACGCTCCACGATTCGCACTCCTTACACCAAAATCATCTAAGTCATGGGAAATTCACTCCTCGGTATCCCATGGTTCGGGTTCACCTACTCTTAGGCACTTGGGCGTTCACCTCGATGACGCTACCTCGGCCTGAGGACCTCTACACCTCGGTAACCTAAGGCGAGACGCCTACACTTCGGTTTATGCGTCCCTACCCCTCGTTAATGGTGTTTAGACACATACTCTCCCTCAAACTCACCAATGCGGACCTCAACACTAAGACACTCTAGCGTTGACTTCCTCAAGCTTCGGTTTCTCTCACTCTAGGCTCAAGGTATTTCGGTTCACAGCGCGTAATAAGGCGCTTAACTCCCTTTTACTTCTTTTACTCTGTTTCTTCACTTAAACTCAACATGCAAGCTCATTTCCACTCACTTCACGCATGCTCACTCGGATACTCACTCCATTTGCTCGATCCTCTCCTTAACTCTACATGCAAGCTCATTTCTTCACACTACACTTGATTTACACTTTGATGCCTCACCATGCAAAGCTCGCCGTACCACTGCAATGCAGAGAGTTACACTCTCTCTTTCCCAACCGATCACCGTCGTATCTCACCACAAATCTCAAGCAAGGAGCAAAACACAAAGAAAGATACATCATGAACAACACATAAAACACACATGCAAGGTGATCAAAACCACTCACACCAAAACACTATCAAACCACAGAATATTACAAGGATTAAAAGACCCACTAACCTTAATGATTCGAGAAGAGATGAGAAACCTTCACTCTCCAACAAACCACAAAGAACAAGCTCTCCTCTCCTAGCTTGAACTCTCCACGCTCAAGTTCTCTTCCTTCTCTCTTGGTTCTCACTTCTCTCTCTACCTCCTCAATTTAGAAACTTAACTATATTTTTGAACCGAATGGGATGTCTCCTTGAAGGTACCATTTAATATGTCCCAATGGACTTAAATGGGCCTTGGCCTTATTTAGGCCGTGGGCTTGCTACTACCCACACCCTTTACCTACTTTGACATTTGCCTAAAATAGTAACACATGCTTAGCTTTTACTTAATGAATTACTTGACTTAAGAGTAAAATGTTGCAAACCCTTAATAACTCAACTAAGTTAATTAATTGAATTATTTTGGGGTGTTACAACTCTCCCTACTTAGGAGATTACGTCCTCGGAATCTTACCTTAATCAAACAGCTCGGAATAGGCCTCCTTCATCTTGCTCTCTAGCTCCCAAGTAGCATGCTCACCAGTAGCTTCTACCCAAACCACCTTCACTAACTTGATTTCCTTTCCCCCTAAGAGTCTTTACTTCTCGGTCTTCAATTCGATTGGCATTGTCTCCACAAGTGAGGTCGTCTCTCACTTGCACATCATCCATTTGAATGACATGGGACGGGTCAGGAACATACTTCCTCAGCTGAGATACATGGAACACATCGTGCAAATTTGACAGATTGGGTGGCAATGCAATTCGGTATGCCACATTCCCAACTCTCTCAAGATTTGATAGGGTCAATGAAACGAGGTGATAGTTTCTTGGACCTCGAGAGCTCGTCCAACTCGATCCACGGGGGTGACTCTAAGGAATACATGGTCGTAGGCTTGAAATTCTAAATCCTTCCTTCTCTTGTCATGGTAACTCTTCCATGCGCTTTGTGGCGCCTCATCTTCTCTCTGATCATCTTAACCTTCTCGGTTGTCTCTCTAACCAACTCGGGTCCCAACACAACCATCTCTCCTGTTTCATGCCAACATAGTGGAGTCCTACACCTACGGTCATACAATGCTTCAAATGGTGCCATTCCAATACTTGAATGATGACTGTTGTTGTAAGTGAATTCTATCGATGGTAGATACGTATCCCACGCACCACCTTGCTCAAGCACACAAGTTCTCAATAAGTCTTCTAAGGATTGGATAGTCCTCTCGGATTGACCATCAGTCTGAGGATGGTATGCCGAGCTCAAACGCAACTTGGAACCCAACGCCTCTTGCAAGCTCTTCCAAAATTCGAGGTAAACCTTGGATCTCTGCATGCGAAACAATACTCAAAGGATTCCATGAAGCTTCACAATGACATTGATATAAATTTACGCTAACCTTGGCACTAGGTATGTGATGTTAATAGGAATAAAGTGTGATGACTTTGTCAGCCTATCAACAATCACCCAAATGGTATCAAACCCTCTTGTTGTCCTTCAATAACTCCAACCATCTCCTCTGCCTCATATTCAGTTCCTTCTGATCAAACAAGTATCGCAAACTCTTGTGATCACTAAACACCTCGAACCTTGATCCACAAAGGTAATGCCTCCATATCTTCAATGCAAACACTCACGGCGACTAGCTCTAAATCATGAGTGGGGTAATTCTTCTCATGATTCTTGATTGCCTTGAAGCATACGCCACTACTTTACCTTCTTGCATCAAGACTGCACCCAAACCTAACTTAGATGCATCACGATAAATCACAAAAGGATCCTCCGGATTAGGCAACGTCAAGATTGGCGGCGTTGTCAATCTCTCTTCAACTCTTGGAAGCTCTCTTCACATCGGCCATCCCATACGAAAGCCCTATCTTTACATGTCAATTGGGTTAATGGCAACGCCAATTTGGAGAAACCCTCAATGAATCTTACGTAGTAACCGGCTAGCCCAAGAAGCTCCTCACCCGGTGGCCGACTTGGGTGCCTCCCACTTCAACACGGCTTCAATCTTTGAAGGGTCCACTACAATCCCCTTGCTTTGGAAATCACATGGCCTAGGAAACTCACTTCCTCAACCAAAACTCACACTTGGATAGCCGCATATAACTTCTTCTCCTTCAAAACCTCCAAGACTATCCTTAAGTGCTCGGCATGCTCTTCTCGCCGACTGGAGTAGACCAAAATATCGTCTATGAACACCGCCACAAACCGATCTAAGTACTCATGGAAGATACGATTCATATACTCCATGAATACTCTCGAGCGTTAGTGACACCGAATGGCATTACTAAGTACTCGTAGTGTCCATACCGGAGTTCTAAAAGCCGTCTTTTGTACGTCTTCGTCCTTCACTTTGATTTGATGGTAGCGACCTCAAATCAATCTTTGAAAATACTTGAGCACCCACCAATTGATCCATCAAATCGCCAATTCTTGGTAGTGGATACTTGTTCTTAATTGTAACCTTATTCAGTATGCTCGTAGTCCACGCACAACCTCATACTTCCATCTTTCTTCTTCACGAGCAACACAGTGCTCCCCACGGTGACACGCTTGGTCTCACGAATTTCCTTTCTAGCAATTCTTCCAAGCTGTTTCTTCTTGACTCGGACGGCTCGGATGCAGACATCCTATAAGGTGCCATGTACACCAGGTCTTGTTCGAGAATCAATTCTATAGTGAACTCAATCTCTCTCGGGTGGCACGTCGGGTATTTCTTCCGGAAACACCTCGGCAAACTCTCTAACCACCGGCACATCTTCAATCTTGACTTGATTCTCTCCGTCAATGACGCCCATAATGCAAACAGAGTAACCTCAGAACGCCCGGCCCACTCATGGCCCGTGGCGCTACCTCAAAGAACTTCTCTACCTCGTGTAGAGTTTTTGCCTTCAGTGGGAATCGAACCTCGTACCTCTTGTACATTTCCAACGCATTCCCACTACCAATTGAGCTAGTAGCTCGATTGGTGAGTGAAGAAATGCGTTGAAATGATGCTGAAAATCAAGGCAAAACTTACAGGAGGTAAGCTCGTGAGTAGAAAGTTCTTTAGTAGCGCCAGAGAAAACCCGGCGGCATGAGCAACATAAAAAGCGCCTTTTTATTGTAACGTCCCGGCCCACTCTCATGGCCGCGTGCGCTACCTCAAAGAACTTCTCTACCTCATGTAGAGTTTTTGCCTTCCGTGGGAATCGAACCTCGTACCTCTTGTACATTTCCAACGCATTCCCACTACCAATTGCCCCTTCTCCCAACAACTTGCGCACTTGCCTGGCAGAAGTAGAGTCGATTCCTTCACCTCGGTAGCGGGAAAACTAACCGATCTCTCAACAAGAATGGATATGAACATGGTTGTCTACTAACCGATCCATACCAAGGATGACGTCCATTCCTACAGTGGTAAACAAATTAAATTAACGAGAGAAGTCCCCGCCGAATACGATCGGTGGGCACTTGAACATACCGCAGAGGTAGTCATCGAACCCATGGCCGGAGTGTCAATGACCATCTCCTTCCCAATGAAGACAACACTAAATTCGATCTATTGGCACACATGGCGAGAAATGAATGAGTGAGTTGCACCAAGTATCTATAATTGCAACTAGAGGAACACCGTTGATATAACACGTACCTTTGATTTCGTTTCACCACCTCGGACCCAAACTAGTGCAAACACTTTCCCACGCCTTTCTCTTGCTTTGGCTTAGGACACTTGGGACCGATATGCCCCATCTCTCCACAATTGAAACAGACTATCTCCTTTCTCCCACACTCGGCAGATAGGTGGCCCTCCTTGCCCCATCTATAACACCTCTTCACCTCACCTTGCACTCCTTCGCCTTGTGCCTGTGCAATCCACACTTGTAACAAGTCGTAATAGCGAGGCGTCTCCCTACTAGGCTTTCCTCTCCCTGCAGAGTTCCCTTTTCCTCTACCACCAGAATGGTCATAAGGCTTCCAACGGTTCTGAGGTTGGAAGGTCTTCTTATCCTTCCCATCTCGGCTAGTAGCCATACTATCTTCTTCATAAATTCTGCAGCTGCAATCCACCAACTCAGAATACACCCTTATCCTTTGATACCCAATGGCCTGCTTGATCTCAGGCTTCAAACCGTTCTCAAACTTGATACACTTGGAGAACTCAGCAGTAGCTCCAGTGTAATGGGGATAGAACTTCGCCAGCTCGGAAAACTTGGCAAAGATACTCGACACGGTCATGTTACCTTGTTTGAGCTCCAAGAATTCCATCTCCTTCTTTCCTTTCACGTCTTCTGGGTAGTACTTCCTCATAAACTCCCTCTTGAAAATATCCCATGTGATCCCTTCCTCGCAGCTTCCAACCTTTGAAGAGATTCAAGCCAACCAGTCGTCGGCTTCCTCAGCGAGCATGTGAGTCCCAAACCTCACCTTTTGCTCATCGGTGCAATCCATCACTCTGAAAATTCTCTCTATCTCTTTCAACCATACTAGAGCCCCATCAGGATCATACCTCCCTCAAGGTAGGAGGATTCTCCTCCGGAAAGTAGCAAGTCTCACGAGCTCCGGCATCCTCGGCATTCTCACGAGGTCGATTCCCATAGCATTTGCCATCGCCTCCAACGCAGTTAGACTATAGCGGCATCATTTCTTCCACTCTTTCCACCATTTCTACTTCACTTTGGTCACACAATCAAGAATCGGGTTTAGAACGAGCCTAAGACTCGAGGCTTAAGACACTTAGACTAACTACGTGGTCGGACAAGACCGAACTTATGCTCGATACCAACAATGTAACACCCCCTTATCTTAATGAATTCGGTCTACTAAATTAAAATCAGAGTTTCAAAATTTCACTCAAAGGAGTGCTACATTTGGTGATTAAAAGGAAAACAGAAAATCAATTAAGTTCAAAACAGTCTCACAAAGATTATACAAGCATGCGGTCATGCGCATCACCACGCAGAAAAGGGTCTCGACCCATCATATAAGGCACCTCGACCGGTAACACAACAAGTCATATTACATAGTAATAGTTACACAAATATGATAGTTTTAGTTCCAAAAGACTATCTAGCAAAATATACACAAGATCAAGTATAAAGAGTACAAAATAATCTACTCGGCCCAACCCGGTGTTACACGACCGGAGCGGACTCAACCAACATCAACTAGGCACGGCTATCACTCATGAGTACTGCAAGTTGCCACGAGAGCGAGCAACAATAAGCGGCTAGGGTGAGTCTCTTAACATAAGTAATATAATGTGAAGAAAGCTTAAGGATAGAGATAGCACTAAAACACCTCGGTCAAAGCAATTACGGTCACTCACCGATAGTCCACATAAACACAACAATTATCAACGGCTCAAACACAACAATTCATGTAATGTATGCATGTATGCAACCCATCCACGAGGGCATTATGCAATGAGGTACCTCCACCGTCGTTATTTAGCCCGTCGGCATCTCCGTTTTTAACTCACAAAGTCGTTATTTGATATGGAGACCAGAAGTCCTACCATATCCGAGGCCGAGACCTCCTCCGTCGTAATATGCACATGAACATGTGACTTCATGACAAATACAATCACACACAAATCAATCATAACGTATGTGAATGTTTACACCGTCGTTCACCGTCCCACAATGTGTTAGATAACATTGGCGCCTAACCTCACCTCGGCACACTATATGTGTACCTCGGCTAACCACGCAACATCACCTCGGCACACTATATGTGTACCTCGGCTAACCACACCTAACCCTCATTTCGTAACGCGCTCACGATTCACGCACTCCTTACACCAAAATCATCTAAGTCATGGGAAATTCACTCCTCAGTATCCCATGGTTCAGTTCACCTACTCTTAGGCACTTGGGCGTTCACCTCGATGACGCTACCTCGGCCTGAGGACCTCTACACCTCGGTAACTTAAGGCGAGACGCCTACACTTCGGTTTATGCGTCCCTACCCCTCGTTAATGGTGTTTAGACACATACTCTCCCTCAAACTCACCTCAGACCCTCAACACTAAGACACTCTAAGCGTTGACTTCCCTCAAGCTTCGGTTTTCTCACACTAGGCTCAAGGTATTTCGGTTTCACGCTGCGTAATAAGGCGCTTAACTCCCCTTTTACTTCTTTTACTCTGTTTCTTCACTTAAACTCAACATGCAAGCTCATTTCCACTCACTTCACGCATGCTCACTCGGATACTCACTCCATTTGCTCCGATCCTCTCCTTAACTCTACATGCAAGCTCATTTCTTCACACTACACCGATTTACACTTTGATGCCTCACCATGCAAAGCTCACTGCGTCACCACTGCAGGCAGAGAGAGTTACACTCTCTCTCTTTCCCAACCGATCACCGTCGTATCTCACCACAAATCTCAGCAAGGAGCAAAACACAAAGAAAGATACATCATGAACAACACATAAAACACACATGCAAGGTGATCAAAACCACTCACACCAAAACACTATCAAACACGAGAATATTACAAGGATTAAAAGACCCCTAACCTTAATGATTCGAGAAGAGATGAGAAACCTTCACTCTCCAACAAACCACAAAGAACAAGCTCTCCTCTCTCTCTCCTAGCTTGAACTCTCCACGCTCAAGTTCTCTTCCTTCTCTCTTCGGTTCTCACTTCTCTCTCTACCTCCCTCAATTTAGAAACTTAACTATATTTTTGAACTGAATGGGATGTCTCCTTCGAAGGTACCATTTAATATGTCCCAATGGACTTAAATGGGCCTTGGCCTTATTTAGGCCGTGGGCTTGCTACTACCCACACCATTTACCTACTTTGACATTTCCCTAAAATAGTAACACATGCTTAGCTTTTACTTAATGAATTACTTGACTTAAGAGTAAAATGTTGCAAACCCTTAATAACTCAACTAAGTTAATTAATTGAATTATTTTGGGGTGTTACAAAACCCATCTTGGAAGCATCACAATACACCACAAAAGACTTGTCCGGAATGGGAAAAGTCAAAATAGGAGACGTTGTCAACCTCCTCTTTAATTCATTGAAGCTCTCCTCACATCTAGCATCCCAAACAAAAGCTTTTCCCTTACAGGTCAACTGAGTCAACGGAAGGGCTAGCTTAGAAAAACCTTCAATGAACCTCCGATAATATCCAGCCAACCCCACGAAGCTTCTAATCTCAGTAACCGACTTCGGACTCTCCCATTGCAACACCGCATCTACCTTGGCTGGATCCACAGCAATGCCACTAGCAGAAATAACATGACCAAGGAAGCTCACCTCATTCAGCCAGAACTCACATTTATACAACTTGGCATATAACTTCTTTTCTTTCAACACTTCTAGCACTAACTTCAAATGCTTTGTGTGCTCCTCTTCTGTCTTAGAATAAATCAGAATGTCGTCAATAAATACCACAACGAATCGATCCAAGTAAGTATGGAATATACGGTTCATGTACTCCATAAATACTCCCGGCCGTTAGTAACACCAAAAGGCAACACAGAATATTAATAATGCCCATAACGGGTTCTGAATGCCGTCTTCTGAACGTCCTCATCCTTCACCTTGATCTGATAGTAACCCGACCTCAAATCAATCTTGCTAAACACTTTAGCACCCACCAACTGGTCCATCAAATCATCAATCCTCGGAAGCGGATACTTGTTCTTAATAGTCACTTTGTTCAATTGCCTATAATCAACACAGAGCCTCATACTTCCATCCTTCTTCTTTACCAACAACACTGGAGCTCCCCACGGCGATACACTCGGTCTTACGAACTTCTTTTCAAGCAGATCCTCAAGTTGCTTCTTCAATTCAGACAATTCAAATGCAGACATCATGTACGGTGCCATAGAAACAGGTCTGGTACCAGGTACAAGATCAATAGCAAATTCAACTTCCCTCTCTGGCGGGACACTTGGAATCTCATCAGGGAACACTTCGGGAAACTCACACACCACCTGCAACCCTTCGATAATAGCTTGATTCTCAACAGACATAGAAGCTACTAACTAGAACAACTAAACTCCTTCTTTCATCAACTTCCGCAACTGGCTAGCGGATAACAGCCCAGACTCATCATTCCCAAAACTAACCGACTTGTTACTACAGTTAATGTGAACCTGGTTACGCTCTAACTAGTTCATACCCAGAATTACATCTAACCCAGTCAACGGTAAACAGACAAAATCTATAACAAAGTCCCTGCCGAAGATCGACACAAAACATTGGGAACACACCAGAGAAGTGATTACCGACCCCTTAGCTGGAGTGTCGACAACCATCTCTCCGCCCATAGCGCACATAAAGAAGACCTGCACGTTCACAACATTCAAAGAAGACAATAAAGCAGTTGAGATGCACCAGTATCGACAAGAGACTTTAAAGGAGTACCATTAATGAAGCACGTACCTTCAATAAGATTATCATCTCCCGTAGACTCTTCACCTGCCAAGGCGAACACCTTCCCACTAAACCTCTCCTTCTTCTGGCTTCGGACACTTAGTACTAATGTGCCCACCCTCACCGCAGTTGAAACATAGCATATCCTTGCGTGCACACTCAGCTGCCAAATGACCATCCTTACCACATTTGAAACACTTCCTCGCATCAGTATTGCACACGTTGCTCTTATGACCGGGCTTACCACATTTGAAACACACAATATTAGCAGGAGCATCTCCCCCACTAGTCCTCTTACCATCAGAAGCCCTCTATTTACCTTTATCACCAGAAACCCCATATAGCTTACTACGACTCTGAAAGTTACCCCTCTGCTCCTTCATAACCTTATAATGAGCACTACTGTCCTCTTCAAAGATTCTACAACTATCAATCAAATCAGACAACACCCGGATCTTCTGGTACCCAATAGCTTTCTTAATTTCAGCCCTCGGCCCATTCTCAAACTTGATGCACTTGGAGAACTCAGCGGTAGCATCGGTGTAGTGCGGATAGAACTTTGCCAACTCTGTGAACTTGGCAAAGATACTCGATTCATGACATGTTTCCTTGCTTCAGCTCAAGGAATTCAATCTCCTTCTTACCCCTGACATCTTCCGGAAAGTACTTTCTCAAAAACTCTCTGCTGAATACCTTCCACGTGACCTCTTCATTAGCAGTCTCCAACCTCTGTCTAACCTCTAACCACCAATCATCAGCCTCCTCTGACAGCATGTGAGTACCATACCGGACCTTCTGTGCTGGAGTACAATATCCATCACACGAAAGATCCTTTCAATTTCCTTCAACCAAGCCAGAGCACCATCTGGATCGTACTTGCCCTTGAAGGTATGCGCTTCTCCTCCTCGAAGGTAGCGGTGCGGGTCCCAAAGCATTCTCACCATCATTCTCTTTGGTTCCCACGGCTGCGCCATAGCTTGCAAAAGAAGAAGAAAGCGGCGTCGTTCCTTCCAGCCATTTGAACTTAACACTGCATCATAAAAACAATTAGAGCTAATCTAGCAACACTTAATTGTCATAAGACACTATGACTGGACAACTTGGCCGGACTGACCGAACTGCTCTGATACCACTAGTACTGTAACACCCCAATCCTAATAAACGATAATTATAATAAAATCAGAGTTTAAAAATTGTTTTTCAATATACCCATAAAAGGGATGCTACATTTACTTCAATAAACATCGAGAGTCGGTATAAAATTTACTTAAAAATCAAACATAATGCGTAGCACATTGTGGAATGGGATAAACCCTCAAACAACACCTGTATGGTTTTACATAATGATAATCTGCACAACACGCAGTGGAGTAAAGTAAAGGTTTCATAAAAACAACCGTAACATTACTACTAACAGTAGAATATCGATACATAGATATCTAACAGTCAAACAGCAATAAAGTGACGACTAATAGACTAGCGCCCATCCCCCTGGTGCTACGTATCAGAGCATGACCGATTCAACTAGGTGAAGGTGAAAGCCTTCACATGCGGTTACCTGCACGTTACCAACATAAGGGTAACATTCAACAGAAGGGGGTGAGTTCTCAAACCATATAATAAAGTTTATGATAAGCAATATGCTAAAGTATAGTACTACATCAACCACATCAATATACAACTACATCAACATATACATACATATTTATATTTATAACAACTACAACAATATATACCTATGTATAACATCTGCAACAATAAGTATATATTATATAACAACTGAGGTAACATCACAAATGTTATGAGCATATGAATGGAATGCAACCCACAACACGGGCATATGCATGTGGTACCAATCAACGTAAAATTTGCCATTCGGGCGACCCACAATGTAACACCCCCTTACTTTTAATACTACTTAGCAAATTAAATCAGAGTTTTCAAAATCCACTCAAGGAGTGCTACATTTTTCTACATGAATTTCAACCAAGCAAAACAATATACATAATTGCGCTAGCCTAAGCAAATTGTAGTGTGATGTACATACAGCACCTCGGCCAAGAAGGAACCGAGTTTAATAAGTAACAGGTTATTAGTTACATCACAGTCAAAATAATACATGTTCCAAAAAGACATAGGTTTATAACTCAAAATAAACCTACATAATGCACTCACTACGCTACTCATTTGATGTTACACTACCTGCGAGCAATGACGACACCAAACGCGACGAGTGAGGACCGACCTCTACTTGGGAATACCCGCAAGTTGCCAACATGAGAGCAACATAAAAGCAAAGAGGGTGAGTCTCAAAACACAAATAGCAATGTTTATAACAAACCTCATGCTAAAACAAACACAAACAGCACCTCAACTCACACAAAACAAATCAGCCCAGCAGGCTACGACACTTCAGTTCATACCACAAAATAATACTACAATCAGTGCATGATTTATATGAATGATGCAGACCCAAACTCCAAGGGCATATGCATGATGGATCCATTAAGACCAAGTCTTCGCTATCACCTTAGGACCAGAAGTCATCTGCTATCACCTTAGGACCCAAGTCTCTGCCGCTATCACCTTTATGCTTATGATTTATGCGACACCATGAACAATGCATAACACACAACATATACATTATTCAATTAAAGCATAACACAATTCCAATAACTCACCAATTAGACCGTAGCCTTTTATTCATAAATAGGACCTAAGTCCTCTGCTCACCTCTAGGACCGAAGTCCTCTGCATTCACCATTTTCATTTATTTAATGCCCCTCAGGGACTTCATCATTTATTACTCCTCTACTCGTAGCCATAAGGCCAACAAACACACATATATCATTTTTTGTGCTAAGGCCGACGTCTCTTCATCGGCCAACAGCTCCATTAGCTGTCGCCCAGCTCAACGAGCACCTCGACACTCAAGCATTTGACTAACGGTCAATCCGAGTACTCCAACGCCACTTAGGACCAAAACGACACCTAAGACCAAAACGACACCTATCGCTCCATCGTTTGGACTTAACGTCCACTGATCGCCGCACGCACCGCCGCGCTCTCGCAGTTGAAATACGCTAAACATGGCTCATACGCAGCACCTCGGTACCCATTTGGCACCTCGGCAAAGACCACAACACCTCGGCACACCGATCGTACTCTCGCTTACTACTATTTCGACACCCCGCGCCTTCGTCATACTCAAACTATGATTACGCTATGGTCGACATTTCCTAACATGAAACCTACGCATTACTTCACCTATTTATCGACTCAACTACGCTAGACTCGAATGCAAGAAGACTTGGCCACGCCGATTCGACTACACTCGCTGGAATTGCGCTAAGTTCAACCACACTAGTCTCGCCTATATCGACTTCGACTATGTTGATCTCGGATAAGCCTAACTTCGATTGTACTAGTTTATAGCAACTCCACCCACACGCATACACCACCCAACTCGGCATATACACCTCGAACTTACCTACTTTGCACACCTAAGAACCACAAACCGGCCTTACGCTTGGCTTCAAATTCACCGATTTCATCACTTAGCTTACTTACGCACTACCTCATCTTCCAACCTCACTCACGCTTCATTTGATTACGCACTGCCAACACCTAGGATTACACCGACCTCGGCCTATACACGCCTCAACTACACCGACTCCAACACTCTTTTGGTTAGCCAATTGCACTTCAACCCTTAAGTCTCTCTCGTGCGCCTAGTCTTTCTCCTATTCTTTCTCCTTAGTTCTCGGCCTATGATCAAACCTACACATCACTATTACACAATTTCCTCTACGTAGCTAATCCAATAAACTCATCACCGACCTCAACGACGGTGATACAAAGAAGCCTAGCTCATCGGGGTGAGAGTTCTCGGCTCCCTGCTCTCTCCTTGCCTCTCATGATGATCAACTCATCACAACATCACCAAAATGAATGAAACACAATCAACACAAGCATCAAACAACACACATACAACTCGAATACAAACACATGCTTGCTCATACACAAAGTCTATCATACATACGTAACTATAAATGTATAGAGAGCCCCTTACCTTAATAACTTGAGAAGATGAGAACCCTTCACTCTCCAATAACCACAAAGAACAAGCTCTCCTCTTCTCTCCCTAAAGCTATCTCACCGCTTCTACTCTAAGATATCTCGATCGGTTGAGTGGAACACACTCTCTTCATCGAAACCTCCAGTTAACACCCACGGCAACTCTTCTCCCTTGATTCCGAGCTCCTCCTACGCCAACGTTCTCCTTCTTCTCTCTAGAAAGTGATCTCACCTACCAACTTCTCTCTCTTACTTTCCTTTGACTTTTCTAAGATTTTGGTTGGAAAATGCATGTCTCCCTTCGACACTTCCCTTTAAGGCATGCAATTGGGCTAAATTCATGGATCATGGGCCTAACTCTCATGGGCCTCTAATTACACTCCCTCCATCACTTGCACTACTCCCCCTTTTAATTAAATTACCTCCTAAATACCTTAAAACTCCAATTAATCCTTTGACTTAACCAAATGTTGTAAGCCTTAAAGAACCCACTAAATAAATAATTGAATTATATTTGGGGCGTTACAACTCTCCCCCACTTAGAATATTTTCGTCCTCGAAAATTTAGCTAATATAAACTTAGTTATGCTCTATTTAGTTCATACCCGAGGTTACATCTGACCCTACCCAATGACAACAAGCATAACCCACAACAAGGTCCCTGTCGAATTGACAAGAGACACAGAAAGCACACCAAGCAATACAAGACTCAAAGTTCACGAAGATTTCGACCTTAATTAAGACAAGGAATAACATCCGGTATTGACAATAAATTCTAACAGATTACCCTTAACTAAAGCGCTACGTTTTCGTCACGCCTAAACGGCGACACTTAAACTCCAATACCTCCCATCTCAACCCATACACCTCGGTTCATCTTAGGGACAGCACCTTATCACCATTCAACTCGGCTACTACTCCTTGGTCACTCGTAATGACATCACCTCGTCACAACCCATCTCGGCTACTACCTCAGTTACTCTAGGAAACCACATTTTTTTTTTTTGTCATTCACCTCTCCCATTTCACCTTTGGTTGATGGCTACAACCGACACCACTCTCTACGACAAACGCCGCTTGCGCCTAGGGTTTTCTCAAACCCCTTCCCTTACTAGGTCTCTTACAAGACCGACCCTCAACTCAACGCATACATACATCACCATTTCAACAAAAGGAAACAAACACAACACAAATAACCTCATCTACCACACAAATCAAGTTAACAATTATTTCTAACACCTTAACTCATACATAACACTTCATCATGCACTTACATTTCTTTGACCATCTACTCTCCTCGGCACATAGCCACGACACCTCGCCTCAGTACTAAGACAGCATTTGGCGCACAGCAGTGGGGCTCCATTGTACGCAACACAGGCAGCTTGGGCACGGCATGGCGCCCTGCTCTGCGCCAAGACTTCACTCGCACGGCTACCCCACTCGGCACCCAGTACAAAGTGCGCGCAACACGCCACTAAAACAAAACGCAAGGGGCATGCCATACTCGGCGCCCATTGCCTCACACGCCACGAGACACACACCACACCAAGCACCACGCACACACCACACCGAGCACACACTCACTCCTCTTCACCTCACCTCGGTATCCTCTTACCTACTTCTCGACGACATTAACTGCCCATACATACACTTCACATCAATACATCCATAACTCTACAACACTAGATTCGACATGCTTAAACTACACATACTTACAGTTCAACTCACTTATAGTTCAACATCCTTAATACCTCTTAACCTCGACAGTACATACCTCGACCAGCATACACTTCACTTAGATAACTACAAGTCGACTGTACGCTTAAACTCAGACACCCTTACACTATGTCACTTGCACTTCATCACCCACCTCGTCACCTATGACCCGTTTACGCCTCACGCCTAAGTCTACGCCCTATCTCAGAACTCTCGCACCTCTAAGATAACATGTTACGGTAGACTCCTTCACCTCGGCTATCATATGCGGACTTGCCACGCCCCACGTCTTGACCCAAAACACCTCGGTATAACCATGTTATACCTCGGCAACTACTGACGACACTCTCGCGACCGGGTTCTAATTACACCCACGCACCTTCGTCCATCAAGTACATTTCAACTCGTCCTCTTCAAGTCTATGAACTACGCTTTAACACTTACGTCGTGCGTTAACCTTCATGCACTTCAGCTGCCACACTTAGGCATGATTACACTACCCTTAACACCTCTACACCTTTACTTTGTACCAAAACTCTATTCTCGGGTCACCAAAGTCTCACTCGATTATCCAAACACCATTAATTTATCGTTAGGGAACTACACCATAGCAATCATTTAAAGTACTAATGCTCCTATCTTACGTCAATCTATATCCAAACCACAAACAATGCCTTCCTCAGCTCGGCATTCCTATTCTTCGCACCGAATTCTAATCCTCTAATCATCAAAGTTACACACTATCATCTAGATCCTATATAGGTACCCCCTCGTCTACCATACTTTTAAGAACAATCTTAGGCTTTCCAGAAACCATAATTCTAAACTTTTTCCAAAAGGCATGCTCTATTTTCTTTGCATGAACTTCAAACCCAAAGTGTCAATCCTTATTTTGACATCCCCCTACTATCAACCCCCAAATCAAAACTCAACCCTCCATAAGGCACCTATTTATCTAAACATTAATAGTCAACCAAACTCGCATAGTCATTTAACTCACAAATACATTATTTGTCAACCCGACAACAGCAACACGACACTTTGGTCACATTGACCCAACAACAACAACAACAACGAAGGTCATGGACCAAATTTAAGTCAAATAACAATCACACAATCTACATATCAATAAATGCGACATCTCTACTTCAAAAATATTTATAAGTAGAAGTGCGAAAAATGAGTAAAAGTTGTTTTCCAACACAATCAACAATTTACATTTTTGGAAATGATTTTCAGTAAATGAAAGGTGTCCTCAACTCTTAAAATCATGTAATAATCATTTATAAGAACATTGAAGCCTAGAGCGGCAAAAATATTTTCCTTCGGTTTCAAAAAGGAGTAACTAACGCATCTTTCGCAAACCAAGCTTTTTCCAAACCATCGGGAATTCAAAAAGCAGAAGGCCACAGAGTTCACACATTGGAAATACAATACAAAGACACATTATCACGGGTATCTCCCCACTTATTCACTTACCATTCAAAGAAGATTACTCGGTTTGCCCCTTTACTGCAGGAACATCATTTACTACACAGACAATGGTTAGAACTAATCTAGCACTACTCAATCAATCAAGTTGTAATTAGTACATATTCAAAATTTATAATAATTACGAGTTATTGTCACCTCTTTCATTGGGAATGAGTTATCGGGGTGATCAGTCCCTCCTACTCACGCACCCAATTTAGTTAAGGTCACAAAACTATGTCTTTTCAAAATTTACACCTTTCACATTGAAGGACTTTTAACGCAGTCCAGAGTACGAAGGCGTCGTCACGACTCCTACTCCTTTGACGTCGTTAAAATGCTCTTCTAATTACACATACCTCAATTAATACAAACAACAGTCACAAGCAACTACAAGCAATGCTACAATCATCAGCTGCAACTCACTAAACAAAATCTACAACAAACTCTCGGTTGGAGATCAACAAGAGATCTCTGAGAGACTACGACTGGACAAACTTGGCCGGATTGCACCGAATCGCTCGATACCACTATTGTAACACCCCCTTACTTTTAATACTACTTAGCAAATTAAATCAGAGTTTTCAAAATCCACTCAAGGAGTGCTACATTTTTCTACATGAATTTCAACCAAGCAAAACAATATACATAATTGCGCGCGGCTAAGCGATTGTAGTGTGATGTACATACAAAGACACCTCGGCCAAGAAGGAACCGAGCTTAACAAGTAACAAAGTTATTAGTTACATCACAATCAAAATAATACATGTTCCAAAAAGACATAGGTTTATAACTCAAAATAAACCTACATAATGCACTCACTACACTACGCTACTCGGCCCCAAGTGTTACACTACCAGAGCAATGACGACGCCTAAACGACCGAGTGAGGACCGACCTCTACTCGGGAATACCGCAAGTTGCCAACATGAGAGCAACATAAAAGCAAAGAGGTGAGTCTCTAAACACAAATAGCAAAGTGTTTATAACAAACCTCATGCTAAAACAAACACAAACAACACCTCAACTCACACAAAACAAATCAATCGGCCAAAGAAAGCTACGACACTTGGTTCATACCACAAAATAATACTACAATCGATTGCATGATTTATATGAATGATGCACCCAAACTCCAAGGGCATATGCATGATGGATCCATTAAGACCAAGTCTTCTGCTATCACCTTAGGACCGAAGTCCTCTGCTATCACCTTAGGACCGAAGTCCTCTGCTATCACCTTTATGCTTATGATTTATGCGACACCATGAACAATGCATAACACACAACATATACATTATTCAATTAAAGCATAACACAATTCCAATAACTCACCAATTAGACCGCATGACCTTTTATTCATAAATAGGACCTAAGTCCTCTGCTCACCTCTAGGACCGAAGTCCTCTGCATTCACCATTTTCATTTATTTAATGCCCTCGTGGACTTCATCATTTATTACTCCCTCTACTCGTAGCCATAAGGCCAACAAACACACATATATCATTTTTTCGGCTAAGGCCGACGCCTCTACATCGGCCAACGGCTCCATTAGTCGTCGCCCCACTCAACGAGCACCTCGACACTCAAGCATTTGACTAACAATCAACTGAGTACTCCAACGCCACTTAGGACCAAAAGCGACACCTAAGGACCAAAACGACACCTATCGCTCCATCGTTTGGACTTAACGTCACTCTGATCGCACTCTCACCGCCGCCTCTCGCAGATGAAATACGCTAAACATGGCTCATATCGCAGCACCTCGGCACCCATTTGGCACCTCGACAAAGACACAACACCTCGGCACACCGATCGCACCTCGCTTACTACTATTTCGACACCCCTGCCTTCGTCATACTCAAACTATGATTACACTATGGTCGACATTTCCTAACGTGAAACCTACGCATTACTTCACCTATTTACCGACTCCAACTACGCTAGACTCGAATGCGCAAGACTTCGGCTACGCCAGTTCGACTACACTCGCTTGGAATTGCGCCTAAGTTCAACCACACTAGTCTCGCCTATACTGACTTCGACTATGTTGATCTCGGATAAGCCTAACTTCGACTGTACTAGTTTATAGCAACTCCACCTACGTACATACACCACCCAACTCGGCATATACACCTCGGCTTACCTACTTTGCACACCGGCAACCACAAACCGGCCTTACGCTTGGCTTCAAATTCACTGATTTCATCACTTAGCTTACTTACGCACTACCTCATCTTCCAACCCTCACTCACGCTTCATTTGATTACGTTACCTGTCAACACCTAGGATTACACCGACCTCAGCCTATACACGCCTCAACTACACCGACTCCAACACTCTTTTTGGTTAGCCAATTGCACTTCAACCCTTAAGTCTCTCTGTGCGCCTAGTCTTTCTCCTATTCTTTCTCCTTAGTTCTCAGTCTATGATCAAACCTACACATCACTATTACACAATTTCCTCTACGTAGCTAATCCAATAAACTCATCACCGACCTCAACGACGGTGATACAAAGAAGCCTAGCTCACTGGGACCGAGAGTTCTCGGCCCTTGTCTCTCCCCTTGCCTCTCATGATGATCAACTCATCACAACATCACCAAAATGAATGAAACACAGTCAACACAAGCATCAAACAACACACATACAACTCAGAATACAAACACATGCTTGCTCATACACAAAGTCTATCATACATACAGAACTATAAATGAATAGAGAGCCCCCTTACCCTAATAACTTGAGAAGATGAGAACCCTTCACTCTCCAATAACCACAGCAACAAGCTCTCCTCTCCCTAAAGCTATCTCACCTGCTCTACTCGGCATATCTCGATCAGTTGAGTGGAACACACTCTCTTCACTGAAACCCTCCAGTTAACACCCACGGCAACTCTTCTCCCTTGATTCCGAGCTCCTCCTACGCCAACGTTCTCCTTCTTCTCTCTAGAAAGTGATCTCACCTACCAACTTCTCTCTCTTACTTTCCCTTTGACTTTTCTAAGATTTTGGTTGGAAAATGCATGTCTCCCCTTCGACACTTCCCTTTAAGGCATGCAATTGGGCTAAATTCATGGATCATGGGCCTAACTCTCATGGGCCTCTAATTACACTCCCTCCATCACTTGCACTACTCCCCCTTTTAATTAAATTACCTCCTAAATACCTTAAAACTCCAATTAATCCTTTGACTTAACCAAATGTTGTAAGCCTTAAAGAACCCACTAAATAAATAATTGAATTATATTTGGGGCGTTACACACAACAACGAGTATATCAACAACAACATTGGCCACAAGGGCAACCCACAACACGGGCATATGCATATGGAATCATGAGACACCATGAACGATGCATCACAACACAATCAGCACACAAAACAATTTTTGGCACATCCATGACAACATTATCAACTTTTGGTCACTAGACCCATCGTCTCTAACAACAACAACATCATCATTCATCTTAGTCCACAACATAGACAACATCACAGGCATCACCATGGCGCCAAGACAGCACAAACTGGCGCCCTGGGGCAACCTGGCGCAACACAGCGCCACAAACAGCGCAAAATGGCGCCCTTAGGCAACCTGCACCACTCTGGGCGCACAAAACACGGAAAATTGGCGCCCTGTGGCAACCTGCGCGCGGCGCGCCACCTACATGCGAAACGGTGCGCGAAATGGCAGCAGCTTCATGATTCGACACAGGCGCACTGGGCAACACACAATGGCGCCCCAGAATTCGACACAGGCGCACTGGGCAGCACACAATGGCGCCCCTTGTGTAACACACTACACATAGGCGCAACAATTCGCATCAAATGGCGCCCTGGGCGCCTAAAAATTCAAGTTCTATTCTAGGTCTTTCATATGATCAATCATCAACAACCAATACACACATCACAATTTCATTCTAGGATCATCAATATCCATTCAAAATCAATCAAAACATGGACATAGAGCCTAACCCCACATAGAACCCATCATATGCCCTATTATAAGGTAAGACCCACCCTTACCTTAAGAATTGATTGAATATGAGAACCCTTCCACAACGCACCAAAAACCACAGCAACAATTTCTTGCAATTTCTCCTTCTCCTCTTCCTCTCTCACGCCGCAGCTTCCCTCTTCTCTCTTCTCCTTTCTTTTTCTTTCTTTCTTTCTCAAGTGATGTGATTTGCATCACTAACCTAGCGCCTATATCATGGGCCTAGGGTTCTTGGGCAGCTTCTTTCCACTCCGTAGTTACCGAGTACTACTCCCTTCATTATAATGAAACACTATATTAATAATTTAACATAATTTAATTAAATTATTTGGGTGTTACAAGTACCTCATTGTTAATAATCATGCAAGCAAAGGCTTCACAAGACTACTAACAAAGATTTTGATTTGAAGAAGTGAGAGTTTTAGGAAAATTAGGCATTCATGATAATCAATTGAGCAAAGGCTCCAAGTGATCACCACTAGTACCTCATTGTTAATAATCATGCAAGCAAAGGTTTCACAAGACTACTATCAATTGAGCAAAGGCTCCAAGGCTTTTGATTGAAAGTGGACCTAGACTACACACATTATGACACAATACATAGATAGGCAAAGAATGAACCCAAGTTGAACATTTTGGCGAAAATGTATGAATGGGCAAGAGAATGAACCTAAATTGCACATCTTATTGAAGATGCTAGGCAAGGAATGAACCTAACTAGGCATTTATGACACAATACGTGAGTAAGCAAAGAGATTACAAAGCACAAGTGAATTCAAGCATCTAATGAACCATTTGCAAAATCCTAGGGGTTTCACATCAACATTTGACATAAGCACCAATGTGGTATCCTTTTGATATCATCAACACTTAGCACATTCCTTCAATCAACCACATGAAAGGAATATGTTGGAAAAGGGGATTTGCCTCAAATGAGATCATTGGCAAGCCATAAGACTAATTTGACATTTTTATCTAGCAAGCATATGCAACTAGGGTGTTGAATCCCTTTAGGTAATCCTTAACACTTGGGATATGCTCAAGTGCATAAGTGTCAAATCCTCTTACCAAACCATCAACACAAACATGATTTTAGAAGCAAACTACTAAAACAAGCACAAACCCTAAGTAAACATCACAAATCAAGCCTAAACTCAAGCATTTGCAAGATTAGACAACCAAACACATCAAAATCACATAGACCCTAATTTTCTTTGAAGAATGCGAAATGAAAAGAGACCCAAAATCTCATTTTATTCATGGAAACAACAAAATAATGCAAGCAAACAACATGGATCAAACTTTTTGGCAAGGATTCACATGATTAAGCAAAGAAATGCATCAAAATCCATGAATCCTAATTTTTCTAAGACATGCGAAATGAACAAAAGCACAAATCACCATTTTATTCATGAAAATGCAATAAATAAGTGAAATAGCACCAACACACAATTTATTCCAAAGGGGAGAAGCATTTCAAGCACCCAAGCCTCCCAAAGTACTTGTCAAAATGCTTGAAATGCATTTCTCCTTCAACAACAACAATTAACTAACATATCAACATAAGATGTAACCTTAAATGTAATGAAATGCTTAATTGGTATGCAAAAATGATGATCTACATTTTTTATGCTAAAACTTTGATGATGATGTTAGGATTCAAGAATATACCTTAACTCCAAGCTAAATAAGCAAGAGATAAGATGAATGAGTACTAAACCACTTGAATCTACTCTTTAATCTTCAACTTTGAGCTTGATTCTAGAGATCATTTGGAGATGAATCTTTGAGAAGAATGCAATAATGATGAAGATTTAGTGTAGGAAAGATGTTTTAATGGATGATTGAGTGAAGAAATTGAAGAAAATGAGGTGAGGGAGAGAGGGAGGTGTCTCCAAGGAGGGGAGGAAGAAGAGGTTTGTGTGCAAAATGAACTCCTTCCCTTGTATTTTGGGAGAGTAGGCTTATATATGGTCTTGGGTGAAATTAGGGTTAAGGGTAGAATTGGAATGGGATGTTCTATTTTAAGTAAGTTTGCAATTTCTTATGAAGGAGTGAGTGTGAGAGGATGGTGTCATTACAAAAAAGGGTATGGGTAAGATTAAGGATAGTACAAGAATATTCTTAAGGAATAATTGTACAATAGAAGAATGTGGAAGAAATTGTGGAGAGAGAGAGAGAGAGAGAGAGAGAATTCGAATTTACCAAAAAAATGGGGAGGGAAAATTGCTTCTCTTTTTTTGTCTTTTGTCTTATTGAGGACACTTTGTACTTTTATTTGAATTTTGAATTTTTGGGCATGCAAATGATAGTGCACCTATTGAAAATGTGTCACATATTTTTGGGCACCATAAAAATATCCCTCTAATTATTAATGACAATAAAATTGTCATTTAATAATTGGGGAATATTTAATAGTCCTTTTTCAGCTTTCTTGTGCAATAAAAATGGGAAAAATGTCTTTTAATTATTTTGAACTAGGATTTTCTTAAATTATACGAGAATTATCTTTGATAGAATAAATTGTATTTTCCATCCTTGACTTGGTTTAGTTCAAAAATAATTAACTGGCTCTCATTTGAATGCCCACAGATATTGAAATATGCACTATTTTATTTATAAAAATGTTTTTTTTTTGTTTGGAAAAAAGGTTTTGACTTGGGCGGACAAAATTGGGGTATGACATATATAAAGCTATATTTTTATGTTGTATGTATATTTTGAAAGTAAATTAAATTCTTCTAAATGAATCCTCAAAAGCTCATGGGTTAATCTGAGTACTTGGTAGTTATATCTTATGAAATTAAGGGTGTCACATAAACTCACACCCTCCAAAGAAAATATTTAACTACATCTCACAACACTCTAAAACAAGAGTATAAGAGAAAAAACAAAGTCAAATACAACTTAAGGTGTTTCTGACTAGTGCATTTTGTAAAGGAGAACTTGAGCTCATTATATAGGTTTGGTCTTCCTCTTCCTTCACAAAACTAAGTAATATGGGACTATTTCAAGATGTTGAATTTCAATAATCTCCAACAATTTTGTTTTGATTTTTCAGTAGGGGTGAGCAAAGGACGGGTTGGGACGGGTTTTACTTGTCTCTTACCTGGCCCTAAAATTTTATAGGGTCATTTTTTAGATCCTAACTTGTCCTTAGACCCGAACAAACCCGATGTTCTTGGGGTTAGAGTAAAACTGGGTTTATTTAGGACGAGGTCGGGTTGGCCCGAAGGACAATTGAAGTAAAATTATAAGGTGATCACTCAATAATGACTAAAATTTAGAAGTGATAAATTGAATTTTTTAGTATTTTATCATGTATTCAAACTCAAAATATGACATTTATAACAATACTTTACAACAATGTTTCTACTTAAACTAACATAGATTTCAAATTGTATATTGTATTTATAAAAATCTCATTACCAATGTAATAAAGTTAAAAATTAGGGTGATGTGTGAGTAAGGAACGGGTTGGGACAATGTATACCTAACCCGAACCTATCCTTAATTTTAGGTCGGGCCAATTCTTTAGACCCTGACCCGTCTTTAGACCCGAACAAACCCGATACTTTGCGGGTTAAATGAGACAAAGACGGTACGAGTCTTAGGGTTGAGACGAGTCTTGCTCACCCTACTTTCCAGTGACACATATATATCATTTATTGGTCTTTGTTGTTTTTTAATTTACCGTATAATCTCTTGGTTAATACATACAAATACTTAATTATATGCAGTATGCCAGTATCTAATTCTTCATGATATTGGTCAAAAAATAATTCTTCATAATAAACCTAATAAAATATAAATAAACACGATAGCGCAATAGAAAAATATAGTGTTCGTCTTTCTGCTTTTAATGATAAGGTTGATATATCTTATTCATGGATTTCTGATTCTAATACAACAAAGAAAATAAAGTTATATATTTGATGTATTTCTTGTTCCTACTTCCACATATGTGGAATGAGCATTCTTCCAAGCAATGCACCAATTGTGCTGATGTGTATACTTATCATACTTACACCCACCATATGTAAAAATTTTCCAAGAACATAATATACAGTCATTATCTCGCCCTTGTTTGAAAATATCTAGATAATGAACTGATGGTTGTTCTGGCCATATAAAGCTGCAAAAGAATAATGTTGTTTTAAACACAATAACACTTGGTCTGAATCTAAATTGGTACTTTTGTCCGGGTTGAAGTGTATGAAAACCTAGATCGTCATCTTTGGATTTGCAATGAAATGTGAGAGGAGAAGTAGAATCCAAACCATTGATAATTTCTACAGTCACTCTAGGATTTATCCTTATGGTCTCAACCTCAAAAGCAAGTATTATTACCAATAATGAGATTGATATGAAATTTGAGGTGATTAGATTTTGAGCTGCCATAGATGCTCAATGACTACAAGGATTAAATCATTTTAATTTATAGAAGATTTAATATATCAATTTAACGCCTCACTAATTTTTTAGTTGTTTGATCAATTTTATTAATAATATATTTCTTTGTCAAAAAATGAAAACTTTTCATTAAAATCTATCGCTAAAGTTAAAACTTCATTAACTACAAGAATTTAATGATAATTAATAAAATAAAAAACTAATATTTTAACATTAAATCTACTCATTTATTCTTGTAACATCCCTAATTTCGTTAATTTCGAATTAAGAAATTAGGGAGTGATGTATTACTCGAGTAGGTAATAAATCAAGTCGCAGATATAAGGTTGTCGCGAAAACAATTTATAATTGTTTTAGTATGTAATTTAAAGTTATAATTGAGTGGAAATTAGAACACTAAGGGTATTTTAGTCTTTATACCACTCATACTAAATGAGCTCCAAGACACAAAAATATCCAAACACTCTCTCATTCCACACTTGAGTGAATAAAGAAAGGAAAAGTAAGAGAGATAAATAGAGAGAGAGAGAGAAGGAACCGTGAGAAAAAGAAAGAAAGGAGAAAAAGAAAGTAAAAAGAAGAAAGAAAAGGAAGTAAAAAGAAAAGAAAGAGAACCGAGAGAGAGAAGAAAGAAAAGAGAGAAAGAGAGAGAGAGAGAGAGAAAGAAAAGAAAGAAACGAGAGAGAGAGAGAGGAGAAGAAGGAGGCGAAGGGGAGAAGAAAGGAAAGGGGAGATCTCCTCCAATCCAACACCAGGTAAGAGGCTTTTTGTCTCATTTTCTCTCATTTTCCTTCCTCTTTCAAATGATGTAAGTTTCATCACCTAATTCCTACCCATTTGTATTTCACTATTGTTGAAGCTCCAAAGCTCAAGTGTTGAGAAATGGAGTTTTGGGGACATTAAAGGCTTGCTTTTGGTGTGGGAAGCTCAACAATCAATTTAGAACCCTCAATACCATCTACACTGTTGATTTGAGTCGATTGGAGTGGTAGGAGAAAAGGGTTGAGCTGCTGGTTTTCGTTGGGGGGTGTTTGGAAGAGGTTGGGTTCGGTTTCGGAGCGAGTTCGTGAAGTTTGGGATTGTGAGCTTTAGAAAGTTTTGGTGTTTCGTGATTTTCATCACGATTTGTGAGTTGTACTCGCTTAGGGTTTTATTTTATGTGTGTTGACTGTATGATTTCTGTTATCGTTGAAATTGCATTCGTTTCGTAAATTTTGAGTCATAAAACCTGCAAATTGGTCACGAACTCACTGATTTCGCAATTCTGGACACAGGTTCGGTTCTTTTAAAACTGGCACTGTTCGGTTAGCCCAAAAATTATGTGACTGATTTTGTTTGAAAGTAGACTTAACGCCGGTCGTTTTGGCACTGGTTTTGTTCAATTTGGAGTTGTGTAGCTCGAGTTATGAGTCTCCAAAGTTAGGTCGAATTTTTGGAATTAAATTGGGTATAGGTTCAGTGTTTCAGGTCGTGTGTTCTCAATCGAACTCCGTTTTGAATGATTCTTGTCTCATTGGAAAGTAGACTTAATTACCTATGGAATAGGCACTGGTTTCACCAAATTTCATTAAGAAATGAGAAAGAAAATTGAGTTACAAGTTGTGCAAAAAGTTCTGTCTGATTTTTGTACATCAGTGTGGTATGTTTAAAACACTGTATCAACTGGAGCCTTGTTTTGAAAAATGGATATTACATGTAGAAACTACATCTTTTCAACGAGTGGTCGTTTGTGAAAATCCGATGTCGTTTGCTATTTTGAATAATTCGCCGAAGTAAGTGCACTGCTGTAGGAAACTCTGCACTCATGTTGTGTGTTAAAATGTCGGGTTTGTGTCATTCCGATTCCCGAAATGAATTACTTGATGTGATTGATGTGGTTTGTTCTTGAAATTGGTGTCATAAGTTCTGTTTGTAGGTTGTAATTGGATTGGAACACGGTTTGGATACGAACGGAGAGCAAAACGAAACAAAAACAAACCAAGTTTATTTCCGAGTTTCGATTCTTCGTTTTGACGCTCCTTTCGACTCCAAACTTCCTCTAATCCTTTTCCTAACCAACTTTGATTAATATTGGATTGATATTGCTATGTTTTGAATGTGGTTTTCAGATGTTTGGTTTGGTTTGGTTAAATTTACAAAACTCTTAAAAACCCGTAAAACCTAGAGTACGAGTGGGAACCAAATGTTTTGTAACTTAAATGTTGACTGGACTGATTTCATGAGTATATACTTATGATAATATGGTATTATAACATATCATAGAGTGAATTATGTTTTCGGTATATGAACTATATCGAGTATAGGAGACGGCCCATTGCGGGTACGATATATAAAATTATGTCGAGTAAGGGTGACGACCCACAGAGTTAGCATACTAGGCGGGGAAGTCATGAGCCCTAAACCTAGGCCCTATAAAATTTTACCATTAGGCAAAGTCCTATTGGGAAGGGGGTTCACCGGGATTTAGTCGGAGGGCAGTCAGTGTTATGCAAAGAAATTATGATTGCACTGTTTACCGGGATTTAGTCGGAGGGCAGTCGCTATTGTGCAATTGATTGTGTGCGTGGTTTATTTATTAAATCACGAAGTTAATAAAATGAATTTTTTTAAATGGACCGAGTAATAGGTAAGGGGCACGGTAAAACTCACTGAGATATGTTATCTCACCCTATCATATGTTGTTGTTTTACAGAGAAACAGGGAAAAAAGTTCCTTTATGGCACGAGTAGATGGCGTGCACGAGAAGGAAATTGAAGATTTAGTTCTTCTCTTGTTATTAATGTTTTCCCTTGTTATCTTTGTATTCGATTATGACTTGAATTTGTTTTAAGTTAAGTAATCGTTCCACTATTCTTGTAAAGATGTATATCTTAGCAGGAAATTTATCTCTGATGTATGTTAAACGGTGCACTTTGTAACACCCCCTTCTACCATAACTACTATTTGCATTATTTTGAAAAATCAGAGTGCACAAAAACTTTCAGTGCAGCCACACGAGGGTGCCACATTTAAATAAAACACCCTTCAAAACTCCAAAACATTTAATTAAAATAAAACTCCCAAAACGTAGGATACATAGCACCAAATAATATCCGAGAATAAGTATTACAGTAGTGGAAAGATAACAACTTAAACAATGGTTCAAAACGTAAAAGAAATAACAACTAAACATCCCCGGTGTTACATATCGAGGCGACTTCGACCACACTAGAAGAAGGACCTCTAGTCACCTTCAGTCACCGTCACCTGCAGGTTGCCGACATACGAGGCAACACGACGCAGTAGGGTGAGTCTCAATGCATAGATAATAATAAATAAAACAGAAAACACAGTAGAATAGGCACACCAGAGAAACAATCAATTCAGGTACGCCAGATGTACAGTTAAGTCAAGTACATCACAAATACAGTTAAGTCTATTCAAATACACCGTTAAGTCAGGTACACCATAATACAGTCAACTCCCATATACCATTATTTTAAGAACACCAAATCAGTCACCGACAATGGAATGTAATGCATGAGATGCAACCCAAAACTCCACTGGGCATATGCATGTGGATCCATCACCAAAATTGCCTTGAGGGCATTCACCAAAACACCAAAATATTTTCAGAGGCCGAGGCCTATTCACCAAAATGCATAAGATTATGCGACGCCATGACTATGCACCAAAAACACCAAGACACCAAAATAAAGCAATAACATGCTCACCAATAATCATATGTATGTACACCAAATCACCAAAGAGAGTCATAGACCTCTCATCACCAAATTACTCACCATTTATTTCATAACACCAAAATTAATACTCCTATCGGGACTAAAAGAACACCAACAAGTATTTCCACACCAAAGGACTAGAGTCACCCTGAGGACTAAAGTCAACGCCCGGGACTAAACCCACACCTAGGGACCAAACACCTCATAGGGACCTATTCCACCCCCCAGGGACCATTTTAACACCTAAGGACCAATCTAACACCATAAGGACCATTTTAACGCCTAATGACCAATCTAACACCATAAGGACCATTCTGACACCTAGGGACTATTTTGACACCATAGGGATTAATTTGGCACCTACGGACTATTTTGGAACTCACACCTAGACACAGGCGCCACCAGGCGCATTGGGGCAGCCAAAATGGCGCCCCTTGCCCAACACACCACACACACACGCACGCCACACGCCATGGCGCCAGCAGCGCTTGGGGGCAGCCAAATGGCGCAAAAGCAACACACACACACACTGCACGCACAAACAGCAGCACTAGGCGACCGGGCATGCAAAATGGCGCCAGTTGTTGCGCCACACTCCAACACGCAATTCAAGCAACCTAGGCACGCACTCAGCGCATTGGGGCAGCAAAGTGGCGCCGCTGCGCACACACTCCACCTGCACTATTTTCCGGCCTTCACCATGCACACACACAGCGGCGCCAAATTCCACGCAATTTGGCGCCCTAACATCATTCATCGCCTAAGCCACACAGCGAAGACTTGCGCACACCCCGACGCTAATCCACGGAATCGCGCCGCCTAACATCTGCTCACACACCCATTTGACACACACGGGCGCCATTTCTTTGCAAACTTGGCGCGCTGCACCGACACGCCTAAATCGCAATTTTTGCAACACCACGGTAACGGCGCCAAATTCGCACTGCAATTTGGCGCCTCTCCCGCACACCAAAACCGAACAGTAACCCAATTACCAGTAATGGCGCCCCTCCTATTTCCTAAGACAAACCTAACCCTCCCCAACACCACACCACTAAAACCTCTCCCACTCAAGCAAACACCCAAACACTTAGTAAGCACGTAAATTCTCCTATTTAATCTATGTTACGTTGGCAATTAATTACTCCAATACAATTGACACACATCAAATCATTCAAGGTTCATCAAGAAACATATTTACATGTACAACAACACCATATCATCATGAAAATCAATCACATACTCACAAAATCATTTATCTACATTACAAATTAGCCACCTAATTACTCCTAACGCCTAGTCCCTATGATTTCAAGGTTTATACATTATTAGCTATGATAGAGAGCCCCCATACCTTTTAAAATTGAAGAAGATGACAATATCCCAAGCCAATTCTCCCAATCACCAACAATCCAAGCTTTCCTCCTTCTCCAAGCTTCACGCCAACTTCCCCTTTTCTTCTCCTAAGCCGTCGCCTCCCTCTCAACTTCTCACCTTTCTAATTTTTGATTTCTTTCCAATAAGGGTTTCTCCTAAGACCTAAGGGTTTTATTAATTGGGTTTGGGCCACTTAACGCTAATGGGCCCTATTTGCACACCCTTAATTACTTTCTTATCTCCCTCCCTATTTAACTAAAATACTCTCCATTTATTTAAACCCCACTCCTTATTTAAATGAGCATCAACACTCTAACCCTTTTTAATTTGATTTTAAATTCCCAACCATACGCTACTTTTCCTCCTACTTTTCCTCCCTCCCATAACCACTTTGGTTTTTCCTAGAAACTTGCTTTTAATAATAATAATAATAATATTAATAATAATAATAATAATAATAATCATCATATATTAAGTATTTCTAACATCAATTTTAGTCCTTCTCAACATGGTCCCTATGCCAAAACTCTCCAATTTGGTCCACTACCCTATCAAATCAACTCTAAATAATTTCTAATAAAATTTGGGGCGTTACACACTTTAATATTTCTACTAGATAGAAATATGAGGGTGTTACAATTCTACTCTATCTATCTACTTCTACTCTAATATATGAAAATCATGTGCTAGCAAATCGTTTCATTTAGACGTCTTAACTTTTTGCCATTTGGCAAAAATGAGAGTATATTGGTAATTTTACTACTAAAAGACAAATTTTGGCAACTTTTCATCAATTTATAAAAATTAAATAAATAAATAAATAGATAGGCCGCTGACACGCTGACGCGCATCTAAAGCGTGTCAGGTTTTACTTTTGAAAAAAAAATTGTTGTCAGCTTTATGTCCTTTTTTCAATAAATAAATAAATATGCTGACATGCTTTTATTATTATTTTCTTTTCAAACTTTCTTTTTCTTTAATACCTTTTTCTTAACTGTTCTTTTTTTAAAAATGTTTTTTTACCAAAAAACTTTTTTTCTTTAAAGTTTTTTTAAAACTATATTTTTTTTTTGATAAATCATTTTTCATCATTTTTTTACTCGAATTTTTTTTTTTTTTGCCTAAAACATTTAAAAAAATTCCTTTTATACTAAAAATAAACTAGTCACTAATTTTATATTCTACTCAAATTATTTGATCAATAATCTACAGAAACTAATAAAATTAATTATTATTTTTACTACGGTCAAATTAATCATTTTAATCACTATGAATTGTCAAAATAAGACGTACCTGTAACAAAAGTTTAAAATTAACTTTTTTATACATAAATGAATATAATTAAATTAATTAACTCACATAAAAAAACAAGTCATAATACGTGGCAACAGGAGCGCCAATGCGAGACTGACAATAGAATCGACAATGGGAGCTACAATGGGAACAGGAGTGGAACGACAGCGCCAACGAATATGATTTAAGTAATATTAATTCATATAAAAATATATGAGTTAACATGCGGCAACGTGAGTGACAAAGAATATGATTTAATTAATATTAAATCACATAGAAAAATATCAGTTAACATGTGGCAATGGCGACAACGAGAGACTGGCAATGGGAGCTGCACCACGATTGGCAACAGGAGAGACATCGAGAGTCGCAATGAGAGAGGTAACAAGAGCCAACAGAATGCCAACGAGGATGAAAACGGGAGGCCTTACGGGGATGCATATTTTACCTCTAATGTCCAAATACATTATTATGGATCATTGAAATTCTAATTGTCAATCTCCTTCATTTTCTTCGACTCAATCTAATATGCATTTGTATGTTATATGACATAATACTTATCTCTTTCCTCTTTGAATTTCAAATTATACATTTTCGACATTGTTCACGACTTATGAATTTTTTTCAAATTACTATTATGACTTCATCACAATACACCGGCCATACAGTGTCACTCGTGCGTATGCACGGGTAAAATACTAGTTTTACGTTAAAAGCTAACATTAAAGTTTCTTTTATATATAAACTTTTCATAACTTGTTTTTTTAGATAAGCAAAAATTGTATTGATAGGGGCACTAAGGGTGCACCAATCCCATATACAATAAAGAAATGGGGAGGGCCTCCTCAAAACCTCCCTGAGCCAAAACCCAGTGGGAAAAAGACTCAGGCAGAAAAAAGAGTACCTCAAAACGGAATTGGGTTGCTAACAATGTGCACGTCAACCCACCGTTTCTCCCCTTCTAAGCAATGAAGAGGATCACGCCACCAAGAAGCAACATCAAAATTTAAATTACAGTGAGATCTATACACCAGCCAACTCCAAGAAAATCGCTTGATGTGTGAGATGATAGAGTCGATGTTGGGATCCACGGTCCTAAAGATAAGAGCATTCCTAGCCAACCAAATGTTCCACATAGTAGTTAGCCAAATCAAGTGCTTCGTTATCCTTGCCTTCTTTCCTTTAGTTAGCTTCCCCCACCAACGACAAGTGATCGATCAAATTGTTGGTTCCCGCATGATTAATCCTCAGCCAACCACAAACCTTCGTCCAAATCTTTGTTGCAAAAGTGCAACTCAAAAATAAGTGTTGTTGCGTTTCAGTAGTACTCCAGCAGAAAGGAAGAATAGCATCATCATCTGAAGTGATAACAAGACGGTGTCTCAAGTTTCCACGCGTTGGCAAAGAGTCTCTAAGTAAAAGCCATCGAAAAACAATAACCTTCGATGGAGTGATACACCTCCATAGTTTCTCCAACAATTTATGGAAATGTAAATGATCAATATCAATATCCTCATGAAGAAGCTTCTTATAATAAGAACTAACGGTGAAAAGCTTTGAAACCTCAAGATTCCACACCCACCTGTCGCAATTCCCACGGCTAAGACTCACAGGAAACAAAATCTGCTGCTAAAAAGCAACCTCGGTTTGGTTACGCTGAACTGGGAGTTCAGCCACTAACCATTCCAACGCCATCCCCCATGACACCACTCGCCAAACTGCTGCACAGAGATAAGGCTGGTGTCACTGGCCGCAAAGAGAGAAGGAAATAATACTGAAAACGGAGATGTTCCCAGCCATGTATCATTCCAAAAATCCACCGAAGCACCATTTCCAATCCTACAAGATACTTACTGGCCGAATACAGCTGAGGAGGAAACAACAAGAAATCACACCACCATAGAGATCCAGCGACACCTCTTCTTATAGCATCTTCGGAACGACTATTAAAAGAATCCTTAAAGCTTCCATATATATGTAATATAACCCTTTCCAAGGAGCATCATCATCACTAAGAGCCCTCCACTTCCATTTACTTAGAAGAGAAACATTAAACAATTCTATGTTTTTGATTCCAAGGCCACCCTCATTCTTCGGTTTACACACCTTCTCCCAAGCAACCCAAAACATCCCCTATGACTGTTGTGTAAAAATGTGATAGTGCAAGTGTACACTGTCAACAAGTAATAGAGAGTAAGTGAGATCGTTCCCACGAGGAATTATGCTTAATTTTGAGAGTTTAACTTGATTAACAAATTAGTGAGGAAAGTAAATGACACACAAGTTTTGGGTAACATAAACAATAGTAAAAAGTAAACGGTAATGGAAATTAGTGATCAAGCTGAGATGCATTCACTTCAGTAGCTTCATTAAAATGCAATTAAGGGTATGTTCAATGTTGTAGCATTAGGTGCTGCAACAATAAGACGTTATTCTCTCGAATATTTCACACTAGGTTTCTTTGCAAGAGTTTATCTCTAAACCCTAAAGAAGTACCTCCTAGGCTGCTTGAGCACCGGCAGTATTCACCTTATGGGTCATGCCCTCTTATCTCTAGGGTTTAAGCAAGGAACATCAAGAGCTCTCATTAATGATCACTACCCATATTACCTTGTGAGATTAATTTACAAACCATCTCTGAATTTAGACGGCCAATCCTACTCTAAAATGGAAATATTATCACACACAAGGTAAAATGCACAACATTAAACATACTTCATTAATCACATAGAAAATCTAGCTACATCAGATCCAGCATCTCAACTATGAGTATTTAGCTCATATTGAGCTTGCAAAACATGGCAAACAACTTAAACGAAATAGCATAAGTCATATTACAAGTTTCAAGGTAGAAATAGATACTACTAAGAGAGAACAGTAGAGGAGCTCCAATGGTGAAAATGGAGGTAGAAATCTCCAAGAAAGATGCAATTCCAGTGATGTTTGCAATAGTCTTAGCAATGAAAATATTTGGTAATGTAAAGGTGAGCTTGCATGCTAAGAAGGAGCTATCTCTAAACTTTCTCCTGACGGCAGAGCATACAAATGAAGAATGGGAAACTTCCTTATATAGTGTCTCCTAGCACACAACCCTAAAATGATCTCATTAAGGTACACGTCCTAGGTTAAAGAGAATTTATGAGAAATCCTCATTAGGTCATAGGTCATATCTTTCTGTGCTCCTCCAGCTCTGACACTAGTCCTTTCCTTAATTTCTGTGTTTCCATGAACTTTCTCTCTCATCTAGCACATTTTCACAATTGCGCATGCACCTGTTGTTGCAACACTTAAACAAAACGCAATTAAACGCACACACTAGTGGAAAATATGGATTTTACATCAACAATTAATAACGGTTCGCACAGTAACCGATATGAAAAAGGAGGTGGTGAAATTTTGAAATTATGAACACATTTTCTATATCGATTCAGACTCTAACCGATATGGAAACTCTAATTTACATTATCCATATCAGCTCTCATTGAAACTGATATTGAAAACCCTAAACATTTTGTCGCTACCTTCTTTCCTCTCATTCTCACTACTGCAACAATTGGTTCTCTCTCACTGAAGCAAAACCCTCGACGCACGGTTCTCTCTCTCACTGTGCAACGAAAACCCTCTCCATTTTTCCCTAAACATCGTTCTCCTTCATCTTCTCCCTCCACCACTCCATCACTCCATCTTTCTTCTTCATCTTCTCCCTCTCTCAGCGCCTCAAGCCTAAAATCCTTCCTTCTCTCAGCAACGAAACCAGCGACTATTCTTCCATTCTCCATCTCTCCACGCCTCTCCTCTAATCTTCTTCTTAAAGGTAATTATTTTTCCGTCTACTTTACTTCTATTTGATAGAAAGCCCCCAAATTTTGGTTGAATCAAAAACCCCAACTTCCTCTTTACTGATTTGCTTTAATCAAAAACCCTAACTCCTAATTTGTATCTCTTCTATTTGCTTTATGCTGACATTAGTCTAGATATTAAGATGTATACTAGTTGCGTAGATGAATGGAACAAATTTACGACAACTCGAATATTGATTGCAAAACCTTTTGGTGTCTCCCAGAAATAAAGATGCTAGTTCAATTATTTTTGTAGTATCATTATAACTTTCCTCCCTGTTGGTTATATTTATAGTGGATATGGAATCTGGTGTTTCTTTTTTCAAGCATGTTTTGTTTTAGTATGGGTTTTGGGTTTGTTAATTTGTTGTGTTTGTTTGAGTTATATTATATTGGTGGGTTTGTTAATTTGTTATGGTCTATGGTTTTGTTTAAAATTGGTACCTGATGGTGTTCTTGCATATGCTTCTATTGGTTTCCCTTTTTCTTGTTTTTGCAGATTCAGAGCAATATCATAAATGAGGGCCAAGGGTGCTAGGGAGTGGCTTTAATGGGGTGTTGTACCTAAACCAAAATATTCGCAGCCCTGAGTTGCTTTAAGGTTGCATAAATTTACTTTGTTTTTCATCGATTCCATTTCCATTTATGTTTGGTGCTTGCTTATCATTATATTTTTAATGTTCTTTTTTTACTAAGTCAAATTGCTATCTTAACACATGTACTAGTTGAATTGGCTTTTTTACTTTATGAGGTTTCTTAATGAAAATTAGTTTATAATTTTTCAAAAAGTCTTTGTAAGCTTACAAATGTATGTGAGGAAGTTTAAGTAGATAGTTTTTGAAAATATTGAGATGCAGAACCAAATTTCAGGGCAACTAAATGTTATATGGTTCCTTGCATGTGATTTTGAATTTGATTTGTTCATCTGTCTTTGATTGATGTTGAAATGCATTTGTTTTTTTTTGAAATCAAATTTGTAATTTATCTTGTAAGTGGTATAGTTTTCGATACAATAACAAGTTTGTTTTGCTTTAAAGAGACCGGAGCACTTCTTTTCTCTAATTTAACTGATTTCCTTTTGGAAAATCAACTGTTTATTATCATTAATTACATGTATGTATATATGATGTGTTGTTTGTGAATAAATATATATTTCAGGGTGGATCCAATGGTACAGCAGATGAAGTAAGAAGTCTAAGGGGTCAACTAATGGGAATGGATAGGGGAAGAGATGCAAGAGTATCAAGGTAAAAATGGTGCAACAACCATGAAATCTGATTTGTTTCTTTGGCATTCATCTGAACATGTGTTAGTTATTCTGAATGAAGTTGATTTGATTATAACTGAGTATGAGCTTGAAGGGCGGTAGGCAACGTTGGGGATCATGTTGATTTGGTAATTGAACTTATTCTTTCTTAGAAATTGAACAATTTGTACTAATCAAGTATCTGCATTTGTATCTCTTGAGTCTCAAATGTCAAGAGTAAAAAGTAAAAATTCATATTTTGGTTGCATTGTTTAGTCTTTCTCCTTGTTGCATGTAATGTTTTATACTTAAAGAGTGGTAGCACTACTTCCCGCAGGTTTGCAACAATGTTGGTTGTGATTATTAGCTTGAAACATGATATTTCTTTTTATTGTTATATATCTACATGCCATGAATATGGTATTATCTATCTGGTTTAACTATTGAAAAATTTAGTAATAATTTACTCAATTTTTTACAATGATGATCAGACGGTGAACTTTTTCTGCCTTTTTCTTCTGTTATCTATTGCACAGACTTGGCTCTCCCAGAATGATGATGATGATGATGATGATGATGATGGCAGCAATGCAAACTTGTTCTAATGTAAGTTTGACTCCTAGGGTACTGGTTTAGTTGTTCATGATGCTGGTGCTTATTGCATGAGTATGGCATCAACTTACAATCTAAAGATGTGGCCTCCAGAGTACATGAGATTGGGTAAGGAGCGCGTCCTTTCTTCATTTACTGATTCATTTGGCAGGCTTCTCTATAGTATTGATGGCACTAGCAGTTTGTGCCTATATAAATGTGAGACATTTATATTCTATGAATATGTGCTCTTTCCTTGTGGTCCTTATGACAACAGGACAAGACATTTATTTTCAATTAGTGAAGGCTTTTAGTGGCTATGGTGTTCTCTTTGTGAGTTTTTGCTTCTTAAATGTGTTCTGTTTTTGATGATGAGTATCAGTATTAAGGTTTGTATCCGAAGCAACACATTTATTATTTGTTCTGTCTTTGATTATGAATTGATGTGTCGTTTGACGGTAATGGCGTGATTCCTGAATGCAGGGCCTTGTTACAACAAAAAAGGAGTAATCTAGACCCAGTTGAAGTTCCATTTGCTAAACATTCAAGAGACCTTCAAGGGCTTTCAGAGGGTGCTAGTATCATGTTAGTGATAGGTTCAAGTTGCTTCACTGTGCTTCATTTTGTAGTTAGTACTTAGTAGTGAAGGTAGAAAATGGTATAAACCAATTAGATACATACATATGCATACATATAGTGCTATGTTCTTTTTCTTTTTTTTTTTTTGATAAGTCAAAAATATTATTAGAGAGGGGCACTAGGGGTGCCTCAACCCAATTACAATTAACATAACCGATTCAAACAGCTATTCGGATTTTTATCCCATTCATCATACTCTAAGGATTCACTACTCCCCAATCTAAAAGCTATCCATCCCCAAGATAAACCTTTTACATTTTGTACCATTTGCGGGACACTTGGAATACCTCCTCTAAAAATAACTCGATTCCTATTAATCCAAATTATCCATAGGACAGCAACCCAAACTAAGAAGCGCAGCCTTTTCTTTTTCTTCCCCGCTGTCTTGATTCTATGTTCCCACAGATGTTCCCAAACTCCGTTGCATGCTATTCCATTAATGCCAAGCCACTCGAACACTCCCTTCCACAAACTTCCGGAAATGCTGCAATTGAAAAAAAGGTGAGAAGAATCTTCTTCAAGAAGAAAGCAAAAACGCAGCATTTCTTTGTTAAAGTTTCCAGCCAAAATTCCACGCTGCACCAGCAGCTTTCTAGTAGGGAGCCGATCTATTAGGACTCTCCAACCGTGCACCAAGAACTTCGAAGGAGCTGCAGTGAACCAAAACTGTTGTAAGCGCTTCCTACCCTCCTCGGACAGCAGCTCATCACCGCCAGAATCTGTCAATCTGCAGTAGGCAGACTTGACCGTAAACTGCCTAGATGCAGTATCCTTCCAGCACCACTTGTCGTCACGATCTCTATCCGGACAAACTGACCTCAAAATGTTGTGAATTTCTGCTGCCAATTCTGCTTGTTCAGCAGTCAACTGAGAACGCCATGAGAGCTTCCAACTCCAACTATCGCCGATCCATTCACCAAACTCCTCTACCGTACCTGCAGCGCGTTCAGACACCGAAAATAAATGGGGAAACAATTCAGCAAATGTCTGCGACGTACACCAGCAGTCTAACCAAAACTTTGCCTTATTACCCCTACCCAATTTGATCCTTGTCATATCATCAAACCAATTTTCAACTTCTGTACCTCCTTTGTCTATCAATTGTAAGTCTTTCCACCAAACCGAACTCTGTGATTGAGACAAAATCCTATTCTCACCATATAGCTTTTCTAATAATCCCTTCCACACATTCTCTTGATCCTCTAACAATCTCCATCTCCACTTCCCCAATAATGCTCTATTGAATGCTTCCATGTTCCTAATTCCAAGCCCCCCTTTATCCTTTGGCAAACAAATCCTACTCCAACTCACCCACGCCGTCTTTCTCACCTCACTACTACCCCCCCAAAGAAAATTTCTTTGAATTGACACCATCTCCTTTACTACCTTTTTGGGAGCCTTAAAGAAAGAAAAGTAATAAAGTGGAAGACTTGCTAAGACCGAATTGATTAGAGTCACCCTTCCACCCATAGAGAGTTGTCTACTTCTCCATGTTGATAACTTATCTTTCATCTTCTTTGTTATTGGTTGCCATGTGCTACTCCTTCTTGGATTCGCCCCTACCGGTACCCCTAGAAACTTGAAAGGGGTGCTTCCCGTACTGCAATACAAAAATCTAGCTCCTACATTTACCTCCTCTTCATCCATGCTAATGCCAATCAAGCAACTCTTGTGGAAATTCACACGCAACCCCGATACCAACTCAAAAATTCTCATTACCGCTTTCAAACACCACAAATTCTCCCTTGACTTCGAGACCATAAACAAAGTATCATCCGCAAATTGAAGAACCGGGAAAGAAAGACTCTCGCTAACCGAAAACCCCTCTAGCCAACCTTGGTCAACACAATTCTTTATCAAACCCGTGAGCCCTTCCGAAACCATTAGAAACAAAAACGGTGCCAAGGGATCACCTTGTCTTAATCCCCGTTCCATTACAATTTCACCAGTTGGGCTGCCATTAACCAAGACCGACACGTTTCCCGTGAAAATACACGCTTTCATCCAAGACCTCCAAGTATCACAAAATCCCAATCTTATCATCATATACTCCAAAAAGCCCCAAGCCACCGAGTCGTAAGCCTTCTCAAAATCTACCTTAAATAACAACAATGGTTTATTCTTCTTCTTTGCAAAATTGATAACCTCGTTTGTCACTAGTACTCCGTCTAAAATTTGCCTTCCTTTAATAAAAGCTGTTTGAGTATCAGAGATAACACTAGGAAGCACATCTTTTAATCTTCTTGCCAGCACCTTTGATATAATCTTATACATACTGCCTATGAGTGAGATAGGCCTGAAATCTCCAAGTTCTTGAGGATTCTTCTTTTTCACAATTAAAGTAACAAAAGATGAAGTGAATGCTCTAGGTAATTTTCCATTTGTATGGAACTGATGCATGACACCCATAACCTCATCTTTAATAGTACCCCAACAACTTTTGATAAAATTAAAATTGAAACCATCGGGTCCCGGACTCTTGTTCCCGTCACAACTCCAAATAGCATCCTCTACCTCCTCTAAGGTAAAAGGAGACGTAAGCCTTTGTGCCTCACCCAGTGAAATGCTCTTGAAACCAACCCCATCTAGTGTAGGCCTCCTATACATCGATTCAGAGAATTGATGTTTGAAGTGCCTCCTTACCTCTTCTTTAATCTCCCCTACATCTTGCAACCACTCCTCCCCCACCTTAAGCATCTCTATTTGGTTCCTTCTTATCCTTGTCTTGATAGCTTGATGGAAAAATTTAGTATTCCCATCTCCTTGTTGTATCCAATTCGCCCTAGCCTTTTGAGCTAGAATAGATTCCTTATGATTCAATTCCTTCCAAAACTCCGCATTTAATACCTTCCACTTCTCCGTATCCCACACCTCCTCGTTCACCACTTCTTGCTCCATTAGGTTCATATCCTTCACTACTTCCTTAATTCTGAGATCCTTAATCCCATACACTTCCTTATTCCACACTTTCAATCTTTCCTTAAGGTACTTAAGTTTCTCCTTTACTATATGAGCCATCCACCCTTCCACTTTTCTCTCCTTCCATGTTTCCTCCATAAAACTTTTCCCTTCTTCATGTTTAAGCCAACCATTGAAGAACCTAAAGGGTTTAGGCCCCCAATTTTTCGATGATGACATAAGCCATACCGGACAGTGGTCCGATACATCTCTATCTCCAATCCATTGAGCTTTTATCCCCCATTCATCCTCCAAATCTTGAGATACTAAGATCCTATCAATCCTACTTGCCGCTGTTCCATTAGGTTGAAACCAAGTATACTTCTTACCCAAACACCCCGGATCCACCACACCCATTTCCTCCAAAAAGAACTTGAAATCCTGACACTCTCTCTCACTAAACCTAGTATTTCTACCCCTTCTTTCGGACTTATGCAAAACTGTGTTGAAATCCCCCCCTATAACCCAGTCACCAGCACTCATACGCTCCTTTTCCCTAATTAACCTAGCCCATAGATCCCTTTTATATCTTGCTGAACACCCCGAGTACACATTAATGAAATAACAAACCCTACCCCCTATCTGAGCAACAACACCGACAAACCCTGACTGAGAGAAGGTATGAAGGACCGTAAACAAACCTTTCCGCCAAAAAGATAAAATGCCACCCGAAAGACCACTTGATGGTAAAAAACACCAATCCACATCATCTCCTCCCCACAAGCGAGACACCAGAGAATCATCCATCTCCATCCGCTTAGTTTCTTGAAGAAAGCAAACATCAAATTTTTCTCTCATGACAAGGCTTCTAATCTGCCTTTGTTTGGCCTTATTGCCAATCCCACGGATATTTAAAGTCATAATCTTCATTTAGCACCATTGAGATTCACCAACTTCTTTTTTGCATCTTTATCCCTAGTTTCCATTTCTTTGATCTTCTCTATTAAAACTTGTTCATCCTCCACGCCATTGTCAGATACTCCTATCAACTTAGCAAAGGACCAAATCTTCTCTTCCTTTGACATACTTGGGTCAGCCCAAACCGATTTTGAACCCTTAATAGTAAGACCAGAACTTGAGGAATACGCCAATTCCACCTTACTTTGTACCGAAGCATTTTGGGACAAAACTCTAACATGAATTGGGTGAGATTCAATTGGTAAGGATGTATTCACAGGTAAAGGGGAAAGGTCAACCACAAGAGGAATAGCAGGGAGATCATTATCAGGAAGAAATTCACTCTGGTCAGAGGTCACAGAACGATTTGAAGAAGACAAGGAGTCAGGGACAAGAGATTGGGAAGAGGGGGTGGAAGAGCAAACTGAAGGTGAGGAAAGCTTAATTTCATGAGAAGGAGGGGACGAAGGGCTGGAAGAAGGCTGTATGGAATTTTGGTTGTTTAGAATGGGCTGGCCAAGAGTGGACCTATCATTAGTACCGGATCCAATATTGTGTTTTTTGCCAAAAATTAATGGGCCTGAAGGGGAATCCAACGAGACTAATGGCTGAGGAGATGGAAAAGAAAATGTTGAGTTATTAGTGCCATTCCCCACGGTAATTTTAAGCAAATTACTATTACCTTCCTCATTCAATGACTCTTGTACTTCCCCACTTTTTGAATTTGAACAGCTCACTATAATTATATTGTTCTCCTTGGGTTCAGCGAAATAAACTTCCTCTTGAGCACCCTATAATTCTTTTTCTGTGTGAATTCAATTGTGATGTATATTATATACTAATTTATAATTGAGGTTTTGTAATATGTAGATTGTAATTTTTATGGAAACAATGAGTTTTTTTTTGGGAAAACAATTGAGATTGTGATAAGTAGATTGTGATTTTTATGGAAAACAATTGAGGTTTTTTTTTGGTATGCTGATTGAGGCCTGTATATCTACTGATCAGTTTTCTTTAAAAAAAATTCTAATTTTAATATCGGTTCTAATATAATCTGATATTAATAATCAAGATTTCATATCGGTTACGTTTGATAACTGATATAAAAAATGATATTCAATATCGGTTCAACTAAGAACCTGATATAGAAAAGCGTGTGTATTGGCTTAAAAACTGACTTTCCATAACGGGTCTACACAGAACCGATATTAGAAATATTTTCCATATCGGTTCTTCAACCGATATAAAATCCCTTTTTTCTAGTAGTGACAAAGGGAATAAAAATGCCCAATTAAAACCAATTCAGTCCTGCACCATTATTTCTAACCTAAACACTTAATTACAAGGTAATTCACACTTCATGCTTATTAATTCACCTAAAATCAAGCTTAGAAAACAAGTAATAACCATCATAAATGATAGTTATGCCACTTGACACAAGCAAGCACAACTGTTAACAAGCAATCACAATCAATGAAACAATTTATTATAAAGCAGAAGAAGAATCAAGATGAGCATCAACTTTCAGATTATCACTCAATGGCATACCTTCTGAATAATGAGTTCATTAACCTATTCCTGCTCAATAGTGTGTGTGTGTGTGTGTGACACTTAACTCAGTTCAGATCATAGCAAGGTTCAAGATTTCACTTAGCTAACACTTAGAGAGGTTTTCTCTTGGGAATGCTAAAGATTTTTCAAAAGGAAGGGCAGACTAACAATTCAAGCTCAGAAAGGGGGGGGGGTTGAGCATGATTAAGGGCTTTGATGCAGCAATCCAAAACTTTTAGGCCAATGCACTTATTCTAACATAACATGACATTGCTGCAGCAACAGTTGCTGCAGCATTACAGACTCGGACTAGTACTTTGTACAGACTTTTGACTTTATTTGTACTGCATTGCCCTTATTTGATTGTCTTTTTGATAGCATTTTTTCTTTTTCACTTTTTTTTTATACTTGATTGACTGGGCAATTGCAGCAAATTACATATTTACAGACCTTGGTGCTTTGCACCTACATTCAGACTTAAATTTAAACATCCTAAAACTATGTGCACATAACCCAGCATTGCTGCAGCACTGCATTCTTTCATGCTTTGCCTTAATATATCTGAGAGAACCCCCAAACTTAGTTTCTTATGCTGCCCTAAGTTTTTAGTAGAAATTTAGCAATTCCCTAGGTCTACCAGCACTAGCCTAGTTTCAGATCATCTCTAATTCACTAAGTTCCTACCTAAGTTCAAGTTTAAGTGTAGGAACAGAAGTAGAGTAAATCACTCACCAAACAGGGGCACTATTCACTCAATTCTCACAATATCATCACTAAGTTTTTGCTCAACTCTTCTTCTAATTTTTTTTAAAATTCACTAATTTGATTGCAAACAAACAGAGTACATGACATGTGCATAGCTCCCCCCCCCCACACTTAGAACTGTGCAGTGTCCTCACTGCAATTAAACTAAGGGGAAAGCTATAGGATAACAACATAGAAGCAAACTAACCAGCACAAACTAAACACAACTGCTGAGTGCTAACACAAACAGGGGGCACTCAAAAGGTTTGTTCTAACAGAAACAAACTAAAAACAGAAGCAAATACGAAGATAGAAATTGAAACAAGCACTAAAAACTGAAAACAGATGGAGATTAAGGTGCAAGAGTTCCGGGTTTTGTTCTTGGGCTTGATCTAACAGCAGGGCCCTTTCCTTGCTTCCTAGCAGAGGCCTTTGAGGATTGAGCCATAGAGGATTTTGGAATATCCGAGGTTTCTGTTGCTGCAGCAGTGGATTGCTTCAGCACTGATCCTGTATCCGCAACAACAGGACCAGCATCAGAAACATTTTCCTTCTTGTGGGCAAGCACGAATTCCAAAGCCTCTTTGGCTTTCTTGTCAGCTTTAGCCTTCATCCATGCAGCAGCATCATTTGCTAGCACTTCATTAGCAGCAGCATTTGCCAAACCTTGCATGATAGCTGCAATAACAGAGTTGTCTTCTTGTTCTTTCTGAACAACACTTCCTTCCTCGTTGAGCTCAGCTTCCTCATGTACTTTCTCAAGCTTCATCTTCTTAGCAGCTCTCTTTGTCCTTTGTTTTTTGGGTGAAACCAAATAATCGAGAAATTGTCTGCAAAGATTATCGATTCTTCGCAAAGATCGAAAAGCTTGATAGTAGATGGAACATCATTGGTTGGTAGGTTAGCAGGGGCTTGGGTAGGTGATTGTGGTTGATTTTGGGTTTGTGGTGGAGGGGTAGGTGTTAAAACAGGTGTTGGGATTGGTGAGGTCACTGTTTCAGGTTGTGGTGAAGGTGGTGGTTGGTTTTCTGTGGGAATGGTGGTGGGGATAGGTTGATTGATTGGTTGGGCTCCCTTGGAGTTGTCAAATTTTGGGTCAATCTCAAATTCAGAGGATGCATCAGAATTGTCTTCTTCTTCACTTTGTTCTCCTTCCTCCGAGAAGTCAGGGTCCTCCTCATCACTCTCCTTATTGAGCTCCTCAATTACATCCTTGTTTAGTTCTTTTTCATCCTCACTTAAAGATTCATCATCATTAGATTCCAACTCTTCCTCTTCCTCCGCAGGCACACTCTGTTTCTTCTTTCCCTTTGTCACTTCCTGCCTCTTTCTCTTCTTCTCAACCAGGACTTCCTCTTCAATGTCCACATTGGCATACCTCAGGGTCTGCAGCTTCCTCCTCAAGCACCCATTCTGGGAATGTCGGTGCTTCTGCATCAGAAAACACCTTCAAATTGGCAGCCAAAACAGCACCAATCCAGTTGTGCTGCTTCCTCATAAACTCCCAGATAGCCCGCTGCTGCAGCATGAATTGCGGCAGCATGGTGGGATCATCAGACGCTGCAGCAACCTTCTTCTCCTTCAGAATAGTAGGAAATGCAGCCACAGGGTAACTATTCTTTTCTCCTTGAATCTCTACGCCAACCTTGATGCACAAAGTAGTAATCAAACATGGGAAGAACAAATAACCAGCATTCTTACCATAGCACACCAATATTTCTCTACTGATAAGCCTCCCCACATCAACCTTCTTCTTGCTAAGAATAGCATCCAGCAGCATCATACGCTCCTTCTCCACATTTGTAGTATGAGATGTAGGCAATAGGGACGGCTTCACAAAGTTAAACCAAACCCGGGCCTCTGGCAGAAGGTTACCTCTCTTCACCTTGAATTCATTTGCACTGCAGGGCTCCCATGGTGTACCAGGCACTGAGATATTTTTCTTGACTCCCTCCATCTCCTTCTTCTTCCATTTAGCCACATTGTTGGTGAAAGCCACACTGTGGTAGTCCAAACTGTAGCACTCATTGATCACCATGGATTCAAAATCCACTGAAATACCACACACCTTTGAGATGTATTTCTGCTTGCCATCCTTTGGAGGGACAATTCCTTTGTAAAATTCACGAACAAATGAGGCATAGAAGAACAGAGGGTGCTGGAATAACTTCTCCCAACCTAATGCGTCCACAGTTGACGCGAACGCATCAGGTGCTCCTTTCAGTACAAAACCACGCTCAGCCCAGAAATTCATGTTCTGGAACTTGTCAGCATCTTTTCCCTCTTGATTCTTCGTGTTCCTTCTTCACAATTGACTCGATTCACCACTGCTAGTAGTTGATTGATGCCTTCCAGAAGATTTGGGAGCGCTTTTCTTAGTTCTTGCCATTGCGCTAGCACTTAGGGATTGGATTAGAGGTTTGTGAAGAAATTTGGGAACGGTTTCAATGGAATGTTTTCAAAATTAGGGATTTGGAGAGTTGGTTACAGTTGAGAGAAAGAGGCGTGGTGAGAGAAATGATGGAGAGTGGGTAGTTATAGGTAGGGTGATGGGACGGTTTTTGGGGAAGTGAGATTTGGCGCTTTTAATTCAAAAGTAGTCGTTGGGTCAAGGGTATGTGTATGGCTAGGGTTGGAAGATGGGACGGTTAATGACATGGATTGGACAACTCACTGATTACGCACCAGGCTTTGGTACAATAACTGCCATTATTTTATTTTTTCTCAATTGCCACTCATTGCTGCAGCAACAATGCTAAAAGCATTACTGCAACACTGATTGCTGTCACACCCTCAAACTTCAATTTAACAAACTATTTTTCCTGTAAAACAAACATAAAATTACAACAACACTGGTTTATTAGATTAAAAACCTTGGCCTGACTTCCCTCCAAGATTAGAGGTCTTGCACTTCAGTGGTGATTTTGCTTCTCACCACTGGTTCACCATAGTATTTCTTCACCCTTTGATCATTCACCTTGAAATGTTGCTTTCTCACATCACAATACAGATCCACAACACCATGAGGGTACACTTTCTCAATTTTGAAAGGTCCAGACCACCTACACTTGAGTTTCCCAGGGAACAACTTCAGTCTTGAATTAAATAGTAACACTTGGTCACCTTCCCTTAGCTACCTTTTCTGAATCCTCTTGTCATGCCAAGCTTTGGTCTTGGCCTTGTACAATTCAGCACTCTCATACGCAAAATGCCTCATTTCTTCTAACTCATTCAATTGAAATAGCCTAGCTTCCCTAGCCTTAACATGATCAAAATTGAGCTTTTTGATTGCCCAATGAGATTTGTATTGTACCTCTAAAGGCAAGTGGAAAGCTTTGCCATAGACCAATCTGCATGGAGACATTCCCAAATGAGTCTTGAAAGCAATTTTGTAAGCCCATAAAGCATCATCAAGATGGTTAGACCACTCCTTTCTTGTAGGCCCTACCATTTTCTCAAGCATTCTCTTGATCTCTCTATTTGATAACTCAGCTTGGCCACTAGTTTGGGGATGATATGCTGTAGCAATTTTGTGCTTGACCCCATACTTGGCTAAGAGAGTTTCAATCAATTTGTTGCATAAATGAGATCCTTCATCACTAATTATAGCCCTAGGAGTACCAAACCTTGTGAATATATTCTTTTGCAAGAATTTGCTAACAGACTTAGCATCATTGTTAGGTAAAGCAACTGCTTCAACCCACTTTGACACATAATCCACAGCAACAAGGATGTAAACATTTCCAAATGAAGGGGGAAAAGATCCCATAAAATCCATGCCCCAAACATCAAAGAGTTCAATCTCCAAAATGTTGGTTAATGGCATTTCTTGTTTATTGGAGATGTTCCCACTCCTTTGGCAATTATCACACTGTTTAACCAACTCATGGGAATCCTTGAAAATGGTAGGCCAGTAGTAACCAGATTGCAGCACCTTTGCTGCTGTCCTCATACCTCCAAAGTGTCCACCATATGCTGCAGCACCTTCTGTTGTTCTTCATCAGCCACACATCTTCTAAACAATTGGTCAGGGCACATCTTGTAGAGGAAGGGTTCATCCCATAAATATTGCTTGACACTATGGAAGAACCTCTTCTTTTGTTGGTAGTTCATATCACAAGGAACCACATTGCTAACCAGAAAATTGACAATGTCAGCATACCACGGTGTTGCAGCACTTATAGCCAGTAAGTGCTCATCAGGAAAGTGTTCTTTGATTTCACCAAATGTACATGCACTTTCATTTTCCAATCTAGACAAATGGTCAGCAACTTGATTTTCCATCCTGTTATACCCCAATTTTGTCTGACTAATTCAAAATTTATAAAAAAATAAAAAATATATTCTTGTGAACGCCTAGTTTTAATGTATTTTTTTTCTCGCTTTCGAAAAGGCTCAAGAATATGTTCTGTGGTGCACGCGTGTTATTTTTAATCGCGCACGTTAGTTTTAACAATCTTGCACCTTTTGGTTCTCGTTTGGCACGCGTGTTAGTTCTAATTATATACGCGTGTTTATCTTAGTACTCGTTAGCGGTTTTACGTTATTTTATTATTATTATTAGTAGAACTTATTTACTTTTTATTGCTAAAAAAAGAATTAAAAAATATGTTATTAGTGTTCAATCTTAACTACTATTTTTGGTGTAAATCATGAAATTAAAAATACAAAATACAAATCAGAATTAATTAAAAGTAAAAGCAATATGGGATTCCATTTTTGTTTATTTTCAGGTATAAAGTCAAGCTCTTTTTAGTGTTTATTGCTTTATCCCATTTTTGCCATTTTTACTCAAAGTAAACCAATCTTACACCCAAAGACACTGTTACAAGCAACAGGCTCCCTTCCACCTCCACTACTTCACGCCACCCCCTCTAAACCCAGTAACATTCAGTACACAACATGTTATTTGGCTTCCTTCTCTCTACACCTCAACATAACACAACAGTTTTTTGGCTTCCTTTTCACAGTCTTGCACACAACAGTTTTTATGCTTCTCTTTCACACAGCCGTGGAGAGCAATTCACAAACATCAACTCTCTCTATAAAAGGGACGAAGATCAACATTGAAAGAGAGGAAAAAAATTCAGAGAGAGTGGGATAGGAAAAATCAGAAACAAAAACAAAAGAGAAGAGAGAAAATAAGAGGAAGGGGAGAACACCACCCCATACTTCCATAGTGGTTCAATAACCACCACCACCTCCACCCTACTCTCCTCCATTTTAGCAACAACAACAACCACCTTACTCCCAAACATCACCACAACCATCACCACAAGAGCAACAACCACCACCAAACACCACTCTCTCATCTCCACGGCTACTCTCTCTCTCTCTCTATCTCTATCTCTATCTCTATCTCTATCTCTATCTCTCTCTCTCTCTCAAGCTGCCATGATGGTTTCATTTTGGAGATTAGGTTCTTAATGAACCGTAAAACTCCTTGCAATAAACAGAGCAACTTTTTAACTCATTTCATTATTATTAAATTGTTGTTTTTCTTTGTTTATGTTATTCACATTATAGTCACTAATGTTCTCAGCACCACACACACACGTTCACACCTTTTTTTTTCGTCCCATGCTTCGTACAACCCCCTAGCTACTCACTAGAACCCCCAAAAACGGTTTAAACCCAAAATGTCCTCACGTGAAAAGCACGTGACTGACGAATCGGCGCACGGATAATCGAACAGGTTCGACTAGACCTGGATCGAACAATGCAAAATAGACTAATCGATTGGACCTCCATCGAATCCTACGTTTTGTACTGTTCGTTTGTATGAAATGTAAACCTGTTCGACTCTGTGAGGGCCGAACCGTCCTGATACTTGACAGAAACAGTGAGTTTCTGGACAGCAACCTGTGCAGCAGTTTTTTTTTTGAAAAAACTGTAATTTCATGACTAAAATTACTACCAGAATCAATACTAAATCACTCAATTAGATCAACAAAACATGATATTGTCTTAATGCAATTGTTTTATACATAACGAAATCAGTAAATTGGCAATGAAATTCAAAAAATACATCAAAATCAATCTTTGCTCAAATCAACCGTTTGAGGAGCATGTGAATATAGGTTTAAAGCTTTGTATTGTTGCAAAGGTCCTGTATTGTCTGGGCCAGTCCTTTGCTATCTATTTCCGATTATTTGTCCAAGGCGTAATTGTTCCTGGCATTGGGGAGCCTCTCCTCATAACCGTAATGACAAAGTGGTTACCCGTGAACAATATGTGGAAGACCGGTGCAATCAGAAATGGATAAACAGAAAAGGGAAGAGCACGATACCAGGAAACAATCGTGGCCTTGTATTTATTTGCAGCCAGATAAGCACATTTTGGAAAAGTCATCCAATTCTCATTTCCTTCTACTTCCCTATGTTGTTTCTTCAAAGCCTTCATAATATGGTTGACTCTGGATATCCCCCCATCAAACAACGTGGTGTACAAATCGATTTTTTTCTGTAACTCTTCAAATAATTCATTCCTCACGCTCCAGAAATCGTCCTCACCCCTTCCAAGTAGTCTACCAAAGCACCAAAACCCTCAGTTACCGTCACCTTGCACATTCACTATATCCTCCACAAAGGGATGCATCTCCTTCGGCATATAATCTATGAATGAATCGTATGCTTTGACCGAATGATGGGAGGGGTTGGGTTTAGTGTTAGTCCCTGAATTTGAGTGAGTGTGAGGTTGGAACTTGTTGTTTGGCTTGGTTGCTCGATTTGAGTAGGATCAAACTTCTTTGGTAATGGCGGTGTAGGAACTCCACTTTTAGCCATTTTTGTAGGTTTAGGAGCTCCACCTTTAGGTACCGGAAAGGTACTTGGGGTGGAACTTGTACTCTGTCGTGGAGTTGATGAATTTGACACCGGTGGAGTAGGCCGTTTTCGCGGATCGAGCAAAGAATGAGAGTCTTTGTCTTGTTGTGAATCAAAATGATTATCAACATGTTCCCAAAATGATGGGTCTCGCTTTGTTGAAAATTCATCGCTCTTGTTAGGTACACCCTTTTTCTTTCCCTTATCCTTCTTAGGTGCGCCCTTTGTAGTGACTCGTTCCTGAGGTGGACACATGGATGTAGTGTCCGGGAATGCCAACTCACGTGCTTTTTGCTTTATCATTACTTTACCAGCACGATCAGCGGCATCAAACCTCCGTTGTATAGCCTCAAATTCAATCTTCAAAGTAAGCTCATCATTTGGTGATCTCGTCTCGTCTTCATCATGGGAAACAACAAAACTAAGCCTCTTCCAATGATAATGTATTATATCCAACGAAACGCGGTTAAGGTTCCCAATGTAACTACAAAATATATGAATTTCATATTATAAACATAATCATTCTTTGTTATATAAAACTAAAAGAGTAAGTTCAATAAATTACCTAGAAAGCTCACATGCGAACGGTAGACCGTGCGTCGTTCTTATCTCGCATCTGCAATCGGAAGAGGTCATCCCAAAGAACTGACGCTTAGACTCTTTGTTGAGATAGTCCATTACACATGAAGAAACTAAGCCCTTAAGGTTGTCATAAATTTTGTCCCAATGATGATATTTGACTTTGCTTAGACTCAACTCAAAATGTCGCTTCAACTCACCATGTTGTGTCTTAAGCATCTCATTCACCGAATCCCAACACTTACACATATCGCCCCTACTGTCACGTAGAACATTCTTTAAAGCCGAGTGTGCCGACTCTACACGGTTGGTGGTGGTGTTGCCTAGGTGCATATGGCGGTTTATCCACGCTTCTACAAATCTCTCTTTATGGGAGTCGGTCCACGTCTTCTTCACATACGAAACGAAGTTGTCAAAAGGTTGACACACCGCCTCAAATTCGCCCAAAGCCGACTCATAAGCTTCCTCTGTCTTCGAGTGGACAACTTTCTAAAAATATTCCATGACTTCATCAACCCGGTCCATCGGACGCTCTTCTTGCTCCTCATCAACAACCACTGGATGGATCAACAACCTTGCCTTTTCCCTGACATTCTTCTTTATGTGAAATTGACACAACAAGTTTGCGGAAGTCGAGAAAACAATTGCCAAAGCAATAATAGCCGTGTCACAGTCGGTAAGTATCACCTTTGGCGAATCTCCCGGTCTTCTAAACAATCCCTTCAGTTTTTCAAGTACCCAAATAAAATTACCCTTCTTCTCACAGTTGACATAAGCGAATGCAACCGAGAAAGTATGGGCCGTTGATGTCACACCGACAATCTCAACCAACGGATACCTATACCGATTCGTCTTGTATGTGGAATCGATCATCAAAGCAATTGAAAATGTATTCAACAGCTCCACTGAGTCTGGGTGTGCCCAAAAAATGTCCTTCACAATGTTAGTCCCTTCATCAACTCTGTGCCAATAAACATACCTATCACGCTCCAGCAAATTCATCAAATGTTGTAGTTCACTCCTACCCTAACGATTAGTTGTTCTTAACCTTGCACGTACGTTGTGAATTTGCTTCACATTAAAGTGGTCGTCTTTAGGGTAAGTAGACCTTAGCTCGGCCAAGATTCGATTCGGAGCAATCAAGTTCTTCGTCATTCTTGCAACCACTTCCTTCTGCTCAGTTGTTAATCTATTATCATTTGGATGACCTTGAGGGTAAGTCTGTAATGCGTGGTTATGTATGCCACACATAACAGACAATATCCATCTTCCAAGTTTTTTAATAAACTTTCCCTTCAGACGAAACTTGCAACAACATCTTCTACTCCCCGTAGGAACCTTGTCAGCATGCTTGTACTTCCCTGCCTTTTCACATACCAGCTCACAGAATATTTTCCCCGACCTCGCCCCGTTGTCTGATCGATTGATAACCGTAAACATCCCAAGTGTACGGCAAACAGCCCGAACATAATTCAACAAATCATCACGACTAGCAAAGACTTGTTCAGTTTGGAATGAACTAGAATGATCGACAAAAATTGAATTAGCTAGTGATAGGGATAGCGGGTCAGTTTCATCCATCTTCAAACCTACAAATTTTGAAAAAAATCACACAAACTAGTTAAAAAGCGAGAATTTCACGATTCTCGTATCGTGGGTTGGGTTCGGATAACAGAAATACGAACATGTTCGGCGCACGCTTGGCCGAACCAACTCAATATAGAGACCCCTATTTTACTTAGTTCGGCACACGGCCGGTCGAACCAAGTGGTTTGGCGCTGTTGTGCGAAAAGGTGATGTGCAAGTATACACAATCGCAACAAGTAATATAATGATAAGTAAGATCGTCTCCACAGGGATTGATGTTAATTTTAAAGTTTAAATTACACAAACACTAGTGAAACAAGTAGCAAATATATATGGTCACAAGTAACAGTAAAAAGAGTGTTTGAATAGGACAGTAAAAGAGTAGTTCAAATATGAGAAAGATAAGTTGGACTGCTTGTTGCTAAGTAAACCCCCAAAAGTGATGCGTTATAACGTCACACGCTATAGCGTCAAGCACTGTAGCAAATGATTTTGTGCTTTTCAGTCACTAACGCCAGGGTTTCATTACAAGAAGCCTATGTCTAAGTTCTAAATAAGTTCCCCCCTGTATAATAAAGAACCCACAGCTCTTGCCCTATGAACTATTGCTTTTCTATGTCTAAAATAAGCAAACGTTGGTTAAATGTCTTTAAACAACCTTTCATTAATATCAATCTTTGAGTTCGATTCATGGACCATGTCTGTACCCATAAATATACCCATTTTAGCCGATCAATTCTAAAATAAGTTTGAAAGAATTAGAATGCAAAGATTGAAACACAAAACGTGAAATATTATAAACACAATACTAAAGGTTCATTACAAAGCTCAAAGCAATCCAACTACAAGTGTTTAGCTCATGTTAAGCATCATCAACAAAATAACCCATATTACTGTAAACAAGGAGAAGAGGAATGGTTGCAAAAGTCAACTTCACACCGAGAAAAACGATAAACAATAACATAAAAATAAAAGCTTAAAAGTGTTTCAATGGAGGAGAAGTGTCAAGTTTTTCCTCCCAAAAACTCTCTCTACTTCAGATGGGGGGGTGAAGAGTGTTGAGGAAGATGAGATAAAGTAGCTTTATCAAAAAGGTGATTGACACATCTCACCAACCAACACTATTCTCCACTCACAAAGTGCCAAGTGTCCAAGCTAGCCAATAGAAGTGATGCCCATCGCCTTCTTACTGGTTTGGAAAGCAAGTGTACAACGACTTGACTTAAAGTACTTGGAGCCAAAAATTAACTTTTGTCTTTTATGCCCAGCTGGTCTCGCCATCTAGCGTTATAACGCTTACCGCTATAGCGCTTGAAGCTGTAACACTAGCAAACACATTAAAACATTCACAAGGGCACCAAATGTGCTAGATAATTAACAAATCAGTAACTAACCCTTCTTTATCCTAAATAAACAGAATATAATAGATAAGATGCAAATATTACTTAAGAACTTACTTTAATTTAAGGAATAAAGGCATAAATAACTCATATAAATATGAGTTATCACACCCCCAAACTTAAACCATTGTTTGTCCTCAAGTAATGACACTTGACTAAAGACACAACACTAACACATATTTACAGATCTTAACACACAATCAGTTCTTCATTCTAGTTTAAACAATTTATCAAATATTTTCTCAAGGGGCTAACCTTTGAGATTCACACTCACACACACACACGCCATTGCATTTCACAACTTCTAAACTTATTACTGCTCAAATGTGAGTGTGTGATCTCTGACTCATCTCAATTCCTAGCTAGATTTGGATTTCTCTTAGCCTCGGAAAGAATGGCTTTCTTTTGGTGAAATCAAAGACTTTTTCAAAACAGTGAATAGACTAACAACTTCACACAAGAAATGAGGGATTTCAAGCATGACAAAGGGCTTGATTAGGTAATTCAGATCTATGGTCAGTGATTCTAACTATTGAAGATAAATCAACAACTTTATAACGTTTGATGCTTTAACACTGGAACTTTGATGAACAGAATTCTTGACTGCAACCCCCTCATTACTGAGCTCCTTTGGCATTTTTTTTTTTCTTTCTTTCTTTTTTTTTTTGCATATATACATTTGCTTTTTTTGGAGCATTTCGACTTTTGTTTGGGTAGTTACTGAGACATTACAAAAGTATCTCTAATAGAGATGAGTACAATGAAGTCCTAATTCACTAACCACCCTAGGATCTTGATACCTAGCCTTTATATAACTTGTGCACCCCCCCCCCCCAAACTTAGCTTCTAAAGCTCTTCAAGGTTTTTATTCAAGATTTGATTCCACCTTGGTTAACCAAGACTAACTTAAGCATCAGATAGTCCTTAGCTAACTAAGTTTCTACTTAAGCACAGAGATTCTTTGTGTAGAAGCAGCAATAAGAGTAGATATTATTCAGGCAAGGCTACTCCACACATTTCACACAATCATCACTAAAATTAGCCCAAAAAGAACACATTCAACTAATTGAAAAACTAGACTAGTACTGATCATGCATTACTACTATTTTTGAAATTTTTAATTAATTAATTAATTTTTTTAAACATTTTTGACACATAAAGGTCCTCCCCCCAACTAAAACTCAGCAGTGTCCTCACTGCGCATGCAAACTATGGGAGAGGCCTTGAAAAGACTCAAACATATAAAACTTAAAAATTTAAAAACAGCTCCTAAACATACTATTAGGTGCAGAAACAAATGTTATAACACCACCTAACAGATTTATTGAAAACATTAAAAACACACAACATACTACGAAGGGCTAGGTTACTTTTCTGTTAACCCAGACCTGGTCTTTGTTTTGGGTCTTGGAGGTGGTGCTGGCTTGAAAGATCTGGATTCTTTCTTTGCTGGCTTCTCAGGCTCCTCTTTCTCAGACACTATAACGTTAGACGCTATAGCATCTACTACTTCCACAGCAACTTCACTAGATATCTTCCATCTCCAGAATTCACTCCTGCACAAAAACAAAGTTAAAACAAAAAGATTGGTTAATTAAAACCTTTGGGTTGCCTCCCAAGAGCGCTTGCTTTAAGAGTCTTCAGCCAGACTTCCTCTTTTGTTAGAGTTCTGGTAGCTCTGTGGAGACTTTGTCCCTCACCACATGTGCTCCACAGTATTGCTTCACCTCTTCATCATTGATCTTAAATGTGGAAGAAGTGGTTTCCTCAATCAGATTCACTATCTTATTAGGATACACCTTCACCAACTTAAAAGGTCTTGATCGCCTAGATTTGAGCTTCTTAGGTAACAATTTAAGCCTTGAGGTGGATGATAAAACTTGTCCCCATTCAGTCAGCTTTCTTCTTTGAATTGTTTTGGTGAATTTTGGTGGTGTGGTGGCAATTGATTGAGGTGAAGATTGTGGACTTAGGTTTTTCTTAGCCTTCTGCTTGAGTCTTGGTGAATTACAAACTGCAACCACCTCTTCAGTTGGAACCAACTACTCAGAAAACGTTACAACGGTAGACGTTATAACATCAACTGTCTCCCTTTCTTTTTGCTGGGGTTGTTGTAGGGTTGGCCTCTCAGAACCTTTCTCCTTAGCACTCTCTTCTTCTGATCCATCTTTTCCTACGTCACTCCCCTTAGAGCTCTTGTTAACATCAGCTTCCACAAACTTTTCTTTTTCAGTGTTGGCAAGAGCCTTGACCAAGTGGTCACCTTGCTTGTGGAATTCTTTTTGAACCACAGAATCAAGAGACATTACAAAGGACACTCCTCGGATCCCGCATTTGAGAACTTGGGATCACTCATCACATTAAACTTAATCTCTTGATCATTGACTCTCATAGTCAGTTCTCCCTTCTGAACATCAATTAAAGTCTGGGCAGTAGCTAGGAATGGTCTTCCAAGAATGATAGGCACCTCCTCATCTGCATCAAAATCAAGAACAACAAAATCCACAGGAAAAACGAATTTGTCAATTTTAATAAGTACATCATCTATTATCCCCTCAGGATAGGCTATGGACATGTCAGCTAACCGAAGGGTAGCAGTGGTAGGCTTAACAATATCAATCCCCAGCTGTTTAACTATGGATTTGGGCATCAAATTGATGCTTGCTCACAAATCACATAGTGCATTACCAGAATAAGATTTACCCATCAAAATGCACATGAATGCAACACAACATGATAATGCAAGAGAAACAATCAAGCATCACAGACAAAGAAAGAAGAGAAAAGAAAAAGAAAAGGAAGAGATAGAACAAAGTTTTCAAGTCAAACAATTTAAACCACACATCAAGTTAACTAGGCTTGACCCTCGTCTTTTTTAAAAAAGGTATTCCCCAACAGAGTCGCTAGCTGTTGCGCCCCGAAAAATCCGGTTTGGACTTTTCGTTTGACAACGTGGAAAATAGTAGAGCCGCCACCAATATTTATTTAGGAAAACATTGAAAAAACCTTTTTTGGAAAAGCGGATGGTCTTTTGAAAACTCAGAGATGTAGGTTCGGGGGTCGGTTACGCATGGGGAAGGTGTTAGCACCCCACACATCCTTTCTACCGAAAGGGAACCATTAACTTGATGTGTGGTTTAGGAAAAGTTGATTTGAAATGATTTTTGTTCTGCTTCTTTTCTTTTCTTTTTATTTCATTTGAGAAATGGTTTTATTAAAAACAGGGGGAAAAGAATATTTTTGGTGTCTTTGAAAAGCGGAACAAAACAAAGATTTTTTTTAAAAGGGTGCTTGACGGGACATGAACCCGGTCCTACGTACCCTCACTGGGATGAGGGATCAAAGCTACGTAGTTCTTGGTTTTTTTGTGATTTTTTTTTAAAGTGTGCTTGACGGGACATGAACCCGGTCCTACGTATCCCCACTGTGATGAGGAATCAAAGCTACGTAGTTCTCGCTTTTTTGTGATTTTTTGAAAGTGTGCTTGATGGGACATGAACCCGGTCCTACGTATCCCCACTGTGATGAGGAATCAAAGCTACGTAGTTCTCGCTTTTTTTGTGATTTTTTGAAAGTGTGCTTGACGGGACATGAACCCGGTCCTACGTACCCTCATGGGATGAGGGATCAAAGCTACGTAGTTCTTGCTTTTTGTTTTGAAAATATTTTTGTGTTTTATCTTATTTAATTTTTTTGGAGCTTTTTGAAATAAGACTCAAGTGTTCACGAATACCAAACAAGCAAGGGCTTCGAGTGGCGCTCATTACTAACTTGAAAGAAAAGAGTTGAAACCGGTAACCAGTCAAGCAAAGGCTTCGAGTGATTACAAGTAACAACGTTTTATTATTATTTTTTTAAATTGTTTTGAAAAAAGGGCTGGCATCGGTTATAATTATCACTAATAGCTCATGTTATTTTTGAAATTTGAATTAGTTGGTGTTTGATTAAGGTGTGAGAGCTTTCATAATAGTCAAACAAGCAGAGGCTTCGAGTGACTACCACTAATAACTCCTCATTAGCGATCAAACAAGCAAAAGCTTCGAGTGATGACTAATGATTTATTTAAGAAAATGCCTTAGGGTTTTTTATTGTAAAAGCATTTGATTTTGATTTGAAAACGAGTTTAGAAAAGAGTTTGATTCGGAAAAAGATTTTGGGAAAACAAGTAAAACACTTCAATCAACTCTAAGTCCATAACCAAATGCAAAATGAATGAATGAAGTTCAAACATATTCAACTAATCAAGAAATCATGAACATGTTGATCACCAACTAAGATTAAGCATGCCAATATAATCAAGGGATTTAATTGTCAAAGATGCAAGATAAAGTTCTCAAAACAATGGTGTGTGTGTGAGGAGGAGTGTATTTACCCTAATGACTCTATGCTACAACAAGCAAGTAGACTTACGTCTTCATTAGGAGGACATACACATGGAGGGAAGGAATTGAACACAATTAAATCAAGACATTTAAATTGCATCATGAAAAGAGAATACAATTGATTATAGGCATAGAATGATCTTAATTAAACTAATGACATGGCATAAATGAATGCATGAACATTTGGTTATTGAATGAAAGACATGATATTAATGAATGCATGAACATTTAAGAATGAATTCAAGACGTAGCACTATTGAATGCATGACATACTTAGTTATGAATGCATGAATGGCATGCAAGGATGCATAAATATGTGAGAGAATAAGAAAATGCAAGAATGCATGAACATGTGAGCATATGGGAGTATGCAAGTATTAGTGTGCAAGCATGAGAGTGTGTCGCATGGATGATGCAAATAAATGGAATGCAAAGTTTGAAAATGTTTTGGTAAATGTGGTAAAAATGTTTAAGTAAAAGGTAAATAAAAAGCAAAAATGTTTTTTATGTTTTTTTTTTGGTACAAAGTTAATGAAGTGGTAAAGTAAAATAGTAAAATGTTTTAATGAAATGAGGTAAAAATGTTTGATGAAATGCTTTGGTAAAAAGTTAATGAAATGGTAAAAGTAAAGTGGTAAAATATTTTAATGAAATGAGGTAAAAATGTTTGATGAAATGCTTTGGTAAAAAGTTAATGAAATGGTAAAAGTAAAGTGGTAAAAAGTGGACAAACACAATGACACAATTTACATTTACACAAACACAATCAAATGACATTTTCCAAGCAAACAAGAGGGCAAAAACACGAGCTCATGGCCAAATGCTATGCAAGCCATCATTATCATTTTATTTCATGCAAATCTTGGCAATTAACACATAGAACAACAGAAGATAAAAGACCTAAATTATCATGCATATCCCTAAGGTAAATCATGCATACTCACACAAGAATCAGAGATTGCAAGAGAGAAATATGAACCCAAATTTTGATGTTAAAACCTAGGAACATACATACCCTAAATCAACTAACTCATGAAATAAACAAAAGCATTCAAGAACCCTAAACCTAGGCCCATGGCCGAATGTTATTAAGCTTGAAATGGATTTCTTATTTTGTGAAAATTATGCAAACAAGAGTGAATATGCAAGGAAATATGAGAAAACACAAGAACAACCCCTTCAAAGCCAAGGAGCCACCTCAAACACCCAAACCTCCCTAAGTGTTTGTCATAATGTTTGAGATGGCTCCTCAAAGCAACAACAACAAGATATGAAGAAGTTGAAGTGAGGAGAAGAGAGTTTATGCAAGAAATTTAAAGATGATGCAAAGGTTCAAGGTTTACCTCAAATCCAAGCTAGGAAATGCAATGAGATGAAGAAACTAGAACCCAAATCAACAAGAACCTCCAAGGAACCTCAACTCCAACCCATGAGAACTTGATGAATCTTCCTTGATGATGATGTTTGAACTTGAATGAAGAAGATATGCGAAAGAGGTATGAAAATGAGGTGAAATGGTGTTATTTGGGTGAAGAGAAAATCAAAAATGGATGAAGGAGAGGGAGGTGATGGCTACGGTTTTAAGGGAAGGAGAGGGAGAGGTTTTTGGTGTGCTAGGGTTTTAGTGTATGAAAAAAAATGAGAAGCCAAAAGATTGGGATGAGTGGAAATGAGAGAGTATTTATAGAGTTTTTTTAGGTTTAAGGGTAATTAGGTCATTGTTCTTATTAGGTGCCCTAGGATTGGGTTTTAAATTTGAATGAAGGGCTAGGATTAGAGATCACTTGGATTGTGGGTAGTAAGAAAACACAAAAAAAATGAGAGTGAGGTAGAGTGGGGTATGCGCATAAGGAGAGAGGGGAGGAGAGTTTGTGTGAAAACTTATCCTATTTTGGGAATGGGGCTCATATGTGATGTGAGGTAAAAATAAGGTTAAGGGTATAATTGAGATGGAATGTTACTAAAGAAGTAATTTTGTATTTTTTTGTGAAGAGGTGAGTGTAAGTGGGTGGGGTAATTTACAAAAGAGGGTATGAATCTATGTGGGAGTGAGTGAGGGTCACTAAAAAGGGAAAAGTTAAGAATATTACAAAGTATATTCTTAAGAGATAAGGAATAGAAGAGTGTGGAAGAATTTTTTGTGAGAGAGAGAGAGAGAGAGAGAGAGAATTTTCGAAAATGGGCTGAAAAATGGGAAGAAATGCCTCTTTTTTGGTCTTTTGTCTTATTGAGGACACTTCCTTCTTTTTGAATTTTGAATTTTTGGGCATGCAAATGAGAGTGCACCTATTGAAAATGTGTTACATGTTTTTGGGCACCATAAAATACCTTCCCAATTTATTCTTGACAACAAAAAATTGTCATTTAATAATTAGGGAATATTTAATGGTCTTTTAGTTTTTTTTTATGCAATAAAAATGGGGAAAATACATTTTTAATAATTTTGGACTAGGATCTTCTCTCTAAAAATTGTACAAAAATTATCTTTGATAGAATAAAATGTACTTTTTGTGGATGCATATTTTTGACGAGAAAATCATCCTGTTGTGAAAAATGACCAAAATATACCCTTTTTTGACCCTAAAACCCTAATTTGCCCAAAAAGTGCATTCCAACCCTACAAAATGATTTCAAAAACCTTGGGATGACTTCTAGGACCCAAAATTCAATGCATAATGTTCTTCACTCTTCAATTTATTTATTTTTTGTGGAAAATTAGGGTTTCGACCTAAGCCGGACAAAATTGGGGTATGATAGAGGGAAGTCCTCCATTAGGCCTTTGAGTAAGAGCAGATGCAATTTGCCCAATTTGGTTCTCTATGATCTTTATAGATGCTTCATGAGTCTGCATAGTGGTTTTACAATCACTAATAAAGGACCTCATCAAAGATTCCATAGAGTTGTCCATAGGTGGAGCATTTTGTCTTGGCTTAAATATCATTTACCCCCCTGCAAATATCACCATAATCCATTTACCCCCCTGTAAAAATAAAAGTTTTAAAATGCCCCTTACAAATATAAACCGTTTACGGTTACCCCTATTTGTTAGATTATGTTGTGGCGTTAAAGTGTATAATGGGTATAATCCGTTTACGGTTACCCCCTCGCAAAATATAAATCGTTATTTGTTACCCCCCGTAGGGGGTAACTAGAAACATTTATTATTTGCAAGGGGCTTTTTAAAATTTTTGTTTTTACAGGGGGGTAAATGGATTATGCTGATATTTCCAGGGGGTAAATGATATTTAAGCCTTTTGTCTTTGAATATTTTGAGAAGGGAGTCCTGGTGGAGTAGCTGGAGCATTTGGACTTGTAGTAGCATCATTACTCCCACCCCATCTGAAATTAGGGTGATTCTTCCATCCAGGATTATAAGTATCGGAATAGGGATTGTTACCCTTGTTGAAACCCACGTAGTTCACAGACATAGGATTGGTTGGGCATTCTTCATATAGATGTGCTCCTCCACAGTAAACACAACTGACTTCACCTTGAGGAGCTTGTTCAATAGCAGCAATAGTGGACTCTCTAGCCGCTATAGCGTCATACGCTACAGCGTTAGCAGTGCTCAAGCTTTTTATCATATTTGTGAAGGAAGCCACCTGGGCTGAAAGAGCAGAAACTTCACTTACTTCATGGGCTCCAGATACCTTGTCCACAAAACTTAGCCTTTCAGTAGGCCATTGAGAGTTGTTTGTTGCAATTCGGTCTATTAGCTCACAAGCCTCATTGTAAGAGGAATTTAGAATCACACCCCCAGATGAGGCATCCAACATCAGTTTTGTCTGTGCTTCTAGCCCATTGTAGAATGTTTCCATCTGAATCACTATTGGTATCCCATGATGTGGGCATTTTCTTAGTAATTCCTTCCATCTTTCCCAAGCTTCATATAATGGTTCCCCATCTTTTTGTTTGAAGGATGTAATATCTTTCCTCATCCTGGCGTTTTTGTTGGGTGGAAAGTATTTTTCTAAAAACTTTTTAGTCATTTCCTCCCAAGTGGTGATGGAGTTAGGCTCCAAGGAACTCAACCAAGATTTGACTCTATCTTTCAAGGAGTATGGAAAAAGTTTTAGCCTAAAGGCATCTTCACTTATGCCAGGCATGATGAAGTTACTACAAACATCCAAAAATTGCCTCAGATGGGAATATGGATCTTCTTGAGTAGACCCACCGAATTGCCCAACAGTTTGGAGCATTTGGAACATCATTGGCTTGAATTCAAAATGATTTGTTGTCAGAACAGGCCTTGTGATGCTTGATTCCATGGAAGTTGGGTCGAAGACAGCATAATCTCTCATGGGTCTGTCTTTGTCATTCACCATTTGGTTAGGACCTTGGTTTATGAATATGTCTCTATACCAATATTCTTCATCTGGTTCAGTGTAGGTGAAGGGACCTAGAGGTATCCTTCCACCTCTTTGAGCTCTCCCTCCTCTTGGAGTTCTCCCACCATGATGGGAAGGAGTTCTCCCACCAATAGTACCTCTACCAGTACCAACAGTATTGTGTTTAGACATGGTTGGTCTGAGTTGTTGTTGTCTTTGAAGCTTTCTCAACCTTCTGAACCTTCTCTCGGGTTCTGGATCAAACTCAAATTCTGGTGGTTCTGACTTGGGCATACTCTATAACGCTTCCTGTTATAACACCAGCAAACAGAACACCAGAGTAAAATCCCACTAAGTGTAAGTATCTTTAAACAATAAAAATTAAATGCAATCCCCGGCAACGGTGCCAAAAACTTGTTGTGCGAAAAGGTGATGTGCAAGTATACACAATCGCAACAAGTAATATAATGATAAGTAAGATCGTCTCCACAGGGATTGATGTTAATTTTAAAGTTTAAATTACACTAACACTAGTGAAACAAGTAGCAAATATATATTGTGTGAACACTCAATTTTTAACAGTATTTTTGACGGTTTCTCGAAAAATTACGAAAATATGCATTTTTTGCGTGTTTTGCGTGTTTTAGTTGTTGAATACGTCATTTTACTTGTTTTCGTCACTTTCGCGTTATTTTTACCCCTTTTTAGTTAAACAAAAAATTATATGCTAATTCGAATATTACAAAAATAGTAGATTTAATTAATTGTCTTATTAAAATGTTTTTTTTTATATAATAATCCAAAAAATAAAAATGAAATAAAAACGAAATTAATCAATAAAATAGCAGCTTCAGGGGTCAGCAATCAGTAGGAGTTGATTTGGGTTCTATCCCGAAGCCCAGACATGCAAGCAATAGTCAAGGCCCAGTCAAACAAGTCAAACAATCATTAATTGTCTAAACCTAATTTTTACATATAAAAACAAGCTAATTTGGCATTCCAAATGGAGGGGGGGTCATTCACAAACAGGGAGCCGTCATCCATCTTATACCCTCCGTCATATACCCAATCTCAATACAGCAAACAAAAAGAATCCCATAGCCAACCACCACCAATCCTTAACCTTCGTAACCACACTAACATCAGTGCACCCACATCACCTTATTTCCTTCGTAGCTTGTCCATCCCTCTCCCTCTCATTTTTTATCAACGTATCCTTCCTCTCACACAAAATAATAGTGGATCTCTTCCCTCTCTCTCATGGTGTGTATAGAAAAGGTTAAAATAATAGTGAGTTTCTTACATTCTTTCAATTTTACTCTGTATGTGTCACGTGGGTCACAAAACCTTTCTAATATGTTCTTGCTTATTTGTTTATTTATTTGATTTGATTTTGTTGCATCTTACGTTTGTTAATTAGTTATTGATGATTGATGTATTGTTATTGGATTTGTGTCATAATAGTTACTATCCAAAGATCATCGTTTTCACGATTCATTTCAAAATGGATTTGTTATGTCACATTATTTTATTCAATTTTATCTTGAACACCTATTTTCAATGATAATAACGTAAGTAGGATTTTGGTCGAGACGTACGTCTTATCAAGTCCGCAACATCGGTTTAAGAGACCCGAGTTGTACAACTTGGTCCTAAACCACTTTAAAATTAAAATTGAACGACACGTTTTCAAAAAAAAAAACCCCAATCAGTTTATTATATAGCACCTATTTTTCAAAATAGCAATAAAAATGGGTTTGATCGAGATGTACATCTTATCAATCCCGCAACGCTGGTTTAAGATACTCGAGTTGTACAACTTAGGTCTTAAAGCCCTTCCAAATTAAAATCAATCAACAAACAAATTTTCAGGAAGAACTACGTGACTTTTGAGTCTCTCATGGCACCAGAGAGTACGTAGGCGCGGGGTCTCCCTGTCAAAGTCAAGATTAAATTTTCCAAATTAGTCATTTTTTTCAATTTCTTGTCAATAACTATCTTCGTTTTCTACCGAATTCTATTAAATCTTATTTTGGGTAAACAAATAATTAAACGGCGTAGTAATTGTTGCACAAGTTAAATTTAGGGTAACTGTCTTAGGACAGATGTGTTAGGGGTGCAGTGAAACTTGTTTTCACCCCTTCCCTTCGCATAACCGACTCCTGAATCCAACCTAGTTACGCAGACCCTTAACTCTTTCAATTAGGTTTTTCTCAATTTTCCTATTATTAATAAATTGGGTGGCGACTCCTCGAATAATTTATATTTGAGCCGTCAACGTCGAGATCCCGGTCACGACATATTGTCACAAGTAGTAAAAAGAGTGTTTGAATAGGACAGTAAAAGAGTAGTTCAAATATGAGAAAGATAAGTTGGACTGCTTGTTGCTAAGTAAACCCCCAAAAGTGATGTGTTATAACGTCACACGCTATAGCGTCAAGCGCTGTAGCAAATGATTTTGTGCTTTTCAGTCACTAACGCCAGGGTTTCATTACAAGAAGCTTATGTCTAAGTTCTAAATAAGTTCACCCCTGTATAATAAAGAACCCACAGCTCTTGCCCTATGAACTATTTCTTTTCTATGTCTAAAATAAGCAAACGTTGGTTAAATGTCTTTAAACAACCTTTCATTCATATCAATCTTTGAGTTCGATTCATGGACCATGTTTGTACCCATAAATATACTCATTTTAGCTGATCAATTCTAAAATAAGTTTGAAAGAATTAGAATGCAAAGATTGAAACGCAAAACGTGAAATATTATAAACACAATACTAAAGGTTCATTACAAAGCTCAAAGCAATCCAACTACAAGTGTTTAGCTCATGTTAAGCATCATCAACAAAATACAAGTTAAATAACCCATATTACCGTAAACAAGGAGAAGAGGAACGGTTGCAAAAGATACCAACTGAAGGTTCCAACTCATAAACGGAGACGATGCTATAACGTCAACTTCACACTGAGAAAAACGATAAACAATAACATAAAAATAAAAGCTTAAAAGTGTTTCAATGGAGGAGAAGTGTCAAGTTTTTCCTCTCAAAAACTCTCTCTACTTCAGATGGGGGGGGTGAAGAGTGTTGAGGAAGATGAGATAAAGTAGCTTTATCAAAAAGGTGATTGACACATCTCACCAACCAACACTATTCTCCACTCACAAAGTGCCAAGTGTCCAAGCTAGCCAATAGAAGTGATGCCCATCAGTCTTTACAGCTGGAAACAATGTACAATGACTTGACTTAAAGTACTTGGAGCCAAAAATTAACTTTTGTCTTTTATGCCCAGCTGGTCTCTCCATCTAGCGTTATAACGCTTATCGCTATGGCGCTTGAAGCTGTAACACTAGCAAACACATTAAAGCATTCACAAGGGCACCAAATGTGTCAGATAATTAACAAATCAGTAACTAACCCTTCTTTATCCTAAATAAACAGAATATAATAGATAAGATACAAATTTTACTTAAGAACTTATTTTAATTTAAGGAATAAAGGCATAAATAACTCATATAAATATGAGTTATCAGGCGCACGCTTGACCGCGAGTGTTTGACCTCTGTAGGTCCGAACCGTGCGCGATTTCAAAAAACAACGCAATTCAACGAGAAAGCTCAAAATAATGCTAAAAATAGATAGATTGAGCTACATACCTTAATGTTGATACTAAATGGAGGTAGATTTCAGCTTGAGATGTTAGATTAGATTGAGGTAAGGGTGTGGAGTGTGAGTGAGTGATGAGAGTGAGAGTAATGAGTGTTTAGAAGTTTAGGGGGTGTATGGGATGAGAGTGGGAGTTGAGGTTGGAATTTTCTATTTGTAGTGAGGGTATTTTGGACTTTTCATAGGGAAAAGGGGGTTCTAGTGAGTAGCTAGGGGGTTGTACGAAACATGGGCTTTTTTTTCAATCTTATATTTAGTGTTTGCTATACATACACCTCATTTTTTGTATAACCGCCTCCCATTCTTCTTAGATATTTTGTTTTATGTTACTATAATGATAATAATTAGTTTTACTCATTTATGAAATCTGTTTTTTTACTAGTTGTGCTTCTTTATTTTATTCATACAGCCTCTCTCCCAAAAATAATTATGGGCTTTTCAATTTCTGTTTTTGAGTCTTGAGTTTTGGCCCATTCCTTTTTCATTTTCACTAGTTTTTTTTTGACCACTTTTCATTTTCACTAGTGGTGAGTCAAACTCACCTTCATCCAATTTTAACTAGTTTTTAAATTACATTTTCATTTAACATTCTAAAAAACTCAATTTAATGTTCAAAAATATGTTCTTAACAGTGGTCACTCTAAGTTTAACTTGTTTGATCACCGCAAGAATCTCAAACTTTTCAAATAGGGGATTAAGTCAATTGTACAATCGGATTAATCTGCGTTTTAAAACGAATGAGTCTTTCGACTCAAGAATCCTAAAATCCCTATTCAAATCAAATCATTTCACACACGAACCTCATTTCCAAAAAATCAAAATCTTTTTCCAAAAAATAGGGGATTAAGTCAATCGGACGGCTGGGTTAGTCATCGTTTTAGGATGAATGAGTCGAACGGCTCAAGAGTCCTAAAATCCCTATTCTAAAATCAAACCACCTCACATCAAACCATTTTTCCAAAAAACTTCAAAAATCATTTTCAAAGAAGTAGGGGATTAAGTCAATTGTACAACTAGGTTAGTCAGCGTTCCAAGACGAATGAGTTATACAGCTCAAGAGTCCAAAAACCCCTACATTAAAAAACACCAACCAACAAACTTTTTTCAGGAAGAACTATGTAGCTTTGATTCCTCCATTGCATCTGGAGGTACGTAGGAGCGGGGGGCCCACTCCTATCAAGCACAAAAAAACCTAAATTTTAATTAAGTCCTCTTTTCTTTCAAATTCAAATAAAAGGGTAAAATATTCATAAAATAAAACTAATTAGAAGGTAACCTTCCTTAGGAAGGATGTCGCGGGGTGCTAATACATTCTCCGCGCATAATCGACTCCCGAACCCACATCTGGTCTCGAGGCCCTTATCCATTTAATAGGGATTTTCCAATATTTGCCCTTAAACTAAAATTTGGTGGCGGCTTCATTTTTGAACCTTCGAAGAATCCTCTTCGGATTTTTCGGTCGCTACACATCCCCTTTTTATCTTTAATCTCAAGATCAAATTCTTGAAGGAGGAGAACCCATCTTATTAGCCTAGTTTTGCATCTTTCTTAGCAACCAAATACTTAATGGCAGAGTGATCAGTGTAAACAATTTACTTTTGTCAAATGCAAAAACCACAACTAAGTATGATCTAAATTTATCAAATGCAAAAACCACAACTAACAACTCTTTTTTAGTAGTAGTGTAATTCAATTGAGCATCTACAATTGTTTTGCTAGCATAATAAATAGAATGAAAGACTTTTCCATACCTTTGGCCAAGGACAGCACTTATGGCATAATCACTGGCATCACACATAAGCTCAAAAGGTTTGCTCCAGTCTGGAGTGACAATCACAGGTGCAGTAACCAAGGCATTCTGCAATTTCTAAAATGATGCAAAGACAGCCTCGCTAAAGACAAATGGAGTGTCATCTTTGCAAAGAATTGACCTGAGAGGCTTAGAAATTTTGGAGAAGTCCTTGATGAATCTTCGATAGAACCCAGCATGCCCAAAGAAACTTCTAACACCTTTCACATTGGTTGGAGGATGCATCTTCTCAATAACTTCCACTTTAGCTTTATCAACCTCAATTCCCTTCTTAGAGATATTGTGACCTAGCACAATACCTTCTTGGACCATGAAATGACATTTTTCCCAATTAAGCACCAAGTTGGTTTCTTCACATCTATCCAAAATTCTCTCTAAGTTATCAAGGCATAATTGGAATGTTTCTCCAAAGACAGAGAAATCATCCATAAACACCTTCATAGATTTTTCAATGAACTCAGAGAAAATGGACATCATACACTTCTAAAATGTTGCTGGTGCATTGCACAACCCAAATGACATTCTCCTAAAAGCAAAAGTTCCATAGGGACAAGTGAAAGTAGTCTTTTGCTGATCTTCAGGCAGTATGGCTATTTGATTATAACCAGAGTAGCCATCCAAAAAGCAATAGAACTCCTTGCCAGCAAGTCTATCAAGCATTTGATCAATAAAGGGCAAAGGGAAATGATCTTTTCTTGTGGCCTTGTTGAGCTTCCTATAATCCATGCAAATCCTCCAACCGCCATCGTTCTTGTAGGAATAAGCTAATTCTTCTCATTGGCTACCACTGTGACCCCTCCTATCTTTGGAACACACTGCACAGGACTCGCCCATGCACTATCAGATATAGGATACACAATGCCAGCATCAAGCCACTTGATAATCTCCTTTTTCACAACTTTTTTCATGATATGGTTTAGCCTCCTCTGTCCTTCAATACTATTTTTACCACCTTCATCAAGAATGATTCTGTGTAGGGCTGAACATCGTGCGGGTATGGGCGGTTACGGGCCCAAAATGGATAATTGCCCAAAACCATGGTTGATAAAGCCAAGCCCAATTCCGCCCATTTCTCAATTCGGTTGGTGCGGGTTCAGTTTTTCGGATTGGACGGGTATACTGAGTGGTTGGACTCAGTTGGGCCACAACAGGCCCAAATTTCGTTTTGTAAATTTAAAAAAAACTGCTACTCTATTGACCAAAAAACAATCTACTGTTCCTTTTGACCAAAAAAATGTTTTAAAAAATCTGATTGAATTCAATTAACAAGAAAAATATTGGGCTTTACACATTCAATGGCCCAAAAAAAATTGAATTTCCTATGCTTTTAAAATAATGGGCTTTGCACATTCAATCAACTTCATTTTTTCATAGTAGCTGATAATTCTGTTTAATGATACAGAAATTGATAATTCTGTATATTAAACTCAATAGCTGTATCATTAAACTGAAACTGATAAATCTGCTTCCATCACCATTTGACTGTCTCATTAAAGAATATAACAGCCTAGTAGCAACATAATTAAACATTCCATCAGTCAAGTACCAAATCAGGTCTAGTACTATATTCTTAACTGTCATTAAGAAATACTAGCAGCCATAAAACCAAGTCTAAGTGTAACAAATTTGTCCCAAATATCTAATTACAGCCCAAATATCTAACTACACCTCAAAGCTCTACTGGAGAAACACCGTTCCGACTCTCCTATGGAAGTGAAGCAGGTATCCCGGTAGAAATTGTAGAATTAACTTGGAGGACTTCAAACCCGAAACACCTGAAGATAATGATCGAGCTCTAAGAGAAGAGCTTGATCTTGTGGAGGGAATCCGAGATCACGCGTCCCTCAAAGAGTCGTTAACTAAGCAGAGAGTGGCAACTCGTTACAATCAGAAAGTCATCCCAAGAGATTGCGATGTCGGTGATCTTGTTTTGAGAAGGGTCGACGTTGGTCTAAAAAACGCATAACAGGGCAAACTAGCCCCGAATTGGGAAGGCCCATATCGTGTTATTCTGAAAACCGAAAATGGAGCTTTCGAGTTGGAAACACTAGAAGGAAAGGCGATTCCAAGAACTTGGAACACCACTAAATTCGAGAAATATTACAGTTAAAACCCAAGGGCGAGGTATGACGCTCAGCATATGAGTTAGTTATTTTTATGAAGCTTTATGAAAGTCGGTTCTCCGACATTACTAAATCTGTAGTCCTAATATCAATAGATTTAGCTTTTTCAAGGCAATCTATTCCGACATTACGTATTAAAACGATTTAGCTTTTTCAAAGCAATCTATTCCGACATTACGTATTAATAGACATAGCTTTTTCAAAGCATCTATTCTGACATTACATATTAAAACGATTTAGCTTTTTCAAGGCAATCTATTCCGACATTACGTATTAATAGATTTAGCTTTTTCAAGGCAATCTATTCTGACATTACGTATTAATAGATTTAGCTTTTTTAAAGCAATCTATTCCGACATTACGTATTAATAGACTTAGCTTTTTCAAAGCATCTATTCCGATATTACGTATTAAAACGATTTACCTTTTTCAAAACAATCTATTCCGAAATTTCGTATTTAATCTCTTATTTATAGACTTAGCTTTCTCAAAACATTCTACGTCATTAAAACCAGATCAAACAGGGGGGGTATACCTCTACCAGGTGTCTATTCTATTCAGAAACGAAAAATAACTTGCCAAAAACTACTAGAAATTACAAACATGAACGAGATTACGAAAGTTAAAATAAAAGTGCCTTACAAATATCCCGGAAATGGCCGGGTCCTCAAAATTCAAAAAGTTGAAGAACGAACTTGAAATTACACAAAGAAGGGAAAAACCTAGCTAAACTGATTTATGAGGATAAACAACCCGAGATACTTTGTCAGTCACCGGGTCAAACTCGACAATGTGCCCATCATGAACAGAATATTCTGGTTGAAAAATAGTAGGATCGGCGACAAAGTTGGGAATAACAACAACAACCTGATCAAGCGCGTTATTAAAAGCTTCCAAAATGCCTTCTTTTCCGTACTCAACTGATTGTAGCTTGGCTTCCACAGCTGCATTCTTTTGCTCGATAAGTTGTTCAATCCGAACTTGAAGCTCGGACACACTTAGTGAAGGAGTAGAAGATTCAATCTCTGCTAATTTCTCAGCCCGTCTTTTTAGTTCGGCAGCATCTTTCTCAGCTTGTTCCTTCGCCAGCTTTAACTCGCCTTCAAGCTCTTGGCGCTTGGTCTCCCATTCCTCTTTCTCTTTTTTGAGCAGATCCACTTCTTTTTAAGTTTTTTCCATATCGGAACGAAGTGGATCCAAAGCTTTCCGAGCTTCTTCATACTTGTCCTCAACATCTACAAAAAAATTGCAAGAATAGATAAATGTGGTAAAGATACAAAGAAACCAAGAATAAAGTCACGTGGTTAATCAGAAAAAGCTCACCTTTCAGTTTCAAATCAGCATTCTTTTTCTGATCCTCAACAAGATCGGTCATCCTAGCCAAAACCGAGAGAGAAATCCGGAAAGGATCTGCCTTGAATGCCTCAGCTTTGACATTCATGAATTCCTTAGGATCAAAAGGAGCAATTTTATGTTTCTTACTCTTCTTGGAGGGGAGATCGGAACGGTCGCTCACTTCAATAACACTCTTATCCCAATCTTGGGTACCCGACTTGGGGTGAAGACGACTTTCCACCTTCTTCTTCCTTTTCAAAGGTTGCTCGTCCTCTCCAACATTCTCGGCAAGGACTGTGGTAATCGGTCGGGCATTAATGGCTTTAACAACAGGAGTTTTGGTAGTCGCTGTGTTGTTGGCAGTTCCGACATCTTTAGCAGCAATATCGGCATCAGTAACAACAAGGGTTAGTAAGGCCGCCATTTTGTTCTTTGCAGCCATCTCGTCTGCAAAAAGGAGATAAAAAGAAAGAAGAATTAGAAACATAAAACAAATGTCGGGAAAAACATAAACTTACTCGGTAAACATTGAAGAAATCGACCTAGAACTCTTTCAGCATGCTCAAATTTGAGAGTTTGAACCAGTGGCTTAGTATCAAAACCCCACTGATTCGGTTTGTTTTCATTATTGGTAACGACCCTAGCAGCTATATATTTCAGCATCCTCAAAGTCTTCCGATCTTCAAAGTTCAGTTGTTTGACATCAACGGAGTATTTCTTTTTATCGTCACAAAGAGTCCAACCAAGAGGAAACTTTGTTGTTAAAACGATGTCATTGTCCGCATTAAAAGTACCGACCCGATCCACAACTGCAGGCAGCACAGGCTCGACCCAGAAAAACTTATATTTCCACTCATTCTTCAAGCTATCGGTATAAGGCTGAAACACTTTTACCCCCTTTCTGGATCGGAGACTGGCGTGTTCTAAACGGGCGGGTTTCCCGCTATTCTTCTCAGTCCTCTTGTTGACTTTGAACATATGGAAGAAGAGTTGAAGGGAAAGGGGTCGACCCAGGTGAATACATACGAGCTCAAAGGCACGTACGAAAGCCCAAGCATTTGGGTGGAGTTGAGAAGGGGCCAGATCTAATCTCGCCAGCACTGACTGTTGAAAAGCGGTAAAAGGTGGGCGAATTTTCATATGAGCTAAGGTGGTCCAATAAATCACGAACTTAAGAGATGTAGGGTAGGTAGCCACGTGTTCGTCATCCTCCATCCCATAGGCACGCCACCTCTCCAGATCTTTCCAGTAAATCCTTTTTGAGTATTTGTTGATGTCAATCTCAGAAGTCATAACCGATTTGATATCTCGGAGAGATTCAGACACCCAAGAGTAATCTCGGGGGGTTCCTAAAGGAGGATTCACGGGGAGGTCGACATTATTGCATCCAGAATCAACATACCCGTACAAAAGCTCAAAACTTCGATCATCTTTTTCTTTTTCCACTTCTTTCCCATCGCTACTTTCCAACTCGGATTATTCACCAACCGAGATGTCTCCCTGATCGCTGTTCAGATCGCCACCATTTCTCCCATCGGATTCTGTTTCTGAGTCGGAATCATCTGAGGAACTCGGATCCAAGTCTACTGGGATAGCATCATATACAGGCATGTTATGCGCAGAAGGTGGAGCTGTCGACTCACCATCCGAGACCTTTTTACTATCACTTCCTTTCGGTCTGGAATGCTCTTCCTCATGAATTTCGGGAGCCTCATTTTCCTCACGATCAGTTGGATGAGAGTCGGTCCTTGATCTCGCCGCCATTAGTTTGTCGATATCGGGATGACGATGTTTTTCGGCTTGATCGATAAGTCTGAGCGTCTCAGCCCGGGTTGTTTGTTTTGTCTTCGCCAGTTTTTGACCTGCAGGTATGAGGGCAGAATATCAGGATGTTTTCAACGTGATGGGTTCTTGATGGGGTCGGAACCCGACCTGACAACCCCCACCCTGACGAGAAAGATTGCAGCCTGGGGGCAAGGTCCCAGCCCGGAGGAAATTGAAAACGGAAAGAAATAAATTAAGATAAATTACTAACCTCAGAAGAAGCTTCGACGCAAATGTTGAAAAGGAACCTTGGAATGAGAGAACAAGACCGGAACGCGGAGAAATACACCAGATCGGTCTTCAGAGCGATTGAGGTACCAAAGAGTAGAAATGAACTATCTTCACCTCTATTTATAGTGGTCCTAAGAAGACCAATTGCTCTCTCTTGAAACAACGCATCTAATCAATTAGTTGACGACAAATCAAGCGTCGTCATTATGAAACGCCTCGAGCTCCTCAAAACCACATCATTCAAATCAAAATTATTAATTGTTTCTTTTACAAAAATCATCAACGGTCCCAAAAATCGAAGCATCACCATTATGATATCGGATCCCAAAACCGGTGAATCTCGATTTGAACAAAGACAAACTCGGCCATCTTGATCTCGGAGGTTCGATCTTATCAGCGGGATTCAAGTCTAGATCGACCCAATAGGTCAAACCGACTTGGGGGGCAACTGTTACGGAGTAAATATGTTCTTATTATTTACACCCCCCTTCTTCAAAACAAAGTTATTGGGCCACCAACCAACCAATGCCCAGGTCTATTCTTCAATGGCTCACAATGCACCTTCTAATTGAACGGTTCAGATCACTTCAATCAAGTGCCCTTTGACTCTATAAATACAGCATTTCTTACTAACAAAGAGGTACACATTTATTACCCACTAATACTTGCAAATAACTGTCCAACGCCTGACTTTAACATTAGAGTGACTTTGCAGGTACACCCCAACTCGGATCGGACCATCCACATCGGACGCGACTATTATTGATCAAACCTTATCTCCTACCTACTGTCTAGGATCGACTGACCCATAGACATTGTACAGAACAAAACTTATTATCACCTAAGACAACCACACTTTTAAAGACATCATAGATTAAAGACCCATACAATCTATTATAAGTTTTAGTAAGATCAACTTTCTACCAACCATTTCCCGCAAGCCATGCAACATCTTTTGAGCTATAACAATATTCTAATGAATATTCCTTGAAGGAACCAGATTGTAAGATTGTAAAGGAGTGTTTATGAAATCATAATACACTTTTTGTTCATTGAAATTTCAGGGGACAAATTTAAACTCTTATTTTTAATAGGCCATTATACTTTGTAGATGTAATTAACTAAATAAAATCAAACAGATGATACATTATCTCGCTAGGGAAACAATGGAGAACCAAATAATAGTGTAACTTTGCATAATAAATTTTTATTATTTAACGATACTCTGTCCAAAGCAGAGAAAAACAGAGAGTTATGGGGAAATCATGACTTAAAAAAACACTCTGTAAGCTTACATGCAGATTCATGAAATTGTTCCCCCTTTGAACAATTTGCTAATATTGTTTCTGGCTTTCATCAGTATTGGTTTCTAAAAGCAGCTCAGCTTTTGGGACTTTCTTCAACTTGTCCCACTTTGGTTTATTTATTTTGTTTAAATGAAATTACGTGATGGCATGAAACACAATATAATAAAACAGAATCATTTACCATGTTCTATATTATAGTATTATTATATGCTTTAAACGCGCATGCAAGCATGCTGAAGGTTCACTTAAATATTTATACTTAAGCTCAATCCCCAATTAAGAAAGAGTGATTATGCGTTTATAATATCTACACGATGGAGGAGGTGAAGAAGTAGACAAGTGCAATAAATAAAGCTAAACAAAAACAGCCAGAAGCTATTTTGGGATTGGAACTCAATATACTAACCACTAGCTTATAGGCTGTGATCGATCAGTTCCTTTAATTAAATCATAATCTTTTGAGGCCAAACAAATACAAAAACAAAATGTCGGGTAGGGGTGTTCGCAGTGCGGTTTGGTTCGGTTTTGAGAAAAAAAAGTGAACCTAACCGCAAGGTAAAAATAGATGTGGTTTGGTTTGGTTCGGTTGGCTTCCGGAAAAAAAACCAAACCAAACCAATGCGATTTGGATTGGTTCGGTTTTTGACGAGACAAAACATAATTTAGAGCCCGTTTGGATAGAGCTTATTTTGAACTTATGAAAAATAACTTATGCAAATAAATAATTTTTTATTTATTATTCATACGCTTGTCAAGGTAGTTTGTGGAAAAACAACTTAGGGAAATACAATTTTTGTTAGTGAGAACTTATGAATTAATACAAAAACTTACTTATCTTCATAAGTTGATTTTCATAAGCTCAAAAATAACCTAATCCAAACGGCCCCTTAAATAAACCGATTTCCTTATTTCCTACATATATTGTTTTGTCCAATTTTATTTTTATATATAGGATTTTGCGGTTTGGTTTCGGTTTCGATATTCAAAACCACGAGCCGAACCAAACTGTGTGGTTCACTAATAAAAAGAACCGAACAAAACCAATAGAAAGCGGTTTTTTGCGGTTTTCGGTTTGGTTTGATTCGATTTGCGGTTTTCTATTTGTTTGGTTCGGTTTTGAACACCCCTAATGTCAGCAATTAATCAAATCATAAAAAACCTTATTAATTGAGAAACAATTGTGCATTTCTGTAGAGTTTGTTAGGGTCTTTGTAGTAGGGAATTTTAAAGACTAATCTTTTGAGATACTGATATGTATTGAGCCGAATTCTCTTTAACACATTTTTTATATACACGAGTGATGAATCCGCATCACATGATGTGCTTCATGGAGTTAAAGTGAGTTTTTAAGTGGAAATGGTGATGAATGGATTAAAATTGTGTTGAAAAGCAATCATTTGTGCTATTTGGAATTGATTTGTTATGCAGTGTTTATGCTGGGTTTTGTTGTGTTTTTGTGCCCAGGGACTACGTGGGAGTGAAGATCAAAGAAGGGCAAGCAATTGGACTCAATTATGCAAGTTTGGAGCAATATGTCAAGTGGCGCGCCATCCTGCGCGCGGCGCGCGAAGTGGCGCACGAGATTACAGAAGTCCTGGCATCCTCGCGTAAGTTGGCGCGTAGCGCGCCAGATGGCGCGCGAGATCACTGTAGCGCGTTAAAAACTGATTCTGACGCGTTTTTCAAGGACTTTTTGACGATTTGGGAACCCTAGGACGCGAAGAGCACTCATTCCATCTCACGGCGGCTGAAGAATCAAGACTTGGGAACAATGATTGAGGATTCTAATGCATTCATCTTCACCTTCAACTTGTAATTCTCCTTTTCCTTTCTCTTTGATCATGTGTAACTAAACCCCAATGTTAGGGATGGATGAATTTTGATGTACAACTATTGTTGCTGGTTTATGTTCATGTTCTTAATGTTTTTCTCTCTTCATTTGTGAATTGAATTTCAGTGCTTAACATTTCTATGATTGGAAAATTATAGAACAATTCTTTATTCAATAATCAAATGGAAATTTTATTATTGGAATGTTTGAATTTCAATTCCTTCAATTTGTAGCTTAGGAATATTCTTCGAATTGATATATGTTGCGAATCCTTGTTGTTAATGCTTGTTGTTAGTAGATGCACCTAAGGAATTAGGGATTTCATGAATCAACAAAGGACAATTCACCTAAGGGATTAGGGCTTCGTTAGAATTGTGGATTCGATAGCAAATGAGAGAGAGATTATCTTTTGAAAATAAATCAGTGACAATAGTGTGAAATCGAAAGGCATTCATCCCTAGCATTTTCTACATCGTATCTTTTTCAACGTGTTCTTCGTTTCTCTTATTAAAAACTCAAAAAAATATTTTATTGTTTTACCTTCGAGCTTCATAGCTCAACCATATCAATCAAAACCTATTTCAATGTGGTTCATATTAGTGGTTGTTAACGTAATTAGTGATTGAATTCGAGCCTTGAGGACGATACCCGGTTCTTACCGGTTTTATTACTTGAACGATTCGGTACACTTGCCGAAAAGTTAACAAGTTTTTGGCGTCGTTGCTGGGGATCGAAGTTACAATTACTAGTAAATTCGAAGGCAACATAATTTGAACCCGTACATACTTTAATTTGTTTTTAGTTTGTTGTTTCTTTTTACTTTATGCATATATTTTTTATCCTTTTACCACTTTTACTCCCTTGATTCTATGAAAGCCAGGTGAATACTTTGTGAGTCATGGAGTCCACACTACCGCCACTTCGCTGTTGTTGTTGTGGAGAACCACATTTAAATGGCGATTGTGAGACATACTCCGATTGTGATCTTTGTGGGAAAGATCTTGTGTATTGCTCTTGTGAACCAGAATGGGTACTCATTGATGAGTCTTATCCTTGGTTGGCCCAACCTAAAATTCTTGAGGAGCCAGAGTCGATAGTTATTGACAATTCATACCCCTGGTTAGCAGATGACTGGTTAGCAGATGAACAACCACTTATTCAAAAATCAGAACAAGAAGAAAAGGGCTCAATAATAGAAGAATCATGGGAGAAAAAGAAAGATGAGAAAAAAATAAGAATTGAACGGGGGGATCCTCTTGTTTGGAAGGAAGCTAAAAACTCTCAATCTTGGGAAGGTATGGAAATCCAACAAGAAATCACCCAACAAATCCTTTTCCCCTCTCATCTTTTGAGAAGCAAGGAAGATGGGAGTGAAGAGCTTGATCGATATTTAGACTCCTTCTATGCCTTGTTCATCATCCTTCACCTTGAGAGGATATGGAAGCATATGAAATTGTACCTCAAGTTCATGAATTTCCTACCTCATAAACGGAAGAAGAAGGATGATGTGTTCTTCGTGTCATATATTCCACCTTGACAGAGGGGAATTGCAGCGTCAAGCTGTTAAAGAAGCGCTTATTGGGAGGCAACCCAATTTTCTCTATCACTGTCTTTTAATTTTACCTTATTTTATTTTATTTTATTTTCTTGCATTATTTTTATTTGATTAGTACTTTAGGGTGCATCGAGGACACACTTACACACTTGTAGGCAAGAATGGATGTGTTGGCAGCTAACCAAAAGCGCATGACAGCAAACCAAGAACAGATTTGGCGGACTCAGAATAGAATGGCAGCGGAGCACAAGTTTGGGATGAGAGCCCTATACAGAGCAATGTGCACGATGCAGAGTGGAGGACAGTTGGATCCGGATGCTGACATCTTGCAGCCACCTCCGCCGGACTCTGGACGCGGTCGAGTAGTCTACTCACCGCTATGGTTATTTTCTCTCCTTCCCTTATCTTGCATTATTTGATTGTGTACTTTGGTGTTTTCTTTTAGTTAGTTGTCGTTATGTGATTTTGTTTTGGTTTTTGTAAATAGGCATTCCCCTAAATTAATCAGTGAGGACACTGCAATGTTTTAAGTGGGGGGATGACCTATTGTCAGTGTCAGTGTCATGGATAATATGCAATCATGTAGTGAATTTCCTTTTATATAAAAAAAAGAGTCGAGTTGAGTAAACTTAGTGATGAATAGGTGAGAATTGAGCGAATAGTACCCTCGTGGTGAATGAACTAGTGCACTCTTGCTTCCACACTCAAAACATAAACTCAGGTGGAACTTAGTGATCCTAGAGATGATTGTAGCTAAAACTAGCTGTTTGGTGGATCATGGGAATTGCCAAATTTTTACTAAAAACGTAGAGTAGCATAAGAAACTAAGTTTGGGGTTCTCTAAGTTATACTAAGGCACAACATGTAAGGATGGGATTAGGACAAGTGCACATAGTAGAAGTCAGTTTAAGCCAATGTGCCACTAGTTTTGAAATTTTTGTAATCGTTGTCCTTACCCAGTCATCAAAGATCAAAGTCATATTGTCCTGAATCATTTGAAACTATACCTGTGCCTAAGTACATGAATGCATCTGGAGGTCAAAGACATGTGCCATGCAGGAATAAATGTATCTGGAGGATAGTTCAAAAACTAGTTGAATAAGTGCACTTTCCTAGAGTTCTGAATTGCTAAATCAAAGCCCTTTGTCATGCTTAACCCCCATTCGGAGCGAGAATTGTTAGTCTACCTTTTATTTTGAAACATCTTTGGCAGTCTCGGAAGGAAGCCCTCTAGTCTTAGTTAAATGCATTTTGAAACTAGCTATGTTCCAACTGAGTAAGTGTCACACACGCACTATTGAGCCAGAATGTGCTAGTGAAAGTACCACATGTGGGTTTGCAATTGAGTGGCCAATCTGAAAGTTGATGCTCAACTCGTTTCTTTGATGTTTGTGTTAAGTAATGGATTCCTAGTGATTGCCTGTTATCTATGTCTGTCTGTCTTGTCTTGTCTTTGCTTGAGGACAAGCAAATGTTTAAGTTTGGGGTTGTGATGAATCCGCATCACATGATGTGCTTCATGGAGTTAAAGTGAGTTTTTAAGTGGAAATGGTGATGAATGGATTAAAATTGTGTTGAAAAGCAATCATTTGTGCTATTTGGAATTGATTTGTTATGCAGTGTTTAAGCTGGGTTTTGTTGTGTTTTTGTGCCCAGGGACTAGGTGGGAGTGAAGATCAAAGAAGGGCAAGCAACTGGACTCAATTATGCAAGTTTGGAGCAATATGTCAAGTGGCGCGCCATCCTGCGCGCAGCGCGCGAAGTGGCGCGCGAGATTACAGAAGTCCTGGCATCCTCGCGTAAGTTGGCGCGTGGCGCGCCAGATGGTGCGCGAGATCACTGTAGTGCGTTAAAAACTGATTCTGACGCGTTTTTCAAGGACTTTTTGACGATTTGAGAACCCTAGGACGCGAAGAGCACTCATTCCATCTCACGGCGGCTGAAGAATCAAGACTTGGGAACAAGGATTGAGGATTCTAATGCATTCATCTTCACCTTCAACTTGTAATTCTCCTTTTCCTTTCTCTTTGATCATGTGTAACTAAACCCCAATGTTAGGGATGGATGAATTTTGATGTACAACTATTGTTGCTGGTTTATGTTCATGTTCTTAATGTTTTTCTCTCTTCATTTGTGAATTGAATTTCAGTGCTTAACATTTCTATGATTGGAAAATTATAGAACAATTCTTTATTCAATAATCAAATGGAAATTTTATTATTGGAATGTTTGAATTTCAATTCCTTCAATTTGTAGCTTAGGAATATGCTTCGAATTGATGTATGTTGCGAATCCTTGTTGTTAATGCTTGTTGTTAGTAGATGCACCTAAGGAATTAGGGATTTCATGAATCAACAAAGGACAATTCACCTAAGGGATTAGGGCTTCGTTAGAATTGTGGATTCGATAGCAAATAAGAGAGAGATTATCTTTTGAAAATAAATCAGTGACAATAGTGTGAAATCGAAAGGCATTCATCCCTAGCGTTTTCTACATCGTATCTTTTTCAACGTGTTCTTCGTTTCTCTTATTAAAAACTCAAAAAAAATATTTTATTGTTTTACCTTCGAGCTTCATAGCTCAACCATATCAATCAAAACCTATTTCAATATGTGGTTCATATTAGTGGTTGTTAACGTAATTAGTGATTGAATTCGATCCTTGAGGACGATACCCAATTCTTACCGATTTTATTACTTGAACGATTCGATACACTTGCCGAAAAGTTAACAACGAGTCAAATATCAAATCTCTAACCAAAGTGTATAATGAAAGACTCGAACAGAAATGAGAGAGGTTAATGATTCAAATCCGGACTACCAACATAACTCACAACTAATATGAGCTATGATATACATAGCATAGAGCCGTTTTCGTGGATTTCCACGAGCATTGTTTTTATGATATAAAAAACACACAAATCATGGAAAGGATACTAGAATAGTAGCAACAAAAGTATGCGTTGACTAACCAATCACCACCCATTTGACATGATTCCATGAGAAGCTCTTATTGGGATTGAGCATTTTCCCAACTAATATTTGTCCATAAAACAAATCCACCAAAAAATGTCACACAACATTAGTGCATATTTTGTGTAGATTCTTGTGGTTTTCGTGTTATTGGTATGCAGATTCCACTAACATTATTAGTGACTAATCTAGGTCGATGAGCATGATTGGCTAAGTGGTTACTCAGTTTTCTTAGTATGTGTGATTCCTCACTACCAATAGAGTTTTTGTCACACCTAAGATGTAACGCCCCAAAATAATTCGGGTGTCTATTTAATTAATTTAATTAGGTGCTTATCTGATTAATTTAATTAGGTACTAGTGGTTGATTATACCGAAATAACGATAGGGTATTTAAATTAATTAAGAGGTGGGTGTTAATTAAAGAAGGGAGTAGAGTTTGGTAATTAAATTGAGGAGTGGTGGGAGTAATTAAGTAAATAAGGAGGTGCAATTAGGGCCCAAGTCAATTAGTGACCCAAGCCCATTCCTAAAACCCCAAAAACCCTAAGTGAGAGTCTCATTCACACCATTCCACCGTAGAAAGAAAGAAAGAATTCGAGAGAGAAGTGAGAAGAGAGGGAGCGCGAGAGAGAGAGGAGAAAGAGAAGAGGAGATCGCAAGAGGAAGAGGAAGAATTCGCGAGGATCGTTCGTGTGGTTTTGTTGGTGACTCGTTCTTCACAATTTTGGAGCTTACGGTTATAAGGTAAGGGTGGGTTTCATGCATTCTAATGGGTTATATGATGGGTTGCAAGGGTAGGGTCCTAGTGGTTTATGCGTGATGATTGATGTTGTCTTGTTTTCGTGATTTTGTTGTCGAATTCATGATGTTATTGTTTAATTCGTGAACCATGTGTCTTATGCGTGATCTTGGTGTTAAATTCATGATGTTGCTTTGTTGATATGCGATTTGATGAAGTTGTTGCGAGTTGTTGTTTATTGATTTGCGAGTGATGTGCCGAGAATCCGTTTTGAAACCGTGACGATAGGCGTTCAGTGTTTTTGTGATTGCGACTTCAGTGTTTGTCCGATTGGGTTGGGGTCTGTTCCATTGGGAAGTAGACGCGATTCTCTTCATTTTAGGCACTGGTTTCGCTTAATTTGAGAGTCAAGTATAATCTGGAGAAAATATTTTTACAAAATGGGTAAACGAATCTGGAAAAAACTGCAGTAACCCGTATAGGTATAGGTGCAATGTTTTGTTCATAATTCTTTCCACCGAACTCGTCTTCGAGTGATTTTTACCTCATTGAAAACTAGACTCACGGGGCTTCAATTTAGATACGGATTTCGTTTCATTTGGTTGATAATTCAAAGAGAAAACTGGCTTACAATTTGGCTGATAGAATCTGTCGAAATTCTGTACCCTGAGAGGTGTTTTGCAAAACTGTACTATTTGAGTACTTAAACAAATAAATGAAAATTATGTTTAGAAACTAGACATCCTAAGCTTTCCAGGGAATATTTATTTGCGAAGTTCCTACACCGTTTGATATGTTAAATTAATTTTTTAAGTTCGTGTACAGTTGCTGGAAAATACCCTTTTGAGTCCAAATGATGTGTTTGCCCCTGTGATCTAATTTTGAGTCTAAAGTGACGGAAATACCCCTGTGAGCTAAAAAGCGACATTTATACACCTTGAGTCTAAAAGTGACGTGAATAACAGCAAGTAAGCGACGTAAGCGATGTTGAGTTAGTGACGGAAAGCGACGTTATCTGTGATGAAAAAGTGACGTTATCTGTGATGATAAAAGTGACGTTGTTTGTGATGACAAAAGCGACGTTGTGATGTGTTTTTTGATGAGTTTGTGTTGATGATGATTGTGATGTTGTGAGTCATGGTGTCACATGCATTCATGTGCATTGAAAAGCGACGATGGCCTTTATGGCAAAGCGACGATGGCCTTTATGGCAAAGCGACGATGGCCCTTGTGGCAAAGTGACGATGGCCCTTGTGGCAAAGCGACGATGATATTATGACAAAAGCGACGATGATGGTACCACATGCATATGCTCTGGTGGGAAGGGTTGCATTATCATACATTGAGCATATTGTGTGTGTTGTGTCGAATATTTTGTGTGCCTGTGTTGTGTTGTGATAATTTGTGCCCTGTGTGAGCTTATCCTGCTGCTTATCATGTTCTCCATTATTATGTGATGTGACTCACCCCTTCTGCTTGGAATGTTGCTCTTTGTGGCAACGCTGCAGGTACTCGCGAGTGAGGGCATCCTTATGCCTGTCTACTAGTAGTCGTGTCGCAGCTCTGATATGTAGCACCAGGGGCGGGCGTAGTTGTTTTCAGTATTCCTTTATTTATTTGTTTTGATGTTGGACTTTGACTGCTGTTGCACTAAGTTTTCTATTGAACCTTTCGAGACTTCCGCTGTGTTGGAAGCGTGAATTTTATTACGGTGCTACGTATCGTGACTTGGAGCTTATCGTCATTTAGCTTTCGATTTTGGACTTTTAAAATGCTAGTTGTTTAAATGTGACACTTTCTTTCGCTGATAATTATTTTGAAAACTCTGATAATATTGTAAAGAGTAGTTAGTTAGAAAGGGGGTGTTACATTAGTGGTATCGAGTGAAGTTTGGTCCGTCCGCCAAGTTGTCCGTTGTCGAGTCTAGTTATCCTCGAGTCTTGGTACTCGTTCTAACCATGATTTGTGTTGCGTTGATTATTGAATTGGCCAAAGCAGTAGGATTGCTATTGTTGATACTTTGGTGCGCTTATTGTCTTATTCTTCGCTATGTATGTGTTTGCTCTCGAGTACCTTGTGTAATCGCTATGTTAGTTTTTTCTGTTTAGCTACTACTTCTTACCATATGTTGCGATATTTTAAATGTTAGGTGATAGTCTTACCAACATGTTGCATTTATTTAAGTAATTGTAGTTAATGAGGTGATTGAATTTGGTTAATTAATCCACTTGATACATAGAACTAGATAAAGTTAGAGAAAATGCGTTGGTGTTCAAACCGCCATCTTTGCATGTCTATAGTGTCGTCGTTGTATATGCTTCGATCATTAAGTTATAAAACTAGAGTTTAAATAGCAGGAACTACTGATGTAATTATGGTGTGCTATCGGAAAGTAGTTTTCTCGCTTTACTATGAGGTCGTGTTTGTTGACTCTCAAATTCCAAAAAGTTATGTGTTTAAAGGATGCTTGGCTGCTTTACGTGTTTTCTCTAGGATGATAATTGATCTTAACCTCGTTTAAGTGCTCTTGTTCTTGTTGGATTTTGTAAGGGTGGGGTTCTGACCTTATAATGGTATATATGAGGGACTTGTATGTGGGGTTCGGGTATTGTAGGTTTTGGTATGCGAAAATGTTCTATTATATTAACTGTGATACTTATATAGACATTAATTCAAAGAATTTCACTCTAAGTGTTATACTACTAGTTTACTTTTTGCAGCTACAACTCGCTCGAACTCTGGTCGCAACTTCACCAAGTGACAGAACGATCTTAGTCCGGACCGCTCCATCCTCTGATGCTCAGGTACGGATCAGTTACCAAAATAGCTAATGGTATTGCATAGAATACTAGTTTAAAAGTCACAGGTCATTGGGGTTTGGAGAACTAAACTAACTAACTAACCCTAGAATTAGTAGTTAGTAGAAAAGAGAGCATATGGAATATGTGAGAGAGACAAAGAATGGGGTTGGGGACAAGATGGTTGAAGAATAGAGGGAGAAAGGATATGGGGAATGGAAAATAGCGTGTGAAATAAAAATCAAATGTTTCCTATGAATACAACAAGGGTGTCGAACAAGAGAAGTGTATAAGGGCACAAGGTGATATAAGATAAGACACTAGCTATATTACCCACTTACATTTTTCTTTTCAATCATCAATGCACAATGCTAAATATCACTGGAACAACATCTAAGTAATGTCTGCAATTTACCCATAACTTGCTCAGTATATAATAAACAAAATTTGTTATTTGCACTATCAAATGAAATTACAAAAATTGTCAGAACTGCCCATTCGTAAAAATTAATTATTTGTAGCATCTTCTCATATTTTTCTTTTATAACTACCTCAGGAGCAATTTTTAGGTGGTCACAAATATTTGGTCACACACACAAAACAGCAATAAATACATTAATAAAATAATAATTTTGTGTTACTCCCAAGTGTATTTATTGTTATTTTGTGTGTGTGACTAAATAATGTGACCAAATATTTGTAACCACTTAAAAATTACTTCTAACTCAGTTTTGTCTTTGTCTTTAATAATTATTTTTTCTTATGAATTTTGACGGTGAGAGACTCTTTCCAATTTTGGAGGTGAACCTAATCAACGGCATATGAATATTTTTTTGTAAACTAATGTATACCTGCGCGTAACTACAAAGACTAATTTCTAAGGCTCTGTTTGGGTGGTTTTCTGTTTTGAAATTTTCAAAAATCAAAACCAATTTCTGTCTTGAGTTTTAAAAATTTAAAAATTCAAAATAAACTTCAGTTTTCAGTTAAGAAGTTTTCAAAAATCAATACTTTTAGACATAAACATAAAAATAAATATTCGTCATAAACTTATTTTAACTGGAACAATATAAAACATTAGGTTTGGAAAAAATTAAAATATTACAACTATATAATCTGTTTATTTAGTAATATAATCTATTTATTAGAACTACCTAGTCTATTTATTTAGAAACGAATTAAATATTACAACTATATAATCTATTCAGAGTGGTGTTGACGATGGTCGGAGTGGTGGTTGACAGTGGTCGGGGGTAGTTAGAGTGGTGGTTGACAGCGGCCGGTGGTAATCGGAGTGGTGGTCGGTATTGGTTGGAGTGGTGATTGGTGATGGTCAAAGTGGTGGGCGGTGGCTAAAGTGGTGGTTGATCGTGGCCAAAGTGGTGGTTGACGGTGGCTAGAGTGGTGGTCAACCGTTGTTGGAGGTGGTTGGCAGTGGTCGGTAGTGGTTAGTGGTGGTTAGTGGTGATCGGAGTTGTGGTTGGTGGTGGTCAAAGTGGTGAATGACTGTGGTGGAGGTGGTCAGAGTGGTGGTTGATGGTGGTCAAAGTGGTGGTTGACGATGACCGCAGTGGTGGTCGATGGTGGTTGGCGGTGGCCAGTGGTGGTGGTTGGCGGTGGTCGGAGTGGTGGTTGGTGGTGGCCAGATATATTGATGATCAGATGTGAATGAAACAAAAACATAAACAAAAATTATAAAACTCATTTTTGTAGTTTTGAGTTTTGATGGAAAATTGTTTTAAAATTAAGAAAAGAACCAATCGAACCCAATTTTACACAAACATGTTTTGGATTTAAAATTAACTTTCCAAACCAAAAACCAAAACCTCACAACCACTCCGAATGAACCGGTCAAGAATATTTTTTCATACGCCAATCAAGAATTGAACTCTGACCAAATAATTAAAGAGTCAAATTATCTACCACTCGTCTTATACGATATTGGTTTTTGCATAAGTATATGATTCATTAGGGGAATGAAAAGTGCTTTTTCTTTTTCTTTTTGAAGGGAGGAATGATGTTTTGTTTTTCGTTGATGGTAGTTAGTAAGAGATGTGGGGTGGGGTGTTATCATCAGTTAGAATCACTTTGTTGGTTTTTTTTTTTACACAAAAAAAGTAATAAGTTACTTTGTTGGTTGATGAGGACTATTTTGGTTCAAAGTTCACATTCCTCAAATTTGAGTTCGCAATGTTCAAATATAGTTTGACTAGATAAAAAGATAATTAGCTTCTACGTTGAGATACTAACTCTTTAAATTTTAAGTGTAATATTTTTATTGTCAAAAAAAAAATTAAGTGGAAGCTCCATTTTGTAGCTTTTACGATGACTTGAAATTAATTCTAACTAGAATTGATTTTGAAATTCAATATAACATAATTTTACATTAACCAATTTTAATTGAACCCATTCAAACAAATAACTTTATATAAATTACTTTTCTTATAAATTATGCTACGTTCAATTTATTTTGACTAAAATAATAGCTCGTTTGTTACGGATTAAAAAATAAGTCATTTAGTAGTTAAATAATTTAGAGATCAGTTTTTAGAGTTTTTTAAGAAAATGATTTTTTTTTTGTTTGTCTAACATACTGAAAATCACTTATTTTAAAAACATCATTATTAAAAAAATGATTTATATGAGTAGTCACTCAAAACAGTTTCTTATATGAAGCAGTTTGTAGATTATTTTCAACTTTTCATTTTTTTCAGAATATGTAACAAACAGACAACATGTCGTCACAAGTGATTTTTTTTAAAAAAATAACGTAACAAACAGACTCTAAATTCTACAAAACCAATTTTATCAAATTAGTTTTCGTGATTGAAAAACGAAATGAAGAGTTTGAATCTCTCTCTACTACTGCAATCACCGCAGAGAGACAACAAAGGATTCAGGTCCATGAAATGAAGAGACTCATATTCCAAAGGCTTAATACCACTTTTGGTCCTTTATCTATGCTCTAAGTTTCACATTAGTCCTTTATCTTTTTTTGGTCCGTTTTGGTCCTTTATCTTTCATTTTTGTGTCAGTTTGGTCCTTTATCTTTATTTTGTTTCATTTTGGTCTTTTATCTTTTATTTATTGTTTCATTTTGGTCCTTTTAAACAGAACATTTTGGTCGTGTATTGCATGAGTTATTCAAAAAAACAAGAAATCAAAGTGTTATTGGTGTTCTTGAGCACATTCATATTGTTTTTCATTTTATTTATTTTTGTTTAAGATGACCAAAATGAAACAATAAATGAAAGATAAATGACTAAAGTGAAACAAAAAAAAAGATAAAGGACCAAACTGACATAGAAATGAAAGATAAAGGACCAACGGACCAAAAAAAAGATAAAGGGACCAAAAAAAACTTAGAAAGAAAAATAAAGGACTAAAAGTGCTATTTAGGCTATTCGAAACTACACTTCTAGATAAAGCCATGTTGAGTGATTTCTTCTACACTTTTGGCTATGACCAAGGAGAAAGGACCAATGGAAAGCAGAACAAGTGGAAAAGGAGGTGAAGGGAAGCAGAGTGGCAGTGTTATGCGTATAATTGGCACACTACTGTGACTTATTTTTCTTGGTTAAGACTCACAAACACTTATGATCAAATTCAAACCTACATGGTGGTGAAATTCAATGATTCTCACAAAAAATTGCTCATTTAAAACGAGGTAAGGGTAACATTGGACTCGTGTCATAAGTGAATACAACGTGAAATCTAGTTATAGGTCAATAATAATGTGTGGCATGGGAAAGAGAGGCACAATGGAATGGAAAAGAAAGATATAAATATGTTGGGTGATGTAAAATACTAAATATGCAATAACAAAGGAAGAATTGGGAATTCCTTTAGAGACCAATGTTACGTATGTGGTGTAAGAAAACAACATAGGGAAAAAATAAACAAAAATGAGCCATGTGACGGATGATGTGATAATAAAAGAAAAGAGAAATAAGAAAAGGAATAAAATGTTAACAACTACTAACATGAGATAAAAGAGATTTAAGAAAATCATGGATCCTTATAATTCAACCTAGTCAGCGTGTGAACCAAATACGGAGATATCTCCTCTGAGTTGGAGCGTCATCACTCACCCTAAAATTTTTGTGGCCAAAAGAAAAAAAACTTAGACCCACAATCGGACTGATGAGTCACTACTTGAACCGCATGATTCGATTACTATAAAAATATCAAAAAATTAGGCATATATAAAATTAATATCTCAAATCATTATTTTTGCAGTAGAAATTGCAAAAAATAAAATAATAAATGGTTGGACACACATATAATTGATCTGACTGACTGAGTCACTGGTTTTATCGATCCACTAGTATGATTGGTCAGGTCACTAGCTTGACCGCAAAGTCGCCAGTATCACAAAGGGTGTGTGACATATTCGAACCAACTATTTGCTTGAATTGACCATAACATCGAATTTCGGTTAAACTGGCAAGTCCGGTATGATTTTAATAGCATTGATATTAAGTACTAAATAATGCATTAGAGTATCATATGAAACATGAATTAAATTAACAAGCGATTGGTCCAATTGACCATGACAAGACTTATATTTGATCCGCTGCAGGTCTAGTCTTCTTAGAGTGAAGTAAATGTAACTTCTTTTGTAATTATTTTAACATGTCATGAGTTTTTCTTGCTTTGCACCTAGGGTGTTCACAATCGCCCACAAAAAAAACCTAGGTTGTTCACAGGTTGGTTTTGATCGGTTGTGCACAAATCTGTTGTTCAAACCAATCATATTTTTTTTGTTTAGATTGGTTTGGATTTTGAATTTTTTTCTGTAAAATTCAAGCGAAACCAATCTGATATTGAATTGATATTGAACGAGTTGATTAAGATTGGGCTTGCAAATCGTGCGCTAACAAGACTAAATTTTTTTAAAACATAAAACTGTACACTTTTTTATATGATATTATAAATTGAAAATGATAGAAAGTTATCACAAGAAATAAAAACCAAATAAAACTAATGAATGAAAAACGTTTTTAACCTTTAAACGGTTGTTGAATCCACATACATGATATATATATATATATATATATATATATATATATATATATATATATATATATATATATATATATATATATGAAATATTTTCTATCAATTTAAAACGAAATAATATACATACAAAGTTTACTAAATATGTGCAATTACATCAACTTTGACACTATTTTTTTTTTTTATAAACCGGGTCGGGTAGGACCACATCCCAGGACCTTGATTAAGCTGGAAGAGGCCCTTACCATCTCATCCAACTTTCAATCACACTATAATAGCACGTTCTAATTTTTTTATTTTGATAAAGGCACGCACGTTATAATATTACTACTTCCTTAAAAGATTTTTTTGACTCATTCTTTAAAAGATTTTTTTTTTGAAGCTCCTTAAAAGATTATTGTGAGTGCATAATAATTAAATTTGTGTGAATAAAATTTAAAATAATTCTCATAAAATAATAATAACAATAATAATTAGGCGGCACATAATCTACTTTTTTTTGTGTGTGTGAAGGGGCACATAACATAACCTATTTATTTACTTATTTATTCAAATTCAAATTTTGAGGTATTAAAGAAATAATAAATAAAAAATGAAAACGCCGGTTTTGATTAGTAGTAGGTCACGCGTGCTAAAGCAGTCACGTGCGAAGACCAACAACGGGTTTGGTTCATTATAAAAAGGCATGTAGTTGTTCTTTTGTAATTCTTCTAGTTATTGATTTTCTTTTGTGTTAGTCGTTAGTTACTTACTACACTTATGTCACTATACTAGTGAAAACAGAGGAATATAACTAGCCGGCCTTTCTTATTAGCAGGATTTGAAGAAGCGCGTGCGTTGTTGTTTGTGTTTATTAACGGTTATTATTATTATTAAGTTAAATACAACTAACTACCTAACTAGTAAGAAATGGAGACAGACGGTGAGATAATAAGACATCCTAAGTTTAACAGAATTTGTGTCTTCTGTGGTAGTAGCCCTGGTAAGAAAACTAGTTATCAAGATGCTGCCACTGAACTTGGCAATGAATTGGTATGTAGTATGCTGCTATTTATACTCTTTCAATATGCTTCTTTTTCATACATTTTTTTTTGTATGGTTCATTCATTCTTATTGATATTGTGAAGGTTTCAAGGAACATCGATCTGGTTTATGGAGGTGGAAGCATTGGTCTAATGGGTTTAGTCTCACAAGCTGTTCATGATGGTGGTCGCCATGTCATTGGGTAACAACAACATATATAACATGCTTTTGTTTTACCCTCTTTCTTTCACCCTTCATTTAATTAATTAACACTATTATATATTTTGTCATTTTATTCTCTCTTCCAGAGTTATTCCCAAGACGCTCATGCCTCGAAAGGTAATAAACATAACATAACCCCTTTTTCCTTCTCCTTATCATAGTTAAGCTCAAGTTAATTACTTGCTAATTTACGGTTTAACAACAGCTGTTAAAAACTGTTTCTTTTACCACTCTGCTCTACTCTATCTGCATCTTCTGTTTTTCTTTTTCAAATAAACCTAATTTAGAAGTTAATTTAGTTTAATGTGGTTTTTGCAGCTAACCGGGGAAACAGTGGGAGAAGTAAAAGCTGTTGCTGATATGCACCAAAGGAAAGCTGAGATGGCAAAACATTCAGATGCCTTCATTGCCTTACCAGGTTAGAATAGCATAGCATGCATACCAACTGTTTGTTTGTTTTCCCATGAAGTGCTTCTTCTTCTTCTTCAAGCAATGACCAAATTGAATCCTTCACCGACATTTTCCGTTGATCTCTCACTTTGCTTTTTTTAAACATACTATTAATGGTTTTGTTTTTCTGTCTGCTAATAAAGTTACCAAACTTTCTTGCTGACACAGTTTTCTTTGTTAACCTTTTTTATCTTCATTTTTTTTTCTAAAAAAATGTTTGTTCAAATCACCACTCCTAATTATGGATACTGCTTAACAAGATTTTGGAAGTCACAACACGTAATGAGTAATTTTGACTAGTGGTCCCTCCCTTTACTGAGGATAGAAAAGGAATTTAGTAATTATGACATGTGTCTCATATCATGTCTAGCTCTTTTGTGTTAACACTAATTACTGCTACATTAATCAAATTTTCATGGCTTTATTTCACTCATTCCAATGCTCTATGATGTTTAGTGAGAAACCCTTCAAAATGAATAATGATAATGATAGTGACCTTACCTTACCCCTTAAAATATTGGGATGAGAATCAGAGCTTCTTCTGCAGTTGTTCTGTTTTGGTTCAGGTCATATAACCATTTTTGCCTTAACTTTGGTTTGAACCGTGGCGTGATTCTACCAAACTTAACATTTCCATCTAGCACCTGCACCTGTACCTGACATTAAATAATGCTTCCATTGACCCTTTTCAAACACTTGGTTGTTTCTTGTTATCATCTTGATTCCTGAGTGAGATAGAATTGTGTGACAGAGAGAAAGGAGACACGCAAAGACAGAGGTTTGTGTCTGTCAATCACTCTATCTTGGGATCCATCCTATGAAAATGAACATGAAAATGGATTGATGATTCCTCAGAAGAGAGAAGGAATCATAACTCTCCTTGAAATGATACTGCCACTGCCAGATCCATAAGTAGTTACATTTGGACACCATACTGCTACAAGCAACCATTTGTATACCTAAATTAAGAAAAGCAACAGCAATGTTTGATATCGCGTCGCAATGTTTGATATTGCGGATAATCACACGATAAATTGCGCCAATGCATTCTAATTCACTGTCATCCAAGTAAACAACAACTTTGATTTTGCATTCATGGACTTTTTAACAAAAAAAACATTACTGGTCTCTTTTATAAGCAAAAGTTGATCAACAGAAGTTGATGTATATAATTTGTTTTAACGTTTAATTTTGTAAAGAAACTCATTGAAGTTACGTGCAGGCGGATATGGGACTCTAGAGGAGCTACTTGAAGTCATAACCTGGGCTCAACTTGGGATTCATGACAAGCCAGTAAGTAATTGACTTATATACATACATGCTATATCTTTAATGTTTTAGTATATCAATTTATGTGTATGAAGTGCCTTGTGATCCCAGACTAATGAATCTTGAAATTCCAAAATTTTAGGTTGGATTAGTAAATGTTGATGGATACTTTAATTCCTTACTGTCATTCATTGACAAAGCTGTGGAAGAGGGATTCATTAGTCCAAATGCCCGCCATATAATTGTATCAGCACCAACTGCTAAAGAGTTAGTCAAGAAACTGGAGGTAATTAATATCTCTCCTAACTTTAACCATATATTTTATCATCTTGTTGCATGAAAAAAAATACTGAAATTGACAACTCCACTTATAATCATCCCAATATCCTCTAGTTTATTCTGGAATGTCTTGGTGGGCATTACAGTTATAGATCCTTTTCTGTTTGATTCTCACAAGTTGAAGCAACTGTCCCATGTCGAATCATTTTCATTCATTTCAATATGAAAGTCACATCAAAAGCACAAGTTGCTCTTACTAGCATAAAACAATACGTACATTGATTTATGTCATTAAACTTATCAAATAAATAACTTTCTCTAGTTCTGTATATAAGACAAAAATGCAGTTTTAAGTTTATTGAATAATCGGCGTATCTGACTATAGGTAGTAGGTATATAATCAAATTTTCATATTTTTTGTGTTTAATTGAACAAACAGGATTATGTTCCTTGTCATGAGGGTGCTGCTTTAATGTTGAGCTGGCAGATGGAACAGCAGCTTGCTTACCCTCAAGATTATGACATCTCAAGGTAGCTGCTAGCTGTGTTTGCTTCATGTGCACGGAAGATGAGACACCATAGTTAATTTTGGAGGTGGAGGAGGAAGCTATTTTCAACTATCAGTATTAATATTAATTCTCTTGTTTTTCTTTTAGTAGTCCTTTAATTAATTTCTTATGTAAATTACTTGCATTGACCTGAATCTACTTCTGAAAGTGAGACTACTTTTATTACCTTATTATTAAACTCTGATATTGTAAAGTAATTGTCGGCTTCTGAACTTAGGCTGTGTTTGGATTGGCTGATGAATAGCTTATTTTGGTTTATCTCACTTGTTAGAGTGTCTCACTTGTTAGAGTGTTTGAAAGAGCTTCTGAATACAACTTATGACATATATAAATTGTTTGCATTTCATTTCAGTAAGTTCTCATAACTCATAAGATAACTTATGAAAGCAGCTTATACCTTATACGAAATAGAGAACACGCTAGTGTTAAGTATATCAAATACGGATAACATAACCACTAAACTAAGACATAAACAAACAACACACACAATACAAGACTTGATGGGGGTAATGTTGTAAACTATGGTCCCACTTGAATGTTACTAGGGTTTGTTTGGATAAACAGCTTAATTAAGCGTTTATGGCATAGGCGCTAATCATATAAGTGCTTATGGAAATTAAGTTTGTTTTTTCATGCTATTCTTTTGAATTTTTATGAAATTAATCGAAAGCACAGCCATGAACACGTCATGTTTATTTCATGTTCTCTCCCAAACAAATTTTCACAAGTGTTTATGTCAATAGATATGCTCAAATAAGCTCATCCAAACAGACCTTAAGTGCTGCTAATAAAGAATGAGACCGAATATGGGTCAGTGATGCTCAAGGCTTGTCTTGAAGTAACTAAATTTTGAGATCATAAGGTCTAGAGAGCTAGAGACAACATAGACAAGAGAGGGACTAGGAGGTGAAGGGGGCCAATTCTTTTTATCAGTGGAAATGCAATAGGTATTGTATTCCTCAGCTCATGTTGGACAAAGAGAGTGAAGTTTGTAGGCCATTTATTCAACAAATGGGACATTGCCATGTGTTGTTGAGGGCAATATGGGAATTCAAAGAAAAAAAGTTAAAGGAATCATGTGGCAGATGTATCTGAATAGAAGACAATATCATTGCCATCTTTGGTCCCCGATCTCATCTAACACAATTGTCAGTGGTTGAAAGTAACATGAAAGAAAGAAAGAACTACATTGTACAATTGGGGCTATTAGTTCGGAGATATCTCGAGTGGTTGTGTAGTCATGAATTATTATGTTATTACCTTTGAAATGATCCAAACATATATACCCTTTTGATTCCTTCACAAGTTTTTCTGACTAGAATTAGCTTTAGCAAAAAAAAAACCAATCCTGAAAGGGTTTGGATCTCTCCGATCACATAATATAACGTTGTTACTAACAAAGCACAAGATTAGATCTATAGAGAGAAGTCTTTCTCTACTTCTCTCTCAGATCTATCACCCCACCCAAGACAACACCATATCATGCAGTAGTAGAAAGCATCCGTACACATCCTTATGCAATAGAGAAAAGAGGGTGGAGTTGACAAAATTAGGTATATATATAGTACTAAATTCCTATCATGAGCTCTTTTCACTTTTTTATTTTTTTTACTGATGAATATTCAAATCTTAAATGTTTGAAGGTAAAAAAACCAATGTTCAAGTTCTAGTACAGAATAGGACTAGGAGAAGTTGTCTTGAAAGGGAGATGACAACTATTGATCTTTTTTGAGCAAAGAGTAAAAATATGTCATTTCATCATGTGAGTCAAGTTTTGTGTAAATTAAAGAGCTAGTCTTGGCCATTGACTCTAGCATAAACGGTTGACTGTGTATTATGCAGTGCTAGTTTTGGCAAACATAAAAACTTCTAGGACCACCACCACCTTGCAAACGCAATTTCCTAGGAATATTTTATTATTGTTAAGGTTTCAACATCAGTTTTTTCAGTTTTCTTAAGCTAATGGGACAACCTTGCATTACCAAAATTCCATTGCAATCGTATCATCAACTGCAATGTCTTAAACGGTTAATAATAGTGTGAGAAGAGGGATATTATAGTTTTGTCAAAAAGAAGGACTATTATATGTACTTCTTACATGAAATCAAGGAAATTAAATTAAATGCACTTAGTTATCCTTCGGTTTGGGATTGGGCCTGGCCCAACCCAGAGCGAGGCTAGGCTCAATCCAAATTTCTAGCTTCAACCCACTTTGGCAGCGCGTAAAGGGAGATCAACATGGACGGTTCAGATGATCACGGCCTCATCCAACAGTCCAACTTCGGACCCGACGTCTATAAATATAGACCCTCACCCCCATGAGATCAGGTACGTTCTCATTCATTCATCACTTATCACTTTTGTGTGCTGACTTAAGCATCAGAGTGCTTACAGTGTGCACCGCCGCGCGACAACTCTAACCATGGAGGATCAAGCTTGCCTCGGCACTCATCGCCGTCTTAGGCGAGCCACCAGTATCATTACCCCGGGCCGGATCTGCTAGTCGACCTAGATACAAACACCTTCATTAGCAGTGTGAAAGTAAATAGTGTTGGACTAAACGATAACCTTAGAGGGGGGGGGGTGAATAAGGTTATAGGCTAAAAATAATACTTTTTGAATTTTCAGAAAAAGTTTGATGATAGTTTAAAAACCAATGCGGAAAAGGGTTTAAACTAGAAGCTAATATGCAGTTACTACGGTGTAGAAAAACAACTCTGATTATATAGCAGAAATAGCAAAATGCAACAGTTAACAATAATGTAGAGAATACACAGCAATTCAATTTCTATAACTGTTAACAATATAGCCAGTAACACAAATGCGATAATATCGAACTCATCAATAGTAACGCAACACACTAACAATGATTATACTTATAATGCGAAACAATGCAAGTAGCAGTAATGTCAATTTTGATATAGTAATATCAATTTAGTAAACAAACAACAACAAGTCAAAATTGAATTTTACAGTAACAAATATTTCACTTAACAGTAATATAGAAATTGCGATGCACTGTTAACAACGATTATCTTAATAGCACAAAACAAAGCAACTAACAGTAATATCGATTTCAACGGTTGCAATATAAATTTAACAGTAAACGCTAATAACAACTAAACAAGAATGAAAAGCGCAAGAATAAATAAAGAGATAAGGGAAAGAATGACACCGCGATTTTTCGAGGTTCGGATTGAAGTCCTACTCCTCGGCCTCCGGCTTTGCAACCTTTGGACTTTGGGAAAATAACACTATAATGGTGAAGATGCTTCTTCAAAGTCTTACAACTCACGCCACTTTTCAAAGAACAACAAAACCTCTCAATTTCCCCAATTGAGAACCCGAGCTCCCCGCTTAGGATTTCTACGATCCAATCTCACCGATCGAACCACCCAAGAATCAATTTCCCAGGATTTCACAAGAACACCAAACGCCAAGAAATAAGATGAATACAATTGAAACTATAATCGATCAATCAAGTGTATAACCATAAGAGTTGAGAGAGATGATATGATGATGAAAACCCTAGAATGAAATTTGAAGAACGAAGAAGATGATCAAAGGTTTCTAGGAGTTTCACGCTTTTTTTTTTTTTTTTTTTTTTTTTTTTGAGATGTTCATGGCTCACGAGTTTTGTTCTTTGTTCTCTCTCACTAGTTACGTGAAAACCCTAGGTTTTCTATTTATATCACTTAAGAGAATATGACCGTTGAAAGTTGTTTTTCCAAAATAAAGTCTTTTAAAAACAAGCAAGCCACTAATCGATTCATGGCTTTACCAAAGGAAGTGGGAAATCGATTTATGGCTTATAAAAACAAGGGAAATCGATTTCTTGCCTCCGAGGAAGAGGAAATCGATTTTGGGCTATACTAATCAAGCCATTAATCGATTTTGCACTTTTAAAAACACAAAGTCATCAATAGATTGTTTTCTTTCCTTTTTCAAAGCATACAGACCATGATTTTAAAGAAAACATTTTTCTAAAACAATTTTATTTTTAATCATCATCTCTCAACTACAAATGTTATAAGACTTGGGTAATACGATCTTACATGAGTCCTACGCAAAGCGATATAAGTCTTCAATGCTTGAGCGGCTTTTTTCGTCCGAGCTTCTACAACTTTGAGTTAGCCAGAAGCTCTCTTGTTCATCGCCTCGCGCTCTTATATTTTTCTCGCGCTTTACCTCAAGTAAATTATCGGTAACTTGTAATTTGTTATCATTCAAAACAAGGAATGTTTGCCCTTGGCACAACAAACTCCCCTTTTGATGATAACAAATTACCTTATGCATGGGAGGCGATAAACAAGAAACATTAGCATACGCTCCCTAAGCACAAGCATAAAGAAAAATAATAAAAATAAACATACATAGCATAAAACAATTATATAGCAATTATTTCTCCCCCTTTGTTTTCATCAAAAGGAGGGACCACATAACACATAATCACAAACTCGAAAAATCAAGCATACCTAGCTCTCTTGGATTTTACTGAACTGAGCTTCAATTTAAAGGTTTTGTGAAGATGTCCGCTAGTTGGTCATCGGTGCCTACAAATTTTAATTCTATGCTCCCCCCTAGAAACATGATCTCTAATAAAATGATGTCTAATTTCTATATGCTTAGTTCTAGAGTGTTGGATGGGGTTCTTAGCAATATTAATGGCACTAGTATTATCACAAAGAACAGATACATTTTCATATAACAAACCAAAATCCTCCAAAGTCTGTTTCATCCACAAAACTTGTGCAACGCAATTTCCAACCGCCACATATTCTGGCTTCGGCGGTGGACAAAGCAACACTGTTCTGCTTTTTACTAGACCAGGAAGTTAAACAAGGTCCTAAGAAATGACAGGTTCCACTAGTGCTTTTTCTATCTAAGGTACAACTAGCAAAATCAGCATCAGAAAATCCGACCAAATCAAAGTGACTCGATTTCGGGTACCACAATCCAAACTCCGTGGTTCCTTCACATATCTAAGAATCCGCTTTTACTGACTTTTAAATGTGATTCTTTTGGACATGCTTGAAATCGAGCACACAGCACACAAAGAAACATAATATCGTGTCGGGAAGCGAGTTAAATATAAAAGACTACCGATCATACCTCGATACATTGTTTCATTTACCGGTTTACCTTGTTCATCCTTGTCCAATTTGGTCGTGATGCGCCATTGGAGTGCCAATTGCCTTTGCATCACTCATGCCAAATTTCTTTAGTAACTCCTTTGAGAACTTATTTTGACCGATGAATATTCCATCTTTCATTTGTTTCACTTGAAGTCCCAAAAAGAAGTTTAACTCCCCATCATGCTCATTTCAAACTCACTAGTCATCATGTCGAAAACTCCTTGCACAATTCATCATTAGTAGATCCAAATATAATATCATCAACATAAATTTGAACTACAATGAGATGTTTGCCTTTGGTTTTAAGGAATAAGGTAGAATCAATCTTACCCTTCTTGAAACCATTTGCAATTAAATGTTTGCTTAATCTCTCATACCAAGCTCACAGGGGCTTGTTTCAATCCATAAAGGGCTTTGTCAAGTTTAAAAACATGATTTGGATTTTCAAAATCTTCAAAACACGGGGTTGTTTTACATATACTTCCTCTTCTAAAAATCCGTTGAGGAAGGCACTTTTGACATCCATTTCGTGTAGTTTGAAATCCATGTGACTAGCAAAGGCTAGTATAATACGAATGGATTCCAACCTAGCCTTTGGAACAAAAGTTTCTTCAAAATCCACCCCTTCAATTTGATTATAACCTTGAACAACTAAACGACTTTTGTTTAATAAAATAACACCATTTTCATCAAGTTTGTTGAAAAACCCATTTAGTTCCAATAATAGTTCTATCAATGTGTTTTTCGACTAAATGCCAAACTTTGTTTCGTTCAAATTGTTCGAGTTCTTTTTGCATTGACACAACCCATTCGGATCACCTAGAGCTTCTTTTATGTTACTGGGAGGCTGTTTGAGAGACAAAGGCACTATGAAAGCATAAAAGATTTAGAGAAGAACGAGTTGTTACCCCCTTTGATGGACTACCAATAATTTGCTCCATGGGATGATCTCGAACCGATTTCCAAGCTTTAGGCAAGTCATCATGCGTTCTCCCATAGAGATGATCGCCGAGTGTCTTGGGGCTCGTTGCCCAATTCAACTGTTTCTTGAGGTTCTCGCTTGCATCTCCTTTTCTTTGATACTTTCCTTTGTTAGGTTCGGGCATTCTTCTTTTGACCACTTCAACTACCTCATCCTCATCATCAACTTTCTTTGCAAAGGGTTAGTCTCATCAAAAGAAACATGAATAGATTCTTGCAAACATTTATCAACTTTATTGTAAACGATGTAAGCTTTACTATGACTAGAATAACCCATAAAAATACCTTGATTGATTTTGCATCAAACTTACCCAACTTATCCTTTGTATTTAAAATGTAGCACTTACTTCCAAAAACTTTGAAGTATGAAATATTTGGAGTTCTACCATTCCACAATTCATAAGGAGTCTTGTTGAGAGATGGCCTTAGATAGACTCGATTTAGCACATGACATGTCTTTGTATCAAGCTGCGTGACCCCAAAAATATTTAGGAAGATTGTGCTCATTTAGCATTGTTCTACACATCTCTTGTATGGTCCTGTTTTTTCTTTCCACCACGCCGTTTTGTTGAGGAGTCCTTGAGGTGAGAAATTGTGATCAACACCATGCTTTTCACACCAAGTTTTGAATGATGAGTTTTCGAATTCTCCTCCATGATCGCTTCTAATTTCCTTGATAGCTAAGTTTTTCTCATTTCAGAAACTTTACGCACAACTTAGCAAACTTGTTGAAAGCATCACTTTTATTAGCAAGTAAAATAGTCCAAGTGTATCTAGAATAATCATCAACAATTACAAACACATATTTGGCTCCTCCTAGACTTACAACATCAATTTCACCAAATAAATCAAGATGCAACAATTCAAGCACATTTTTGGTAGAAATAACGGGTTTTGATTTGAAAGAAGTTTTATGCATTTTACCCAATTGACATGCATCACATAATTGACCTTTTTCATACTTAAGTTTGGGTAAACCTCTAACATGTTCATTTGCACATAATTTAGATAGAAGTTCCATACTAGCATGTCCTAAGCGCCTATGCCACACATCCACATCATCAAGTAAAGAAGGCATGCATACAATATCATCACCAACAGTGTCAAAATCAACATAATAAACATTGTTTTCACGAAAACCGACAATGTGAAAGTTAGAAGCTTCATGCACAATAAGACATTTATCTTTTGAGAAATAAACATCAAAGTCATTATCACATAGTTGACTTACACTTAGTAAATTAAATTTAACACCATCAACTAGTAAAGCATTTTTAATTTTGATTGTGTTTTCCTTACCCACACAACCTTTACCTATTACACGAGCAGTTTCATTATTGGCAAACTTCACAGATCCACTAGCCTTGTTGCTTAACTTCAAGAATAGTGAAGCATCACCAGTCATATGCCTTGAGCACCCACTGTCAACCATCCATACATTTCCCTTTTTGGATAGTCTACGCACCTTAGTTGAGTCACTCGCCATGAGACACGCAAGCTTTGAAGCAATCACTTCATCATCGGTTTTTCAATCGCCTTCGCCGAGATTGTCCCATGTATCATCGAGAGTATGTCTCTGCGCAAGACCAACAACGTTAGCAACTTCCTCTTCTTCTTCCTGTTTCACCTCGGTTTACGTGTCGTCCCATGTAGCCTTCATTGCTTTCTTCTTTGGGTATTTGTTCTTAAGTTTTGGACAATTAACCTTGAGATGACCGGTTTGTTGCATTCAAAACATCTTGGTTGGTCGTCTCCTTTCTCATGACTATCACCTTTGTTATACCTGCATTTCTTTGAAAAATCACCTTTCCTAAACTTGTTAAACTTCATGAATTTTTTGAATTTTTTAGCAAGCATAACCATGTCTTCTTCATCGATTCATCATCGATTCAACCACTTTCTTTCCGATTTAGAAAGCCCATCCCCACCGCAAGAGCAAGAGACCTATTTTCTTTTACCGCTTCCTTTTCCCGGGTTTTCTTAGCACCCAACACCACTTCAAATGCTAGAAGAGACCCAATTAAATCTTGATGGGAAGAGTACCAATATCCTTAGCTTCGGTGATAGCACATGTCTTAGGAAAAATTCACGATCCAACGACGCAAGTATCTTTCCATTCAAGTCCTTTGTAGAATACTTTTTACCAAGTGCTCTCAAGTTGTTAACAATTAAATTCAGCCTCTGGTGCATGGCAGCAACAGTTTCACCTTCCTTCATCTTGAAGACTTCATACTCAGAAGTAAGAACTCAGATTTTTGTATCTTTTACTTGGCTTGTACCTACATGAGTAGCTTCTAGACAATCCCAGATTTCCTTAGCAGTCTGACAACCTTTTACCCTACCATATTCTTCTTCACATAGTGCAAGATGTAGAATGTTCATTGCTTTGGCATTCAAGGAGATTTTGTCAAGTTCGGACTTTCTCAATTCACTCAAGTCAATGGTATAGATGTCTTCAACAGGTACTTCTTCTGCTTTACCGGTTTCTTGAGTTTTTGTGGAATCACCAACATCAGCATCACCTGGTTTTGTAATTTTGATCCTCATTGGAGTGAGCGGTCCATCAACAATAATCCTCCACGATTGTAAAATCTATAGCACGCACATGACATTTCATTCGACTACTCCAAAGAGTCGTAGTTAGTTCCATCAAATAAAGGTGGCCTATTAAAAGACATTCCTCTTTAATAAAAGACCCCATGATCGAGAAAAATGCGAGATGTTAAGCTCTATATGCGCTTTCGCTTTGATACCAATTGTTGGACTAAACGATAACCTTAGAGGGGGTGAATAAGGTTATAGGCTAAAAATAATACTTTTGAATTTTCGAAAAAGTTTGATGATAGTTTAAAACCAATGCGGAAAAGGGTTTAAACTAGAAGCTAATATGCGCGATTACTACGGTGTAGAAAAACAACTCGATTATATAGCAAAGAATAGCAAAATGCAACGATTAACAATAATGTAGAGAATACACACAGCAATTCAATTTCTATAATCATAACAATATAGCCAGTAACACAAATGCGATAATATCGAACTCATCAATAGTAACGCAACACACTAACAATGATTATACTTATAATACGAAACAATGCAAGTAGCAGTAATGTCAATTTTGATATAGTAATATCAATTTAGTAAACACGATTATATTGAAACCAAACAACAACAAGTCAAAATTGAATTTTACAGTAACAAATATTTCACTTAACAGTAATATAGAAATTGCGATGCACTGTTAACAACGATTATCTTAATAGCACAAAACAAAGCAACTAACAGTAATATCGATTTCAACGGTTGCAATATAAATTTAACAGAACGCTAATAACAACTAAACAAGAATGAAAAGCGCAAGAATAAATAAAGAGATAAGGGAAAGAATGACACCGCGATTTTTCGAGGTTCGGATTGAAGTCCTACTCCTCGGCCTCCGGCTTTGCAACCTTTGGACTTTGGGAAAATAACACTATAATGGTGAAGATGCTTCTTCAAAGTCTTACAACTCACGCCACTTTTCAGCAACAACAAAACCTCTCAATTTCCCCAATTGAGAACCCGAGCTCCCCGCTTAGGATTTCTACGATCCAATCTCCCCGATCGAACCACCCAAGAATCAATTTCCCAGGATTTCACAAGAACACTAAACGCCAAGAAATAAGATGAATACAATTGAAACTATAATCGATCAATCAAGTGTATAACCATAAGAGTTGAGAGAGATGATATGATGATGAAAACCCTAGAATGAAATTTGAAGAACGAAGAAGATGATCAAAGGTTTCTAGGAGTTTCACGTTTTCTTTTTTTTCTTTTTTTTTTTGAGATGTTGCGGATCTGAGTTTTGTTCTTTGTTCTCTCTCACCAAGTTACGTGAAAACCCTAGGTTTTCTATTTATATCACTTAAGAGAATATGACCGTTGAAAGTTGTTTTTCCAAAATAAAGTCTTTTAAAAACAAGCAAGCCACTAATCGATTCATGGCTTTACCAAAGGAAGTGGGAAATCGATTTATGGCTTATAAAAACAAGGGAAATCGATTTCTTGCCTCCAAGGAAAGAGGAAATCGATTTTGGGCTATACTAATCAAGCCATTAATCGATTTTGCACTTTTAAAAACACAAAGTCATCAATAGATTGTTTTCTTTCCTTTTTCAAAGCATACAGACCATGATTTTAAAGAAAACATTTTTCTAAAACAATTTTATTTTTAATCATCATCTCTCAACTACGAATGTTATAAGACTTGGGTAATACGATCTTACATGAGTCCTACGCAAAGCGATATAAGTCTTCAATGCTTGAGCGGCTTTTCGTCCGAGCTTCTACAACTTTGAGTTAGCTTCCGAAGCTCTCTTGTTCATCGCCCTGCGCTCTTATATTTTTCCTGCGCTTTACCTCAAGTAAATTATCAGTAACTTGTAATTTGTTATCATTCAAAACAAGGAATGTTTGCCCTTGACACAACAAATAGTTTTATGCATGTTTGGTATGTTAAATAGATATTTGGCTCTTTTACCTAAAATCAGTTGTATTCGTCTAGAATTGATTCTAGTAAAAACTATAAATTGTAGCTTCGGATGTGACCTATAATCGATTCTACTATTGTATATTTACATTTTTCATAATTACCTTTCATTATATTTATCTTAGTTACTTTTTAAAATTATATTCTCTAGTTGTAATTTAAATTATATTACAAATATTTAAAGTACTAGTATAATTTACCCGTGTCCGCACGGGTCGAAATTCATTTGTTTAGACACCGTAACGTAATTACTTCAACTATTTTAAATATTTATATAATAATAGCAAATTAAATTTAGATTTTTTTCCACAAATTAAATTTAGATTTATATATTTATATATAATTATATATTATAATTTCAAATGGGATGTGGGGTTTTGTCCAGGAAAGAATTTTGTTTCCTGTCTTATAATATTTTGTAATAATTAAATGAAGGAAAATTAATATAAAAGTATTCAAACAAAGTACTAAAACGAAAATTGAAACTGATGAAAATATGATTATCATCTAATGTATTCTGAATGAGTACATAGAAAAGCATATTACTTTTACTAATACCAGAAGGAAAAGGATATACGATAATAAAATGTCTCATCTATTTTGTAATATATCTTTCATAATTTGTTTTTGCTAAGCGTGTGATCCTGTGTGAATTCGATTTTTTTGTTATAAGCAACGCGGGTATACATCTCATTTTATCATAAAATTTTAAATTATTTTTTGGAACCTTTAAAAATGCAGTTATATGTGTTCGTGTGTTATATGACACGTCGATTTATTTGTACACTGTCTTTTATCCATTAATTATGATATATAATATATATGTTTATTCATTTATCTATTTTTATATATATAGTGAGTATTTTTTTATTGTGAGTATTTTTTTATAAACTCGTCCTAAAGAATTTTTTATATGGGTTCTTAAAGAACTTTTTTATAGTGAGTATTTTTATCTATATATTATCATTCTACTTTTGCCAATATAATGAGTATTTTTTTTATATTATTTGACTATTTAAATGTTAATTTCAATTCAATATATGTATATTCTATATTGCGAAAGAATCCTTATGGTATTTTTTATATTCCTATAAAGAAACTATAAACGAGAAAAATCAAACTAACACTTCAGGAGATTATTAGAATATGAAAAATCAAGTCTTATTGGATGCAATCTTTATATAAAAATCTTTAAGATTATATAAAGATTAATATCTAAAAACCTAAATAGTAATACATAATCTGTCTATTGATGATAACTTAACTAAACTCATTACTCATCAAATCACTACGCCAAAATGGCTAAAAAAGAGCGCTACATACCCAGCGTTTTTTAATAAACGCTGCGTATATAGAGGACGAGATAGGCACATACCCAGCGTTTTTCAGCAAACCCTGCGTATAGAGAGGACGAGATTGCACATACCCAGCGTTTTTTAATAAACGCTGCGTATAGAGAAGACGAGATAGCCACATACCCAGCGTTTTTCAGCAAATGCTGCGTATAGAGAGGACAAGATTGCCACATACCCAGCGTTTTTGAGGAAACGCTGCGTATAGAGAGGACGAGATAGCCACATAATCAGCGTTTTTTAGAAAACGCTGCGTATGTTAGAACGAAAAACCACATATTCAGCGTTTTTTAGAAACGCTGAGTATTGTTTTAATTTTTTTTTTTGCGATTCGCTTTTTCTCTCTAACTTCTCATTTCCCTTCGCGCTTCTTCTCTCTCTCACCTCTCTGCGTGTTGTTCTCCTCTCTCTCTCAAAGAAAAACCCACAAACCCACACAACGAGCTCTCCTCACTCTCGTGAATCCTCAACCCGTAAAAGAGAGTTTTTCCTCTGTTGTTGAATCGGTTCTATCCGAATCCTTCCCCGAGGCTGGAAAAAGCCCCCAAACTTGAAAACCCCAAACCCGCAAACCCAGAAAACCCCAAACCCACAAACCCCCAAAACCCACAATAACCCCCAAACCCACAATAACCCCCAAACCCACATTGCTTGTCTCGTGAATCCTCTCAATCCCTCACTCGTGAATCCTCTCCCAAGCACCCTTGGTCTTCTCATTGCTTGTCTTCATCTTCTCTCAAAGGTTAGTTCTCTATTTTGTTTTTTGGTTTTTAGGTTTTTTGATAGGTTGGAGATGAATGTAGTTTGATTGGAGAGGAATATGTTGAATGTGTGAAAAAAATATTTGATAGGAGAGGAATATGTTGAATGTAGTTGTATGTGTTTGATATGTTTAAAATTAGTTGAATGTGTTAAAAATATTATGCAAATTGTTTGTTAGGTTTTGGGAGTTTTTTTGTCTGAGCTTCGCGATCGTTGTTCGAATTTGTCCCTGGTTCGAGAGTTCGTTCTAGTTCGAGTTCACATTTGGTTGGATATTTGTCGGTGTTGCTTCCACTTGTTCGTGTACTTTTTTTTTGTTCTTTTGTTTATTTTATATGAAGAATTAATGACTATATAGAAGACATCAAAGTCTTTGATTTGTTTAGTTGAAACTACTAGCTAGTTGATCGAATGTCTTAGCTTCAATAAAATTGTAAATTCTCTTATCCGAATTTATTATAGATATTGGGACATTATGGATAGAAAGTGGATGTCTCACAATAAATGCCCAAGGAATATAGAGATGGAGTGGATTATTTTGTGAATTGTCTTTGTTAAGCGTTTAGGAGATCTAGTAATATGATATGTCCTGTTTACGTTGTTGCTATGTAAAATCGTTAATGCGCACGCGAGTTGACAGGACATTTAAAGGGTAATGGAATTGATCAAACTTACACTTGTTGGACAATGCATGGTGAGGAAAGAGTTGAATCTTTGAATATGGGTAATAGTCTTGAGAGATGTGCCGGTTGACACCGAAATACCTACATTTGTTGGGGATGAATTTGAAGAGATGGCAAAGGCTTTTGAAGACGATCTTAATGACCATCCTCAAATGTTTGAGAAGTTGATAACGGATGCGAGAGACGCCGTTGTATGAGGTTGTCTTCGAATTCACAAAATTATTGGATGTGATAAAGTTGTATAACTTGAAAACTTGCCATGGATGGACGGATAAGAGCTTTCTTGAATTACTCACACTATTGAAAGAAATGTTTAGAAGGATAATGTGCTCCCCTTCTCGGACGTATGATGCAAAACAAATGTTAGGGTCCATTGGCTTGAACTATGAGAAGATACACGCTTGTCCCAATGATTGCATTCTATTTCGGAATGAACAGGCATTTTTAAAGTCGTGTCCTAAATGTAATGCATCGCGGTATAAAAAGAAAGATTCTGCTCCAGAAGATGACTCTTGTGGTATTTTCCCATAATTCCTCGATTTAGGCGTATGTACTGTAGTTCAGAAGATGCAAAACACTTGACATGGCATGAGGATGAAAGGATTAAAGATGGCATGTTATTTACACACGGCGGATTCTCCGCAATGGAAAAATTTGATATTGATTATCCCGATTTGGGTTGGATCCAAGAAACCTACGACTTGCATTGTCTGGCGATGGTTTTAACCCGCACGATATCGAGTAGCTCCCACGATTACATGGCCCGTGATATTGGCGATTTATAACTTACCTCCATGGCTTTGCATGAAACGCAAATATATGATGTTGTCTTTGTTAATTTCTGGGCCCAAGCAACCGGGAAATGATATTGATGTATACTTGGCTCCTTTAATTGAAGACTTGAAGCTAATGTGGGAGAATGGAGTAGAGGTGTATGATGGGTTCGAGAGAAGAAAGTTTCAACTTGAGGGCTATGATTTTTGGCACAATTAATGACTTTCCAAAGATACGACAATCTATCGGAGTACGAGACGAAAGGTCGGTGTGCATGCCCTATATGTGAAGATAACACCGATTGGATGTGGTTGGAACATGGTAGGAAGAATATCTACCACGGTCATCGTAGATTTTTGCCATCTACTCATCGATGATCATTGTTGAAAAAGGCATTCAATGGGAATACCAAAACCCGTAAAACTCCCATGGCTTTGTGGGTGAACAAGCTGTTTGAAAAGGTGAAAGATTTGAACATTAAATTTGGGAAGCCTTTTGCAGGAGAGGTTGCCAAACGGGGGTGGAAGAAAAAGTCGATTTTCTTTGAGTTGCCATACTGGAAGTCATTATATGTAAGACACTTCATTGATGTGATGCATGTTGAAAAAATGTCTTTGAAAGTGTCATTGGTACCTTACTCAATATTCCGGGAAAGACTAAAGATACCATCAACTCGAGGTTGGACTTGCTTAGTATGGGGTTGAGACCAGGTGGGTCAGATAAAGAAGGGTACACGTACACATATCTACCTCCGTGACTCATACTCTATCTAAAAAGGAGAAGACCGTGTTTTGTAAGTTTCTTCATGGAGTAAAAGTTCCAGAGGGTATTCTTCAAATGTTACAAACCTTGTATCCATGAAAGACCTCAAGTTAAAGTCTTTAAAGTCCCATGATTGTCATGTTCTAATGGAGAATTTGCTCCCCATTGGTATACGGTCCATTTTTCCTAAGAAAGTGCGCGGGGACGCTAACCAAACTTTGTTACTTCTTTAAGGCGATTTGTAGTAGAGTGATTGACCCTAGAAAGTTGCCATCATTGCAAAGAGAAATTATCTTGTCACTTTGTGTGAGCTTGAGATGTATTTCCCACCTTCATTTTTGACATAATGATTCATCTAACGATTCATTTGATTAGAGAGACACAATTGTGTGGCCCATGTTACATGAGATGGATGTATCCGTTTGAGCGTTACATGAAGATATTAAAAGGATATGTGAAAAACTGATCACGACCTGAGGGTTGTATTGTTTGTTGCGCCCGAAAAAGTCCCTGAGGGGTTTTTCTTCGTTTACAACTTTTTAAAACAATGAAGTCGCCACCAATATTTTTTATAAAGAAAATATTGAAGAAAAACCTTTTGGAAGGCGGATGACCTTTTGGAAAACCAGGAAGATTTGGGTTGAAATTCGGTTAGGCATGGGAAGGTATTTCACACACTCCTTTCTATCGAAAGGGAACCTTTAATTAAACATGTGGTTTTAAGCGTTGATTTGGAAAATACTTAAATTTGTCTCTTGATTGAAAAGACTTAATGAAAATTTTCATTTTCTACGTGATTTGCGGAGTGCAGCTTTTTTTTTGAAAGGAAAAACGTTTTTGGTTTGTTGTGTTTGACGGAGGGAGTGATGTGAGTAAGACATCACATGAAATGGGGGTAAGGGGCGTGGGTTTCAAAATTGAACAGAAGGCAACCGAACTTGCTTTTTATAAAGGTAAACATTGTTTGACCCAAAAGTATTAAATAAAAGGAAAAATGAATATACAAAATAAAATAATAGAGAAAGCGACAAAGCTGATTGTGACTTGAGAGAAGGTGGGAGCCAACAGCTCCTGCATGTGTTCTCTCTCTAATGAAAGGAAATACTAATAATAATATTATATGATAATAATCAAATGAACTAAAACAAAGAATAAAAAAGACATACAAAGATCTCAAGTGGAGAAACCCACTTCAACGTCGTTTCCTCCATGAGAGAGAGAGAGATTCACTTCACTTCCATGTGAGAGAGAACTCCTCTTCCACTAAACAACAACGGCCAGAAACGACCACCACTCACGTTGGTCGATGTTGGGTTTCCATTGGGTGAGTTCCTTTTTTTTTATTTCTTCTCCTTCTTCTCAGTTTCTGTTAGGGTTGGCGGTTCGGTTTTGTGAGAGGTGGTTTGCGACTGGTGGTTCGGTTTTGTGTAGGTGGCTCAGTTTTGGGTGAAGGCCGAAGGTGGGAGAGGGGTTTGCGTTTGGGCGACGGTTCGGTGGCTGGGTGAGTGATGGTAGTTGTTTGGAGGCGGTTTGGTGTGGGGGCCGAAGGTGGGAGATGGAGTTGATGGTTTCAGGAAGTGTTTGAATGGTTAGGGTTTTAGTGTGAAACCCTAATTTTTTTTGTGTGGTGAGTTTTCCTTGAAACTTGTATCCCCCCTTTGACCACTGTCTGATCTTCCTTTTATACTAGAAAACTAGGTTTAAGCATTTAATTTCGTTTTTTTTGGGCTTTGACTAACTTTGACCCTTCTTTTTTTCAGATCTGCAGCCCAAATCAGCAGTTGGAGAGCAGCTGAAAAACCCTAATTGCACCTCTGTATTTTTTGCATTTTTCCTATTATTTTCAGATTCCTATTTTTTTGTACATTTTGTATTACCTTTGTTTGCATTTTTAGGACTTTTGGACATTTTGAACACTTCTAAATTGTAAATAAAATTAAATAGATTTTTTTGCATTTTTGGACTATATAAAATAAAAAATAATAATAATGAAGAGAATAAATTGGACCAAATACAAAAGTGAATAGGGCCCCCACTAAATGAACATGTTAGAACGAGGCCCGAATAGAAGAAATGACCAGTTAAACAATAAGCGCTAAAAATTAACTTGGAACCACGTGCGCCAGGCCCAAGCCAAAATGATAAGCCCAATAGTGAGAAAAGCGACTTAAATAAGCCCACTTAGGTTCGATTAGGCCCAAACATCGAGATTAAACTGAAGAATGCGCGAAAAGATCGATCATTCGCGCGCATGCCTAGCTTAAGTAACGGTATTTCGGTTTAATTGAACGGATAATTGAAATTGGCTTAAATTAAAAAGGACACTATTCTAACAATTTGTAATCGCGTGATCTCGAAAAACAAATTGAATAAAGCAAGTGACAAAAAGAAGACAGACAAAATTAGGGTATTACATTGTTGAGCGCTACATAGTTGAAGAAGCTGTTGAGTTCTGCACCGCCTATCTATCTAGTCTTGAATATTCTGCGGGACTTCCAAGTTCTCATCACTTAGGAAGCATTAGTAAAGGGATGTCAGGATATAAAATAGTGATGGTGTCAAGGGAAGAACTACATCAAGCACACTTATATGTTTTGCACAATGATAGTGAGGTTGATTCATATGTTGCCAAGCACATGGACATACTTAAGAGTGATTACCCATATAAGAGTGAAGTTTGGTTAACAAAGGAACACAATCGGAGTTTCATAGTGTGGTTAAAAGACCACATTGATTTCGAGTTTGTTATGAATCCTACTTCGATTTCAAAAAGATTGAGATGGTTAGCAAAAGGTCCAAATATGCATGTTTTCTCTTACACCAGCTATCTAATTAACGGTTACACGTTTTATACAAAAACCCATGATGATCAGAGTAAAATGCAAAATAGTGGGGTGACTCTTGTTGCTCAAGCTATGCATACATCAAGTGCCAAAGACAGAAATCTCATATACGCGAATATGTCATACTTCGGGGTCATTGAACAAATATGGGAGTTGGATTACACCATGTTTTAGGAGTCTATGTTCCAATGTAAGTGGGTTGACAATAATAATGGTTTACAGATTGATGAGTCGGGGTTCATGCGGGTGAATTTCAAGAAGTTGGGATATAAATATGAGCCTTTTATTTTGGCATCCCAAGCTCAACAAGTGTTTTATGTCACTGATCCAATTGATATCAATTGGTCTATTGTTTTACTGACAAAAAAAAATTAGTGAATTACATTTATGATCAAGAAACCAATGATGATGGTATCGAGGACGACCCTTTCATGGGGACATCACTAGTAGAGGAAAGTACTTATAGAGAGGATGTTGTGTATGTTAGAAAGGATCATACTGATGGAATTACGATTCGTCAAAAACAAAGTACCAAGGAGCGAATTGCAAAAAAAAATTATAGAAGAAAAGGAAAAGGTAACCGACATAGATGTTATTTTATAGACATGGATGTTATTTTCATCTTCTTTGACTAATTATTTATTTTTTTGTTGGATGTTTTTTTTAATTGGATAAATATAACAAACAATGATTATGTTTTATTGCAGGTAAGATGGCAGATCATATTGATCATGATAGCAGTCATGATAGTGATCATGATGTTGGAAACTATATCAGGAAGCGTGCTCCTCGTGGAATGACCGTAAAAAAGAATATCATCAACCGGATAAGTAAAGGAAAAGAAAAATTAAATGTAAGTTACTAATTAATTGCTAATTAACTTCATTCAATACTAAGTTTTAATTGTTTGTGATCTAATTTACTATTTACATAATGCAGGTCCAATGGAATGTTAAGGGTTTGCCAATTGGAGAAAACAACACTCATTTGGTTACTTTCCTTGGTAGTAAGGTAAAACAAATGATACCAATAACAATCACTACTTAGGTTCACACAAAAAATCCCGTTTTGAAGAAACAAAAACATGAGTTGTGGTTAACAATACAGGTATATAATTTTAGATCTTTTTGGTTATCTTATTTAGTAATTTTGTAGTCACATATATATATATATATATATATATATATATATATATATATATATATATATATAAATTTATTTATATCATTTTCATTGATTGTGCATAAGCGAGAAATATTTTGATGTGGATGATTCTAAAAAGACTGGATAATGAAGGAGGAAGGAAAGTTACATAAAAATTTGAACGACATTGACAAAAACTTGGCTGAAAGATGATAATGGAAACATCAATTGGAATCCTCCACCAATATATAGTGGGTTTATTTAGGAGGAGGATTGACACACATTTGTTAGGATACGCACCAAGATCCAAACTTCTTGGTTAGTGCTACTATCTATTAAGTTATAACATAAAATATATTTGACAATTATCTATTATACATTAATGTATACTTATCTCTCTTAATAGAAAGCAAGTCAACGAGAATCGAAAGTGTGCTTACGGGTTGTGAGTATCCTTATAGAGGCGGTGCTACTCCATATCAACATATTGAAGAGAGATTGGTAAGGCACAATAAGCTTGATTTTTTTAGTTTCATGAAACTTTTTATAAATAATTTCTTAACATTTGGTAAATTTAAATATAGTTGGTGGAGAGTGGGAAAGATCCTACTAAAGAAGGTGTTGAGCGGCATGTTTTGTGGGTAGAGGTCGACTAAACAAAGAAAAAGAGATTGTTGATCCTAAAACTAAGGAGGTGTCTGAAAGAATTGTAAGTATTTCCTAAATTCAAGCTCACTGATTTTAATTGTAACTTTTATGATTTTTATTATGTATTATACTTTTGTTTTGTGAATCAGGAAGCCATATCACGATCGATTGTCACAGGGGAGAGCTCACCGATTGCTCTCAAAAGGAAATCCTTACACGTGCCTTAGGTAAAGAAGAATACTCGGTCGCGCATGAGGGTGCTTTGGATTTGGCATTGCTCCAACCGAGTACTTTGGACCAAAAACAGAAAGTCTATGATGAGAATCATGATTGTCCACAATTTAGAAAGATGATGGCATTATATGAAAGTTTGCAAGCTCAACTTAATGATATCCGATCGCATTATGGTCATGTTATGCCACCGGCACCATCCCCTGCTACACATAGCAGTGCATGAGATAGTTGCACCATGCCGTCAACTAAGGTATTAATTGTTTTTTATTACAATAAATAAGGAATTAATCTCTCTTTATTGTACATATATATATAACATCAAATAATGTCTTTATTATTTTGTGGTTTATAATTGATTTAGGACAACAATGAGTGTGAGTGTGAATTGTATATCTCAAACCCACATGAAATGGTTGCAATAGGCTTCACATGTAACGAATTGGGTCCCTTGATGTACAATTTACCCCTACCTCCAAATCATGTTAGAGTCAGAGTTGCGGTACCAATTAGAGAGGATGCACCATTGCCTGTTCCAATTGTGATGATTGATATCTTGGCGATTGTTACAAGCGATTGGTACCTTTGTGGCATGGCCATCGGACCTTGTCGTTGTAAGTGACAATATATTTGTAACTAACTAATTATAATTTTTGTCATATATTTTGTGCTAACTAAGTAATTATTTTTGTTTATACATAGATACGCCAAAATGCAAAATCTAAGAAAGTGTCTCTTGGCAAGAAAATGTCTCCTTTGAAAAGTGTTGGTAAGGAAAAATCTATTGGCAAGAAAGTGTCTCGATCCACCCCTTCTACAAAAAGTGTCTCAGTCCACCCCTTATGCGAAGTTTCTCACCGCCTCTCCTCCAAAAGTGTGATCGCCCTCCTCTTCGCGCAAGTGAATCATCCCTCCTTCTCCAATTGTGTCTCACCGCGCTCTTCCTCTTCCATTAATGAAGCTTATAGGAATATTGGTCAGGCCGACACGTACGAGAAATACGTAATGAAGGAGACAGACCTTATCATAATGTTTGATGAAGAAATTTTTGGATTTAGCGGTCCAGTAATAGTCGGACGTGAGGATATCCGTGTTGTATGTGATTCGGATGAGGCAACCGGTATTGTTATGAATATATATGTCAGGTACTATATGTAATTTATTATTTAACATTGTCAAATTTATTTTATTATATCGTTAATTTTATATATATATATATATATATATATATATATATATATATATATATATATATATATTTATATATCTAAATGTAGGTACTTGTATGCGAGGACATTGTGGTCCCTTAGAAGCAGACACATAGATTTTTGTTCTTGTGTCAGGAAAGTACAACCTTTCATCAAGTGGATCGCACCGCCAAATTATCAATCACTTGTGGAACAAAACCGAGTTGTTGTTCAAACTTATGTCATCGAGCGCTTCAATGAAGCTCAAACTAGAAGTGATGATGCCTTACTTCTAGCACTTGCAGGTTACTCTAGGGTGAGAAATTTTACCCATTCTTATATAACATGCATTTTTAAATAGTAGTCAATTACTTATTAAGTAAATTTATTTTGTAGGAGACATTGGGTTTTGTTTGCAATTAATCCTAGCAAACAAACCGTGTATTACCTTGACTCCTTCAAAATCATTACCAAAACCACATCGAGTTTGTGGAGCTTTTTAATGAGTGTGTTTATTTAGTTCATTCTGCATATTTCTTACTTTTACTTATATATGTATATATTGTTATTAATATAGTTATATGACATTCTATTCAACGCTTTAAGCACATATTGGGAGTGGATAAATTAATGGTTAAATGGTTACCAATAATTGTAAGTTTCTAACTTATACATTACATTATTTTGTCAAAAAGCGTATTCAACTCAATTTAACAATTAACTAATCTTATGTTTTGTAGTGTCCTAGACAATTCAATAACATTGATTGTGGGTATTATGTCATGAAATATATGCGAGGATATTATTACCCAAAAGAAAACGACTATCCCCGTCAGGTATCTACTTATAATATATTTTTATATGATTTCGATTTAATAGTGGTTCTTTCCAATATTTAACCATTTCAATTCTAATTTTATTTATTTATATAATTTCAGTATTTTTGCGATTGTCAGTGCCAGACATACTCTATTGAGCGACTTCTTTCGAGCTTAGGGGAGAATGGTGCAGTTATGTCTCCCGTTTTTTTTAAAGTTTGATTTGGATACATATAAGTTAGCTAGCTAGTTTTTGGTTCATAATATTGTAACTTGATAGCTTGTTTTGGATACATATGAATTAGATAATGAAACTTCTTAACTATTTTGTTTTGGTTCCTCTTATGTAATTTGTTTCTGTTAGCACTCATTCGGTTCCTCTTAGCAATTTTGTTTTGGTTCCTCTTATGTATTTGTTTCTGTTATGTATTGGATTGGATTGGCTGTACAAGTAACTTGTAAATATAAAAAGAAAAACACACAAAACAGAAAAAAATTAAAAAAAAAATTTAGGCAATATTCAGCGCTTTTAATGAAGCGCTGCGTATTTGGTAACGCAAATAGGTAATATTCAGCGCTTTTAATAAAGCGCTGCGTATTTAGTAACACAAATAGGCAATATTCAGCGCTTTTAATGAAGCGTTGCGTATCTGGGGCAATATACAACGCTTTTTAACAAGCGATGCGTATCTGGGAAGACAATGGGGAAATATTCAGCGCTTTTTAAGAAGCGTTGCGTATTTGGTAGGACGCTTGGGCAATATTCAGCGCTTTTTAAAAAGCGCTGTGTATCTGGGAGGACGTGTTTGGCAATGGGTGGCGCTTTTAGGGAGTGCTGCCCATTGTTGGAGTGGAATCACCAGCGCCACGTTCAGCAGCGCTGCCCATGGATGAAAAAAAACGCTGCCCATCTACTAGATCTGTTGTAGTGAATTTAAATCAAATCCCTAATATAAAATAGGTACCTAACAACCATTAAACACGTGAAAAAGTACGTAAGATCTGAACAATTTTTTAAGTCATAACATTCTCAAAAATATAAAATAATGTACCAAAGTTTTTATTTAAAATAGCAATGAAGAACGGTTTAACAATAATGTGTTATGCTTATGAAACAACAGAGCTAAGTAGTCGACTTGGTTAAAAATTGCATTGAATTTAGAAGGGGATGGGTTCGATTCCCTGCTTTGTCATTTTTGGTTTATATTTAAGTGAATTAAATATACGTGATGCGGATTGATGAGGTGGATTAAAATTGTCTTGATGTCATTATTGACATGGATGCCTAGGTGGACAATTCATAGTTTATTATAATATAGATATCCCATTTTTTTGAGATTAATAGATATCCCATTTTACATCTTTCATAATTGTCCTTCACTAAATTTGGATATTCTATAATTGCCCTTTACTACATTGCATATGTACTTCAAATTATCTCTGTATTCTCTAATTGTAATTTTAATTTAGATATTTTATATACTTATTTAGTATTTTTGTTGTCTATTTTATAATTGCCCTTTATCTTAGTTACTTATTTAGAGTTTTAGCCACGCTCATTGTGGTCTCTACCAAATTTCGAGGATTAGTATTTGAAGTTCGCACAAAAGATATTCGGTTTATATCACAAATGTAATTTTAATTGAGACCCATTTTGGTAATTTCATATCTAAAAGCAATTCTAATTCAATCTATCCAAACAACAATAATAGATGGCAAAGTGTCTTTTCCAAAACTTAACCAAGTCGCGGGATCGAATCCAGGTGGCAGGTATCAGCGATGTTAAATCTCTTGAGGGAGAGCTTTGCCGCCAATTGTGGTCTACCTTTTCAGAGGATTAGTCTCTGTGATTGCTTGCAGAGGATCTGGTTTATACAAAAAAAAAGATTTTTTTTTGTTACAATTGAAAAAGTGGAAAAGAAAAAAAAACAGGAAAAGAACTTGATTCTACAAACAACTACTCCTCTAGCATCTTCATCAATAAGCTTCAGAAGTTCTCGAGGACACGAATTAAGCTCCACTAAATCTTGAGAAGCATGAGCTCCCATTTTAGTCAACATATCTGCACACCGATTCGCTTCACGGAAGTTATGGAAAACAACACACGACTAGTTTCTCTTCAATAAAGCTTGGGTGCGGGAAACTTCATTACTATAATGATGAAATCGGCCGACACCATTGAGGACATAGTTTACTACCACTAGTGAGTCTAACACACAATGAACCCTTGAATCTCAGCATAAATAATGTTAACATGACCACAGTTCAACAATAATAGATAAAAATCACTTTTTAAGAAAAATATCCAAGTAAAAATTACGTCACGTTTAACTCACTTTTAATTGAAATTAATTATGCAAAATCAATGCTATCAAAATTAATTCTGGTCCAAACATCCACTTGATTATAATGGGATATGTTATTAAGACAAAAATAATAATGGGATCTGTTATATGCATGCATGTTTCATTATGAACATAAATTGAACCTTTATAAAACTATGTTTGGCAAAAAGTAGCATACAACCATCGGATAGCGCATAAGTTAGTTTATAGCAGATGAGGTAGTGTATCAAATTTAAAGTGTTTGGTAAAATTAGCAGTTGAAGTGGCTTTTAAAATAAAATTACGTAAATAGACATTTGTAATTAATATTTAAAAATGAGGGAGAAACTCATTTAATGAAGGATAAATGAGAAATTTAATTAAAATAATGAAGGTAAAATTGAGAGAAAAAAATGAAACGCTATAAGCTCAAACGCTACTTCAAGCAGCGTTTCAAATAATACTATAAACTAGTGAAAAAATACCAAAAATTAATTGTACAAAACACTTGTAACTAACAGATCTGTGACCTGCTATAAACTAACGAATCAACATTGTCAAACAGAGCTTAAATGTGCAAAATGCAATAGCCTAAATGATATCAAGAAAAATAATTCTCCTTTTCGTTCGTCCTTTTAATCATTTTATTTTAACCGACAATGGCCTCGTTAAATAAAATGTTTCATGTTGCCTTGTGTCAGTTGTGTCTTAATCATGAATGTTCTCTTCTTCATAATATTTGTACCCAATGTGAAGACCAAGTTAAATGACATGAATCACCCCATATAGCTCTGGCAATTGGCACTGTTGTTCTTCAAGTGGCAAATACAAAGGTCTTAAAATCATTATGAATCTATCATTAGGTTTTTACTTTTGGTATGTAAATTGTACTAGTGCATTCAAAGGTTGGGAAATTACAAACATGATATGGCTCACAAAATTCAAATAAAGTAAAGTGAATCACTAAAAATGAAGAGAGACAATGCGTCAAAAAAAAAATGAAGAGAGACAAAAAGACACACACGTACAAAGAGAAGCCCAGTAAATATCATATTTTGGTTTTACTTCCTCTTATCCACAATATAAGAAAAAAATAGTGAATTTTAGTGGTGCACAATATAAGAAACTAACATATTTTTAATGTGTATTAAATGATCGATCTCAAATTTACCTTTATTTAGTGGGGTAGTTAAAAATGATGTCATTAAATGATAATAGCTTTTTTGTCTTAATTTGTGTAATATATTGTGTTTTTTTTATCTTATATTGTAAATCAGAGGAAGTTTATCTTTATTATTGTTGGTTCAAGTAATAAGTAAACTTATTGTCAAAAAAAATTACTAAACTTGAGTTTATCTTTGTGATAAAGAATAAATTCAATGCCGGCAACAAAATCATAATAATGTTCAAAAACCTATTAATTAATTAAGATTAAATGATCAAATAAAAAGGTATGTAACCCACTTTTGAACAAATACAGTAATATTTAATCGCTTAGCCATGTTTCAACTCCGAATCAAATTCTTCTTGTCAAAAAAAAAAAAACTCCGAATCAAATTCTTGATCTCATCAACTATATTTTCTCAGTTTTGCATATTTTATTCTTCTGTACTTTCATTTTCTTTATTCTCTTTTCATTTTGCCTTGCCCAATTACTCACGTACTATAATAAATAAATAAAAAATTTGTCTTAGGAGAGTGCTACCAGCACTGCCATTTTTTCTACCCACATTCTCCCCTTTTTCAAATTAAGAAGACCCAAATAAACCCAACCTACCAATATCATGTGACATAAATGGTAGATACTTGAAACAAATATGGATACAGATGGACTGTTGGTTCTGTTCTCGGTAGACGCATCAGACACATTCACGACGACATGACTATATTTAATTAATTAATTTACGAGTTTTTATTTTATTTGTCACAATAACTAAGAATTGTTTATTTTGTAGATATTTCGTACATGTGATCACAGATGCGAAGAGACGAGGAATTGATACCCGATAGTACCATGGTAAGTAACTCGGACGACACTGACTCGGGTCCATGGCAGGAGTAGTCTGGCCGACAACACATTGATCACTCAGAGGCCAGTTGGCCTACTGCATGATGATTTCTCTATCTCGTGGACAACCCACAAGCGGAGGACTTGGGATGCCATAACCATTGCAAGCTGCCGGAGGCACCTACCTGGCATGTAAGGTACTATGATGTTGTCCTAGCGAAGAAATCCCTGTATAAAGACATATGGTCAAACTCTCTATGGTCTCGGTAGCCCTCGAACAGTCTCCAAATGACGTCATCGAGAGTCAATACATGATCAATAGCCCACGCCCATTGGCCACATTGATCTATAAGTCTTGAACTAATAATAACCACTTGGCCTCCATTTTGGTACAACTCTTGCTAGCGAATATGGTGTAACACAACAAAAGCAGTAGGTATGCCCTTGCAGTAAATATCCACAGGCCTTGTATTTGATGTTCTCTATAGACCACCCTAGCCCACTCAAATCGAAAATATGCTTCCCTAGAGCCTTTCGTCTCCTCTACAGCCTCTCCTGCACTTCCTAAAAAATCGCCAGATGAATGGTCGTCTCAATAGTCACAGATTGAGGGGGAGGTGTAAAAGGAGTCTGATATGGGCAAATGAAGAAGACAGGACACATCATTCAAAGTGATCGTCATTTCACCAAATGGTAGGTGAAATGAGCTGATCTTTGGGCGCCACCTCTCAACAAATGAAGAAATCAGTTCATGATCAATAGTGGCGAGAGCTGAAAATGCGAGGCTCCCTAAACCCGACACACGGACCCACTGATACATTCCACTACACTGTGATAATCCGACCATTTTTTTATTTTGATACAATGTGCGGGCACCTTCAATTTTTGGCATATCTGTTAATTAAAATAAAAATATTTACAAAATAATAATATACGATTAAATGACATTGCAAAAAAATTAATTAATTTGTCAAAACTATTAAGTGTCTTCTATTTTTTTTTATGCTACAAGAACATCAAATCTAGTAAGCGTTGAGCCGTCGATAGGTGTAGCGACCGAAAAATCCGGGAAAGGATTCTTCGAAAGGTTCATAGGAAGCCGCCACCAAATTTTAGTTTAAGGGCAAATTCGGAAAATCTCTTTAGGTTTAGAACAAGGCGAGTTTAGGGTTCGGGAGTCGTTATGCGTGGGGAAGGTATTAGCACCCCACGACATCCTTTGTCTAATTAATTACGCTTTATTAATATTTACCCTTTTATTTACAGACAAAAAGACTTAATTAAATTTTTTATTTTTAGTGCTTGACAAGAGTGGACTCTTGCTCCTACGTACCTCCGGATGCAATGGAGGAATCAAAGCTACGTAGTTCTTCCTGAAAAAAGTTTGTGGGTTGGTATTTTTTAGTGTAGGGGTCCTAGGACTCTTTGAACTGCATACTCATCGATCCTGGGGATTTGTCTAACTTGGATTGTACAACCGACTTAGTCCCCTACTTTTTGAAAATGATTTTTTTGAGTTTTTGAGAGAAATTGATTGATGTGAGGTGGGTTGGTTTTAGAATAGGTATTCTAAGACTCTTGAACTGTACAGCTCATTCGTCCTAGAACGCTGACTAACCCGGTTGTACAACCGACTTAGTCCCCTATTTTTAGGAACAATAATTTATTTATATTTATTAGGTTTTTAGGATTACTGAACTGTACAGCTCATTGGTCCTAGGATGATGAATAACCCGGTTGTACAACCGACTTAGCCTTTTATTTGATTTTTGGATAGAAAATTATTTAATTGTTGTTCTTGGTTTATGAGAGTTTATTTGGTTTGAAGAGAATAAAAAAAACGAGAAAGGGGGTTTAAATAGTAAAATAGGGGTGTATTTAACGGAATGGGGTTGTATTAAAAACGAGATGTGTTTAGTAGAAGCCCAGTCCATGTTTTGGGTCTTGGGTTGATGGCTTGTGAATTGGATTTATGAGCAAGGGTGTGGTAAGTTAAAACAGGGGTGGTGTGAATAGTGATATGATGTTTTAATTTATTTTTTTAAAGAACAATGAGGTAATAATTAAGAGGCTATATAAGGCATCAACTAAAAAAGTGGAGACCTAGTTTTCCACTTCTCCTTCCAGCGCCGCCGCTTCACATATCATGGTGAGAGAGAGAAAGACATTTCTTTGAGAGAGAGAGAGAGAGAGAGAGAGAGGTTCCTTTTTTGTTTGAATATAATTTTTTAGAAAAACAAATCTGATCAATTAGGGGATCAAGAATGCTTAAATCTAATTTTTAAGAAATCTTTCCCAAAAACAACTCCACCAGACAGATTAGTTTTCTTAAGAAAAATCATATTTTTATTCTTCCATTTTTTTAGGAAACTAATCTATTCTTAAACTGAATATGTTTTTAAGGAACACTAATTATTTGAACCTAATCTGTTCATATACAAACATTCACATACAAATATACCATAATCGTTTTTAACGGTATCAAAAAAAGCATAAACTGAAACTAATTATTTACATGTCCATATAAACAACTTTATTGCTAATTTCCTATCAATGATATATACAATTATTTGTTATTACCAACCTCTTTTCCAGCTTCTAATTAAGACTGCTACTGCTTTTTGAGATCTGCTGCTTTTGTTATTGTTGATGACTGCTTCTCCTTTTTTTTACTCAGAAATTCGAATACGCGTGTTTCAGTAGATTAGGATTCTGATGTTGAATCCTAATCCTTTTTAGGTGATTTTTGCATGTTTCGTCCTCTTTTTTGACTCGAGTGCATCGCCTATTTATATTAGAAAATTAGGTATTGGCCATTAATGTGTGATTCACCCCGATTTGGTTTGTTTTTGAGATGCTTGGAGAGGAAGATTAGGGTTTTAGGAGAGCTTGAGGATCCAAGCCCAAGCGATATTTGGGCTAGAGCTACTTTTATTTTGTATTTTTTATTATTTTGGATTTCCTTTCCTCTTGTACTTTTGGTATATTATTTTTGTATTTTTGGACTTTTGGATATTTAAACACTTTTAAATTGTAAATAAAACTAAATAGAATTTTTTTGACATTTTTGGACTATATATGCTCAAAATAAATTAACTGCACAAAATAAAAATAATAATAAGAAAAAGAAGTCGGGCCAAATACAAAGACGAGAACGGGCCAGACTAGACAAATACGCTAAAACGAGACCCAAATAGAAGAAATGGGCTTGTTAACTAACAACACTAAAATTAACTCGGAATTGCATTCTTAGGCCTGAATTGAAGAGATAAGCCAAATTTTGAGAAAAATGACTTTTGGTAGACCTACTTATGTACGACTAAACCCAAATACGGAAATTAAATTGAAGAACGCACGAAAAGATCGATCATTCGCGTGCATGCCTAATTTAAACAACGGTATTTCGATTTAGTTGAACGGGGTGATTGAAATTGGCTTAGGTTAGAAAATGAGACGTCATTCTAACAATTCTCTTAATCATGCGACTCCAAAACACGACTATAACAAAAATAAACGACTAAAACAAGAAAAAGAAGACGGTCAAAATTGGGGTATAACAATAGGTCCCACGTTTCCAGGGTGGGACTGATTAGGCTACTCCTCCTCCTCCTCAACATTAGACTCCTCAGACTCTTGTGTATGCTGATATAGGGCCTCGTAAGGCTTAAAACGCTCCTCCATAGCCATATAAGGAGCCTCACAATCTTGATCCATACGGTCCTCCACTCTATGGTGACCGCCCTGTCGTGGGTCCTCATAGGAGTCGTGTCCCGACCAACTAACTGTGAACTCTGACCCCGATCATCATGGCAGTGTGGGATAACTTTGCTATCTCTACTTCTAGTTGGCGGCACTGCAATAAAATAACCACACGTTAATAAAAATATATTAATAGTATTTTTTAATTAAAAATATAATAATAACTACAGATTTATGTGTTGAGATAAATCCGTTTTGTGTTTTGATTGAATTGCTTACATATTAACCTTTTTAAAATAAATTCGTAGTACAAAAATTTCAAGTATGTATTTATGTTAAAAACGTAAATCCGTTAGCAATTCTATCAAAACACACAACAGATTTACTTTAGAACCATAAATCTGTAACACATTTGAACACAACCCATATAGATTTATGTCAAATCCCATAAATCTGTAGCTTGTTAAATTGTGTATCAGATTTACGATAAATCTGCTTGCATTATGTGTGAGAAGTGTGTGGGTTTGAGGGTTTTTGTTAGTGTCAAGGGTGGTAAAATGAGTAGTTCAATACCGGGGGGTAGTGGCAAACTCTGAGGTAAAAAATGAATGGCGATAGTTTTGGCTAGACACTAGTGGCTCCATGGCCCATATGCTTCTTAGAACTCTCTAGCTACCTAGCAGACACCCCTTTGCCCTATGAAAAGACCAAAATACCCTCACTAAAAAAAGAAAATTCTAAACTCAACTCTCACTATCATCCCATACACCCCCTAAACCTCTAAACACTCATTACTCTCACTCTCACCAAGCGTGCGTCGAGCCACATGGTTCGACCGGCCGTGCACCGAACATACTAAAATAAGGGGTCTCTGTATTGAGGTGGTTCGGCCAAGCGTGCGCCGAACCCGTTTGCATTTCTGTTGTCCGAACATACCTGATACACTGAAGCTGCAGAATTTTTGGTTTTTAACCAGTTAGTATGATTTTTTCCCAACTTTGTAGGTTTGAAGATGGATGAAACTGGCCCTTATCCCTATCATTAGCTAATTCAATTGTTGTGGATCATTCGAGTTCATTCCAACAACGGTTTTTTCCCAACTTTGATGCCGCTGATCATGCTGGTAAAGTAATGATAAAGTAAAAAGCACGTGAGTTGGCATTCCCGGACACTACTTCCATGTGTCGACCTCCAGAACGAGTCACTACAAAGGGTGCACCTAAGAAGGATAAGGGAAAGAAAAATGGGAAAAAGAGCGATGAATTCTCAACAAAGCGAGAGCCATCATTGTGGGAACATGTTGATAATTATTTTGATTCCCCAACAAGACAACACCTCGGCTGCTGCTCAGTCACGCAAACGACATACTCCACCGGCGTCAAATTCATCAACTCCGGGACAGAGTACAAGTTCCACCCCAAGTACCTTTCCGGTACCTAAAGGTGGACCTCCTAAACCTACAAAAATGGCTAAAAGCGGAGTTCCTACATCGCCATTACCAAAGAAGTTTGATCCTACTCCCTCACAAATTGAGCAACCAACCCAAACAACAAGTTCCAACCTCGCACTCACTCAAATTCAGGGACTAACACTAAACCCAACCCCTCCCATCATTGGTTGAAGCATACAATCAATTCATAGATTATATGTGTTTACTGTGATTTTTGGTAAACAACCGATGGTTTAGAATTTATTACTTGCAAGATCAACCAGTAAATCTTAGGAGCATTTTGTGTTAATGTTTTCGAGAAAAGTTTATAATGTTCTTATTTTCTTATTGATGTTTCTAAAGTAACTGACAGTTTAAGAAATTAAAACTGTTGAATTGCCTTGAGTATCAAGGAATTCACAGAGATGAGTAGAAAGAAACTAATAATTGTAGAAAAAAATCAATAAAGTAAAACGAAATTGCATTGAATTTAAAGAAGTTGGTACACAGATCCATACATGTTGTTTCTGTTACTAAGTTTCTCCGTAACTTGGAAGTTTGAGCGTGGGGAAGCATGTATTTGTGATTGTGACCCGTTTTTCCTATGAAAAACTACTATATATACTAGGAGGGAAACTAATAACTGTACATTTGAATTTGAAAACAAATAACTGCTAAGTATTTCGACGGCATGACTGCTGCATCTTTCGATAGCTCTGCCATTACTACGCCTTTCGATAGTGTTTCCCAAACTTGAATCTGCTACTGTCATACCCCAATTTTGTCCGACTAATTCAAAATAAAAATTATCTTTTCGCGAATACGAGGTCCTAACAGTATTTTTCTCGTAGTTGAAAAGAGACTCAAAAATATATGTCGAGGCACACATGCATTATTTTTAGATGGGTACGCGTGTTATTTTAACCGGGTACACGCGTTATTATTAATTGTGTGTGCATTTTTTTTCTAATTGGGTACGCGTGTTTATTTTCGTGTGTATTAAACTTCTAATCATGTACTCGTGTCATTTGATAGTCGTTAGTCGTCTTGCTTTATTTAGTAGTGCTACTATTATTTCTAATATATTAATTGATGTTATCTCTTTTAAAATCTATAAAAAGGAAAGAAGAAAGTTAATGTGATGATTTGTGACAGGTGTTATAAAGGAGTACAATTTGAGTTATGAATTGTAATCCAAAGTTGCCAGGAACGTAATATAATAACGCAAGGAAATCTGATCGAATGCAAAGAATTACTTATATATAATGTAATATAATAACCTATTATGCTTAGGCATCCTTGTTACAAGTGCTAATATAAAGAAGAAATATCATCCCACCCAGAACACATAGGAGTCGACAGGCAGCACCAAGCAAAACAAGAAGAAACAGCCAAATTGTGCAGCAATAGGTTCAGCTCCAAAGCTTCAAATAGGTAGAGTCACCTCCCTAAAAAACCTGTACATTTGTTTCACATACAAGAATAAAAATCAGATTCAAATATAGTCAAACATCCCCAATTTGTGAATACTTGGGAGGAGGAAAATTTGATCAGAATACTTTATACACCAAAACATGAAATGTTTGAAAAAACACAAAACTGAGATGCAGAGAAAATTGACTTGACATTGTAATACTCTATGCAAGCCTTACTATATATTCATACTTTAGCAACACCAAGAGGAGGAGAACACAGAGATTGAAAACACACACAGACTCACGCACGAGAGAGGAGAAAAAGAAACAACAATACTGAGAACAAGAAAAACCTTACCTTGCTGAACCTCCAATAAGCTCACACAGACACAAACACATCCACAGCAACAATCACCTCCATCACCCTCTCTTCACCAACACAACCACAGAACCGAAACCACCACCACCGAACCGAAACCACCACCACAGAAGCGAAACCACCACTACGCCGAAACCACGCCACTGTCAGCCTCTCTCTCTCCGTCGCGCTCCAACGAAAACACCACCGTCGCGCGCCACCACCGCTCCACCACCGTAAAGCCGGTCTCTCTCTCTCTCGTCGACGTCACCACCACCACCGTCACCACGGCGCGTCGTTCTCTCTTCCCCTCTCTCTGGTTCGCTGCTCTCTCTCTCTCTCTCTCTCTCTCTCTCGATTTCTTTCCTTTTCTTTCTCTCTTTCTTTTTCTCTTTCATTCTCTCTCTTGAAACCCTCTCTCTCTCCTTCTAAAAGTGGGAAACGGCGCTGGAAGAGGGGGAAAGGTTTAGGGTTGCTGTTTTGATATATGGTGGGCATTCATGGGCTTGTTTCTTCTTTTGTTAAGTTTTTTAAAAAATCAGATTACTAATCACACCCCTCTGTTAATAATACAACCTCCTGTAATTAGTTACACCCCTTTTTACTATTTCACCCATTTTCTCGTTTTTACTTAATTCTCAAAAGACCAATTGCTCTTAAACAAAACTTATAAATAAATAGTTTCTTCTAAAATATAAATAGGATTTAGGCCGGTTTTACAATTGGGTTAATCAGCGTCCTAAGACGAATGAACTGTACAGTTCAAGAATCCTAAATTACCTATTCTAAAATAAAACTTTGATTAGTAGTCTTGCGAAGCCTTTGCTTGCATGATTATTAACAATGAGGTACTAGTGGTGATCACTTGGAGCCTTTGCTCAATTGATCGCCGTGAATGCCTAATTTTCCTAAAGATTTTTCACTAAATCAAAAACTTTGATTAGTAGTCTTGCGAAGCCTTTGCTTGCATGATTATTAACAATGAGGTACTAGTGGTGATCACTTGGAGCCTTTGCTCAATTGATCGCCGTGAATGCCTAATTTTCCTAAAGATTTTTCGCTAAATCAAAAAACTGTGTTTAGTAGTCTTGCGAAGCCTTTGCTTGCATGATTATTAACAATGAGGTACTAGTGGTGATCACTTGGAGCCTTTGCTCAATTGATCATCGTGAATGCCTAATTTTTCTAAAGATTTTCATTAAAATCAAAAACTTTGTTAGTAGTCTTGCGAAGCCTTTGCTTGCATGATTATTAACAATGGAGTGCTAATGGTGGTCACTTGGAGCCTTTGCTCAATTGATCATCATGAAAACTCGATTTTCACAATTAAACAAGATAAAAAAACAAAAACCTTTCCATGACAACCAAGAACTACGTAGCTTTGAATTCTCCATCGCTTTTGGGAGATACGTAGGAGCGAGAGGTCAACTCTCGTCAAGCGCCAAAAATAAAAAATTTCATTAAGTTTTCCCCTTTATCTTCAAATAAGAAATAAATAGGCAAATCTAGGTATTTTTCAAATCAAGCATTAAAACCACACACTTAATTAAAGGTTCCTCTCGGTAGAGAGGGCCGCGAAGTGCTAACACCTTCCCGCACGCGTAATCGACTCCCGAACCCATATCTCTAGTTTTCGAAAGACCATCTGCCTTTTTCAAAAGACCTTTTTTCAATGTTTTGGTCTCAAAATTAAAATATTGGTGGCGGCTTCAAATTTTTCCACGTTGTACAATGAGAAATCCAAACCGGATTTTTCGGGTGCAACATTGTGACTTCTTCGGGACTTTTCCTTTTTAAGTGGGTCAAGCCTAACTAATTAAATGTGTGGTTTAATGTGCTATCGATTTGATTTGGATACCTTGTTTGCTTCTATCTCTTTCGGTTTCATTTTCTTTCTTATCATGTTGTATGCATGTGCATTTGTTTTTTCTTCTTCCATGTTTGTTTTTCCTTCCTCCTCGTTGCTTGTATGCTTAGTTCTTCATGCATATTCCCCAATCTTATCATGCTCCCTCTTCTTTGCTCCCTTTCTTGAGGTAAGTAATGCACTTGGTTGTTGTTGAAACTCTAGGCTGGCTTATTTGATATTAAACCCTAGGGTAGACAACATGTTATCGTTTACTTTTGTCTGGACTGTTCTGGTTTTTCCTTCGCAGGTGGGGGTATATGTGGGTAGTTTTAGGCGGTATGTCCTCGCTACACACACTCACACCTTATGCTTACTATGTTTTGAGAGGGGCCTAAAACCCAAGGTGCGAGCGAATACCTAGGAGAGTGGGAGCGATTAGTGATCGCCATTCGTAGACCTTTGTGCGTATGGCTCTCATGAAAGTTCCGCCCAAGAGTACGCTTTGTCATGATGCCTCACACTCGGTAGCTTTCTACGATTGTGGGTGTCATCATGAGAAAGACTTTAGCTCTTGGTTGCCATTGTAAGGAAGTGATTAGAACCTACATGGGAGGATTACCCTTTCCGTCGACTTTAGACCCTAGGATTCCCACCCTTCGTAGGACACAAGGGGCATGCCAAATTGTGTGTTGCATTGTAATCTAGGCATGTTTTCAAAAAAAGGAGAAGGATATTTTTCAAAAAAGAAGAGAAAATAGAGAAAGAGCTGCCGTTGTAGCCTTTCTTTTGTCGGTCCGTACGGGGCAGCATGTGGTTCACCCTTTTCAAAAAAAAAGAGATAAAGAGTTGCCGTTGTAGCCTTTCCCTTACTAGGTCCATATGAAGCCACGTACGGCCCGCATTTTCAAAAAAAAAACTTGAATCATTGCCAATAAAAACTCTTTCATTTATCCCGCATGCACATAGAACATCATCATCATTTGCATACATCTTTGCATTACATAAAACAAAATTTTCAAAAAAAAAAAGGGCAAAAAGCAAAACTTTCAAAAAAAATCATCATAGTCTTTTCTTTTACCGGGCTATATGAGGTGATGTTTCCAAAATTTCAGTCACCAAACTCGAAAAATGTTTTCATCTTATTTTTTTTACATGCATGTCAAGTCGCATTATCGCCGTCATTTTCATATAAAGACATCATTTGCATTGCATAAAACAAAAACTTAATAAAATTCATACATGCATTTTTCTCTATCTCATTAAGGTTTGTCAACAGTGCATTCTTCGCACGTGTGTGTTTCTATTCACTAAGGCTTTTTCCCCTAAATTTCTCGAAAGATCCAAAAAATCGTGTCTTATTAGGGGCGCGTCTCATGCATTATTGTTTTCCTTTTTCACACATCATAATACATTAACCTCTCATTTTGCATGCAATTCCATTCAATAAAAAATCATGCCTTTCCATGCATTTTAGAAGAAAAAAAAAATCATTGTGAGTATCATGCATTTCATTGCACACAAAAATGAAAACAAGAAAGCATCTCATTCATAATCATGAACAAAAATCATCATCAAATTTATTCAAAACGTAGCATTCATGCATCATTTCATTAACCTTATCACTTTAGTTCAAATACATCATTCCTCCATACATGCATCTTTCAAAAAAAAAGGGAAGGGGCATTGGCATTTCATACTTTGCCTTGCCTCTAAAAAAAAAAATCATCATTTAGGAAAAAGCATCATTCCTGCATCTTTCATCACTCAAAAGAAAAGGGGGCATCGGCATTTCATATCTTGTCTTGCCGCTATAAAAATCATTTTGAAAAGAAGCATCATTCTTGCATCATTCATCCAAAAATGCATTGGCATTTCATATTTTGTCTTGCATAAAAAGAAAACATCAAAAAGAAAAAAACTTTTAGAATAATCACACTCTTCAAGTGAACATGCTTTCATGCATTTCATTTTCGTCATGTATACATCATAATGTTTTCATCCATGCATTGCATACAATAAAATGTTGTGATGAGAGACGAGACGTTCTTGCAAAGTAATATTTCTTTTTTGGAAAAATTTACCCTAACTCATTTGCTCACTCAAGGTGTTCCAAGGCCCTCAGTTTTTCACATCAATAGCTCATTTGTATTTCCGTCAAAAAAAAAAAAGCATTGCATCTCATCCATTCCATGATAAAAGACTGAAACAATTCATCAAAAAAGTTTTTATCATGTTGTAACCAATGTTAACTCTCTGTGAAGCGTTCTTCTAGTAAGTATGCATGCCACGTGCGGTTTCTCTTGTTTGAGTCAGTCAATTTCCTTCATTTATCATCATTTCCCATCCAAGTCTAATCCCGCCCGCCCACCCCTAAAGCGCATATTCTCTCCCATCGATTGCATAACTTGACTTTTTGGTTCATTCTCGCTAACACTTTAAGTCCTCCATGCTGGGGCAATTCTGTGATCACTAATGTCCCTTGTCAGTATCATATTCCTTTAGTGCAAGTCTTTCTAAAAAAATATATAATAAATAAAAAAGATAAAATAAGCTCGCTAGGTTGAAAACCCGCAAAGGGAGGCCTAGGAAAAAAAGAGCGCCCGGTGGATTGAAAACTCGCAAAGAGCGGTCCAGGCAAAAGTTAGGGCACAAAAAGGAAAAAAAAAGAGCAAACACATGAAGATAGATAAAGTATCGTCCTAAAGTTAAGACTTACAGAAATAAGCAATCGGTATTTGAAATGAAATTCGGTCATCTCTTCATACCCTCAAAAACCTAAAATCCCAGAAAGTCCACTTCCTACCCCTCTTAAGCCAAAGATTCAAAATCACAAAAATACCCTTTGTCACCCATCTTAAGCCAAGAAAATCCCAAGATATCCACATCACCCTAGACAAGGGTTAATTCCACATCAAAGATGGTATATCATTTTCACCCAAGTCAAAAGGAAAGGAAATTCACAAAAGGAGGGAAATAACAAAGTTTCAAAAAAGGAGAATCCCAAAACAAAGAAGGGGAGACAAAGGGATTATAAATTAAGAGTCAATACATTTTGCCATGAAGCATAAGAGCTCCCCTTCAGAAAGACCCTCAAATTCAATGGGTTCAATCATTTCCCCTTTCAAAAAAAAAGTCCTCAATTCATTGGGTTTAACCATCTTTTCTTTCATAAAACCTTCAAACACCTCATCAAACCTAATAACCATTTCCTTCATAAACCATTGACCATCGGCCAACACCGAATAAGACCCATCCTCCCCATCAACCCCAAACACTTCATTAAGCTCAATCATCCTCTTCTCCACATCACAACCCTAAAAGTCCATTCCGAGCAATGACTAATTGCTTTCGTTTTCTCAAGTTTTAATCTTAGGACAAATAAGTTTATCTATTTACTACGTGTTTGCTCAAAAAGAAAAAACAAACAAGCAGAAAAAAGAAAGCTGCTCAAAAAAAAAAAACAAACAATCAAAAAAGGAAAGTTGGTAAAAAAGGGAGAAGGACTTGCACTCCAAGATACATTCATGTTGCATTAAAACAAGGTCTAGTGGTCACCAAGTGGAGTCTCTCCTCATACTAAAAAGTCAAAACTTTCATTGCATTTGAGTTGTTCTTAAAGAGAACCAAAAGTGTGTACTAGGGGGCATTCTCTTCACCTCTCATTCCACTCAACTTTGAGGAGGTTTGTTCATTGCCCACCCCATTCATATATCACCCTCAGTTCATAACCATCACCATAACTCTGTCGCCTTTCTCAACCTCACTCAAAGGAACCATTTGAAATGTCATTCGAAAGTGGGGCAAGTGCGTTCCCATTCCTTCACCTCATTCATTCCTGTAAAACCTCACCGGGGCAATCTCCCAACTCACTATCCTAAACAAGGCATTGTCATTCTAATTGGGGCAGCTTTGTCCTTGTTATGACTGGGGCAACATCAAACTTTATGGGTTGAGACAAAATCTCTTTTGCTCCACCCTTCATTTCAAAAGCCGAAACATTCCCAATTCATCATCTTCTACACCCCTAGTTGTTGTCACCACTAGACAGGGGCAAGCTATTCACTCATCAAAGACCTGAATTGGGGCAATCTTGTATCTCTTGAGCCCTCATGAGCTTCGGCAATAACCATGTTTGTCATTCCTTCACTTGCCATAAATGTCCATGCCCTAAACCAATTCCAAGTTAACTGACACATTCATTCACATTTGCACTCCTATGCACGCTTACTAGACAATGCTTCAAAAAGAGAGAACGCAGGCTGTTTACGTGATATCTAAAATTCAGTCATCATGGAAAGAAAGAGAAAACAAGTGAGGTTGTTTGTAAATGAAAACCCTGAGACCACCGGAGTTTGAATCAAATTCAATTTTTTCAACAGAATGGTCAACTCCTTGCATCCAAAGTCTAGCATCTCATCATCACAAAAATGTTTACCTCATGCATCTAGGCATTTCAATCTATTCATTATAGCATATGCATCAAAGCATTACATTTGCATCTTCACATTTTGTACATTCATCACATAGCAAAAAGAAAAAAAAGGTTCACGTCAGTTGCACCATATTAATACTTGCATTTCATAGAGGAAAATAGTAAAGAAGAAAAAGCAGAAATCTTTTCATTGCATTGGCATCATATTAATGTTAGCATTTCCATAAAAGAAAAAGAACAAGAATCATTGCATCAAACATCAGAGCATTGCATCATATTAATGTTTGCATTTCATAGAAGAAGCAAAAAAGAAACAAACATGAGTTAGAACAGGAGCATTCCATTCATCAAAGCATCAATCACCACATACACCTGCATTCAAACATCAAAGCATTATGTTGATATTTGCATTTCATAAACCACAAAGAAGAAGCAAATACAAAAGAACAAAAGCATTCCATAATATTCAAGAGATCAATCATGGCATATGTTTGCATTGCATGTGTCATTCATTGCATTGCTAAGCAAAATGTGGACGAACACAAGATGTTAATCCTCATGCCTAGTTCAAAGAATCAGCACTTCGAGTGTCAGTCTTCAATCTAATTCTCAAGTCAGTAATCCTGGACTTGTCAGTCTCAAAATCTCATTCCTAGTCCCTCCTTCAGTTCGGAGTTCGAATGCTCTTTCAGTTTAGAGTTCGGTCACTCCTTCAGTTCGGAATTCAAAGGCCCTCCAGTCCCAAGTGGTTCATTAAAAGCACCCCAAGTGTTCATTTACCGTTTTCTCAGCACACCAAGTGTTCATTTACTGTTTTCTCAGCACGCCAAGTGTTCATTTACCATTTTCTCAGCACACCAAGTGTTCATTTACCGTTTTCTCAGCACGCCAAGTGTTCATTCACCGTTTTCTCAGCACGCCAAGTGTTCATTCACTGTTTTCCAATCAGCACGCCAAGTGTTCATTTACCGCTTTTCCAATCAAAGACGCCAAGTGTTCATTCACCGTTTTCCAATCAAGACGCCAAGTGTTCATTTACCGATTTTCTCAAGACGCCAAGTGTTCATTTACCAGATTTTCCAATCAAAGACGCCAAGTGTTCATTTATTATTTTCGTGATCAAAGACGCCAAGTGTTCATTTACTGCTTTCTTTCAAACAAATCAAGAATTCATCATCCCATCAAACATCAAAGCAATACAGTTGCATCACATCAATACTTGCATCTCATAAAAAAAAAAGCTAAAACATTCCCATGTCATTCATCATTTCATGTTATTCATCATTTTATTTCACATAATAGCAATATTCACATTTCATAGAAAAAGTTCTCCATTGCATGTCATCTGCCATTTCATCAAAACACAATAGCATACATATCATCAAACACCAAAATTTTGCATTCGCATACCTGCACTTCATAAAAAGAGCAAAACAGAAAAAGAAACTCATGCATTACATTCACCAAGCATAAAGTCATGCACTCGTCAGACATAGAAAATAATAATAAAGTAAAGAAAAGAGAAATTCAGGCATTTGCATTACATTCATCATAAGGAAAGAAAAAGAAAATGGCAACCATGACATTTGCATTGCATGCATTGGTTCGCTTTTCAGTTGCAGACAAGTGAGAGAGAGGATAAACACCGCAGTGTTAATGCTCGCCTTCAGATTCCAGAAAATGCTCCCTCAAGTTGGGAGTTCAAAAAAAAGAAGAAAAAGAGAAACAAAAAGGAAAAGAAAAGAGAGCGCTCAGGCGCGCATTGCGGATTGGAGCCCAGAAAGATCATCGCTCCCTTCTGCCCAGGTCTCACATCGTGTACGAGCAACACGATGGACCGCAGCCCCATGTGAGGTTCAACGGAATAGTTGTATCGCCCTAAGATCTGATGGACGCCGTGCATTGATCTGTATATCAGTTCCGGAGCTGATAACGATCCCCCCGGTCGCTCGAAAAGGCCAACAGGAAGCGCGCTCCTCAAAGCCACGTGCAAACTCGGATTCGTCAAGAGTTCGTTTAAGGATTACAGGTTTTAGGCAGCCTGGGCAATTTACCGTTTCCTGCACGCAAGTGTCCATTTTACCTTTTCTGTCCGCACGTCAGTGTTCATTTACTGTTTTCGCATCGACACGAAAGTGTCAATCTTAAAAAAAAAGGGGGACAAAAAAAAAGAAAAAAAGAAATGCTGATTCCCCCAGGTGGACAAAATTGGTATAATTTCTGAATTCTTTATCTTTATTTTGTCTCGAAATATGTTTCGGCCAATTCATATTCCTCGTTAAAATCCAGATAAAGAGGGGCAGCAGTCATACCCCAATTTTGTCCGACTAATTCAAAATAAAAATTATCTTTTCGCGAATACGAGGTCCTAACAGTATTTTTCTCGTAGTTGAAAAGAGACTCAAAAATATATGTCGAGGCACACATGCATTATTTTTAGATGGGTACGCGTGTTATTTTAACCGGGTACACGCGTTATTATTAATTGTGTGTGCATTTTTTTTCTAATTGGGTACGCGTGTTTATTTTCGTGTGTATTAAACTTCTAATCATGTACTCGTGTCATTTGATAGTCGTTAGTCGTCTTGCTTTATTTAGTAGTGCTACTATTATTTCTAATATATTAATTGATGTTATCTCTTTTAAAATCTATAAAAAGGAAAGAAGAAAGTTAATGTGATGATTTGTGACAGGTGTTATAAAGGAGTACAATTTGAGTTATGAATTGTAATCCAAAGTTGCCAGGAACGTAATATAATAACGCAAGGAAATCTGATCGAATGCAAAGAATTACTTATATATAATGTAATATAATAACCTATTATGCTTAGGCATCCTTGTTACAAGTGCTAATATAAAGAAGAAATATCATCCCACCCGAACACATAGGAGTCGACAGCAAAGACACCAAGCAAAACAAGAAAAGCTTGACCAAATTGTGCAAAGAATAGGTTCAACTCCAAAGCTTCAAATAGGTAGAGTCACCTCCCTAAAAAACCTGTACATTTGTTTCACATACAAGAATAAAAATCAGATTCAAATATAGTCAAACATCCCCAATTTGTGAATACTTGGGAGGAGGAAAATTTGATCAGAATACTTTATACACCAAAACATGAAATGTTTGAAAAAACACAAAACTGAGATGCAGAGAAAATTGACTTGACATTGTAATACTCTATGCAAGCCTTACTATATATTCATACTTTAGCAACACCAAGAGGAGGAGAACACAGAGATTGAAAACACACACAGACTCACGCAGAGAGGAGAAAAAAAGAAACAACAATACTGAGAACAAGAAAAACCTTACCTTGCTGAACCTCCAATAAGCTCACACAGACACAAACACATCCACAGCAACAATCACCTCCATCACCCTCTCTTCACCAACACAACCACAGAACCGAAACCACCACCACCGAACCGAAACCACCACCACAGAAGCGAAACCACCACTACGCCGAAACCACGCCACTGTCAGCCTCTCTCTCTCCGTCGCGCTCCAACGAAAACACCACCGTCGCGCGCCACCACCGTTCCACCACCGTAAGCTTCGTTCTCTCTCTCCGTCAGACGTCACCACCACCGCCACCACCGGCGTCGTTCTCTCTTCCCCTCTCTCGGTTCATTTGCTCTCTCTCTCTCCTCTCTCTCTCGATTTCTTTCCTTTTCTTTCTCTCTTTCTTTTTCTCTTTCATTCTCTCTCTTGAAACCCCTCTCTCTCCTTCTAAAAGTGGGAAACGGTATTTGGAAGAGGGGAAAGGTTTAGGGTTCTTTGTTTTGATATATGGTGGGCATTCATGGGCTTGTTTCTTCTTTTGTTAAGTTTTTAAAAATCAGATTACTAATCACACCCCTCCGTTAATAATACAACCTCCTGTAATTAGTTACACCCCTTTTACTATTTCACCCATTTTTCGTTTTACTTAATTCTCAAAAGACCAATTGCTCTTAAACAAAACTTATAAATAAATAGTTTCTTCTAAAATATAAATAGGATTTAGTAGGTTTTACAATTGGGTTAATCAGCGTCTAAGACGAATGAACTGCATGATTCAAGAATCCTAAATTACCTATTCTAAAATAAAACTTTGATTAGTAGTCTTCATGAAGCCTTTGCTTGCATGATTATTAACAATGAGGTACTAGTGGTGATCACTTGGAGCCTTTGCTCAATTGATCGCCGTGAATGCCTAATTTTTCTAAAGATTTTTCACTAAATCAAAAACTTTGATTAGTAGTCTTGCGAAGCCTTTGCTTGCATGATTATTAACAATGAGGTACTAGTGGTGATCACTTGGAGCCTTTGCTCAATTGATCGCCGTGAATGCCTAATTTTCCTAAAGATTTTTCGCTAAATCAAAAAACTGTGTTTAGTAGTCTTGCGAAGCCTTTGCTTGCATGATTATTAACAATGAGGTACTAGTGGTGATCACTTGGAGCCTTTGCTCAATTGATCATCGTGAATGCCTAATTTTCCTAAAGATTTTCATTAAAATCAAAAACTTTGTTAGTAGTCTTGCGAAGCCTTTGCTTGCATGATTATTAACAATGGAGTGCTAATGGTGGTCACTTGGAGCCTTTGCTCAATTGATCATCATGAAAACTCGATTTTCACAATTAAACAAGATAAAAAAACAAAAACCTTTCCATGACAACCAAGAACTACGTAGCTTTGAATTCTCCATCGCACCCGGAGATACGTAGGAGCGAGAGGTCAACTCTCGTCAAGCGCCAAAAATAAAAAATTTCATTAAGTTTTCCCCTTTATCTTCAAATAAGAAATAAATAGGCAAATCTAGGTATTTTTCAAATCAAGCATTAAAACCACACACTTAATTAAAGGTTCCCTCTCAGTAGAGAGGACGCGCGGGGTGCTAACACCTTCCCCGCACGTAATCGACTCCCGAACCCATATCTCTAGTTTTCGAAAGACCATCTGCCTTTTTCAAAAGACCTTTTTTCAATGTTTTGGTCTCAAAATTAAAATATTGGTGGCGGCTTCAAATTTTTCCACGTTGTACAATGAGAAATCCAAACCGGATTTTTCGGGGTGCAACAGCTACCAATCTTTGCTCTTCTTCTTGTCGAAGTGTTGGCTTCAAGTCTCCAATTTCCACTAAGTCCTTGAAGTGGTCAAAGTTCACCCATGAACTACCTTCTCTCTGTCGTAGACCATTTACTTGTCCTTAGAATAACTAGTCAAACCTTGTTGACTGCATTTATTTAGCCTGTCGAAAATATAGGCTAACAATATGTTGAAGGAGATGCATCACTTTGTTGAGGATATAGTGAATGTGCCAGGTGACGGTAACTGCGGGTTTCGGTGCTTTGCTAAACTACTTGGAATGGGTGAGGACGATTTCTGGAGCGTGAGGAATGAATTATTTGAAGAGTTACAGAAAAGCATCGATTTGGACACCACCTTGTTTGAAGGAGGGATGTCCAGAGTCCACCATATTATGAAGGCTTTGAAGAAACACCATAGGGAAGTTACAGGAGCAAATAATTGGATGACTGTTCCATAATGTGCTTATTTGGCTGCAAATAAATACAAGGCCATGATTGTTTGCTGATATCGTGCTCTTCTCTTTTCTGTTTATCCATTTCTAATTGCACCAATCAAGACTTCACCGGTCTTCCACATATTGTTCACGGGTAATCACTTTGTGACACCGGTTATGAAGAGAGGCTCCCCAATGCCAGGAACAATTACGCCATGGACAAAATGTAGGAAAAACATAGCAAAGGACTGACCCAGGCAATATACATGACCTTTGCAATAATATAAAGCTTTAAACCCCTATTCCCATGTTCCTCAAACTGTTGATTTGAGCAAAGATTGATTTTGATTTTTTTTTTAATTTCTTTGTCAATTTAATGATTTTGTTATGTATAAGACAATTGTATTAAGACAATATCATGTTTTGTTGATCTAATTGAGTGATTTAGTTTGATTTTAGTAGTTATTTTAGTCGTGAAATTACAAGTTTTTTCAAAAAAACTGCTGCACAGGTTGCTGTCCAGAAAATGACTATTTCTGTCAAGTATCAGAAAGATTCGACCCTCCCATAGTCGAACCGGTTCGCATTTCATAAAACCGAACATTACAAAACGTAGGATTCGATGGATGTCCAGTCGAATCGTCTATTTTTTAATGTTCAATGGAGGTCCAGTCGAACATGATCGGTTAGCTGTGCGCCAAACAGTCCATTTTGGTCAATCACATGCTTTTCACGTGAGAGGAATTTGGGATTAAGCCAAATTTGGAGTGTCTAGTGAGTATAGGGGGGTTGTACGAAGCATGGGCCGGCTCCATTGCTTGTGGCAAGCTGAAAGAATGGGCTTTCAACAACCCAAATGAATCTTAGGGTATTACTTTTCCCACACCCTCCTACTCAAAACACACCCCATAAGGGTGTGAAATGACCAAAAGACCAGCCAAAACGTCTTTTTTTTCAAGAAATTTCACGTGTTCGAACACGGGGCTTCGAACAGGTTCGAATGACATCGTTCGAGTGTGTTAATTTTTGACTTCACACTCTCTTGTGCGTAATTTCACCTGTTCGAACGAGGTCATTCGAACCTGTTCGCATGACCTTGTTCGAACACGTACGAACGACATTGTTCGCGTGGGTTAAATATTGACTTCACACCCTCTTGTGCGTAATTTCACCTGTTCGAACGAGGTCATTCAAACTGTTCAAACAAGGTCGTTCGAACCGTCGTTAAACACGTCCTCACAGCGTTTCACGCGAGATTATTTTTGGAATAAAATTTGTTTAGGAGTGTGAAAGAGTAGGAGGGGGAGTGGGAAAAGTAATACCCAGATAAATCTTACTGCTATGTTCCCTTTCCGACCAAAATATAGAAAAAAAAAGACATAAATAAAATAAAAATTAGGAACCTTGTCGAGGGTTTTGACTTTCGAGTTTCTCTGCCTTCATCGCACTCGCCCATTGCTCCAGTGGCTGCTGCTCTCCACTTGTGCTCCGCCTCCGAACTTCCTTCCCCTCCATCACTGCTCCGCGGCGGCTGCTGCTTCTGGTTAGTGAGGTTCCGAAACTAACCCATTGTATTGGTATTGCTTATTCTTCCTATTTGTCACGAAAGCCAAAAACCCTAACTCATATTGGTTTGTTTGGTGTTACTGATGAGAATTTACTGATTTAAATCGGAAGTATAATGACAGTTACTTTGGATATCTTATCTACAATATTGTAGGAGGGTCTCATAGCACTGCACGAGACATGTTTGAGTAATTGCTTCAACAAATTATACATAAAGTACTGACTTAAGGAAAATTGAATTTCATAAGTTATATTATATCATATCATACCAGACCTTCATGAGTGAATTTGAAAGCACTGAGAGATCAGCAAATAGGTTATCGATTAATGGATAAAAAATCTGAATTTCTACTCACAGAATTAGAAATAGGAGAAAATTAAATGAAGAAAAAGGATTTCTTTAGCTATCTGATAGTGATTTTAGGTGGTGAGTACAAGTTTTTTCCAATTCTAAAACTCTTGATTCTTGAGCTCTCTGATTTTTGGTTACAGTTATATATATATATATATATATATATATATATATATATATATATATATATATATATATATATATATATATATATATATATATATATATATATATATATATGAAAGGGAAAAACGCGGTTGAATGAATGAACTCGTTTTATTCAAGTACTGAGAATGGATCAACCTCTAAAAGTACAGTGTGTACTAGTAGAAGGACTGAGTACAGAGTAGTCAAGTAGTAGAGAGAACAGGGAGAAAAGAAAATGTTCACACATTACACATTGGATACCTCACTACACGTTTCTCTCCCTCTAAATACCTGTTAGTTTGTTACAAAATCTTTCAGCATGGAATTGGGTTTCCTCATTCTCTCTCCCCTTCTGTTCATATCTGATTCATGAAAACTTCTGCTACCGATTTGCTGGTGTAATTATTCTTCATAGGGATGAAATGAGCAAACTTTGTTAATCTGTCCACGACAACCAATATGGTGTTAATCCGTGTGACATTGGCAACCCCGTTATAAAGTCCATTGCAACGTCTTCCCACACCTTTGTTGGTATTGGTAATGGCTGCAATAACCCTGCGGGTAAGGAATTTGTTGTTTTCGCTTTCTAGCATCTAACCGTTCTGTACAAACTTCTGCACATCATGTTTCAATGATGGCCAATAAAACTGAGTTGTGATCCTGACTATTGTTCTTTTTATCCCAGCATGTCCACCAATTGGTGACGTGTGAAATTCATGCAGCAACATTTGAATTAGTGTTTCTTCTTCTGGAATCACCACTCTATTCTTCCAGTATAACAAATTTCCCTTAAGTGAATAATTCCCCTGCACTTCGGGTTGCTGTTTACACTTCTGCAGTAGCTCTTGCAACTTGGCATCTCTTGTTGTGGCTTGCTCAATTTTCTGCACCACACTAGCTTGAGGTTCAGACCAAGACAACATCATCATTCTTGACAATGAATCTGCAGCCAAATTTTCCTTTCCCGGCTTGTATTCAATCACAAAATCATATCCCAAAAATCTGTGTAACCATTCCTGCTGCTCAGGTGTTTGCAGGGACTGCTCCATCAATGATCTCAAGCTCTTTTGATCTGTTCTTATGATAAATTTGTGCCCTAATAGGTAATGTCTGAATTTGGCTACGGCTTCAGCAATTGCTAGCATTTCTCTAAAGTATGATAATTTCTTTTGCACTCTAGGTGCCAATTTCTTTGAAAAGAATGCTATTGGGTGCCCATTTTGATGTAACATCGCCCAATGCCATCACGGACGCATCGGTCTCTAGTATGAAAGGAAGTGAAAATTTGGGAGAGCCAACACAGTCTTTGAAGTCATGACTGTTTTAATTGCACAAAATCTTTATACGCTCGAGTCCCTTTGAATGCTTCCTTTCGCAGTAAATCAGTCAAAGGTGCAGCCAGTTTTGCATAACCTTTTATAAATCTCCGGTAGTACCCAGTGAGTCCTAAGAAACCTCTTAGTTTCTTGACATTGCTTGGTATCGGCCACTCCAATACTGCTTGTACCTTGGTGGCATCCATAGCTACTCCTTCACTTGAAACAATATGTCCCAAGTACTCTATCTCCAAAACACCAAAAGAGCATTTAGACAATTTGGCAAATAATACATTGTCCTGCAATACTTTTAACACAGCTTCTAAGTGACCTAAGTGTTCATGCCATGTGGAGCTATACACTAATATATCATCAAAGAAGACTAACACATATTTGCTTAAAGCATGTTGGAAAATATGGTTCATCAAGCATTGAAAAGTAGCCGGGCATTAGTGAGGCCAAATGGCATTACTAACCATTCATAATGGCCGTGATGAGTTCTAAAAGCCGTTTTATGTCTATCTTCTGGCTTAACTAATATTTGGTGGTAACCAAACCTTAAATCTAGTTTAGAAAAATACTTTGCACCAAATAACTCATCTAAGAGCTCATCTACTGTGGGCATGGGAAAACTATCTTTAACAGTTAATGCATTCAAAGCTCTATAGTCCGTACAAAATCTCCAGCTACCATCCTTTTTTTTTACTAAAAGAATTGGTGATGAGAAAGGACTATTACTAGGTTGAATTATCCCTTGCTCTAACATTTCAATTACCATTTTCTCAATTTGCTCTTTTTGACTGTGTGGATACCTGTAAGGTTTAACTTTGACCGGATTGGAGCCTTCTTTCAATGGAATTGCATGATTCTGCTCCCGTTGTGGTGGTAGTCCCACTGGTGTTCCAAATACAGTTCTGTAAGTGTGAAGTAAAATAGCAAGTTCTGGTGCAATGTTGTTTGGTAAGCCCTTCAATTCATCAGCCTCCTCCTCTGGTTTGATCATTTGAACCGTGAAACACTCGGCAATTGACCCTGTGTTGTGCATTCGTTTTAGAAAATGCACTTGAGTTTGCTGTGGTGAATGATCTTTCTCTCCTTGAAATGTAACAAATTTCCCTTGGTGGAAAAATTTGATGGTCATTGCTGCATAATCTGCTATGTGGTCCCAATGTGGCCAACCAAGTCGTGCCTAGGATCAAGTCTCGCCTCTAGCTGGCGCAAGAAGTATACGCACACGATCGGGCATGACCGAATCAACACCAGGAAGTTGTTTAATGACCCTTCGCCAGCTTAAACTGTTTATTCCCACCGTAACCTTGAATCACAGTCTTTGGTTGAGCTGGCGATTTCAAAAAGTGAGCAATTCTAAGTTGGATGAAGTTATCAGAGCTTCCTCCATCGACTAAAATCTGCACAGATAGTTTCCCAATTTGTCCTTGAAACCTCAATGTTCCAATACCGCTCGAACCATTCAAGGCGTTGAGAGATAGTGATGATGCTCGGTGTGAAGCTGCTCTCACTGGCGATTCAATATCAGGTGGATCTTCACCTTGTTCTGTGTCTTCCACACTCTCACCATCATCAAATTGTAACATCATGAGTTGTTTATTTGGGCACTTGTGCGATGTTGAGAATTACTCATCACACCAAAAACATAACACTTTGTCCTTCCTTAGTTGAATTTCAGCTGCTGAAATACGTTTTATATTGGGATTCTTTTGGTTTGGGTGTATTGGTCTAGCAGGGGGTGTCTGTAGCAAGGGTGGGTTTCCTATTTTGTGGTTGGTTTCATTTTTGTTTGGACTGAAGAGAGTTCTATTTGGGTATTGTGGATTTGAGTTTGGGCTTTTTGGTGTCTTTGGGTTATTGTGGGCTTGTGTTTGGGTATATTTTTCTTCGTAAACCTTGGCAAGTGATACAGCTTTGACTATGGATATGGGTGAGTGTATAAGCACGTCTCGACGAATTTCTGTGTTTAGTCCGTGATAGGATATTAAATAACTAAATAAATTGTAAGGGGAGAGGGAAATGAGAGTTTGTTGTAACCACTTGCTTATGTGGCAAAGTGGAGGGAAAATGAGTGAGTTAGTGGAGCGGAGGTTATAAATAGGACTTGGGGGATTAGAATCATTAAGCAAGTATTTGGGAGTTATTCCTTTAGGAGAGATTAGGCCTCTATAAGTGCCTTTAGGAGACCCTAGGCTTCTCAAAGTGCCTAGTTTATCATTTACATTTGTAATTTCAGTTTTATCACCATTAATATACAGTTTGATTCAGTTAAATGTTCCATTTGAGAGATGTGTAATTCGGTTCCTATCAATTGGTATCGAGCACTCGATCCCGAGTGCTCAAAGAGATAACAGAGTTCTTCACGCTGTGGAAAAATTTTTGGAGAAAAAGCACAAAGACAAAGAAACGAGAATGGAAGGAGCAACTTGACACAATCAAGCGACGCTTAGAACGAAGAAGAAGCGATGCGATGAACTCGAGAGAAGGATTTTGAGATGTACTTAGAAATGAAATTGCGAAGTGGTTACAATAAAGATTATGTTACCGCAAAATCAAAAGCACGTAAAAGAAAACGAGAGAACCGTAAGAGGATGGATGGAATGAACCGGACTTCAAAGTTTACGATCGTGGTCGAGGCAAAACAGAAAACCCAAATTCAAGAAGACGCACGAAGTCGTGAAGATGAATTTCATGAGAAACTTGAAGAGATGGCGAGAAATTTTGAGATCGTACCTATCAAATGTTCTTTGTGAAATCAAGCACACTGCAGATAAAGAACGAAGTCCATAACTAGAAGCTATGAATTTCGACGCAGAGGAATTGGAGAGGAAAAAATTGAAGAAAACAAAAGCCAAGGATCGCATGAGCGGATCCATGGTCTTCGTTCGAAAAACAGTGAGGAGGAAGCGTCGTTGGAAGAATTGACGACGAGACGCGGAAGGAGACGCAATCACGGCAGAGGTGTGTGTTTCTCACGATTTGAGAAAGCAGGTCTCTGTTTCACGATTGAAGGTTGCGACGCACGCAGAGAAGTGGTGAAGAGGAGGCACAACCGGAAAAAGCAACGAGTCGTCGCCGAAAAGCGGCACGAGAACCAGGAGAAGGAAGGAGGCGGAGCAACCATGAGAGCGGTGGAAATCGTTTGCGATGAAGGCGTGATTCCTTCTCTCAGAACGACGCGCAATAGAATGGGAAAGAGAAGGAAGTTGGAGCGGATGGGAATTCACTAGACTTGGGCCCCGTGATTGAACAAATGGGTCGTGCCCAATCATTGATATTTACACCCATCCAAATCTTTGGTTAGTACTTACGATCTAATTGATAAAAAGAGGGAGGTGTTAAAAGTAATATCTGAAAAGGAAAATAAGTTGGTTGGGTTAGGTTGGTCCCAAAAGAAAGTGGACCTCACTTTTAATCCATTGGGCCAGACTCACAATTTTATTATTACACCTACCATATTTACTAATAGTGGAGGGGTGTTGCAAGTAGAAAAGAAAATGGATCAAAAAAAGAAACATGGGGTCTAATTGGGATCAAAATCCAGATCTGCCCATGAAATTTAAAGCTAAGGCAAGGGAATTTGGGTATGTTGGTGATTATAAAATTGAAGTGGATGTCTCTCCTATTGTGATTTCATTTAGAAAAAATAGTGAAACCCCAATACTCTATTTTTTGCTGAAAAGTACAATTGAACACAAGGCATTTGATCCGGGAGGTAGCTTTTCAATTGTTAACATTGTTCGATCTTCATGCTTCAAGCTTTGGGATCCCGGTGGAAGACTATTAATGATTGTTTTTCTTATATCTTCACCTTGAGGACAAGGTGAATGTTTAGGGGGGGAGTATTGATAGGATATTAAATAACTAAATAAAGTGTAAGGGGAGAGGGAAATGAGAGTTTGTTGTAACCACTTGCTTATGTGGCAAAGTGGAAGGAAAATGAGTGAGTTAGTGGAGTGGAGGTTATAAATAGGACTTGGGGGATTAGAATCATTAAGCAAGTATTTGGGAGTTATTCCTTTAGGAGAGATTAGGCCTCTATAAGTGCCTTTAGGAGACCCTAGGCTTCTCAAAGTGCCTAGTTTATCATTTACATTTGTAATTTCAGTTTTATCACCATTAATATACAGTTTGATTCAGTTAAATGTTCCATTTGAGAGATGTGTAATTCTGGTTCCTATCAATTGGTATCAGAGCACTCGATCCTGAGTGCTCAAAGAGATAACAGAGTTGCTGCCGTGGAAAAATTGGCTTTGGAGAAAAAGCACAAAGACAAAGAAACGAGAATGGAAGGAGCAACTTGACACAATCAAGCGACGCTTAGAACGAAGAAGAAGCGGATGCGATGAACTCTCGAGAGAAGGATTTTGAGATGTACTTAGAAATGAAATTGTAGTGGTTACAATGTATTATTATGTTCTTGCAAAATCAAAAGCACGTAAAAGAAAGCGAGAGAACCGTAAGAGGATGGATGGAATGAACCAGACTTCAAAGTTTACGATCGTGGTCGAGGCAAAACAGAAAACCCAAATTCAAGAAGACGACGAAGTCGTGAAGATGAATTTCATGAGAAACTTGAAGAGATGGCAGAAATTTTGAGATCGTACCTATCAAATGTTCTTTGTGAAATCAAGCACACTGGACAAAGAACGAAGTCCATAACTAGAAGCTATGAATTTCGACGCAGAGGAATTGGAGAGGAAAAAAATTGAAGAAAACAAAAGCCAAGGATCGCATGACGGATCCATGGTCTTCGTTCGAAAGCGAAGTGAGGAGCGTCGTTGGAAGAATTGACGACGGAGGCGCGGAAGAGACGCAATCACGGCAGAGGTGTGTGTTTCTCACGATTTGAAAACAGGTCTCTGTTTTCACGATTGAAGGTGCGACGCACGCAGAAGTGGTGAAGAGGAGGCACAACCCGAAAAAGCAACGCGAGTCATCGTCATTTTAAAAGCGACACGGAGAAGGAAGGAGGCGGAGCAACCATGGAGACGGTGGAAATCGTTTGCGATGAAGACGTGATTCCTTCTCTCGAGAACGAGACGCGCAATAGAACGGGGAAAGAAAGGAAGCCGAGCGGATGGGAATTCACTAGACTTGGGCCCCGTGGATGAACAAATGGGTCGTGCCCAATCATTGATATTTACACCCATCCAAATCTTTGGTTAGTACTTACGATCTAATTGATAAAAAGAGGAGGTGTTAAAAGTAATATCCGAAAAGGAAAATAAGTTGGTTGGGTTAGGTTGGTCCCAAAAGAAAGTGGACCTCACTTTTAATCCATTGGGGCGGACTCACAATTTTATTATTACACCTACCATATTTACTAATAGTGGAGGGTGTTGCAAGTAGAAAAGAAAATGGATCAAAAGAAGCTTATGGGTCTAATTGGGATCAAAATCCAGATCCGCCCATGAAATTTAAAGCTAAGGCAAGGAATTTGGGTATGTTGGTGATTATAAAATTGAAGTGGATGTCTCTCCTATTGTGATTTCATTTAGAAAAAATAGTGAAACCCCAATACTCTATTTTTCTTTGAAAAGTACAATTGAACACAAGGCATTTGATCAGGAGGTAGCTTTTCAATTGTTAACATTGTTCGATCTTCATGCTTCAAGCTTTGGGATCTGTGGAAGACTATTAATGATTGTTTTCTTATATCTTCACCTTGAGGACAAGGTGAATGTTTAGGGGAGTATTGATAGGATATTAAATAACTAAATAAAGTGTAAGGGAGAGGAAATGAGAGTTTGTTGTAACCACTTGCTTATGTGGCAAAGTGGAAGGAAAATGAGTGAGTTAGTGGAGTGGAGGTTATAAATAGGACTTGGGGATTAGAATCATTAAGCAAGTATTTGGGAGTTATTCCTTTAGGAGAGATTAGCCTCTATAAGTGCCTTTAGGAGACCCTAGGCTTCTCAAAGTGCCTAGTTTATCATTTACATTTGTAATTTCAGTTTTATCACCATTAATATACTGATTTGATTGATTAAATGTTCCATTTGAGAGATGTGTAATTCGGTTCCTATCAATTGGTATCGAGCACTCGATCCCGAGTGCTCAAAGAGATAACAGAGTTCACGCTAGTGGAAAAATTCTTTGGAGAAAAAGCACAAAGACAAAGAAACGAGAATGGAAGGAGCAACTTGACACAATCAAGCGACGCTTAGAACGAAGAAGAAGCGGATGCGATGAACTCTCGAGAGAAGGATTTTGAGATGTACTTAGAAATGAAATTGTAGTGGTTACAAAAAGTATTATGTTCTTTGCAAAATCAAAAGCACGTAAAAGAAAACGAGAGAACCGTAAGAGGATGGATGGAATGAACCGGACTTCAAAGTTTACGATCGTGGTCGAGGCAAAACAGAAAACCCAAATTCAAGAAGACGACGAAGTCGTGAAGATGAATTTCATGAGAAACTTGAAGAGATGGCGAGAAATTTTGAGATCGTACCTATCAAATGTTCTTTGTGAAATCAAGCACACTGATAAAGAACGAAGTCCATAACTAGAAGCTATGAATTCGACGCGAGAGGAATTGGAGAGGAAAAAATTGAAGAAAACAAAAGCCAAGGATCGCATGACGGATCCATGGTCTTCGTTCGAGAAAACGAAGTGTGAGGAAGCGTCGTTGGAAGAATTGACGACGAGACGCCGGAAGACGCAATCACGGCAGAGGTGTGTGTTTCTCACGATTTGAGAAAACAGGTCTCTGTTTCACGATTGAAGGTTGCGACGCACGCAGAAGTGGTGAAGAGGAGGCACAACCGAAAAAGCAACGAGAGTCATTTGTAAAAAGCGACGCGGAGAAGAAGGAAGAGAGGCGAGCAACCATGGAGACGGTGGAAATCGTTTGCGATGAAGGCGTGATTCCTTCTCTCAGAACGAGGACGCGCAATAGAATGGGAAGAGAAGGAAGGAAGCCGGAGCGGATGGGAATTCACTAGACTTGGGCCCCGTGGATCGAACAAATGGGTCGAGCCCAATCATTGATATTTACACCCATCCAAATCTTTGGTTAGTACTTCCGATCTAATTGATAAAAAGAGGAGGTGTTAAAAGTAATATCCGAAAAGGAAAATAAGTTGGTTGGGTTAGGTTGGTCCCCTAAAAGAAAGTGGACCTCACTTTTAATCCATTGGGCGGACTCACAATTTTATTATTACACCTACCATATTTACTAATAGTGGAGGGTGTTGCAAGTAGAAAAGAAAATGGATCAAAAAGAAGCTTATGGGTCTAATTGGGATCAAAATCCAGATCGCCCATGAAATTTAAAGCTAAGGCAAGGAATTTGGGTATGTTGGTGATTATAAAATTGAAGTGGATGTCTCTCCTATTGTGATTTCATTTAGAAAAATAGTGAAACCCCAATACTCTATTTTTTTCTTTGAAAAGTACAATTGAACACAAGGCATTTGATCCGGAGGTAGCTTTTCAATTGTTAACATTGTTCGATCTTCATGCTTCAAGCTTTGGGATCCCGGTGGAAGACTATTAATGATTGTTTTTCTTATATCTTCACCTTGAGGACAAGGTGAATGTTTAGTGGGGAGTATTGATAGGATATTAAATAACTAAATAAATTGTAAGGGAGAGGAAATGAGAGTTTGTTGTAACCAGATTGCTTATGTGGCAAAGTGGAGGAAAATGAGTGAGTTAGTGGAGTGGAGGTTATAAATAGGACTTGGGGATTAGAATCATTAAGCAAGTATTTGGGAGTTATTCCTTTAGGAGAGATTAGGCCTCTATAAGTGCCTTTAGGAGACCCTAGGCATCTCAAAGTGCCTAGTTTATCATTTACATTTGTAATTTCGGTTTATCACCATTAATATACTGATTTGATTCGATTAAATGTTCCATTTGAGAGATGTGTAATTCGGTTCCTATCAATTGGTATCGAGCACTCGATCCCGAGTTCTCAAAGAGATAACAGAGAGTTCCGCTGCGTGGAAAAAATTTTGGAGAAAAAGCACAAAGACAAAGAAACCGAGAATGGAAGGAGCAACTTGACACAATCAAGCGACGCTTAGAACGAAGAAGAAGCGGATCGATGAACTCTCGAGAGAAGGATTTTGAGATGTACTTAGAAATGAAATTGCAGTGGTTACAACGATATTATGTTACCGCAAAATCAAAAGCACCGTAAAAGAAAACGAGAGAACCGTAAGAGGATGGATGGAATGAACCGGACTTCAAAGTTTACGATCGTGGTCGAGGCAAAAAGAAAACCCAAATTCAAGAAGGCGACGAAGTCGTGAAGATGAATTTCATGAGAAACTTGAAGAGATGGCGTAAATTTTGAGATCGTACCTATCAAATGTTCTTTGTGAAATCAAGCACACCGGACAAAGAACGAAGTCCGAACTAGAAGCTATGAATTCGACGCAGAGGAATTGGAGAGGAAAAAATTGAAGAAAACAAAAGCCAAGGATCGCGCATGACGATCCATGGTCTTCGTTCGAAACATAAGTGAGGAGGAAGCGTCGTTGGAAGAATTGACGACGAGACGCGGAAGGAGACACAATCACGGCGAGAGGTGTGTGTTTCTCACGATTTGAGAAAGCAGGTCTCTGTTTTCACGATTGAAGGTGCGACGCACGAGAGAAGTGGTGAAGAGGAGGCACAACCGAAAAAGCAACGCCGAGTCGTCATTTAGGAAAAAGCGGCACGGAGAAGGAAGGAGGCGGAGCAACCATGGAGACGGTGGAAATCGTTTGTGATGAAGGCGTGATTCCTTCTCTCTCGAGAGCGACGCGCAATAGAATGGGAAAGAGAAGGAAGGCTGGAGCGGATGGGAATTCACTAGACTTGGGCCCTGTGGATCGAACAAATGGGTCGTGCCCAATCATTGATATTTACACCCATCCAAATCTTTGGTTAGTACTTACGATCTAATTGATAAAAAGAGGAGGTGTTAAAAGTAATATCCGAAAAGGAAAATAAGTTGGTTGGGTTAGGTTGGTCCCCTAAAAGAAAGTGGACCTCACTTTTAATCCATTGGGCGGACTCACAATTTTATTATTACACCTACCATATTTACTAATAGTGGAGGGTGTTGCAAGTAGAAAAGAAAATGGATCAAAAAAGAAGCATGGGGTCTAATTGGGATCAAAATCCAGATCTGCCCATGAAATTTAAAGCTAAGGCAAGGGAATTTGGGTATGTTGGTGATTATAAAATTGAAGTGGATGTCTCTCCTATTGTGATTTCATTTAGAAAAAATAGTGAAACCCCAATACTCTATTTTTCTTTGAAAAGTACAATTGAACACAAGGCATTTGATCCGGAGGTAGCTTTTGATTGTTAACATTGTTCGATCTTCATGCTTCAAGCTTTGGGATCCGGTGGAAGACTATTAATGATTGTTTTTCTTATATCTTCACCTTGAGGACAAGGTGAATGTTTAGGGGGGGAGTATTGATAGGATATTAAATAACTAAATAAATTGTAAGGGGAGAGGGAAATGAGAGTTTGTTGTAACCACTTGCTTATGTGGCAAAGTGGAGGGAAAATGAGTGAGTTAGTGGAGTGGAGGTTATAAATAGGACTTGGGGGATTAGAATCATTAAGCAAGTATTTGGGAGTTATTCCTTTAGGAGAGATTAGGCCTCTATAAGTGCCTTTAGGAGACCCTAGGCTTCTCAAAGTGCCTAGTTTATCATTTACATTTGTAATTTCAGTTTTATCACCATTAATATACAGTTTGATTCAGTTAAATGTTCCATTTGAGAGATGTGTAATTCTGGTTCCTATCAATTGGTATCAGAGCACTCGATCCTGAGTGCTCAAAGAGATAACAGAGTTCTTTGCTTAGTGGAAAAATTCTTTGGAGAAAAAGCACGGACAAAGAAACGAGAATGGAAGGAGCAACTTGACACAATCAAGCGACACTTAGAACGAAGAAGAAGCGGATGCGATGAACTCTCGTGAGAAGGATTTTGAGATGTACTTAGAAATGAAATTGCAGTGGTTACAACGATATTATGTTCTTGCAAAATCAAAAGCACCGTAAAAGAAAAGCGAGAGAACCGTAAGAGGATGGATGGAATGAACCGGACTTCAAAGTTTACGATCGTGGTCGAGGCAAAACAGAAAACCCAAATTCAAGAAGGCAGCGAAGTCGTGAAGATGAATTTCATGAGAAACTTGAAGAGATGGCGAGAAATTTTGAGATCGTACCTATCAAATGTTCTTTGTGAAATCAAGCACACCGCACAAAGAACGAAGTCCGTAACTAGAAGCTATGAATTACGCGAGAGGAATTGGAGAGGAAAAAAATTGAAGAAAACAAAAGCCAAGGATCGCATGACAGATCCATGGTCTTCGTTCCAGAAACATAAGTGAGGAGGAAGCGTCGTTGGAAGAATTGACGACGGAGACGCCGGAAGGAGACACAATCACGGCAGAGGTGTGTGTTTCTCACGATTTGAGAAAACAGGGTCTCTGTTTCACGATTGAAGGTTGCGACGCACAGAGAAGTGGTGAAGAGGAGGCACAACCAGAAAAAGCAACGCCGAGTCATTTCCTAAAAAGCGGCACGGAGAAGGAAGGAGGCGGAGCAACCATGGAGACGGTGGAAATCGTTTGTGATGAAGGCGTGATTCCTTCTCTCGAGAGCGAGGACGCGCAATAGAATGGGGAAAGAGAAGGAAAATTTGGAGCGGATGGGAATTCACTAGACTTGGGCCTGTGGATGAACAAATGGGTCGTGCCCGATCATTGATATTTACACCCATCCAAATCTTTGGTTAGTACTTACGATCTAATTGATAAAAAGAGGAGGTGTTAAAAGTAATATCCGAAAAGGAAAATAAGTTGGTTGGGTTAGGTTGGTCCCCAAAAGAAAGTGGACCTCACTTTTAATCCATTGGGCCAGACTCACAATTTTATTATTACACCTACCATATTTACTAATAGTGGAGGGGTGTTGCAAGTAGAAAAGAAAATGGATCAAAAGAAGCTTATGGGGTCTAATTGGGATCAAAATCCAGATCTGCCCATGAAATTTAAAGCTAAGGCAAGGGAATTTGGGTATGTTGGTGATTATAAAATTGAAGTGGATGTCTCTCCTATTGTGATTTCATTTAGAAAAAATAGTAAACCCCAATACTCTATTTTTTCCTTGAAAAGTACAATTGAACACAAGGCATTTGATCCGGGAGGTAGCTTTTCAATTGTTAACATTGTTCGATCTTCATGCTTCAAGCTTTGGGATCCCGGTGGAAGACTATTAATGATTGTTTTTCTTATATCTTCACCTTGAGGACAAGGTGAATGTTTAGGGGGGGAGTATTGATAGGATATTAAATAACTAAATAAATTGTAAGGGGAGAGGGAAATGAGAGTTTGTTGTAACCACTTGCTTATGTGGCAAAGTGGAGGGAAAATGAGTGAGTTAGTGGAGTGGAGGTTATAAATAGGACTTGGGGGATTAGAATCATTAAGCAAGTATTTGGGAGTTATTCCTTTAGGAGAGATTAGGCCTCTATAAGTGCCTTTAGGAGACCCTAGGCTTCTCAAAGTGCCTAGTTTATCATTTACATTTGTAATTTCGGTTTATCACCATTAATATCTGATTTGATTGATTAAATGTTCCATTTGAGAGATGTGTAATTCGGTTCCTATCAATTGGTATCGAGCACTCGATCCCGAGTGCTCAAAGAGATAATGAGTTCTTTGTAGTGGAAAAATTCTTTGGAGAAAAAGCACAAAGACAAAGAAACCGAGAATGGAAGGAGCAACTTGACACAATCAGCGACACTTAGAACGAAGAAGAAGCGGATGCGATGAACTCTCGAGAGAAGGATTTTGAGATGTACTTAGAAATGAAATTGCAGTGGTTACAAAAAGTATTATGTTCTTTGCAAAATCAAAAGCACCGTAAAAGAAAGCGAGAGAACCGAAGAGGATGGATGGAATGAACCGGACTTCAAAGTTTACGATCGTGGTCGAGGCAAAGCAGAAAACCCAAATTCAAGAAGACGACGAAGTCGTGAAGATGAATTTCATGAGAAACTTGAAGAGATGGCGAAATTTTGAGATCGTACCTATCAAATGTTCTTTGTGAAATCAAGCACACCGGACAAAGAACGAAGTCGTAACTAGAAGCTATGAATTACGACGCAGAGGAATTGGAGAGGAAAAAATTGAAGAAAACAAAAGCCAAGGATCGCATGACGGATCCATGGTCTTCGTTCGAAACATAAGTGAGGAGGAAGCGTCGTTGGAAGAATTGACGACGGAGATGCGGGAAGGAGACACAATCACGCGAGAGGTGTGTGTTTCTCACGATTTGAGAAAACAGGTCTCTGTTTCACGATTGAAGGTTGCGGCGCACGCAGAGAAGTGGTGAAGAGGAGGCACAACCGAAAAAAAACAGCAGAGTCGGCTAGGAAAAAGCGCAGGAGAAGGAAGGAGGCGGAGCAACCATGGGAGCGGTGGAAATCGTTTGCGATGAAGGCGTGATTCCTTCTCTCGAGAGCGAGACGCGCAATAGAATGGGGAAAGAGAAGGAAGGCTGGAGCGGATGGGAATTCACTAGACTTGGGCCTGTGGATGAACAAATGGGTCGAGCCCAATCATTGATATTTACACCCATCCAAATCTTTGGTTAGTACTTCCGATCTAATTGATAAAAAGAGGAGGTGTTAAAAGTAATATCGAAAAGGAAAATAAGTTGGTTGGGTTAGGTTGGTCCCCAAAAGAAAGTGGACCTCACTTTTAATCCATTGGGCGGACTCACAATTTTATTATTACACCTACCATATTTACTAATAGTGGAGGGTGTTGCAAGTAGAAAAGAAAATGGATCAAAAGAAGCATGGGGTCTAATTGGGATCAAAATCCGAGATCCGCCCATGAAATTTAAAGCTAAGGCAAGGGAATTTGGGTATGTTGGTGATTATAAAATTGAAGTGGATGTCTCTCCTATTGTGATTTCATTTAGAAAAAATAGTGAAACCCCAATACTCTATTTTTTGCTGAAAAGTACAATTGAACACAAGGCATTTGATCCGGGAGGTAGCTTTTCAGTTGTTAACATTGTTCGATCTTCATGCTTCAAGCTTTGGGATCCCGGTGGAAGACTATTAATGATTGTTTTTCTTATATCTTCACCTTGAGGACAAGGTGAATGTTTAGGGGGGGAGTATTGATAGGATATTAAATAACTAAATAAATTGTAAGGGGAGAGGGAAATGAGAGTTTGTTGTAACCACTTGCTTATGTGGCAAAGTGGAGGGAAAATGAGTGAGTTAGTGGAGTGGAGGTTATAAATAGGACTTGGGGGATTAGAATCATTAAGCAAGTATTTGGGAGTTATTCCTTTAGGAGAGATTAGGCCTCTATAAGTGCCTTTAGGAGACCCTAGGCTTCTCAAAGTGCCTAGTTTATCATTTACATTTGTAATTTCAGTTTTATCACCATTAATATACTGATTTGATTGATTAAATGTTCCATTTGAGAGATGTGTAATTCGGTTCCTATCAATTGGTATCGAGCACTCGATCCCGAGTGCTCAAAGAGATAACAGAGTTCTTTGCCAGTGGAAAAATTCTTTGGAGAAAAAGCACAAAGACAAAGAAACCGAGAATGGAAGGAGCAACTTGACACAATCAAGCGACGCTTAGAACGAAGAAGAAGCGGATCGATGAACTCTCGAGAGAAGGATTTTGAGATGTACTTAGAAATGAAATTGCGGTGGTTACAACAAAGTATTATGTTACTACAAAATCAAAAGCACCGTAAAAGAAAGCGAGAGAACGTAAGAGGATGGATGGAATGAACCGGACTTCAAAGTTTACGATCGTGGTCGAGGCAAAGCAGAAAACCCAAATTCAAGAAGGCGACGAAGTCGTGAAGATGAATTTCATGAGAAACTTGAAGAGATGGCGAAATTTTGAGATCATTACCTATCAAATGTTCTTTGTGAAATCAAGCACACCGGACAAAAGAACGAAGTCCAAAACTAGAAGCTATGAATTTCGACGCAGAGGAATTGGAGAGGAAAAAATTGAAGAAAACAAAAGCCAAGGATCGCATGATAGATCCATGGTCTTCGTTCGAAACATAAGTGTGAGGAAGCGTCGTTGGAAGAATTGGCGACGGAGACGCGGAAGGAGACACAATCACGGCGAGAGGTGTGTGTTTCTCACGATTTGAGAAAACAGGTCTCTGTTTCACGATTGAAGGTTGCGACTTACAGAGAAGTGGTGAAGAGGAGGCACAACCGAGAAAAAGCAATGCCGGAGTCGGCGAAAAAGCGGCGGAGGAGAAGGAAGGAGGCGAGCAACCATGGAGACAAAGTGGAAATCGTTTGCGATGAAGGCGTGATTCCTTCTCTCAGAGCGAGACGCACAATAGAATGGGGAAAGAGAAGGAAGGCGGAGCGGATGGGAATTCACTAGACTTGGGCCCTGTGGATGAACAAATGGGTCGTGCCCAATCATTGATATTTACACCCATCCAAATCTTTGGTTAGTACTTACGATCTAATTGATAAAAAGAGGAGGTGTTAAAAGTAATATCCGAAAAGGAAAATAAGTTGGTTGGGTTAGGTTGGTCCCAAAAGAAAGTGGACCTCACTTTTAATCCATTGGGCCAGACTCACAATTTTATTATTACACCTACCTTATTTACTAATAGTGGAGGGGTGTTGCAAGTAGAAAAGAAAATGGATCAAAAGAAGCTTATGGGGTCTAATTGGGATCAAAATCCAGATCTGCCCATGAAATTTAAAGCTAAGGCAAGGGAATTTGGGTATGTTGGTTATTATAAAATTGAAGTGGATGTCTCTCCTATTGTGATTTCATTTAGAAAAAATAGTGAAACCCCAATACTCTATTTTTTGCTGAAAAGTACAATTGAACACAAGGCATTTGATCCGGGAGGTAGCTTTTCAATTGTTAACATTGCTCGATCTTCATGCTTCAAGCTTTGGGATCCCGGTGGAAGACTATTAATGATTATTTTTCTTATATCTTCACATTGAGGACAAGGTGAATGTTTAGGGGGGGGAGTATTGATAGGATATTAAATAACTAAATAAATTGTAAGGGGAGAGGGAAATGAGAGTTTGTTGTAACCACTTGCTTATGTGGCAAAGTGGAGGGAAAATGAGTGAGTTAGTGGAGTGGAGGTTATAAATAGGACTTGGGGGATTAGAATCATTAAGCAAGTATTTGGGAGTTATTCCTTTAGGAGAGATTAGGCCTCTATAAGTGCCTTTAGGAGACCCTAGGCTTCTCAAAGTGCCTAGTTTATCATTTACATTTGTAATTTCAGTTTTATCACCATTAATATACAGTTTGATTCAGTTAAATGTTCCATTTGAGAGATGTGTAATATTTACTTCAACTATATATATATAGTAGGAAATTAAATTTAGATTTTTATATATATATATATATATATATATATATATATATATATATATATATATATATATATATATATATATATATATATATATATATATATATATATATATATTATAATTTTGAGATCCCGTGAAATCAAATAATACTTTAGTAGTGACAACCCATAAATAAAAATACTTTAAAAACTACATAAGTACTAATCAAATAATACTTTAGTAGTGACAATAGTAGTGTATATAATTTGAGGTATTTTCATATTGAGATGTTATTACAATGAGGAATTACTTATAAATATTATACGGTCTAAAATAGTATTAGTAAATAGTAACTTACAAATATATAGCAAATATACTTTGCATGCATAAGGACATGTAGCTTGCTTTTGACTAAGGTGATTGGCGTTGACAAACCGTAGGATCAATGTTCTCTGTCATCTTGTTTATTCTCTCTACTTGTTTTCTAAGTGCTAATAGTTATTATACACATTATCATGTAACGTTTACTGCTTTTGTGTTTTTACCTTATAGTTTTACTATGGTCACCATTGACTGTTGACTAATTAGATAGAATAAGGATTAGTTCGTTTCTTTTAAGTAAAGTTAGTTAGCAGAGTTAGTTAGAATAGTTAGGGTGGAAAAACCCCCAATTGTAAAACATATATGTAGCTCAGAATTCAATTGAATGAAACACGATCAATTCATTTTCTTCCTTCTGTGAATCTTGATCTTTTAAGTGCAGCGTAGTGAATAGAAGAATATTAAGCACAAACGTTATAAACTACAAATATACTGATCGATCAAAGTTGTATATTGATTCTAATTGTATGTGCATCAAGCTGAATACAAAAATATGTGACAAACATTTTTAATATATAACATTATTTATAAGATGAGAATTAAAAAAGATTGAAATGGATAAAATTACTCATATTTAATATTGATCTTTTCTGTTGGCAAGGATTTTGGTCTAGTCCCCCCTTCGTTTTTCTCTGTTTTTTTCCCTTTTTTTATTAATAAATTCGGGCAATCTGTCTATTTGTTAAAAAAAACTCATATTTAATAATATTCTAGTTAGTAAATATATAGAATAAAATCTATGGAATGTGATACAAAATATTAGATAGTAAATAAATATAATCTATAAATGTAATATATAATAACAAATATACATGTATCAAAATAAATAATAAATAGATATAAAAAGTAGGTAAAAAATTTTGCAATAAAAGAAATAATAGGATAAACATTATGTAATATGCTTTAATAACATGAAATTGTGGTAGCTCAAATGGTTAGCATTAGGAGGTGATAGTGTGGGGGAATGGGTTCGATCCCCAGCTTTTGCTTTTTTTTGATATATTTCGAAATAACATGCTGAGGTGGATTTAATTGGTGCTGACATATTTATTGACGTGGCTGATTAGGTGGATGCCTAGGTGTCAGATTCATGGTTATATAATATATATATACACCAAAGGTATTATTCTTTTATTAATTTTAATTCATGTCACTTAGCTAAGTTATTGTTGTGGTGAGGACCCTTGAGTGGTATCAGAGTCATTCGATGGGTGAGTTATTGTTATGAAAATATTATTCTAACAACATCTTATCAGGGTTTTATTTTAAACTAGAAATAATATTTTCACTTAGCTAAGTTATTGTTGTGGTGAGGACCCTTGAGTGGTATCAGAGTCATTCGATGGGTGAGTTATTGTTATGAAAATATTATTCTAACAACATCTTATCAGGGTTTTATTTTAAACTAGAAATGTTTTTAGTGTTTTCTTAAATTATCATCGGTTTTCCCAAAGGAGGAAGTTTAAGATGATTTCAAAAGGAAAATTTTTGCTACAAACATTTGACATATTTGATTTGGGAGAAATCCTTCTATCCTTACGGGTTGATAGTTGATAACTCTATTTTATATAGAGTTATTCATCTATTTTTACTTAGGTTATTGTTTATTTTCAAGTACATTAATATATAAATATAGCTTATTTATTAAGAAACAACATTTTAAAGATCCAAATGATGATTAGGACAAGTAACTAGGCTTAAATACACATTTCTTGTTAGGTTTGATGTTTTTGTTCAGTACAGCAACTGCAGGAGTGGAAACACTGTCAACACTTGGAGTGGAAACACTGCCAACTCTAAGAGTGGAAACACTGCCTACATCTGCAGAATCTAGCAGTTTGCACCAAAACATCCAATGACCATTTTGATGCTTCCACACTTAAATTGTGACGTCATGCTTAGTCACCTGGAGCAGAGCCACTTGCAGAAGTCTGCGATAAACATAAAAATCAAGTTGCAAGGGTCATCTATCTAAAGAGACATGTGGCACTTCTCCAATGGACCACACCTTGTGTTATGCATGCAAGCGACCACAACTGAGCTATTTGCTTCATTGGTTGTCTGATTTTATCTAATGTTGGTCCCCTCAGTTGATCTTACGCGCCTAAGGAAACCCCTCAAGGGAGGAAAGCTTCCAAGCCTATAAATAGAAGCCATATCTTCACCTACAAAAAATCCTTCATCCTTCAATTGTATTTCTTCATTTGTTTCTGAAAGGATCACTTAGTTTTAGTTTAGTTTAGTTTTAGTTTTTCTTTACGTTTCTGAAGAGAAAGAAGGTAAGGAGGTGCTTGACAACCACTCCCTTCACTTTTACTTGAAGGAAACTTGTGTAAGGAACTCATATTGTACTTCAATTTGGGAAACTCATGCAAAAGATCTTCTATTTGAGCAATCTCTCTCCTTTTAAGTTCTTTTGCTATATTACTCATTTGATTATGCTCTTTGCAGATTTTCTCTATTATATAATGAGTAACATGAGCTAAATTTCCTTAAGTTGAGATGTTATAACCTTGTAATGAACTTTTAAAATATGTTATTATGATTTATGTAGTGTATGCATTTTAAGTCTTGTGTGATACTTCTTTCAAACTTATTCTGGAATTGATCACTTTGGATAAGTAAAACTTGTGGCAGCAAACATAGGTCACATTTATGAATTCAAGAATTAATAGGAATGGGAGTTTATAACAACTTCTTTGTTGAACTAGTTTTAATAAAGATTTGATTGTTAAAACCATGTTAAGTCCTAGACATAGGATAACATAGTTCCTAGGGTGATACAGTGGGAGGTTAAAAATATAAGAGTGGACCTATTTAGCAAATTGGATCATTTTTAGGAGGCGAGAGAGGAATTGACTACTCTTTTCTTTACTGTAAAAAACAAAGATCATAAGAGCTTGTAATGAAACTCTGAAGAAAGTGCTGACAAGCACATACTGATACAGCTGCATCCAATGTGGAAACACTACATACTCCGGATAACACTTAGAAGTAAATTACTTGGTGAAAACATCTCAACTACTTTTTCTAACTGATTTCTTACACTCTTTACTGTTTATATTGTTTTTACTTTGAAAAAAAAACTCCAAACCAAAATAGTGCATAGTGTAGACACACTAAGTGTACACTCTGAATATACAAAGCTTTACAATACATAATCCCCGTGGGTTCGACATTTCTTATCACTTTATTACTTGTGTGACTATGTATACTTGTATATATTTTACCACACCAATAGTTAAACAATTTTATTGTTTGCAAAGATGACAAATAAGATGTCTATTCATAAGTTCAACTGACTCATCTAGTTCTGATTCTTGTTAAGTGTCTGAACCACAACAATATCTCAAAATTTTATTATGGAATTAGATGATTATAATCATCAAGATAATTCTATAAAGAATGAAGAGTTAGCTGAATATCCAAAAAAATTGGACCAACTAAACAAGTGGACAATTCCTGCGGTCCCTTCTAGCCAAATATATAAATTTGGTGTGTTTGATATTAAGTCACGATATGCTGTGAAGACCATTGAACAGACTGTTCAAGTTTCTGAGAATACTCAGACAATAAAATTATTAAGTAAAAAAGATTTACTTCCTTTTAAAGATTATAATTTTATTCATATTGGTCTTGTGCAAATTGCTTTTAAACCATTAACTTTGCTAGGATTAAATGCAAGTATTCTTGCATATGTTAGAGACGGTAGATGTAGAGACTTCAAACCTTCTCTAGCTGCCTTAATAGAAACAAGTCTATGTCATGGACCTGTTTATTTTAATGGATCTCCAAATTTGAGCTTGTCTTTATCTGACAAAAATATTTTAGATGCTATGCAACTCTCTATCAATACTAATGGGTATAATTTTACACCAGGTAGTGAAGTAATAACAATATGTTATAGAGTTTATTATAAGGTTTTGACACGCTGAATCCAAAGGTTAAGCAAATATCTTTTCTAGGGACAACAACTCTTGTCGAAACTAACTTATTAACTTCAAATATAGTGACCAATAGGTTAATCAAATGGAATGAAATCAACTTTCATGAGACATGGTCGCTACCCCAGGCAGTGAAACCTAAACCTATCTTAAATAGAGAGATAGATCAGATTACCCAAACAAATGAGGGGGATATAGAAATAAAGTTTAATCCCCAAAGGGTTATTAGAATACCAAGAAGTCTTTTTGCAAGGCATTCTGTTAGTGAGTTTTATACAACTCCTAGTGAACTACATAGACCCTCTACTTCTCGTCCAATAGAAGAGATTGAGACAGTAGAAAATATTAGAATTAGTGAGAATAAAATTTCACATGGATTATATCAAAGAAACTCCCAGAGTAGAGAATCACCTACTCAATCAGAAATGAGTTTCCACGTGGAATGAGCTACATCTTAGATTTCTCTCCAGGTAGTTGTATGAGAGAACTCATTAATGATGAATTTCAACAAGAGAAATATGCCCAATTTAGGGAATGATATTTTGAGAAATTCTCTCCTTCTGAACTTAGTAAGTTTAAGGATGATTATTATGAGGAGATGACGGTAACACAAGATTATATTCCTTTTGTGAAATGTTTTGTAAAGTATTTCACTAATAAAGTCAAAAATGAGGTTGATAATGAAATTTTAGTTCTTAATTCAAGAAATTGGGAAACTATGAAGGGAGAAAAAATTAATAGTATTTTCCCTCCTAGACAACCTATAAATTTAGGTCAAAACGTAGAAGCCAATGCTTTTAATAGTTTACAAAAAGTAGAATGTAACCAAGTTACTATCAAAGAATTAAATTCTTTGATAAAAGCCCAGAATTATATAAATGCTTTTCTTAATTGTTTAGGAGATCAATTTATTTCTCTTGAAAAAGATTTATCTTCCTTGAAGGAATTATTTGAAAAACAAATTTTTCAACAGAAAATGATTTGTGAACAAACTAAGAGACCCCTATAGTACAACCTCCTTTGCAAATAAAAGGTTTTAAAATGGAAGATAATACTTCTGAATTTATCAATATTTTGGAACAAAAATTAAAGGATTTAAATTTAAGTGTTTTATCTCAGGAAAATATTTCTGATAATTCTGAAAGTTTTTCAGATTTTAATAAGGATATAAATAATATTGATGATTTAGCAAATATGTTTGCTAACCAGGATATTAATATTAATCCTATTTACACCCCTAAGGACCTAGATAAATATTATTATAAAAGGCCTTCACCCCAAGATTTACTTTATGAGGAACACGAACCATATCAGAATTCTTATTCTGGTAAAGCCATTTATGAATGGAATATTGATGGCTTAAATGATAAGCAAATCATAGATATGATACATAGAATGATTATGTATTCTACTGTTTGTAAACAGCAGGGAAATTCAGATAGCTCAATAGCTTCGTCCATAGCTACTGGTTTTGTTGGCCAATTAAGAGGTTGGTGGGATCATTATCTTAATGATGCTCAGAAAAAAGAAATTTTTGATCATAAAAAGGAAGTTAAGCCAGAAAGTAGTTCTAGTACCACTACCGCTAGTACTGGTGAAGAGGATGCGGTTTATACCCTCTGTTTATCCATACTAAAACATTTTGTAGGAACTAATGTTTCCATAGGAGAAAAAATATCTTCTCTTTTACAAAATTTAAGATGTCCATCTTTAACTCATTTTAGATGGTATAAAGATACTTTTTTATCCCGGGTTTTTAAAATAACTGACCCCAATTCTATGCATTGGAAGGCAAAATTTGTTGATGGTCTTCCTTATCTCTTTTCCGAAAAGGTTAGACAATCTTTGAGGAATAAGAATGATGACATAAATATTAATTATGCTGATTTAACATATGACCAAATTATTAGTTGCTGTATTAATGAAGGTTTAACTTTATGTAATGACATAAAGTTAAGAAACCAATTGAAAAAGCAAAAGCTAACAGAAAAATACCAATTAGGTGAATTCTGTGAACAATTTGCCTTTGATTTAGGAAAAAAGCCCAAAGAAGGAAAGTAAGGCCAGAATAAGAAAGGGAGAAAACCCTTTGATAATAAAACAAATTTTTTTTATAAAAGTTCTAGAAAAAAGAATTTTAGAAGGAAAAGATTTCAAGATAGAAAACCAAAGGATGGTGTTCAAAAAAAAAACCAAAGGATAAGCCTTTTTAGAAAAAAAGAAAAAGAAAGGCTAAAAAATTGGACATAACATGCCATAAGTGTGGCAAAATAGGCCATTATGCCAACCAATGTTGGACCAAAAAAGAAATGAGATAGAAGATGACCAATTAAGGACTAGATTAGAAAAAGTTTTACTAATCAGTTCTGATTCAGAGCAAGAGACTGATTCTTCTAGTGAAGGCATAGAGTGTATTAATGATACCTCTTCTGAATCATCTTCCACTAACAATAATGATTGTCAGTGTAATGAATTAAATTATTGGAAATCCATAGTGGAAATGAATGGATTAAATGTTCTCACAAAAGAACAAGATGAAGCTTTAAAAGCTTTAGAAGTCATAACTGATGGCAATTTGAAAAGAAAGATGATAGATATTCTTTTGAGAGAATATATTAAGAAAGAAACTCCTCTAATTATAGAGGCTCCGTATCAAATTAGTGGGGTTTTATCTAGATTCCAAGAATCTAATATTAAAGAAACACCAGTTTCTACTACTGATCTAAGAAGAGAAATAAATCTCTTAAAATCTGAAATTGCTCAGATAAAAAAGAATAATGATATATTATTCCAGAGAATATCTTCTCTAGATATCCCTAATCAACAGAAAATATCTTCTCTAGATATTCCTAATAAACCAAAAGAGACTGCTCATTCTAGTAGCAATTATTTGTCTATATTAGACAGAGTAACTTCACAAAAATGGTTTGTGAGAATTACTTTAGTTGTTAATAAAAAATTTATTTTAGAAAATGAGATAACACTCATAGATAGTGGGGCTGATCTTAATTGTATTAAAGAAGGAACTATTCCTACAAAATATTTTTCAAAAACTACACAATCTCTTACCCAAGCTGGAGGAGATAAATTACAAGTTAATTACAAACTTTCAAATGCTTATATTTGCAACCAAAATATTTGTTTGCCTACTCATTTTATTCTAGTTAAAAATTTAACTCATAGAATTATTTTAGGTACTCCTTTTTTGCATAATATTATGCCAATTAGAAATATTGATCAAAATGGTATTACTACTGTTATTGATAATAAGGAAATTATTTTTAAGTTTATTACTGATCCTCATACAAGGATGCTCAATGAGGTTAAGGATATTCTTCTTAACAAAGAAAAACAATTATGTTTTCTCAAAAGTGAAATTAATATTTTCAATATGAATGATCATCTTAATAAGGAAGAAACTAGGAGACAAATTAAAATTATTGAACAACAATTTGTCTCAGAGGTAAGTAATGATCTACCTAATGCTTTTTGGAATAGGAAACAACATGTTGTTGCTTTACCTTATATTGATGACTTTAATGAAAGTCAGATACCTACTAAAGCTAGACCAGCTCAAATGAATCAAGAATATCTTGATTTATGTAAAAAAGAGATTAATTCTCTTTTGGAAAAAGGATTTTGTACAGCTTTCTATGTTAATAAAAATGCTAAACAAGAAAGAGGTGTTCCTAGATTAGTTATTAATTATAAACCTCTTAACAAAGTTTTGAAATGGATAAGATATCCAATTCCTAATAAAAAAGATCTTTTAGATAGGCTCAATGATGCCTTAATCTATTCAAAATTTGATATGAAATCAAAGCTATTGGCAAATTTAGATTAATGAATCGATAAATACAAAGCTGCTTTTCTAGTTCCTTTTGGACATTTTGAATGGAATGTTCTTCCATTTGGTCTAAAAATGCTCTTCCGAATTTCGTAATATTATGAATGATATTTTCAATTCTTATTCTGATTTTATGATTGTCTATATTGACGATGTTTTAGTATTTTCTAAAACTATTGATCAACATTTTAAACATTTAAAAATATTTAAAAATTTGGTTAAACACAATGGTTTAGTTATATCTGCTTCAAAAATGAAACTTTTTCAAACAAAAGTTAGATTTTTGGGTCATGAAATAGACCAAGGAACAATTGTTCCTATAAGTAGAAGCATTGAATTTGGTTAAACTATTGATCAACATTTTAAACATTTAAAAATATTTAAAAATTTGGTTAAACACAATGGTTTAGTTATATCTGCTTCAAAAATGAAACTTTTTCAAACAAAAGTTAGATTTTTGGGTCATGAAATAGACCAAGGAACAATTGTTCCTATAAGTAGAAGCATTGAATTTGCTTCTAAATTTCCTGATATTATTTCCGAAAAGAAACAATTACAAAGGTTTTTAGGAAGTCTAAATTATATTTCAGACTATTATGAGAATTTAGCTCAGGATACAACTATTTTATATAATAGGTTAAAGAAAAACCATGGACCCTGGACAGAGAACCATTCTCTAGCTGTCCAAAAGATCAAAAGTAAGGTAAATTGTTTACCTTGTTTGGCCCTGGCAAATCCTAAGTATTTCAAAATAGTTGAAACAGATGCCTCTAACATAGGCTATGGTGGTATCTTAAAGTAAGTCATACCAGACAATAAAAAAGAAGTTTTAGTAAGATTTACTTCAGGAAAATGGAATCCAACTCAGTCTAAATATTCGACTATTAAGAAAGAAATGTTTTCTATAATTAAATGTATATCAAAATTTCAGGATGATTTATTAAATCAAAAATTTTTGCTCCGTATTGATTGTAGCTCTGCTAAATCAATCATTGAGAAAGATGTCAAGAATCTTGTATCAAAACAAATTTTTGCTAGTTGGCAAGCCCAATTATCTGTATTTGATTTTGATATACAATATATTAAAGGAGAAAATAATTCTCTTCTTTGAGTATTTAACCCGTGAATTTTTGAGGAAATGACACTTCTGATGGGGGAAGAGGTCGTGGCTATGGCCGTGGCTGTGGAAGCATCAATTTGTGTTGCCCTATCAGGAAACAAACACTCCTCTAATAGGGGATTGGACTACAGTCCATAGGACTAGAAATTTGCAGCAATTGCCTGCACCTCCAAAGAAAGAAGATTATCCTTCTTCTTCATCAAATAAGACATCAACTTATAAAGATGCAGCTATAAATGAAACACCTCAAGAGGTAACAGATTATTATGAAAATCCTGTTACAGAAGACATAATGCATGTCGAAGAAGAAGACATCAATTTGACTCCTAATGATGGATGGTCTGTTAAAACAATGTATCTCGAATCAAGAGGATATCCTGGTCTTTATGGTAAGTCCAGACCACATTTGGAAATACTCTTATTAGTTACTGAATCAGTAACAATTACACATCATTATCAAAATAATAACCCAGGAAGTTTTATAAACTTCAGTAAATGTCATATCAATAAGATATTACTGCCAAGAGAATGGGGATTAAACCCTAATGGAGAAAAAGCTATTAAAATTGCTGAAGGCAAATATGTCTATTTTAATTATTGGGATTATATCCAAGCTTTTTCATTAGTTTTTTATTATCAAAATCCAAAGAATAAACATTCTTGGTTTTTTAGTATTAATCCAGAAATTCTGGAAAAACCTATACCAAATTGGTTTTATAATTGGTGGATAAAATTTGGTCCTTCTATAGAAATTATACCAAAAAATATATTAAATTTATATGATTCATGGTGCAATCATAGTCCGTTGATTTTGAAGAATGCAATCATATCCCTATCCTTAGAAGAAATTTCTTCTACAAATGGTGGATTAAGATGCCTAAAGAGGATCTTCAACATATGGAAGTCAAAATTGAAACGACTATAGGCGAGGATCAATCGCACCAAAAGAACCGAGTTCTCAAGAAATGTCTATAGACAATCTGAAAAATTACTTTCAGAAAATACATCCAAATGAGACGGAAGAACAAATTATGATCAAAACTTTAGATGAAAAATCAATTCTTCAAACTTTTAAAGTTAAAAGTGATGATGTATCAATGAAAACCAGTAGTTCACAAGGATTACTGGATTCCAACACCTACAATTGTCTAGCTGGAGAATCTCAAGCAGAGGAAGAAGAACCAACACCAGAAGATTTCTGGGATGCAATGATACAAGGGATGAGTCACCAAATCAACAAAGGGAAAGGACATCAATAATAAATTATTGTTGTCGACATATAATGTGAAGCTTCAAAAAGGCCACTCAAGTAATCAAAAATTCAAAAGGCCACTCAAGTAATCAAAAATTCAAAAGGCCACTCAATTACTTTTGACAAACACATAGGGCCAAAACCATTCAGATATGGTGGTCGACCAAGGGAATATTTTCCACTATTTTCTTTTTTGTTTTTTCAACTTTAGTCATTATCAATGTGTCGATGGGGCCCCAAGTGTACCCGGCATTAATAATGGTACTTTGTCTTTTTCATTAACAGGTTACCGAATGTAATAGTAGTCTTTTACCGGCTTAAATAGTAGGCCTTAGTTTCTCCATATAAGGAATATTTGCTTCAGTTGTAAATCACCACTTGAAAATATAATATTTTCCTCTTTCCTTTTCTTACTATTTTAAGACTTCTTTCCGCTGAGCCTTTTCACGCACCCACTCTGAAATCTATACCAAAGGTACTATTCTTTTATTAATTTTAATTCATGTCACTCAGCTAAGTTATTGTTGTGGTGAGGACCCTTGAGTGGTATCAGAGCCATTCGATAGGTGAGTTATTGTTATGAAAATATTATTCTAACAACATCTTATCTGTGTTTTATTTTAAACTAGAAATATATATATATATATATATATATATCTTGTGACAGGAGCATTGAGTGCCGCTGTGTATTTTATTGTGCTTTGCATCCATGAAGAGATGAAAATGATCATTTTCTGTTTTTGATTTTTGGTCATGTATTATGTAGTTTTGAATCCCATTCATTAGGTCTATATATTAAAGGATAGGTCCATTCATGTATTATGTAGTTTTCGAATTCATACCGTGCCATTGGTTCATTTTGATTTTCTGTCATGCATTTTATATTGTTATGCTATAATTGGTTATGCTATTAAAGCTAACAATAACTTGAATTGCTGTGCTGTGCTTGTCAGTGGCAACGAGCTCAAACTTGCTCTTCGTGCTGGATTTGATCCTACAAGGTTGAATTTTAGTACACTTAAATAATTAATGTTATTGCTTGAGCTTAGTTTAGAGTTTAGATTACAATATTGTTTGGTATTTGACAACACTGTTCGCTACTTTGTGACATACCTTCCTGCTATCTAATTATATTATGCACTTTTGCTTTGATGGGACTATTTGTACTCTTGTATTATTGTATACTGGTGCTAAATCTAAGTATTATTGAAATGTGGTTGCTGCTTGCTATTTTTCCCATTTACAGGTAGATATTTTCAGGGATGCAGCCACTATTATGGTCAAATATCTTGACGAAATCAGAGCTCAGGGTTTTGAACTCGATTATTTAAATATTGGTGTTGGACTTGGGATAGATTATTATCATACCGGTGCTGTTCTTCCTACGCCCAGAGATCTGTGAGGATTCTATCTATCCATATTTCTTACTCTATCTTTCCATATTAGGTGGTTAAGTTTGCTATTCCTTCTAAGAAGAGCATGCATATTAAAATCATAGAAGAGCATCTGCTTCTTTTTATCTGCCAATTAATGTCTCATATATAGTTATTCAAATGTACACTTCATACTATCCCTTCTAATTAAGTGTTCTTCTTTTCATGATTGAACCAGGGAGAGATCACTCATAGCAAACACATGTTGCTTAGTTAACCGTGTGACAGGTGTCAAAACTAACGGATCTAAAAACTTTATTGTTATTGATGGAAGTATGGCTGAACTTATCCGCCCTAGTCTTTACGATGCTTACCAGGTATTTATTCAAGTAACTCAGTTCTCTTATGGCTTGTCATTTGATGTATTAATTAATATTGGTGTGCTGAATTGCTTATGTAAAACAGTTTTTCTCATTAGAATTCTATTCTAATACGGATGGCTCCCTCTTTCAGCTCTGGATTATGTTGGAGATTAATGAAGGTTCATCATATGATGTACTATTAAAACTCACTCAACATTTTAATATTTTCCTTCATTGATCCATGTCATAAAATTCAACAAGGTTTTACGTTAGCTGTCAATTATGTAAAACAACTCTTCTTTTCCCTGGGATTTAGACATGCTATGTAATGCAATATATATATATCCATAGTCACACTATTGCGTGGAAAGCAGATTAAAAATGAATCCAGTTAAATTTAACACAGCATTCAAAGCTTTCCTCTAAAGAAATTGCTTGGGAGTTGATAGCTTAAGATCATTATGATTATATGATGCTACTTTAATGCGGATTGATTTATTTCAGTGAATGTTTAATGACATTTTTTTTTGCAGCATATTGAGCTGGTTTCCCCTGCACCAGAAAATGCCGAGACAGCAACTTTTGATGTAGTAAAGAATACATATATATTCTGAACACTATTATAACACTATATTCTGATCACTATATGTATTCATATGTATGTATTCTTTACTTTACAAAATATAGCTTTATCATAGTGTTCACACTATCATAAATGAAGTACAGAAGCATACTTTCATATAGTTAAGTGTTAAGCAAAGTGTTATAAATCAACACAAGAGGGACAAAATGTAAATATTAAAGAGCCACAGTAGCGAATCTCCAACCCTTTTGGTAGTTTCGTAGTTGCTTGTGCTCCACAAGACAAAGAAACCAACTTCACCATGTTTAGCATCCATGAAAATAAAAAACAGGGTCAAATTAGTAAAGATAAAACTAGTAAAATACCAAACCAGAAATAAACTAAAATAGAAAAAAACTGAAAGTGAAAGCAAAAGAGTTAACTAGAAACTAAAATCGAAAAAACAAAACTTTTATAAAAACCTAACACTAAAATAGATTATTACAAAACCCTAATAAAAAAAGTCATATCACAGAACTAAAAATTTTAAGCAGAAATGAGAGAACAAATAACAAATCCTGATTGAGAAAACCCTAATCTAAAAGAAAAGCATATCAAAATCCAAAACCCTAATCTAGAAAAAAGTAGATTTGCAACACATAAACAAACACCATTTACAACCAAAAAAAAATGATAAACCCTTTAACCTAGCAAAAGAAATAACGAAGATTTGAAAGAAATATGAAAACGAAGAAAGATCGAACCTCTATACCTTCAACTTCAAGTGGGTGAGAGATGGAGAGATGGATTCAAGTGAGTGAGAGATGGAGAGATGGAGATTAGGTCGATATAGGGTGAAAGAAATGAGAAGCCATGGAGGTTGAACGGTTGAAGGAGGTGGAGCGGCGCTAGGTTTGGGGAGTTAGGGTTTCTCTCTTCCTTTCGCGTGCTGTGTGTTTTGTTTGTGGAAGTGAAAAGGGTGTGAAATGAAATGTGACTTGTTTGCTTTGTATTGTGAGAAAGAGTGAATGATTTAATAAATTTAATTTTTTTAGATTTTAATTTTTGGTTCAGTGACAGTGAGTCACGTGAGTGATGACGTGAAGTATTGGATTTGGTGGTACTACTTTTTTTTATCAGAGATTTGGTGGTACTATTGAAGTATGTAATATATTATTATATTAATATATATTATATATAATTTGTTTGAAAGATCAAAGAAGCATACTGATATCAGATTCAAAATATCTAACGTAAAAAGTGGTAATCGTTCGCGCGGGTCTGGGTATTTATGGGCCTAAAAATGACACCCGCAATCGCCCAGCCCAACTCGCCTGAACCCAAATCTTCAACCCGTGTACCCGTCTGGACCCAACCGACTCAACCCATTGCCTTCGGTTTTCGGGTCGGGTTGACAATTTTTGTCCACCCCTAATTCTGTGCATAAAGATGGTAGGACTAATCCCTTTTATGTCAGCCATTTGCCACCCAATTGCCTTATTATGCCTCCTTAGGGTAGTAATGAGATCATGCTCTTGACTTTTGGAGAGGTCAAAAGCAATGATCACAGGCAATGTATCATTTTCCCCTAAGTAGGCATATTTAAGATGCTTAGGTAGCTCTTTCAGTTCAAGATCAGGGGGTTTCTCTATGGAAGGCACATTCCTCTTGAGAGTAGAATCTCCAAGCTCAAGAGACTCATATTGTTTGGTCCAAATTTCCTTGACAGTAGCCTCCTCATGCAACAATCCTTCATTCACAAGTTCACTTTTATCAACTTGGGACAGAGCTTTCACCAAGTGGTCACTTTGTTGAATTGTACGCACGCACTGAGTCCGAGAGATACAACAAAGGAGCACTCCTCACTTTCTTTATCAGGAAGCTTAAGATCATTCATGACATTGAATTTGATCTCATGATCATTGACTCTCATAGTCAATTCCCCCTTTTGCACATCAATTAGAGTTTTGCCAGTAGCCAAGAAAGGTATTCCAAGAATGATAGGCACTTCTTTATCTGCATCAAAATCTAAAATCACAAAGTCAGCAGGAAAAACAAATTTGTCTACCTTTATCAGAACATCTTCAATGATTCCCTCAAAATATGCAATTGATCTATCTGCAAGTTGAAGAGTAACAGTTGTAGGCCTTGCAACACCTATACCCAACTGAGTAAAAACAGACTTAGGCATCAAATTGATGCTTGCACCTAAGTCACAAAGAGCTCTACCAGTATAGGATTCACCAATAGAATAAAGAATGGTGAAACTGTCTGGATCCTTCAATTTGCTTGGAATCTTGCTTTGCACGATCATACTACACTCCTCAGTCATGGCCACTGTTTCAAATTCAGCATGTCTCCTCCTTTTGGTCAAGACATCTTTCATGAACTTTGCATAGTTAGACATTTGTTGGAGAGCCTCAACCAAAGGAACATTGATGTGAAGTTGTTTCAACGCCTCTAAGAACTTGCCAAATTGCTTGTCTTGATGCCTTCTTCAATCTTTGAGGAAATGGTGGAGGTGGCACATCTTGATCAAGCAGAGGTGGTGGCACTGGTGTTGCATCTGATGTTGCAGCATCAGTTGCTGTAGCATCTGTCTTACTCCTTTTTTCATTTTTTTCAGAATCTTTTTCTTTTCTTTTGTCACCACCACCTGTGTCAAGTGATGGCCCACTCAAATCTTTCCCACTCCTCAGAGATATAGCCTTGAATTGCTCATTTCCCTTAGAAGATGAGGCTTTAGTAGTAGAGGGCAATGCCCCACTAGGTCTTTGGGTTAGAGCAATAGCTATTTGACCAAGATGGTTCTCTAAGTTCTTGATTGTTGTTCCATGTGTCTGATATTGAGTTTTTGCTTCATTCATGAAAGCCTTAAACATAGCTTCCATAGAGTTATCAGTTGCTGGAGTAGCTTGCTTTGATTGAGCAGGGAATCCTGGTGGCACAACATGTGCTAGAGTAGATGTTGCAGCAGGTGTTGCTGCCGCATTGCTGCTCCACCTGAAATTAGGATGATTCTTCCACCCAGGATTGTAAGTATTTGAGTATGAATTATTACCCTTGTTGTACCCAACATAATTGACTGAGATAGAATTCGCAAGACACTTCTCATAAAGATGACCTCCCCCACAGTAAACACAACTTGGAGAGGAACCACATGGTATTTGGATCAATTGTTGCTCTGATTTACTTGATTCTTTGTTAGCTTGTTCTTCGCAGACATTAGGTGCAGTCATATTCTTGATTTGGTTGGAGAGGGAAGCCACCTGAGCAGACAAGGAAGTGACCTCACTCACTTCATGTATACCAGCCACATTCTTTTGAACACTTGACCTAGCAGTAGGTCATTGGTAGCTATTTGCAGCAATGTCTTCAATCAAGTTGTAAGCATCATTGTAAGAACCATTCAGCAGAACTCCTCCAGATGAGGCATCAAGCATGAGCCTAGTTTGAGGTTCCAATCCATTGTAGAATGTCTCCATTTAGATAATGATAGGAATACCATGGTGAGGACATTTTCTCAAAAGTTCTTTGTATCTTTCCCATGCTTCAAACAAGATTTCAAATTCGGTTTGCTTGAAAGAGGTTATTTCATTTCTCATCCTGGCATTCTTGATTGGTGGAAAATATTTTGTCATAAATTTTTCAGCCATCTCATTCCAAGTAACAATAGAGTTAGGCTCTAGGGAGTTAAGATCTAGGGAGTTAAGTCAGGCCTTAGCTCTATCCTTCAAGGAATAAGGGAACAATTTCAGTTTTAAAGCATCATTTGAAACACCGGGGACAATGAAATTATCGCAAACCTCAACAAATTGTTTCAAATGCAAATGTGGGTCTTCTAGGGACCACCACCAAATTGCCCAATTGTTTGAAGCATTTGGAACATCACAAGCTTAAATTCAAAGTGAGTTGTAGTAACCTCTGCAGCCTCTACTATGCTGTTTGCCTAGTTTGATAGTCCTCATAGGTCTATCCCTATCATTAGCCATGCCTATAATGCCCATTTCAAGAAATTTTCTTCTATACCCTCCATCATCTCCAATTGTGGGAGGTGGTGAAGGTGGTGGAGTAGGATTATGCTCAGAATTGTGAGGACTAGCCATAGCAGCTGCACTCTTCCTAATTCAATAAGTCTTGGAGTACTGTGAACTCTTCTCAATCTACTTCTAAAATGTCTTTCTATCTCTGCGGGTGTATTATTGCGTCTAGGCACATTGCATATGTTTGCAACAACAGATGTTGCAGCAATCTAATGTTGTAGCAACAGAAACAACACAAACAGAATTAGTAACAAAAGGCACTAAGTTGCTAACTAATTAAACAGTCTATTAAACTATAATTCCCCGGCAACGGCGCCAAAAACTTGTTGTGTAAAAATGTGATAGTGCAAGTGTACACTGTCAACAAATAATAAAGAGTAAGTGAGATCGTTCCCACGAGGAATTATGCTTAATTTTGAGAGTTTAACTTGATTAACAAATTAGTGAGGAAAGTAAATGACACACAAGTTTTGGGTAACATAAACAGTAGTAAAAAGTAAAGGGTAATGGAAATCAGTGATGAGAACAAGCTGAAATGCATTCACTTCAGTAGCTTCATTAAAATGTAATTAAGGGTATGTTCAATGTTGCAGCATTAGGTGCTGCAGCAATAAGACGTTATTCTCTTGAATACTTCACACTAGGTTTCCTTGCAAGAGTTTGTCTCTAAACCCTAAAGAAGTACCTCCTAGGCTGCTTGAGCACCGACAGTATTCACCTTATGGGTTAAGCCCTCCTATCTCTAGGGTTTAAGCAAGGAACATCAAGATCTCTCGTTAATGATCACTACCCATATTACCTTGTGAGATTAATTTACAAATCATCTCTGAAATTATAAATGCTATTTAGAATAGACAGCCAATCCTACTCTAAAATTGAAATATTATCACACACAAGGTAAAATGCACAACTTTAAACATACTTCATTAATCACATAGAAAATCTAGCTACATCAGATCCAGCATCTCAACTATGAGTATTTAGCTCATATTGAGCTTGCAAAACATGGCAAACAACTTAAACGAAATAGCATAAGTCATATTACAAGTTTCAAGGTAGAAATAGATACACTAAGAGAGAACAGTAGAGGGGCTTCAATGGTGACAATGGAGGTCTGATCCAGCTCTTCTAAGTAGAAATCTTCAAGAAAGATGCAATTCCAGTGATGCTGCAACAATAGTCTCAGCAATGAAAATATGGTAATGTAAAGGTTAGCTTGCACGCAAAGAAGTAGCTATCTCTAAACTTCCTCCTGACGGTAGAGCATACAAATGAAGAATGGGAAACTTCCTTATATAGTGTCTCCTAGCACACAACCCTAAAATGATCTCATTAAGGTACACGTCCTAGGTTAAAGGGCATTTATGAGAAATCCTCATTAGGTCATATCTTTCCGTGCTCCTCCAACTCTGACACTTGTCCTTTCCTTAATTTCTGTGTTTCCATGAGCTTTCTCTCTCATCTAGCGCATTTTCACAATTGCGCATGCACCTGTTGCTGCAACACTTAAACAAAACGCAATTAAACGCACAAAGAGCATAAAAATGTCCAATTAAAACTAGTTCAGTCTTGCACCATTATTTCTAACCTAAACACTTAATTACAAGATAATTAACAGAACATGCTTATTAATTCACCTAAAATCAAGCTTAGAAAGCAAGTAATAACCATCATAAATGAGAGTTATCAATCACCATCATTGATATACCATAAAAACTCCCTTTGGATTTTGACCATTGCAATGAGAACCAACTTCGGGGCCTTATAAAAAGAGAAGAAATATAATGGTATACTATTAAGGACTGAGTTAATAAGAGTAACTCTACCTCCGATAGAGAGATGACGTCCCTTCCATGAAGCTAGCCTCTTTCTAAGTGTATCAAGCACTGACTTCCAAGTTGTAGCTCTTCTCGGATTAGCACCCACCGAAATCATATCCCCAAGAATTTGAATGGGATTGATTCCGTTTTACAATGTAGGAAAGTGGAAGCGGATTCAAGAAACTCCACGGGTGTATTTATACCAATGATCTTGCTCTTATGGAAATTCACCCGAAAACCGGACACCAATTCAAAGCCTCTAAGAATAGTCTTGATAGCCCACAAATTGTCCCAAGATGGTTTTCCCAACAACATCGTATCATCCGCAAATTGCATAATCGAAAACCGAAGAGAATCATTTATATTATAACCCAAAAAGTAGCCGATATCAACTGCTTTCGACACTAAAGCTGATAGACCTTCGGCCACAATTAGGAACAAAAAAGGAGATAGAGGATCCCCTTGTCTCAACCCTCTATGCGCTTTGAAATCATTTGTGGGACACGCATCCTTCGACCTCTTTGCATAGATACAAATTGGAGGAGTATTCCGAAGGAACCATTTAAGCTTCCTTTACTTTCATCTAAATCATTATAATTAATAAATATGTTTACCCAACTATTGTGTAAATTAATTATAATTGACTAAATAGAAGAAAAAATGATGATTAAGTAGAAAAATTAACACTAAGTAAATTAAATATGTAATTAACTATTAGTTTTTGATTTTTTTATCTATATTTATATTAAGTTTGTAAATTAGTAACTATTTCCTTACTTATGTCAAAAAAAAAAAACTATTCCCTTACCAATATTTAGATTTATAAATTATAATTTTGTGGAGACTTTAGTTTTAGCTTTTACTGTAAATTTGATATTACATATGAATTTATTTCTTTATTGATTACTCTCGTTAATCAATATCATCATTTTAATAAATAATTTAAATATTACTATAATTATTATTATTTTTAAGGTAAACGTCAAAAAAAATATTAATCCACCAGTCAAAGATATTACTGAGATCAACTTAAGGGACTGACCTCTCTTACTAGATATTTTTGCTTACGCACCAGTCAAAGATAGAACCATTGACCAAATGGTTAAAGAGTCCAAGTATCTATCACTTATGCTACACCATATTAGTGTTTTACTAGATGATACCACAAGCAAAAGTCCATTTGATAGATCTTTTGGTCACTATTCGCTCGTGTATTGGTTGATATAGACCTGAAATCAAAACTTAGGGATCACATCCTAGTTGAGAGGTCGGGCTATGCTTTCTTAGTTGGCATTGAATATGAAAACTTGTCTTTCTTTTGTTCGAATTGCAATACTTTTGGTCATACCAATAGTGCTTGTAAAGGAAGGACTCATCAGGTAAAATAGGTGTATGTGCCTAAGCACAAGGATATTAATAATGAGCAATCTCAGTAGCAAGGGATTCTTCTACTCATGGAAACCAGCAGCAAGGGGATTCTTCTACTCAGGTAAACCAGCTGCAAGGGAACTCTTCTAACAATGCGCAGACTCATAAACAGCAAGGGGATCCTCAAAAGCAAGTGGATTCTTCTAATAATGAGCAACCTTCCCAAATACAGGAGCAGCAAGGGGACTCCTCTAATTATGAGCACCCTTCTCAGATAGAGCACAAGAATTCTTTTCTGATTGAGACCAGAGATGAGGTCACGCATTCTATCGATGAAATCCCACCCTTGGTTACATTAGATGCTGGTAAGCAGACGACTAGCATCTCTGAAGCTAGCCGAACTGATAGTGATTCCACTCAACCTCCCACCATAAGGCTTGACTCGCTTGCCTCAAAGTCTGATCCTGTGGTTGATTCCGAAATAAGCATTTTGGGGAAGCATTGGGGTGATGTCAGACGATGATGACCACACTGTTGCAGATAAGTCCAGTCAGGTGGTATGCACATCCCGAAAGAAGAAACACAAGAAATCGACTCAAAAAATAGCAGTGTATAACACTTGCTCAAAGACTAACCCTATCTGTGTTCCTTTTTTCGTCCTGCTCTGATTTGAGGGTCATTGTTTATTCTGACTATCTGTTCATAGCCAGAGCTTGGTTGGTTTTTCCGTTCTCAGGATTGGTTATCTAATATTTTTTAGTTTGGTTTTAGATTCTTTGTCTAGCCTTTAGGCTGCAGTGTTTTAGGGATTCTGTTAGGGGCTCTCTATCGTTGTTTTGGATTGAGCTTTTTTGATGGCAAGGGTTTTGGTCTAGTCCCCCTAGCTTTTCTCTATTTTTTTTTCATCTTTTTCCTTTTTTTAATAAATTCGGGCAGTCTGCCTGTTTATTTAAAAAAATGTTAGTGTTTTACTACTATTACTATTATTATTATTATTATTATTATTATTATTATTATTATTATTATTAGGCTTAAATATCATTTTAGTCCCTGCAATTACAGCGAATGTCCATTTTAGTCCATGCAAATATATTTTTATGTGTTTTGGTCCCTGTTGTCATTTATAAGCTTATGCGTCAGATTTTAATACAGATGGCACTGCTGATGTGGATTTATTAAATTGAAAACCTGCCAACTCATTAAATAAAACATGTAATACCAATTATACCCTAAACCCAAACCTTAAATCCCTAATTTCATCTCCCTCTCCCTCAATTCATCTTCATCACTATGTCACTGTCATATAAGAATAGTGACACAGTCGCTCATCTCTCTCGCGATCCCTCTCAATCGCTCATCTCTCTCTCTCTCTCAACCCTGCTCCCTCTCTCGTTCTCTCTCAAACTCGTGTTCCTCTCCCTTTCCTCTCTCACTCTCTGTGAAGATGTCAAGTGGCATAGTTGGGTCATCCATGGTTATCTTAAGACATGGAATGGTTCCTCTATGTGGATGTCAATTACCCATGAGGATGTACATTGCAGACACTGGTGAAAATAGGGGGAGAAGATTATGTAAATGCTTGAATTGGAATGTAAGTTGTTTTCCATTTTCCATTACTTTCAACAACAAAAAAAAATCTGTTATTAGGGTTTTTAATTTGAATCTGATTCTTACATTCGGAAATTAATTAGTGTTCTTAATTTGTGTAGAAGAGAGAGAGAGATGTGAGTTGTTCATTTGGGATGACAAGCTTGATATAGCCCAAAGAACAATTTGATGTAAAGGGAATTTTTAGTAAGCATAGGTCAAAACCAAGCTTTTACTAAAAAGTTAGAATAGCTTAAAGAATTAAGTTTTGGGGTGTTTTTTTGAAAATTAAGACTGAGTATGAAGAACGTAGAGTGGTCAATGCTATATAGGTTACAAAATTGTATTATAAAAAGTCTCAAATTGTTGTAAAAGCTATGTTGACCTAAATCATAAGTTTGTACTGCGTTCCAAAATGCATTAGAAAAAGAAAAGAAAAAGAAAAAAATAAAAATGCACAAGGGGGTCAGTGAGGAGGGCAATATATGCTACAAAGAATCGTAAGCAACATCAGTGCAAGAGCACAATGCAACCGCACTAAAGAAAAAAAAATTATGCAGAATACTCAATGCACATGCACTTGAGAAAAGTGATGTACGCACTCACTTGCATTTGCATCAAGAAAAGAACCAACCAAAATAGGAAATAGTGCATTGACCCAATAGTTTGAATTACTCAAATAAGCCCTTTGTTGTGCTTAAAGCTCCCAATACTTGAGGAATTTGTTATTCTAGTCTTTCTTTTGAAAACAATTTCGTTAGTTTGACCTATGTAAACTAAACTTTTCAAAGGCTAGGAGGAAATTTTCACTTAGTTTTAGAACTAATCTTAGCTAAGAGGGAAACACACTCACACAAAAGAGTTTTAATAACTTTGGATGTTTTGAGAAATAAAGACACAAGAAAAATTCCTGAAAAATGAAGTTCATAGAAGGCATCACAAGAAAATCTAAGTTCTAAGCTGATTTGTTGTTCTTAAATTATGCAAAAGTTTATAGTTTGTCTTTGTCATTGCATGAGGACAGACAATGGTTTAAGTTTGGGGGTGTGATAACTTTTTTTTATAGAGTTATTCATACATTTAAGCTTTAGAAATTGCTCTCTTTCAAGCAAAGATAAGGAATAATGGTAGTATTATATGTGAAATAGCAATACTTGAGTGTTTAAGCATGGTTAAGCTTATGATTAACCCATTTTAGATATATTGTGGTATTTTGATGAGTTTGTCCAGTGCAGCTTTACAGGATGCACCTGCATTGGATTAACATAGTGCACCTGCACTACAATGCACATGCACCAGCTGATTATAACAATGCACATGCACTAAAACTGCACATGCATAGGATTTCTTGGACGGTTGGACCATCAACTTGCACCACCACTTGCTTGATGACCTCATGCTTAGTCATAAAGGCATATGCAATTGCACATTTCGGCGCCCACCATAGAAGCATAGATTTGAAGAGTCACTCATATAGGGACACTTGCCATCTCTTATTGGACTTCCCTCTACAATTGAGTGTATGCTTCAACTTGCTATATGATAACTTCTGAACTTAACCATGGGTTACACCTCTTCATCTCCAAGGAAGGGTTCACTTTTATGAAGGCTATATAAGGACCTCCACTCTTCACTTGAAGCTATATCAGAATTCATAAGTTAGATTCAAATTTCAATAGATATAGATAGGTTTTATTTTGTAAGAAGATGAGGAAGGAATTGACACATCTTCATTTACTTCAACTCGTAGTATTTACTATGCAAGTGTAGTGATGCACCTGCATTGCTAGGAGATTTCATGTAAAGAGCTTCAACTTGTGTAACTTCTATCTTGTTGTTTCTCTTTTGTGATTTCAGTTATACAAATATGATATATTTAGTTTATATATGCCTTGCAATGTCTAACTTGAGCTAAACTCATCTTAGTTGGAATGTTCTAACCTCATAATGATCTTTTAGTAAGTTATCGTGCTTATATGTAATGTGTGCACTTTAGTTCTTGTGTGATACTTCTTTCAACACTTATTTTGAGATTGATCACTTTGAATAAATAGATTTGTAAAAGCAGGCATGGTTTACAATTAAAAACTCAAGAACTAATATGGGTAAGTGTTTTAAATAAAGAAAACTTTGTTAAAACCATGCTAAGTCCTAGACATAGGATATCATAGTCCATAGGGTAAAACTGTGGGTACTTAAAATACAAGAGTGAACTTATTTATCATCTTAGACATAAGTCCTTCAGTGCACCTGCATTACATATTGCACTTAACACTTGAAAGTAAATTGTTTGGTGAAAGACATTCCAACTATTAATTCTCCATTGCGTCACTACTACTTGCTTTATACTTTATTTACAAATTGTTACACACACCTCACCTCAATATTGTTATTACATGGTTCCCATTCACCAATTACATTGTATTAAAGCTTTAAGAGTCAATCCAATCCCTGTGGGTTCAATCTTATTATACTACTTGTTTGTGACTGTGTATACTTGCACACCTTTTTTAGCACACCACCTGCAAAACCACCCCGACAGTCAAGTCAGTGTGAGGGAATTTCAGAGTGAAGAAGGGAATGAATAATGTACCATTTACTGCAGGGTGAACTTGAATTTATAGACATCGAGCGCGTCCTGGTCCGTTGGATCGTTCGAGGGTACCCCTGTCGTTGATGCCTGGATGGCATGAATTGCGGCGTGGATTTTCTGTTATCTTTGCTGAGTTGCTTTGAAGCTGAACTCAGGTAAGTTGGCTGATCCAGAGCCCAAAGATAGAGTTGGGCCTCATAGCCCTGTCCGGAACACCTATAAATACCCAATTTATCTAGAATATTACATTTTACTTTTACTTTTAATTTTGGAAAAAAGCAGAAAAAAACTAGCAAATAAAAAAGTTAAAATGACAATTAGACACAGAATTGTAAATCCATCTCTAAATAAAATATTGAATTTGGTGACAGAATAATGATGTCCTCTCTGATAGAGACGGTTTTTTGGTAGTTAAAAATTATACATGTATGCTTTAGCGACCAACTATTTAACGTTAGAGAAGGAATTATTCAGTCTCTGGTTAGAGACGAGTTTCAAAAAGCCATCTCTCGAGCGTTTGCGAACGAATCTCATTCTATGACGACTTTCGTCTTAAAACACATAGAGACGAAATTTCTCACTTTTAGAGACAGAATTCGTCTGTCTCTATTTCGATTTTTTTCTAGTAGTGAAAATAGAGTTTAATCATAATTAGTTCGAAATTTATGAACTAGATGTTTTTATTTATTATTATATTTTAGGTTTTTGCTAATAGTTTGCCACTATAGAAATATAATGAAAACATTTAATTTCATAATACAATAATGGTCTAGTTAGATATAGTTACACACTGAATTATTAAACAAAGCTCTTAGTGAAATATTATAAAGTTATTTAATGACATAATCCTTTATCAATATTTCAAAAATGTTAATAAAATGACTTTTTCTGAAAACTTATTTTAAAGTAAAGAAAAGATACCATCTGTTTGGACGATGTGCCTACGTCAGACGAACATCATGAGTCTCCAAGGACTACACTAATCCAGAGCAGCAGATGAGCGACGCTCATTCTGACAAGGTGGAGGATGACGAAGTCCACATTGAGGATGACATAGGCGACAATCCAGCTACAGAGAATGGTGAGTCGTTTGTTAGAAGTGGCGATGTGGGGCGCGGAAGTCAAGGTAGGCTCTGATGAAGACGACGATGAATCGTCCTACGAATGGGTTGTAAATGATGTCCCGGGTAAGGGCTTAATTTATTTATATATTTGATCATGTTAACCGAGCTAGGGGTCCGACCTCATTTCACCGAGTTCGTGCAACAAATACTCCAAACGTTGAATGTGTGTCTTCCTAGTTTCACCCCAACGGATGGGCTTTCCAGATTGTCATGGAGGCCCTGAGTGAGCTTGCATGGTGATAAGAAAAAAAAAAGATTTTCATCCGTTACTCTGACTCCGTAAAGGATTTCAAGCACGAATTTTTCTGCGTCCTTCTCGTGAACTGATATGAAAGGAGAAGGTCGTATACTACGACGAACTCGGTCAAGTAGCCGACACCAAGTTTCCCTTTGAATAGACTCTGGCTCACTTTGCCATCCCAAGTAAGTATTATTCTTGGAAGTCGTCTCAACTTGGGGATGAGGATGCCCGGACTCTGAAATTTGCTCCGAAAATGGACTTCTCAGTTTCTTGGAGAGTTGTTGATAAACACCAGAGGCCTAGTTCAGGCTAACTGTTGTGTCGAACTCAACACTACTCTGGGTGGGCAGTCTTTAATTCATAGTTATTTCAAGTATTTTGTTTACTTTGAACTTTGGCTAACTGTCTTGTTTTTTCTTTTGGCAGAGACAGTGGCACCCCTCAATTATTCAACAATTGAAGGCCATGGCTGCCGAGGATGATGATGTTGCCGACTTGGTCAAGACTTCACATCGGGATCCTACCTCAGCATGGGCTCTTACCCCTACTCCCGAGATGCAGGCGGGTAAAATTGTCGTCGATGTGGATGCGGGGACATGTTCAAGAATCAACCCTTCTCCCCTTCCTCAAAGGAAGGACTAGCCAAGCGGAATGCAGGTCAGGCCTCCAAGCACCCTCCTGAAGATCAACAGCTATAATGAGTCCAAAAGAAATCCAGGTACGACAAAGATAAAGATAAGGACATGCAGTATGATTCCTCTAAAGTCACTCTTGCCAACTTTGAGGAGACAGACTACGAGGATTTCAGCTGAGACCCTTTCTTGATCATGTGGAAGGTCGCCAACTTCGGCAATAGGCTACTGAAGCAAAATGAGGCGGACATCGAGCTTTGAAGGGAAGAAGAAACTTTATTCTTATGTTAACTGGTTGAGGGTGAATTGCTCGATAGGAAAACAAAACTTGAAATTCGAGATGTCATTCTTGTAGAGAGCACAAGATTGGAGAAGTAGCGGGATGGAGCTATGAATAAGATGAGATCGAGCCAGGTCGCCTTGACGACTGCCGAGGCTCTAAAGAAGACCGAGGAGGTCCTAAAGCTTGCAGACAAAGCTAGGGCCAACATAGTGAGGGCAGTAGAGGAGGCCAAGGATAAGGCCATGAAAGTAAAGAAGGAGTTCGAAGTGAAGGCCGCTGAGCTCGAGACCTCCTCTAAGAAATGCCATAATCCAAGTGTTGGCCATGAACCCCGGTGTTGTGATTGTTGTAGACCAGCCCAACAAGGATTATGTGGTCAAAGACGGCCAGCTGGTGGAGACCACGCTGATGGGATTCACTATGATGTTTGAGTGGTGCCATAGGTTTCAGGGTCTTTCTTTCTTGTAATTTTGACTATAAAATGAAGTCATCAGTGTCACAAGGAAGTGGGTTGGAATTGTGACCCTTTTAAATATTCCTGAAATAAAAGAACTTTGATTCACAAGTGTACTTGAGAATCAAAAGAGTGAGTGTTATGTGTTATACAGAAACAATCCTCTTAATCAATTAGATGAGTCAAGAAGGGTGATTGAATTGTCTTCACAGTTATGTATAACTGAGAAGGATCATTCAAAACTTCTTCACTCTTCTCACAGTTGCTTCCCAATTGTTTAAGTGGAGTCTTACTGTGAAAGATATATTAAGTTTGTAAACCACTTGTTAAGAGTTTCAAAACATTTTATAGTCTTTGAAAAGTTCTGAGAAGGGTTGAAAAACTCTTGTTCTAGTTGTAGCTGAGAAGGGTCAGAATTAACTCTTCTCAGGTTTTCAAAAATCTCTCCTCAAGAGGAGTTTTTTCTCAAACCGTAAACTAAGTACTTCAAGCAGTAAATAACACATGGATTTATAGTGGTTCACCCAACAATAACATGGGCTACTCCACTCCCCACACCAAGTGAGATTTTCCACTATTTTCCAAATAGTTTACACCCTTTCACACTTCACACAAGTTGAAAGCTCTTGGTAGTTTTCTTCTCACAGCTCTACCTACTGTATACTCCACTAATAGACTTCTCCAAAGCTATTAGACTGCTTTTAACACAAAAGCACTCACTTCTCAAGTCCTAAAGCAACACATGCTACTTGAGAAGGTTCCCTATTCAAGGTTCTTTGATTACACGGGTTTTGGGATTACTTAGAGCTTGGTTGACATATATAGGATATACATGAATGATTTACAACACAAGACTTAATACATACTCAGAGAAAGATGAATCCCTTCTGGTTTAAAAGTAGCTGCGTATGGAAGAGAGAAAACTTGAATGTGTGAGAAGGTTGATAGCTCAAAGTTTAATTCACTCTCTTAAAGATCAATGAAGACCAGAGCTGTTGTTATATAGAGTTGTTGTAGCCCTTTAACTCCTGGTCCAAGAAATAGAGTCGTTGCATCAACAGATAGTTGTTTGGAACCGTTGCAAGACGCGCCAGAGCTGTCACTTTCAGGTTTCTGCTTTTCTGCAGAAACTGGTTGTTCACAGCTGTCATCACCCTTCTCACAGTGACCCTTCTCACTGTGATTCTTTTCATGACTTGTTAAGTTGAAGATGATGCTTCTCAAGATGAATCTTCTCATGTTGATGCAGTACTTTAAGGATGATGACTCTTCTTGTCATGACCCTTCTTAGGTCCATGACTCTTCTTAACATGATTCATATGATCATGACCCTTCTTGGGATCATGACTCTTCTTATCTTGATATTGCATTTCATCTTCTTCAATTTTCTTTATCATGACTCTTCTCATGCTTGATCTTCTTAGATGTTCTTCTCATATTGCCATTTCACTTGATGAATCTTCTCAAGCAGAATTCTTCCAAGATTTCCAAGTGGTTCTTGACTTTAATCCTTTATGCTTAAGAAAGTTTCCTTTCTAGTAGTAGTGGAGGCAATGTTTCTCTTCTGTTTTCTCTTAGAATTGATGCTTCTCATAAGCAAGTATCTTGTTGTGAATGATTTGAAGTCCTATTCTTTATGAAACACTCAACAAGAACATTAGTATTACATATGATCAGAAACCTTAAGCTTCTCATCCTTGAGGTTTGTTGAACATCAAAACTTTATTAGGGATTTTGCCTCAACAATCTCTCCGTTTTTGATGTTTGACAAACTCAACTGAGATGGATTAAGTTTTCTGATTTTGTTTGAAAATTTATTAAGGCGTTTTTCTTTTTACTCCCCCTGAATTTATGCTTGTTAGTTTGATGTTTCAAATTATGTCCAATATATGCATAATTCAGAATATAACACACAAGAAACCATAATCAAGAACATTCATTTCAATTCATCAAAAAATCATTATCATGATTACATTTCAGGTATGTTCTTGTAGCCTAGAAATCAAACAAAGAGAAGTCTACTTCTCATAAAGTGCCTGAATGCACATATATTATCTACTTCAAAGCATAACAAAATATCCTAAGACCATAAACTTAATCTAGACTCTTCTCCCCCTTTTGTCACACATCAGAAAGGTTGAGGAAGAAAGAGGAAAAGATTAAGATAGCTACTTAGATGGGGAAGACCCATCTGAGGAGGAGGAAGTAGCAGGTCCAGAAACATCAGAGAATTGCTCTAAGGGACCTAGGTTTTCCAGATTGATTGGTAACCCCTTGCTGCAAAACCCAATTTCTATACCTCTCATCCCTAGCAGCTTGAGCCTTTTGGACTTGTTGAATGATTGCTTGTCCTTGAAGCACATTCTTCAATAACTCCTTCATTCTTTTCATCATTTTCTCCATCTTAGACATCCTCTTTTCCAAGAGGCAGAAGAGCTGGGTGTTTCAGTAGATGCTTTGACAGTGTCAGTAGCAGAACCCTTCTCAGGAGATGTTTTCTCCTTGGCAGAGCCAGAAGGGTCCCCTAAAGCAGCAAAAGTTGAATCAAGAGATCCAAACTGTGATGGCATATCAGATGGCATGGTATGAGGGATGGAAGGAGGATACATTGGTTGAGGTGAGTTAGTTTGAGGAGTTTGGTTGAGGTTGAGAAACTGGTTTAGGTTTGAGGAGGTGATAGTGTTTGTGGTTTTGAGTGGAGAAAGGTTGGTTCCAATGTCAATGGCAGCTAGAAGGGATTCAAGGTTGTGTGAAGTAACTCTGGAGGTGGTGGTAATGGGAAAAGGTTTAGTTGGTGGGTCAATTTGTGTAGGGTGAAGAATGGATTGGGTTTTTGGTAGGTGAAGTGAGGGTGAGAAGGGTGGTAAGGTAGGCATTTGTTCTGGAAACATGGAGGGTAATGGTGATTGGTTTGAAGAAGGAGAGAATTTTATGATAAACTCCCCCTGAGGTGATGAGGGTTTGGTTGTGTAAGGGTAATGCCATCATTTTGCTCTTGGGAGGACACTGTATGTCCACTCTTGTTATCATCAGCATCATTTCCTAGCTCAATTCCTTCTTGAGCAGCACTCTTCTCAGACTCTACTGAACTACCACTCTTCTTAGATTTTTCTAACGTGTCACTCTTCTCAGACACTTCTTGAGCAAACTCAGCACAAATTGCTACCACTTGAGCAAGCTCATCTAGTGGAGCATCTTCATTTTCCTCTAACACCACTGTTTTCTCCCCAGAAGACTCTACATTCATAATATTTGTTTCTTCAGCAACCTTCTCAGCACCAATATCCTTCATTGGTGTGTCTAGTTCCTTCTCAGTAGCAACTTTGTTGAACTGTTCAAACAAAGTGCTTGTTGCTTCTTATTGTCCAACTTTGAAGACACCTCTAGTCTTGCTTCTAGTGTATACCTTAGACAAATGAGCCTTGCTGCCCTTGGAGATAGAGTGTGCAGAAACACTCTTCTCATCTGTGACTGTCCTTTCAGAGTATTTTGTGCCTTGTGCACTCTTCTCAGGCCTATTTGAGGAATCTTCCTCACTATGTTGAACTTCTATCTCTTTTTCCTTACCCTTCTTAGGTTTTGTACCCTTCTCAGAGGCCTTAGCAGTATCATTTCTCTTCTTTGATCTCTTTTCTCTTTTAAGAGCTTCTGCTATAGTTTCATCAGCATCATCTTTAGCAATCTTCTACTTCTTAGACTTTCCTTCATTCTGCTCATCCCTTGGAGCATCACCTAACTTCATGAGCTTGAGGATTTTGGAGGTAAATGGCTTAGGCTCACAAATTCCTTCTTTCTCAGGAAAGGTAAAGAGATGATGGTTGAACACAGTGGTTAGGATTTTGCCATATAGAAGGGAGTTTTGGAGTTTATCAGCTCTAATAGCATTGATCATGTGGTGAATCATGAGGTAAGGAAGGCTCACAAATTTCTTCTCCATGAGGTGATATAGGATGATACAATCACTTGTAGTAACCTTCTCAAAGGATCCTGCTCTAGGTAAGAGAGTATGACTACTAATGTGATGAAGCAACCTTACTATATGTTTAAGGTTTGGAGCAGAAATATCAAGAGAAGGGTCCTTAAGGAGGATGGTTCTAAGTTCCTGAGCAGAAATGCCTAGTGCATTGTACCAATTCTCTTCAAAGATTTGAATGCCCTCACTTGGGATACCTAAGTTACGACCAAGGGTGTAAGGAGATATGGTAAATTTTCTGCCATCAATCCAATAAGTGATTTGGAGAGGCTCTAGAGAATATTGTGCATTTGCATAAAAATCTCTTACCTTTTCTCTGAAAACAAGGGGGTTTTGGTTGATGAAATGTTCCCATTTCTGGAAGCTCAGATAAGGAGTGATGATCCATCCATTCTTCTCAATTTCCTCAATTGAGTAATCAGTGCCAGAGACTGTTGCCTTCTTGTTCCATAAATTCATGTCAGGCTTTTTCCTTTTTGTCCCTTGAGAAGCCTTTTCCTTTGTATCATCTTTCTTCTTAGCCTTTGGTTCCTTCTTTACACTCTTCTGACTTTCTATCTTTGCCTTTCCCTTACTAGATTCCTTCTTAGATGAGGGTTGAGGTTGTTCTACAACCTTCTCAGAAGCAACGGGTTGCTCTGTCATTTGAGGGGAAACTTTCTCATCTTTCTCCAAGTTTATTGGAGCATTACGATCGGTTCCAGAAGTGTTCTTATCAGCAGACTGCAGAATGATATGTGAAGATCTTCTTTTTTCTGGTGCATGCTTCATCTTTCCAGGTCGTGATTTGAGAGGTTTTGCGTCGCAAATGGGTTGAGGAGGAACAAGAAGAACAAAGTTTGGGATTCTATGGATAGATTCGTATGAAGAATCAGAGTAGGTTGAAGTGGGTAGTGGGTTTTTTGTGCGAGTCATTCGAAGAAGAAGAGAGAGGAGGAGTGTTTAGATTTAACGGTTGAGTGTGTGAATGAGGAGAGAAAGGAGATGTTTTTATAAATAACTTTCAAACGGTTAATGCCCAACGGTTACAACATCATTTGACTGATGTGAAACCTTAACTTGATGAAATGACAAGTTACTACTAAGGGAGGAGCCGTTAAACGGCTAGTAACCTATTTTTGGATTTTTCTTAATTAAACTATTTTAAGGCAAAAACATAAAAGAAAACACACCACTTTAAGACAATAAATCTATTTAGAACAAAACACTAAACAAACATATAAAACAACATAAAATAAGCAAACAAAAATCTTTTTGGATTTTTTCATTTTTACTGTCATATTGAAACTAATGACCCTTCTCAGAAGTGAGAAGGTTGGGAAATGACCCTTCTCAAGCTTGAGAAGGTTGATGGTCATAACCCTTCTCATTTGAGGGGTTTTCAATGATATGCAACATGCTTTTAATATAACTAAAATTCTCTTCTAGAAGAGCTTTAGTGAAAATGTCAGCTAGTTGATGTTTAGTGTCAACAAAAACAAGTTCTATATCTTTCTTTCGCACATGATCTCTAATGAAGTGATGTTTAATGTCAATGTGCTTACACCTTGAGTGTTGGATAGGATTTTTAGACAAGATTATAGCACTAGTATTATCACAAAAGATAGGAATAACTGGATAGCTTAGAGAGTAGTCTTCAAGTTGATTTTTTTTCCATAGTATTTGAGAGCAACATCCTGCTGCAGAGACATATTTTGCTTCTGTGGTTGACAAGGCAATTGTGTTTTGCTTTCTGCATGACCATGAGATAAGTGATTCTCTAAGAAGTTGGCATGAACCACTGGTGCTTTTTATTTCCACTTTGTCTCCAGCATAGTCAGCATCACAATACCCAATTAAGTCAAAATGAGTTCTTTTCTTGTACCACAAGCCTGTGTTTGGTGTTCCAACAAGGTATCTAAATATTCTCTTTACAGCACATAGATTAGATTCCTTGGGAGCAGATTGAAATCTGCACACAACCCAACTGAGAAAACTATATCTGGTCTACTTGCAGTGAGATATAATAGAGAACCTACCATACCTCTATAGTCCTTCTCAGACACAGATTTACCTTTTTCATCCTTCTCAATATTTGCGAGAAGGGTGCATAGGAGTTCTTTGTCATACCCTAATTTTGTCCGAATTTGGGTCAAACCCTAATTTTCCACAAAAATAATAATTTGTGAAGTGTGGCATCCTTTTGAAGAGTGTGAGGAGCATTTTTCATGCATTCTTGGGTTTCAAAAGTCATTCTAAGGTTTTTAGGGTCCTTTTAAGAGTGAAAATGCATTTTTGAGCAAAAAAACAAGGTTTTTAGGGCAAAAGGGTATTTTGGTCATTATTCACAAAAGGTTAATTTCTCGTCAAAAATCATTGTGCAATTTTAGAGAAGTTTATTTGAGGCAAAATATTTTTGGTCATATATGTGGCGCATGCATGCATGCATGCATGGTAAAAAAATTCAAATTCAAAAAGGCATCAAAAAGGAATATTCTACAAAATTGCAAGGTGAGATTTTTATGATATTTTTGGTCATGGTGATCTCATAAAATGGCATATTCATAAGATTCCTAGTATGTGGCCTAAATGGGGTGTATTTTTGTGCAATTATCCTAAGAGGAATAATCAAAAAAGAGAGATAATGGAAGGTTCATGAAGGGGACAAATAGTACAATTGCCAACTAGCAAGTTGTACCCTTTCCACTCCTCATGAGGTGCATAACCAGCCCATTATCCCTCCATTTTTGATTTATTTTCATTACTTGCAAAGTGTATCTCAATCATGACCCTCCATTCAAATTAAGATGCAAATCTCCACCATTCATTCATAGTTAATGGCAATCTTGTGATATGAAATTGTGGAGAAACATTTTTGGAAATTCACACCCTCTCCACTCCCCTCATGAGCTGCGCATATCACCCATTCACTCCCTCATTTGTGCTTTCTCAATGTCCTCAATCCATGTGATCATCAATCCTAGCCTTTGATTCAAAATTAAGGTCCAATCCTAGAGCACAACTAGAATGCAAGGACCAAAACACCCTCAACCCTAATTGCATTCTATAAATACCTTGTTAAGCCCATCTCTCACAATCTTTGGCCTCTCATTTTCTCACTCACACAACCCTCACACAACTCTCCCTTCTCCATTTCCTCCTCCATTCTTCTTCAATTCACTCCCATTTTCTATCTCAAACCCACTCCTACTTCACATATCATCCTCCTATTCTACTAAAATCTAATTGTTCATCATCTAATCTCAAGAATCAAGGCAAGGTGCGCAAGTTTCATTGTAGTTTGTTGAGGATTTAGTTGATTTGTGGTCTTGTTCTTCATATTACTCATTTCCTAGCTTGGATTCAAGGTAAAACTTCAAAACCCTTGCATCTTCTTCATTTTTGCATAATCTCCCTTCTCCTCATCTCAACTCCTACATATATTATTGTTGTTGCTTTGAGGAGCCATCTCAAACACTATTGACAAGCACATAGGGAGGCTTGGGTGTTTGAGGTGGCTCATTGGCTTTGAAGGGTTTGTTCTTGTGTTTTCTTGCATTTTCTTGTATTTTAAATCTTGTTTGCATAATTTTCATCAAATGAAAACCCATTCTCATACCCCATTTGCTTCGGCCATTAACTCTATTTTAGGATTCTTGTGTGTTCTTGTTCATTTTATGATTTGGGGTTGAATAATTGTTGATCTTGGGCCATACATAGCCTCGGGTTTGGGCAAGAAAAATAGGGTTCATGTTGCTTGTTTTGTTTTCTTTGATTTTGTGTGAATAAATGCATGATTTGGTTGATGTTTGTCTTAGGAACTTGCATGATAGATTAGGTCCTTTTCTTTTGTGCCGTTTTGTGTGTTAAGTTGTCAATTTTGCATGAAATAAGTTGATGATTCCATGCTTGCTTGCATTCGGCCATGACTAGGGTTTCTACCCTTTTGATTGCTTGAAGATTGTCATTTTGATTGTGGTTGAGTAAATGCAAGTTGTGTCATTGTGTTTTTTTTAACATTTTACCATTTCATTAACTTTTTACATTTACCATCTCATTCACTTTCTACCACTTATTTCATTCACTTTTTATCACTTATTTCATTAAGCTTTTTATCAATTTGCATTCTTTTCTTTTACTACATTGCATCAAAGCTTCTTACCATAACTCATCTAGCTTTTTATCACTTTGAATCATGAATCATTTACCTAAAAACCCAAAGACATTTCGCATACTTCATGCATCCTCGTACTTATTCTTTTACATTCATTTCTAACTTACATATTCACATGTTCATGCATACTCAAATGGTCATGCACAATAACTATGCTCATGCATTCATAGTCTTGTATGCCCAATCATTCATTCATGCATAGTCTTGTATGCTTATTCATTCATGCATAGTCTTGTATGCTCATGCATTTGCATATTTGCCTAATCATGCACATCATTGCTTGCATGTTCATTCATCTAACCTAGATCATTCTATGCCTATAATCAATTGTATTCTCTCGTTCATGATGCCATTTAAATGTCTTGATTTAATTGTGTGCAATTCCTTCCCCATGCATGTACTCTTATATGAAGACGTAAGCCTACTTACTTGTTGTAGCATAAAGTCATTAAGATAAATGCATACCCTTTGAGATTGTTGCCTGTCCCGTAGCAATTCTTACACACACGCACAACTGTTTTGAGAACTTTATCTTGCATCTTTGACAATTAAATCTCTTGATTGTATTGGCATGCTTAATCTTAGTTGATGATCAACATGTTCATGATTGCTTGATTAGTTGAATATGTTTGAACTTCATTCATTCATTATGCATTTGGTTATGGACTTGGAATTTGGTTGAAATTGTTCTACTTTGCTTTTCCAAAACTCATTCCCAAAACTCTTCTTCAAAAATCCAATAAGACCAACTTGTCATCGATGATCACTCGCGTCGTTGCCGTTTGATTGTTAATGATGATTTTTCCTGAGAGTTAGTAGTGTGGCCACTCTAAACCGTTGTTGTTTGGTCGCCATGAATGCTCGACTTCTTTGCGAAAACATTTTCTTCGTTAAACAAAAACCAATTGTCATTGATGATCACTTGCGCCGTTGCCGTTTGATCGTTAATGATGATTTCATTTTCCAAAGAGTTAGTAGTACGACCACTCTAAACCGTTGTTGTTTGGTTGTCACAAACGCTCGCCCAATTGCGAAAAACTCTCAAACCATTCTCAAAAGCAAAAGACGAGAACTACGTAGCTTTGATTCCTCATCACAGTGGGGATACGTAGGAGCGGGTTCATGTCCCATCAAGCACACTTTCAAAAAATCTTAAAAAGAATTCTCTTTCCCACCCTTTTTTTTAAAAATCTTTGTTTTATTCCGCCTTTCAAAGATAACAAAAGATTTCCTTTCTCCTCCGTTTTCCAAAAATCCTTTCAAATAAAAAGAAAAGAAAAGAAAAATAAAAAAGAAAAGAAAAGAAGTAGAACAAGTCGTTTTCAAACCAAACCTTTGTCTAAACCACACATCGAGTTAAAGGTTCCCTTTCGGTAGAAAAGATGTGTGGGGTGCTACTACCTTCCCCACACATAACCGACCCCCGAACCTACATCTCTGTGTTTTCGAAAGAACATCTGCCTTACTAAAAGACCTTTTTTCAATGTTTTGTTCTTAAAATTAAAATATTGGTGGCGGCTCCAAACTTTTTCCAAGTTGCATAACGAGAAGTCCAAACCGGATTTTTCGGGGAGCAACAGTTGCCATAGCTTTTGCATCACTCATTTAGAAAACCATTTAGAAAAGCACTTTTCACATCCATTTGAAAAAGTTTGAAATCTTTGTGAGCAGCATAAGCAAGAAGAATTCTAATAGCTTCTAATCTAGCAACAGGAGCAAAAGTTTCATCATAATCAATACCTTCCTGTTGATTGTAACCTTGAGCCACTAACCTTGCTTTATTTCTAACCACCTTACCATTTTCATCCATTTTGTTTCTGAACACCCACTTAGTACAAATAACAGATTGATGTGAGGGAGAAGGCACTAAGTTCCATACCTCATTCTTCTCAAATTGAGCAAGCTCTTCTTGCATTTCTTCAATCCAAGATTCATCAACAATTGCTTCATTTATGTTCTTAGGTTCTATTTGAGATATAAGAGCACTTTGAGATGTTTCTTTTCTAAAGGAGCTTTTTTTCTTACTGGTTCAGATGTTTCTCCACTTATTTGATCTTGAGGATGATGAGAGACTAGTCTCCAACTTCTAGGTAGGTCTGAAGCTTGAGTAGGTTTCTCATTTGGTGTACTAGAGGGCTGAGAAGGGCTGTTTGTTGAATCTTCTTCAACTTTCTCATTTGTATCACTACCCTTCTTGCATGTTTCTTCTGCAGTAATTTCATCATCTTCTTCTCTAATAGAACTGTTAGTATCCATAAACATAACATGCATGCTTTCTTCTACATCTTTAGTCCTAAGATTGAAAACTCTATATGCTTTTGAGGTAAGTGAATATCCTAAGAAGAGTGTAGGATCAGATTTGGCATCAAATTTTCCTAGATTGTCTTTGTTGTTCAAAACATAGCAATCACTACCAAACACATGAAAATATGAGATGATAGGTTTCTTTCCTTTCCATAGTTCATATGGGGTTTTGTTTAAGATATTTCTAATTGTTGCTCTATTCAAAACATAACAAGCAGTGTTGACTGCCTCTGCCCAAAAGTATTTTTCTATTTTCGAATCATTGAGCAATGTTCTAGCCATTTCTTGCAATGTTCTATTTTTTCTTTCAACCACATCATTCTGTTGAGGAGTTCTTGGACAAGAGAAGTTGTGAGACACACCATTCTCTTCAAGAAAGGTTTTAAATAAGGCATTTTCAAATTCTCCTCCATGGTCACTTCTAATTGCAACAATGTTAGAACCTTTCTCATTTTGAACTTTCTTGAAAAAGGTTTTAAAACTTTCAAAAGCTTCATCTTTGTGTTTAAGAAAAATCACCCAAGTGAACCTAGAGTAATCATCAATAATAACAAAACCATATCTTTTTCCACTAAGACTAGCATGTTTGGTTGGACCAAAAAGATCCATATGCAAGAGTTCCAAAGGTCTTTTAGTTGAAATCATGTTAATAGGTTTGAAAGAAGACTTGACATGCTTTCCTTAAATGCATGCCTCACATGATTTATCCTTCTCATATTTGATCTTTGGGAGTCCTCTAACCAAATCAAGTTTGGATAGTTTTGAAAGAGTTTTCATTCTTATATGACCAAATCTCCTATGCCACATCCACTTATCATCTTCCTTAGACATTAGACACATTTGATAAGGAAGATCATCAAGACATATGCTATATAGGTTATTAGTTCTATGACCAGTGAAAATAGTTTTACCAGACTCTAAACTATTTATTTTGCATACATCAGATTTAAAAGTCACTTTATGTCCAGAATCACATAACTGACTTACACTAAGTAAGTTATGTTTGAGTCCTTTAACAAATTGAACATTTTGAATCTGAGCAGAGTTTATTTTACCTACAATACCTATTCCTTTGATGTAGCCTTTGTCATTGTTGCCAAACATGAAAAGTCCTCCATCAAAGCTCTCCATAGAGAGAAATTTATCCTTCTCCCCTGTCATATGCTTTGAGCATCCACTGTCTAGGAACCACAGCTTCTTTCTTGATGCTAAGAGGCATACCTGCATTTGTTTTTGACAATGATTTAGGTACCCATTTGTCTTTGGGTCCTTGAGGGTTAGTTTTCACATGTATGAGATGTTTATAATCTGATTTACAAGCAGAAGCATAATGTCCAGCTTGTTTGCATTTAGAGCATTTGTTCCTGAGTCTTCTTTGACCCTTCTTGGACAATTGGTTTTGCTCAGAAGGTGTTAAACTCTTCTGAGAAGCTTCAAGTTGTTATGCACAAATCATAAGCTCATTTGTCAAATCACTAACTTGTTTTCTAAGATTTTCATTCTCCTTTTCAAGTTCCAAGTTAGAAGTGATGGGAATTTCTGGCACTTTCAAACTGAGGAGTTGAAATTGTTTTGATAGTTTGAAATGGGATGATTGAAGTGTGGAAATTGTTTTTCCCATTCTTTCATTTTGTATTTTTAACTCCTCATTTTCCTTTTTGAAAATTCCTATTTGTTCTTTGAAAACCATGCATTTTTTAGATAGAATATCAGAATCATATAGCAAGCTATCAAAGGAAGATTTAATTTCTTTGCATGTTTCACATTTAAGGAGTTCAGAAATTTGTACCTCTTCTTGTTGTTCAGTTCCTGCCATGAGACATAGATTAGCAAACTCTTCTTCTTGCTCACTTGATGACTCTTTCCGAGTCATCCCAAGTAGCTAACAGAGCTTTCTTTTGGGGTGTGAACTTTCTTGGCCCCTTTTTGAGTAATGTGCAATCTTGTTTCATGTGGCCAGGCTTTTTGCATTCAAAGCATGTGAACTTTGATTTGTCTCCTTTGAATTTATCTCTTTTGAATTGATTTCTTCCTCTTCTTTTGTTATTTAGCCATCTGTTGATTCTTTTAGATATCAATGCAATCTCTTCCTCTTCTGTATCCTCACCACTTTCCTGCTCATCATTAGTTTCTTGAGAGGCTTTGAGTGCAGCACCTTTTCCTTTGTGAGAAGGGTTGTTTTCTTCTTTGTGAGAAGCTTTGAGAGCCACTGTCTTTCTCTTTGGATGCAATTCCTCCATGAGCTCTTGCTCATGAATCTTGAGAGAACCAAGCAAGTGATCAATGTCCAATTCAGATAAGGTTTTGGCTTCTTCTATGGCTGTCTTCTTAGGTTTCCATGCATTTGGAAGGCATTTTAGCAATTTGCTAACCTTCTCAGCATTTGGGTATGTTTTCCCAAGTGCACTCAATCGATAGTAGTGAATCTACCAAACATTTCATCAATGGTTTCTTCTTCTGACATTTTGAACATTTCAAATTCATGGATGAGCATTCCTTTCTTAGCTTCTTTGATTTGATTTGTTCCTTCATGAGCTGTTTGTAGTGTATCCCATATTTCTTTTGCAGTTTCTTTTCCCACAATCATGTCATATTCTGCTCTTCCCAAAGCACATGTAAGATAGTACTTGACTTTGGAGTTTTGCAACACTTTGTGTTTCTCCTCTATTGTCCAATCGCCTTTGGCTTTGGAATCCTTGTATTTGGGCAGGACCAGCTATTGTTGGAGTGAATGGTCCATTCTCAACAATGTCCCAAATATCAGTGTCTTGAGATTCAAGGAATAACTTCATTTGATTTTTCCAATAGTAGTAGTGTTCTCCATTGAACCCAAGTGGCCTGTTAGATGAGGCACCTTATGGCAAGAAGGTAACCGAGTTTGGTTTTGCCATGACTTCTTCCAAGATCTTTTCCTCTTTCACTGTTAAGTGAGCTAAACCACAGAGGTCTAGCTCTGATACCAATTGAAGTCACTAGTGTCTTCACAGTTATGTATAACTGAGAAGGATCATTCAAAACTTCTTCACTCTTCTCACAGTTGCTTCCCAATTGTTTTAAGTAGAGTCTTACTGTGAAAGATATATTAAGTTTGTAAACCACTTGTTAAGAGTTTCAAAACATTTTATAGTCTTTGAAAAGTTCTGAGAAGGGTTGAAAAACTCTTGTTCTAGTTGTAATTTGAGAAGTGGTCGAATTAACTCTTCTCAGGTTTTCAAAAATCTCTCCTCAAGAGGAGTTTTTTCTCGAACCGTAAACTAAGTACTTAAAGCAGTAAATAACACATGGATTTATAGTGGTTTACCCAACAATACATGGGCTACTCCACTCCTCACACCCGGTGAGATTTTCCACTATTTTCCAAATAGTTTACACCCTTTCACACTTCACACAAGTTGAAAGCTCTTGGTAGTTTTCTTCTCACAGCTCTACCTACTGTATACTCCACTAATAGACTTCTCCAAAGCTATTAGACTGCTTTTAACACAAAAGCACTCACTTCTCAAGTCCTATTGCAACACACGCTACTTGAGAAGGTTCCCTATTCAAGGTTCTTTGATTACAAGGGTTTTAGGATTACATAGAGCTTGGTTGACATATATACGATATACATGAATGATTTACAATACAAGACTTAATACATACTCAGAGAAAGATGAATCCCTTCTGGTTTAAAAGTAGCCGAGTATGGAAGAGAGAAAACTTGAATGTGTGAGAAGGTTGATAGCTCAAAGTTTAATTCACTCTCTTAAAGATCAATGAAGACCAGAGTTGTTGTTATATAGAGTTGTTGTATCCCTTTAACTCCTAGTCCAAGAAATAGAGTCGTTGCATCAACAGCTAGTCGTTTGGAGCCGTTGCAAGACGCGCCTAAACTGTCACTTTCAGGTTTCTGCTTTTCTGCAGAAACCGGGTTGCTCAAATTGTCATCACCCCTTCTCACGGTGACCTCTTCTCGCGTGATTCTTCTCATGACTTGTTAAGTTGAAGATGATGCTTTTCAAGATGAATCTTCTCATGTTGATGCAGTACTTTAAGGATGATGACTCTTCTTGTCATGACCCTTCTCAGGTCCATGACTCTTCTTAACATGATTCATATGATCATGACCCTTCTTGGGATCATGACTCTTCTTAGCTTGATATTGCATTTCATCTTCTTCAATTTTCTTTGTCATGACTCTTCTCATGCTTGATCTTCTTAGATGTTCTTCTCATATTGCCATTTCACTTGATGAATCTTTTCAAGCAGAATTCTTCCAAGATTTCCAAGTGGTTCTTGACTTTAATCCTTTATGCTTAAGAAAGTTTCCTTTCTAGTAGTAGTGGAGGCAATGTTTCTCTTCTATTTTCTCTTAGAATTGATGCTTCTCATAAGCAAGTATCTTGTTGAGAATGATTTGAAGTCCTGTTCTTTATGAAACACTCAACAAGAACATTTGTAATACATATGATCAGAAACCTTAAGCTTCTCATCCTTGAGGTTTGTTGAACATCAAAACTTTATTAGGGATTTTGCCTCAACATAAAGTATGTCTTGTACCGTTCTCATGAAAAATCATCTAAGCGAAGGTAGCTAAGAGGGTTTGTCCTCGTTTGGTCCAATTTATCGTGATCTTGGCTCAGATTTAACTCGTTCCAAAGAGATCGTGATTGTTTTTAGACGTATGCTTTGGCGTTCAGAATATTTTGCAAGGGATCGTAATGTCGATATCAGGCCGACCTATACTGAAAACCTTATGTGCTTGGTGCGCCTTGGAACCTTTGAAGCCAACTTCAATGTGCACGCCGACGTCGAGTTTGGTTTGCGTGTGTGTGTCTTGACCCAATTTGTTTGCAAAATCAACATCTCGGCACGAGATCACTTTGACGGAAGTCGCCCCCGACGTACTTGTAATCTTAGAATGGAAGATATTTTTAAAAATAACGAAGGCGAAGTGTAATTCGGAATTCCGTTCATAATATTCATAAGGTCATGGAATACATGTCCTAACTAAAATACCTTTTCAACTTATTGGCATTCCATGTCCTCGGAATTGGGTCTTTACTTAGCGTTTCAAGCTTATTGATAACTCTTATCTATAAGAGTTATCTGGCTTAATTTGTTGAATGTTCAAGAGTAATTTTGTTTAGGGTAAAGGTACTTTTAGTCCCTGCAATGTCAAGAAAATCCAGTTTAGTCCCTGCAATTCCAAAATTTTTAAAATAGTCCCTGCAATTAGTAAATGTTACTACTTTAGTCCCTGCTGTTACTTTACTCTTAAAAAAGGAGGGACTAAATTGGATTTTCTTGACATTTGCAGGGACTAAAAGCACATTTTAAATGGAATTGCAGGGACTAAAGTAGTAACAGCAGGGACTAAAGTAGTAACGTTACTAATTACAGGGACTATTTTAAAAATTTTGGAATTGCAGGGACTAAACTGAATTTTCATGACATTTGCAGGGACTAAAAGTACCTTTTAGCCTTTTGTTTATTAATTAATAACAATCAGTTGTTTAAAGTTAGTTAGGGGTAACATCTGGTTTGAAATCAATGAGCACTTTGGTGCTCTATTTTTGTGCTTTAATGTGTTGGTTAGTATGATGTAGCTTATGGATGTTACAGTGTTGTTGTTCTTGCAATAGATGAGAGAGAAAACGATGGGAGACAACTCTGCCCTAATTTCAGTGCGTGCTTCATGGTAGGAAAGGACGAACACGTTCTGTGTCAGGACCAATAGTATATTGTGTGAATATTCCCTTTTTCTAACGACACTCGTCCTCTTAGACACACTACAAGATAGAGGATGACACTTTTAGGGTTTTCCCTAGATCCTACAACCCTAATGCTATTTAAGGAAGCTGTTTATCTTCATTAAGAAGGTTGGCTCGAATAAAGAAAGTTTAGACATAGCTTTCTCGAGCTCGTTTTGTGTTCCAGCCACCATTATTCACCAAAGAGTATATTATGCACAACAGTGTTGGGAGCAGTGCTGCAGCATCACTGAAGTTGTCTTACTTGGAGTGTTGTTGTGTTTTGGAGGCTATTCTCATCTCTCTAGCTGTTGGAGACTTGGCAGTATAATCCCTTTTTAGCATTTCTACTCTTTGTAATTTTAATGGTATGACTTTATGTCTAGCATCTACGCTTTCTTTCATGTATTTATTGCTCACTATAAGCTAAATACTTTGTAAATGGATTGTTATTAGCTATCTAATTTTTTTTTATGGATTTAATGTGAAGTTTATAATTTAGCATTTTTAATCTTTATGTATTAATATTTCCAAACATGTTTTAGGAATGGCCAACAAAAATGAGTACATGTTTATAAATACTGAAAGGGTTTGTAAAATTAGTTTAAGGGTTAATATGGATAGTAATCCTTAAGGGACACTTTAATGATTCTTGTTTAAACCTAAACATAGGAAAACAAAATCCATAGAGTGACAGTGGCGGACTTGTGTTGTATGTCAGGGGTTCAATTGAATCCCTTGAATACAAAAATTGTGTACTAGTATACCTATATAAAATATTTTTGAATCCCCTAAAATTTTATGTTTGCACCAATATCCTTAAATTTGCACCCAATTTTTAATAAATATGTCATATTAATCTCCTTAAGAGATTGTTTATTAAACTTTAGGAACTAATTTTATTGATATTACATACTTTTACGAACTACTTTTTATTTTCATATACTTTAAGACTTAAATGGGAAAATGTGTGTAAACTTAGAGACTAATTTGGCGATTTATTCTTAAATAAATTTGGAGTTAGATACTACTTTATTACTTAATTTTAGTAAATTAAGTCAGGATATTTGGAAAAAAATAATTTAAACAATCCTAAGAACCAAATTTTTTGTTAATGAATATTTTTTGAACCCCTTGGCCCATGGTCCTGGGTCCGCCAGTAGAGTGATACTGTGGGTATGTAACAACCAAGAGTGAACTTAATTAGAGCTTAGACATAAGTTGTTTAATGAAACCCTGTAGAAAAGTGACTGAAATGCACGTACTAGATGCTCTAGCATCTAATTTAGCATTAAGCCGTTATTAAGAAGTCAATTGTGAAAGGAATTCCAACTTGTTCTCGCTCTGAATTTCCACAACCATTTACTTTACATATTGTTTGATGATAAATTTGGGTTTCAAAACTTGTGGTTTTATTTTATTTTCATTCACTAATTTGCAAGGCATTTTAAGCATAGATTGAGCTACAATCCCTGTGGGAACGATCCCTAAACATAGGAGAACAAAATCCATAGGGTGATACTGTGGGTACGTAACAATTAGAGCTTAGACATAAGTTCTTTTAATGAAACCCTGTAGAAAGTTACTGAAAGGCACGTAATAGATGCTACGGCATCTAATTTAGCATTAAGCCATTATTAAGAAATGCATAGTGAAAGGAATTCCAACTTGTTCTCGCTCTGAATTTCTACAACCACTTACTTTACATATTGTTTGATGATAAATTTGGGTTTCAAATGTTGCAGTTTAATTTTATTTTCATTCACTAATTTACAAGTCATATTAAGCATAGATTGAGCTACAATCTCTGTGGGAACAATCTCTATTTACTACTTTACTACTTGTTGGGTTGTGTACACTTTCACAACTTATTTTCATATAACACTTACACGCGGCGTTCCAGACCTTTGATGTGACTCAGTATGGGCCTTCCTGTAACACCCCCCTTTACTAATTATATATTACCACACATATCAGAGTCACCTCGAAGGGCGCTACATTTATGGAAACACCAATTGATTTAGAATAAATCCTCAAAAATATAAATAATTAATCTCTAAGCAGCGGAATCATAAACTCATTTGAACATCTCCCGAAATACATAAAACATCAAACTCCTCAAAATAAAGACATAACAACTCAAAAACAAATACTATAGTCCCTCCCCGGTGCTACACATCAGAGCTGACACAAACCCAACGTAAAGGAGACTACACTTAGCAATCCTCCACGAGTGCTAACGATCACCTGCAGCGTTGCCACATAAGAGCAACATTTCAAGCAGAAGGGGTGAGCTTAACAGAAATAATAAGTAGTGATAGCAATATGTAAGTAGCAGGTAACTCATAGCAACACAGAAAATCAATACGTCATATCATAGCAAAGGCACAAACTCCATCAGAATGGAAACACCAAAACACGTTATATATATGTATATATGGACCATGAAACAATGCAACCCCTCTGGGCATATGCATGCAGTACCGATCTCGTAAAATAAGCCACGACGGGCAAGAGGCCGAAGCCTATACCACCAAGAAATGCATATGACAATGCGACTCATGACTCATGCACCAGTTACACATACACAAAGTATTTTAATTAATAAATACTATACCACCATGTCTCGTTATAAATTATCTCACAAAAATACCACGTGTTGTAGCACCACAGCTACCTCGTAATTCTCACGATTACTGATCACGTTTGCCACATCGCTTACACCTGCACAAGTACTGACCTCAAACAGGACACCCAGACACACGTAGCACCATGAATAGTGCACAGCATGGCAACACCGCGTAGCAAGACTACACTGTACTCAACACACAACACTGGACACTTTGTGCGTGCATACGCACGCCTTTCCACTCACCAAGAACACGCATAGGCACACAAGGCAACTTGGCACACAATACAGCTCACGGGCACAACCACAATTGGCGCACCACACTCAAACACAGACACACAACACCAAGCGTTCACGGCACAGCGCATGGCGCCGTCCCAGAACACACACACGCGCACTGCGAGACACACATTTGCGCCAAAATGGCGCGCCACTCTCAAACATGCACACAGGCGCCTGGCGCGCCACGCACACAGTGCAGCGCAAGAGCGCGCCACACACACAAAACACACGCACACGCACACCATTGGGCGCCTGGGCGCCATTGGCGCGCCCCACTGCACACACACCTCGGCACACACTCACACACCTCGGCACATCCTCACACACCTCGGCACGCACACTCACACACCTCGGCACACACACTCACACACCTCGGCACCCACTCACACAGGGCACAGGCGCCTTGCGCCCAGCCCGTGCCACTCTCCCACGCCTCACACACCTCGGCACGCACACTCACACACCTTGGCACCCACTCACACACCTCGGCACCCACTCACACACCTCGGCACACCCTCACACACCTCGGCACACACTCACACACAGGGCACAGGCGCCTTGCGCCCAGCCCGTGCCACTCTCCCACGCCTCACACACCTCGGCACGCACACTCACACACCTCGGCACGCACACTCACACACCTCGGCACCCACTCACACACAGGGCACAGGCGCCTTGCGCCCAACCCGTGCCACTCTCCCACGCCTCACACACCTCGGCACACCCTCACACACAGCGCACAGGCGCCTTGCGCCCAGCCGGTGCCACTCTCCCACGCCTCAACGCAAACACATCAATTTAACACATCAATTTAACAAAATCATGGCTCAATCACGAAATCAACATCATCACGCAAATAACAACAATAACGAAACCACAACATCATACGAAAATCACCCAAATGCTAACTACCCACATACCACCATCGCAACCCATTATAAATGTTAAAACCCACCCTTACCTCGAATACGTAAGCTCTGGAACACGATGAAGAAAACACGAACAAAGCCTCAGTAATAGCTTCCTTCTTCGCCTCGGAATTTTGCGAACTCTCTCTTTCTCTTCTCTTCCTTCGCTCTCACGTCGCACCCTTCTTTCCTTTTCTCTTCTCCTTCGTTTCTTTCCTTTCTCTCACGGCGCACCCTTTCTTTCTTTTCTTTTCTTTTCTTCCCAAGTGTCTAAGACACAAACCCTAGAGCTTAAGTATTATGGACTCTAGTGTCTTGGGCCCTCCTTACCACTTAATTAATTTCTAACACTACACCCTCACATAATTAAATTACCACTCACTTGTTTACTAAACACCACTCCTTATTTAAATCAAATACCCTATTATTATTTTTATAAAATCAACCAATATAACACCTAAAAAAATTAATTAAATAAATACTTGAATTATTTTGGGGCGTTACACTTCCCATTTCAAGGCTAGATTCCCCTAGGCAGCATTCTTCTGGCCGACGTCGGCACGTCGCTGCACTAGATCACCGACTTCAAAGTCTCGAGGCATGACTTTCTGATTGAAGCATAATGTCATCTTCTATTTGATCATGACCTCATTGATGGTGGTCTGATCTTAGATTTCTTCCATGAGGTAGAGTTCCTCGCGAATTTCCTGCTCGTTCGCCTCTAGAAGACTTGGGTGGGTGGTCCTCCAAGTTAGCTCGTCGACTTCCACCGAAATTACTGCCTCGGTTCCATAAGTAAATCGGAATGGGGTTTTTCCGGTCAAAGAATGCATATGGAACGGTATGCCCAGAGCACGTGTGGTAGCTCATCCACCCAGTTTCCTATAGCCTCGTCATTCGGCGTTTCAAACAACGGAGAATAACCTTGTTTGTTAGACTATGGGTGCCCAACCAATGTGACTCGGTGAGTGATGAAAAGGTTGGCCATTAGCTTTCTGAAATTATTGTCGGCAAATTGTGTGCTATCAGTTATCACCACCTTAGGGATTCCAAATCGTGTCATAATAAACATTTTGAAGAACTTCATGCAATTCTTCATCGCGATCTTGGCTAAAGGCTTGACTTTTATCTACTTTGTGAAAAAGTCAATGGCTACAATTAAGTATTTTAGCTGAAGTGGAGGCAGTCGGGAAAGGCCCGGGAATGTCAACTCCCACCCTACAAACGGACAAGGGGCTGCCAACGACGTCAACTGGGTGGGAGCGTCATATGGATGTTAACATGTTGATGGTACTTGTCTCACTTCTTTACAAAAATTTTGGCATCCTCAGTCACCGTGGGCCAATAGTACCCCACCCTAAGGGCCTTCTTTGCAAGATCTCAGCTCCCGAGGTGTTGGTTACATATTTCTTCATAAATCTCAGCCAGTACTGTTGCACCCCGAAAAATCCGGTTTGGGTTTCTCAATGTACAACGTGGAAAAAATTTTGAAGTTGCCACCAATATTTTAATTTTAAGACCAAAACATTGAAAAAAGGTCTTTTGAACAAAGCGGATGGTCTTTCGAAAACTAGAGATATGGGTTCGGGGGTTGATTACGTGCGGGGAAGGTGTTAGCACCCCACGCGTCCCTCTCATCGAGAGGAACCTTTAATTAAGTGTGTGGTTTTAACGTTTGATTTGAAAGATACCTAGATTTGCCTATTTATTTCTTATTTGGAGATAACTGAGATAACTTAATGAAATTTTTTATTTTTGGCGCTTGACGAGAATTGGCTTCTCGCTCCTACGTATCTCCTAGTGCGATGGAGAATTCAAAGCTACGTAGTTCTTGGTTGTCATGAAAAGGGTTTTTGTTTTTTATCTTTTTAGTGAGTTTTCGAAATAGGACGAGTATTCAGCGAATGATTAAACTAACAAAGGTTATGGGTAATCACCGCTAAGTACTCTTGAAAAATGGGAGTCACCGCCACTAGTCAAACGAACAAAGGTTCTGATTGACCGTTGGTAGCGACTCGTTTTTTATTTGATCTTTTGAAAATGGTTTTCGAAAGAGATTAATTGGCACGAATGATCAAACTAACCAAAGTTATGGGTGACCATCGCTTATTGTTCTTTGGAAAAGGACATTTCCACCAATGACTAGACGAACAAAGGTTCTGATTAGCCATTAACAACAATGGGTTGAAAAACGATTTTTGTTATGAGAAATACTAACGTTTACGGCTGCGAAAAGGATTTTTGTTCGTTGCGCTTGACGAGAACATGGCTCGCTCCTACGTATCCCAAATGGGAATCAAAGCGACGTAGTTCTAATTTGAAGATGAAAATATTCTTGAATGGGTTTTGGAAAGGGGAAGAGCTTTCATAATGATCAAACAAGCAAAGGCTTTGAGTGATCATTACTAATACTCCTGATAGCGTTCATGACAATCAAACAAGCCAAGGCTTTGGGTGATAGTCATTAATAACTTGTGTTAATTAGAAAAGAGTTTGAACGATTTTGGGGGAAAAGGGTGAAGTTGTTATCAATGATTGGTTGCAAACTTCGAACACATTCAATAATCAAATAATCATGCGTACGTCCCACATCAGCTAAGACTAAACATGCCGATACAATCAAAGATTCAATTGTTAAGGATGCAAGGTGAATTTCTCAAAAAACAAATGCGTGTATGTGAGGAGAAGTGCATTTACCCTAATGGCTCTATGCTACAACAGGCATGTAGGCTTACATCTTCATTAGGAGGTCATACACATTGAGGGAATGGCACACAGTTAAGTCAAGACAATTTAAGTAGCATCGAAAACAAGTAAACAATTGATCATAGGCATAAAATGATCTTAGTTAAACTAATGAACATGTGAGCAATGACTTCTTAATAACATGAACAAAGATGAATTGCATCAAGGCTAAGGTAAGCCTATCCTTTGCAATATCTCACGAACCCTAAACCCTAAACTTACAATCTCATTTGTTATTAACTAAGAAATTTAAAAAGGGGAAAGCTGAATCACATAGAGCAATCCTCTCACTTTGAGAAAAGTGCACTAGGCACTAGTGAGAATCCACTTGCCTATCATCAACAACTAACTAAAGTAAAACAAGAACACATAAACAAAGTTGAGTCCTTTCTAGCAATCCTCACCACTTAGCTCAAAGTGCACTAGACACCCGTGGGAATCATATTGCGAGATCCTCAACCAACAACAAAAATAACATTTAACACTAAAATGAAATACTAACAACAATATTAAACATCATCAAGCAAAGAACAACAATAAAATAAAATTGAAAATATTTTAATCATAGGTATGCGAACCAAGAGATACATAGGTCTACATTTTATGTAAAAAAAAAACACAGGCTGTAATCAAAACATGGGGGGGTGTTATAATCAACCAAATGTAAAAAAAAAAGGAACTTAAAAGAAAAAAAAAAGAGAAGCAAGCCCATTGGGCTGTAAACCAACTTTCAACCAAAAAAAAAACCTAAACTAAACCTATCATACTGCGCCGTTCCATTTTTTATTCAGAGAAGCGTTTTGCGCGAGAGAGAGAAACCAGAGAAACGTTTTGCGCGAGAGAGAGAAAGCAGATCGGGAGAGAAAGAGAAAAGGGTATCGTGAGAGAGAGAGTGGCGCGAGAGAGAGAGGCGTCCGGGGAAAGCTTCGCCGGCAACGTTCTCGGTGGTTTGAGCGGCGGATTCACCGGTGGTGTGGTTCGCTGAAGATGGTGACGGTGACGGCGAAGATGGCAGTGGTTTTGAGGTTGTTCTGGGTGGTGATGCTCGGCGGTGGTGTGGTGGTCACGCTGGAGCTTCGTTGAAGGGTGGTTTTGTGGTTGTTGTAGAGTAGTGGTGGTTGTTGTTGTAGAGTAGTGGTGGTGGTTGTCTTGCTGAAGATGGAGGATGTTTATGTTTTTTTTTGTTCTGGGTTTTTGTCCTTCGTTTCAGTGTCTCCTCTTCCTTTTCTTTGTGTCTGTGTGTGTTTGTTGTGTGTTTTGTTTATCTGTTTTGGTTTTTTTGTTCAGTGTATGTGTGCTGCATTTTCTCCCCTCTCTGTGTCTGTGTGTGTTGTATTAATAGTGCCCTTATTGTGGTATAGGTGTGGTATTTGAGCAGGGAAAAATTTCTCATAGGGGACAAGGACTGGGTTGCAGCTGACCAAACAAAGGGTGGAGGTGGTTACTGTGAAAGCTGGGCTGTTTTTGCTCAAAATGTGAAAGAGCCAAAGAGACAAGGTGAAAGAACTTGAGCTTCCAGCTCAAAATGGCTTCAGCAACGGCTCTCTGTTCAAGCCTATACCTTGTTAATTTTTTTTGTTTGACTTTTCCTCTCTATCTAAATTTATATGTGATTATTTGATTCTCCTTTTTTTGTAACAAATGGGGACAGATTTAAACAAATATATTACCTTTGATTATTTGGTTATGTCTCCTATTTTGGTAACTACTAACAACAACTAAATACCACTAACATAAATAGCGAAACCGTTACGCGTAAGTGACGAGACACGAGCGCGCGCACACAAGAATCAAAATACGCGCACAAATAGAAATAATATGCGCAACAACGAGAATAAGTACGAGTACACGATTCGAAAGGAATACGCGCGCACGGTGAGAATAAGAAATGCTAGGTTGATAACGAACGCAACTTGAACACATTTGTGCAGCTGAGACCTACAAAACGAGGCACATATTTGGGAGTTTTCTGAAAACGAAAAAAATGCTCGTTAAAATTGAGCGTTTACAAAAATACAATTTTATTTGATTTTCAACTAGTCGGACAAAATTGGGGTATGACAGCTGCCCCTCTTTATTTGGATTTTGACAAGGAATATGAATTGGCTGAAACATACTCCAAGGCAAAATAGAAATAAAGAACTCAAAAATTATACCAATTTTGTCCACTTGGGGAAATCCGAATTTTTCTTTTTTGAATGGGTGTCACTTCGGCCAACAAAGCGAGAAAATAAGCTTGGCACGGCACCCTCGATGGTGGCGAAAGCGATAAAGACAATGGAAATCAATAGGCGCGACTCTCAAAGCAAAAACAAGAAATAAAGCAATAAAGATGGTATCGACCTCGGTAGGCCGACTTTGGGCAGGAAATAAAGAAAGTGATAAAGAATGCAGATAAAGGAGCACTTGTGGCTCTCAAGGAACACTTGGGTTACGAAGGAGCACTTGTGGCTCTGGGCGAGCACAGGCTCACGAAGGTGGCCCGCCGCGGCACGAGGTTCAATATCAAGTTGTGGGGACCGATACCTTTTACCTTGATGGACTTACGCTATGCTTTATCGCGACTACGCCTAGTCTGAAGGACACGGTGCGGGGCCGATCCGTCATGCTCGGTGATGACTTGGCAAAATGAAGGTCGAGTTCAAAGTCGCCGCTGCTGGGTTGATTTGAACTGCATCAAAGACCCTAGGGTCGATGATTCGTCGGTGCTCGATAACGACGGGATGCGAAGGACACATTGGTCCCGGCGGACACGTGGGTCCGAGGGGACTCGCAAATCTCGCTGATTGATCGCTTGAGATGACCAATCTTTGGCGTATTGAATCGAGGTACCGCATATGTCGGGTTGATGCAAGAGGATGGTGCATGAAGCATGGGTGCATGTTATGCAAAGGCACGTTATGCAGGAGCATGTTATGCGAGTGCATGCAATGCTATGATTTTGGTGTGATGATGCATGTGGTGGAACACTCTTGAGGTTTTCCTTTTGATTTGATTTTTCTTGATCAGCTTTCTTTTTTCTGATCATCTGTTTTTTCATTTGCTCTTTTGGCCTTTTCTTTTGCTGGTTCGACCAACCCGTGACACAACTGTGGAGCCGATTAGGATTGTGGTGGCACATGAGCCAAGTGCAGATTTGCTTTATAATTTTGCCATTTGGCGATGATTACGAGCATAATTGTTTACTTGCGAACTTAATTCGCTTTGAAAAGTTGTTTCCTTTCCATGACTTTTAGAAATTTCGCAATGATTGTGATGCTTTATGACTTATGCGCATGTTTTACAGATCAATGTCACCATCATCATAAAACGCTTATTTTGAGCAGAAAAAGCAGAAAATAGCAAACAGACATGAGAAAGATTGAACTTTATTAATGTAAAAACCGGTCGCACAGAAAGTTACGCCGACTGTTCAATACATTTGAAAGTTTAAACTACAAAAAGACACGAAAAAGGAGAGAAGCTAGTTTCTGACTGTCCATCTCTGTGGTACAGTGCCAACCATTTGTTTCCATGACTTTGATCACCCCTTCATCCAAACCTTCGGGGAAGTTGTATGCCTTTTCTTACTTTTCATGCCCAAGTTCTCTGACCCTAATTTTTGCCTGGATCGCCCTTTACGGGTTTTCAATCCACCGGGTCGCTCTGATTTTGCCTAGGCCGCCCTTTCGGGTTTTCAACCTAGCGAGCTAATTCATACTTGGCTTATCTTTCTCTTTTTTTGTCTATTTCTTTCAGGCATAATACTTCTTCACTTGATCGAAATTGACTGGGTTCCTCAGATCTTCGTCGTCCATATTTGTGAGTATCAGCGCTCCTCCAGAAAAGGCTTTCTTGACTACATATGGGCCGTCATAGGTGGGAGTCCATTTTCCACGGGGATCACTTTGTATAGGTAGGATCTTCTTGAGCACTAGGTCTCCCTCGTTGAATTCTCGGGGACGAACCTTCTTGTCGAAAGCAGTTTTCATCCTTTGCTGGTATAGCTGCCCATGACACAAGGTTGTGATTCTCTTCTCCTCGATCAATGAGATTTAGTTGATCTAGACGAGCTTGTACCCATTCTGCTTCCTCCAGCTTAGCTTCCATTAGTACCCGCAGAGAGGGTATTTCAACCTCGATAGGGAGCACTGCTTCTGACCCATACACCAAAGAGAAAGGAGTTGCCCTGGGTTGAGGTACATGACCAAATACGGTGAGCCATGCAAAGCAAAAGGAAGCATTTCATGCCAATCCTTGTAGGTCACCACCATCTTTTGCACTATTTTCTTGATATTCTTGTTGGCCGCTTCAACTGCCCCATTCATCTTGGGACGATACGGGGATGAATTGTGATGCTGAATCTTGAACTCGGAGCACAGGTCCTCCATCATTCTGTTGTTCAAGTTCTTTGCCATTATCGTGATAATCTTGTCGGGAAGACCGTGAAGCGGCAGATCGGATCTTTCTTGACAAACTTGGCAACCATCGAATCTGGTTATACTTGAATAGGAGGCAGCTTCAACCCACTTTGTGAAATAGTCAATGGCGACTAGGATGAAACGATGCCCATTTGATGCTTTAGGTTCAATTGGACCTATGACGTCCATGCCCCACATTGAGAACGGCCAAGACGCAATCAAGACATTCAATTTAGCAAAGCGGTACATGAATGTGATCAAGATAGATCCGCACTTGTGGCACTTCCTCACGAAACTGTAGCAATCAGACTCCATTTGCAACCAATAATAGCCAGCTCTCAAAATCTTTCTAGCCATAGTGTGTCCACTGGAGTGGGTTCCAAACGAACCTTCATGCACGTCTCTCATGATTCTTTCGGCTTCTTCTTTGGCAACACACCTCAGGAGAACCATATCATAGTTTCTTTTGTAGAGAACTTCACCACTCAAGAAGAAATTCCTTGACAATCTTCTGAGAGTTCTCTTGTCATTCTCTGATGCCCCATGTGGGTATTCCTGATTAGTGATGTACTGTTTGATATCATGATACCATGGCTTGTCATCAGACTCTTCATCTATTGTTGTGCAGTAATGATGCACAAGTAGGCTCCGGTGCTGAATTCTGATATTGGTCAAGCTCTTGTCATAGTTAACATTGAACATGGAAGACAAGTGTTGCCAATGCATCGGCTGGTGGTTTTCATCTCGAGGATATGCTTAAAGTTGATTTCGTCGAAAGACTCCATCAACTCTTGCACATAATCGCAATAAGGAATCGATTTGGGATCTCTCGGTCTCCCAATCGCCTCTTACTTGATGAATAACCAAGGTTGAATCCCCATACACATCTAGCCTTTTAACTTTCCATTCTGTAGAAGTGCTTGAATACCCAAAATGCATGCTTCATACTCGCTATGTTGTTTGTGACATGAAGCTTAGTCTTGCAAAGTGACAGGAATGTAGCGGTTGTCAGGAGATATCAACACAGCTCCTGCCCCATGCCCCCATACATTTGACGCACCGTTGAATATCATTCTCCACCTTTCATTTTCTTGGGACTTCCCCTCGTCGAACAGTGCCATGATATCTTCATCGGAAAATCATGCCGCATTGGTTGGTAGTCCGAATCGGTGACATGCTAAGTACTTCGGCAAGTGCACCGCCTTTGATCGCTTTCGCTGCGTGACATACAGGATATCATACTCTGATAATAACATTTGCCAACGAGCGATCCGTCCTGTGAGTGCTGGCTTTTCAAAAATGTATTTGATTGGATCTGTAACACCCCATTTCTACCCGGTAATTTAAATCAAAAATCAGAGTATACAAAAATCTTTTCTGGTCATCCTTTAGTTTAATGTGTTATAAAATAGTGAATCTGGGTGACTATGGGATTACTCGTAATCGATACTACTTGCAATGAGCATTGGCCACCTTTGCAAGGCTCTCAGTGATGCCCTTGTAAATACACCAGCGAAAGAAATTCTAGCCTTAGTGGCGAACCACAGTTTAGCCATAGTCATTCAGCACACTAATAGTATAACATAGATTGATACTCACTAAAATGGAGCGTCACAACTCTTTCTCTTAAACAAAATCCGAATACGTAACACCAGTAGATAAACTCATAGAAATATAGTTTCACATAATGCAGCGGAAAATAATCATTATCTCAACAGCATAATCCAGCAATATCAAAACAAATACATATAAGGCTCAACAAGGAGCAAAACAAGCAACAACAGTCTAAACCCCGACCCCTAGGTGCTACGTATCAGAGCAGACCGACTCGGGGAGTAGTGAAGGTAGAAAGCCCTCACTCCCGACTACACCGTGGTAAATAACAAATGTAAAGGGTGAGTCTCGAACTATATAATAAAAGGGATAATAAGCAATATATAAGCATAGTTTACAAAGATACTCAAACACGCCAAACATCAATCAACAATATTCATGCACTAATGGGAATGTATGCAATGTCGTGATGCATGTGGTACCATTGGCCCACAGTACGCCTCAGCTTCACAATCATTTTATAAGGCCCTCCGCCGCCTCGAACTTCACAATCATTTTATAAGGCCCCCGGCCGCCTCGAAGCTTCACACATCATATTATAAACTCTACGATCATGAGCCCAATGTATGCATGAGACTCCATGTACATCACAAACACCATTTCAAAAAAATTTCAATACACCCATTAACTCTTACCTCGTTGTCAACCTCATTTTATAGCCCTCCCGGCTTGGCTCCTCCCGCCCATGCCCCCATGGCATGCTCAATCACCTCATTATAAACCCTCAACACCATTAAGTCCCACCTGACTATTCTCCTCTAGAGTACTCAACCTCACCTGTGGACCTAAACCACCATTCGGGACCAAAACAATCATCTAGTGGACCAAAGCGTCACCTAGTGGGACCAAAACAAGACCTCTTAGGCACTTGGCAAAGACTAGGCGCCATTTTCCCCACATTCAGCGCGCTCGGTGCAACACAAAGACTAGCGCCGAAACTTCAAGATTTGGCGCCCGTGGCAACACACCCACTGGCGCCACTTTTCTAGCTGTCTGGCGCCCCCACGGGCAACACGGACCTAGACACAAACTCGGATACGCTGACACAAACTAAGACACAGCAAGCAGACTAGGCGCGGCAAAGACCTGATTTAGCGCCACGACCAGCTCACCCAACACTTCTAAACCAAAAACCACCCGAGCCAAAATGTTTAAAAATGAATTTGGGCGAGTAAACACAAAATTTGGCACAGAGAAATATGCTTAGAAAAGTAAGTTTCACTCCCGAGCCCCAAAACACACACAAAACAAGCCCCACCGAGACATTTTCAAAACCACACGCAACTGTAAAACTACTCGAGCCAAAACACTTAAAAATGAAAGTTGGCGAGTGAATACAAAAATTTGCACGAGGAAATATGTTCGTAAATACAAGTTTCACTCCCCAGCCCCAAAACACACACAAAACAAGCCCCACCGGACATTTTCAAAATAACACCGCAACTGTAAAACCACTCGAGCCAAAACGTTTAAAATTGAAAGTTGGCGGTGAATACAAAATTTTGCACGAGAAAATGTGCCCAGTAAATGCAAGTTTCACTCCCCGTGCTCCAAAATACCCACATTCTCGCGCGCCAGACAAAGAACTCACTCACCCGGACATCACGCATAAAGTGACACAGCGCCATTCTCAGGCACCCGGGCAAAGCATTTGGCGCCCACATCGCGCACACGCACTCCAACACACAAGCAAAGGCGCAGGCGCCATTTTCCCAAAGAACTTGGCGCTGGCGAACACACACTGCAGAACACATTCCAAAGACATGAACAAAGGTACATGTGGCGCTGAATCCTAGCATCTTGGCGCCTGCACTCCAAAACCCCAATTTTCTCAAAATCTTCCAAACCAATTCACTCAATAATTCTTCTAACACTCCTAATTGCATAATCAAACAACCAATTGCATGCTCAAATCATCAATCACATCAAAATCACGAAATCATACATTGTAAAACCCTAACTCACGCCTAAATCAATTTTTACCAACAATTTCATCAAATTCAAGGAATCAATCATCATGCAATCATCAATTAACATCAAAACAAAACCCCCTATGATACATATAATACCCATTATCTCCTCTATTATAGAGTGAGACTCCCTTACCTCAAATTAACCGCAGAGAAGAACCTAACTGAGTCACGAACAAAACCACCGCAACAATCCAAGCTTCAAGTCACGAAATCCTCTTCTTTCCTCCTCTCTTGCACTACAGCGCAATTGCTCTCTCTCTTCTCCTTTCTTTTCTTTTTCGTTTACTTCTCACAAATGAGCTTTGATACCTAATTTGGGTATATAACTATTGGGCCATGCGCTTTTGGGCCCTTTTTACACCCCTTGTCCATTTCTCCCACCATCCCCTTCAATTAAAATAAATTACTAAATTATAAACACCATATTATAATTTAATATAATTAAAATTTAGTGCAACACCTAAACAATTTAATCAATTTCTTAATTAAATTATTTGGGGTGTTACAACTCTCCCCCACTTAGGAAATTTCGTCCTCGAAATTCATACTGAAGTCAAACTTGACTCTGGATACGACTCCCGCATCCCGCTCTCCGCCTCCCAAGTCATACTCTCACCACAGAGCTCCCAACCACACTACCTTGACCAAGGCAATGTCTTTCCTCTCAACACCTTCACTTCCCTATCATCAATCCTCACTGGCATAGTCTCCACAGTGAGGTTCTCACGTACCTCCACATCATCCATGTGAATCACATGAGACGGGTCTGGAATATACTTCCGAAGCTGTGACACGTGAAAAACATCGTGCAAGTTCGAAAGATTAGGCGGCAAGGCCACCCTATAAGCAACCTTTCCAACCCTCGGTGATTTGGCACGGTCCAATAAACCTTGGAGTTAACTTCTTTGCCTTCGTGAGCACGCCCAACACCGGTCATAGGCGTGACCTCAAGAACACATGCTCACCACCAAACTCCAAGTCCTTCCTCCTCTTATCATGATAACTTTTTCTCGCCGACTCGAGACTCTTTCATCTTCTCTCGATCATTTTCACTTTCTCGATGAGTCTCCTAACCAACTCTGGTCCAAGAACAACACTCTCTCCGCACTCATGCCAACACAAAAGGAGTTACGCATCTCCGCCCATATGCCTCAAAAGGAGCCATCCCAATGCTCGAGTGATAGCATTTGTTATTATACGTGAACTCAATCGTGGAAGATGCGTATCCCACGCACCTCCCTGCGCTTCTAGCACACAAGCTCTCAAAAGATCCTCCAAAGACTGGATGGTTCTCTCTGCCCGACCATCGGTCCGAGGATGATAAGTGAACTCAACCTCGGCTTGGACCCCAAAGCCTCTCGCAAGCTTCCCCAAAACTCGATGTAAACCGCGGGTCTCTATCCGACACAATACTCTTCGGAACCCCATGAAGCTTCACAATCACCGAATGTAAATTCTAGCCAACTTGGTACAGAAAGGTGATGTTGATAGGAATAAAGTGAGCAGACTTGGTCAACCTATCCACAATCACCCAAATAGTGTCGAGACTCTCTCACGATTTGGCAATCCGGTCACAAAATCCATGGAAATCTTGCCCCACTTCCATTCCGGAATCTCCAAAGGTTGATCAACCCGCAGCTTCGGTGCTCAATCTTTGACTTCGGCAAGTCAAACAAGCATATACAAAGCTGCGCAACATCTCTCTTCATACTGTGCCACCAAAATAGTTTCTTGAGATCATGGTACATCTTAGTGGCACTGGATGAATGCTCAACTTGCTCCTATGGCTCTCCTCAAGTATCATCTTCTTCAACTCAAGATCATCCGGAACACGATTACGTCCCCGAACCTCAACACACCCCGGGAATCCAACCTGTAATCCCATCGCCAGACTTGCTCACCAAAGAACCAACAAATCTACCAACTTCACATCTAACTTCGGCGTCTCGATACTAATCAAGAAGTCGTTCCCAATCCTCAAGATCCCCAACTCGACACTGCGGGGTGTCACCTCACGCACTCAAACTCAAGTCACGGAATTGCTCAATCAATTCCAATTCTCTCACCATCATAGCCGACATATGCAAAGTTTTCCGACTCAAAGCATCACCCACGACATTAGCTTTCTTGGGGTGATAGTTCAAGCCGAAATCATAGTCCTTCAATGAATTTCTAACCAACGCTCTGTCTCATATTCAGCTCCTTCGGTCAAACAAGTACTTGGACTCTTGTGATCACCGAACACTTCGAATCTAGTACCATAGAGATAGTGCCTCCGCATTTTCAACACAAACACAATCGCAGCCCGGCTCTAAGTCATGAGTAGGATAGTTTCTTCTCATGGGTCCTCAACTGCCGGGACGCATAAGCAACCACCTTCCCATCCTCGCATCAAACACCCTCCCAAACCCATCTTGGAAGCATCACATAACACAACAAATGGTTGCTCGGGCACAGGCAACACTAACACTGGAGACGTGGTCAACCTCCTCTTTAGCTCTTGGAAGCTCTCTTCACACTTTGCATCCCACACAAATGCCTTTCCTTACAGTCAATCGAGTCAATGGAAGGGCTAGCTTAGAGAACCCTTCAATGAACCTCCTGTAATAACCACCAACCCCAAGAAACTCCCGATTTTGGCCGCAGACTTTGGGCTCTCCCACTGCAACACTGCATCAACCTTGGCTGGATCCACAGCTATACCATCACCAGAAATAATATGACCCAAGAAGCTCACCTCATGCAACCAGAACTCACACTTCGACAACTTGGCATACAACTTCCTCTCTTTCAAGACCTCTAACACCAACCTCAAGTGCTCTGCATGCTCTTCCTCAGATTTGGAGTACACCAAAATATCATCAATGAAGACCACCACAAACCGATCCAGATAGCTATGGAAAATTCGGTTCATGTACTCCATAAACACCCCTGGTGCATTTGTGACACCAAACGGCATTACAGAGTACTCATAATGCCCATACCTTGTTCTGAATGCTGTCTTCTGGATATCCTCATCCTTCACCTTAATCTGGTGATACCCGGACCTCAAGACAATCTTGCTAAACACTTAAGCACCCACCAGCTGATCCATTAGATCATCTATCCTCGGGAGAGGATACTTATTCTTGATAGTCACTTTATTCAACTGTCTGTAGTCCACGCACGCACGCATACTCCCATCCTTCTTCTTTACCAACAAAACCGAGCTCCCCATGGTGATACACTAGGCCTCACAAACTTCTTCTCAAGAAGCTCCTCTAATCGCTTCTTCAATTCAAACCAACTCTAAAGTCGACATCCCAGACGGTGCCATAGACATGTGCCTAGTACTGTGCACAAGCTCAATCCCGAACTCAACTTCCCTCTCGGGGGCACACTAGGAATCTCATCAGGAAACACTTCAGTGGAACTCACACACCACTGTAACCCATCAACCACGCTCTGTTCTCAGCAGACATGGACGCAATCAAAGCAAACAACCGACCACCCTCTTTCATTACCTCGCGCAATTGCTGCTCAGACAATAGAGCGTGACTCTTCCTCTTCGGGAAGGAGGAAACTAATAGACTTATCGAGCGGTTGATGTGCACGTGGTTATCTACTAACCATCCATGCCCGAATCACATCTAACCCTCCCAAAGGCAAACAAATCGAGATCAACCGAGAAAGTCTCTCGCCAAGACCGACAGAGGACACCTAGCACACATCGAGAAGTAGCTAGGACCTTTAGTTTGGAGTGTCGATCGATAACCATCCCTCTCTCCATAGTAGACAATACTAAATTTAACTTTTCAAAGACAAACAGATGCAATAAAAAGAGTGCGTAGCACCCGTGTCAACAATAGCAACTAAAGGTGTACCAGAGATGAAACATGTACCTCGGATATCATTAGGTCCTCTCGAACTCGCTAATGCAAACACCCTCCCAAGAGATCTTTCCTTCTTAGGCTTGGGACACTTGAAGCTAATGTGACCGGCTTCACCACAGTTGAAACATACAACTTCCTTGCGATCACACTCGGATGCCATGTGACCACTCTTCCCACACCTAAAACATCTCTTCACTTCCATCTTACGATCAAAGCTCTTGTGACTGGCTTGTCACATTTGAAACACACAATATCGATGGGGCGTCTCCCCACTTGGCTTCTTGCCCTCATGGTGCCTCCTACCCTCAGCAGACCTGTTTCCACCATTATACCTGTTACCACCCGAATACCTCTGTTTCCTCTTGTCGCCAGACGCCCTCATAAGGCTTACCCTGTTAGGAAATTTCCCCTCCTGGTCTCTCATGACCCTAGAGCGGGCATTCTTTATCTTCCTCATAAATCCTGCAAAGAATCTACTAGATCGACAAATACTCTAATTTTACGATACCCCACACTGCTTGATATCACTCTCATCCATTCTCAAACTTGATGCACTTTGAGAATTCAGCCCGATTTCTCAAAGATAGTGTGGATAGAACTTGGCCAACTCGTGAACTTGGCAAAGATATTCGATGAATGATCATGCTTCCCGCCGCCTCGATTCAAGGAATTCCACTTTTCTTACCTCTCACGTCCTCCGGAAATACTTTCTCAAGAATTCCCTTCGAATACAACCAAGTGATCTCTCTTCCGCAAAGACCCAATCTCTCACCTGGTCTCTAGCCACCGCGGTCATCGACCTCTTCCGATAAAGTATGAGTACCAGTGCACGACTTTCTCGCTCATCGGCACCCAATCACCCTCAAGATCCTCTCAATCTCCTTCACCAAGTCAAGGCACCATCCGGTTGTACTCCCCCTTGAAGGTAGGGGTTCTCTCTGAACGTTTGCATCATGCGGGTCTCATTATTCTCGTTGGGTACCCACGATCTGCGCTTATAGCTTCGCAAGGCCTCAAGAAGAGCAAGCTCGATCCTTTCGGCCATATCAACCTAACACCGCAAAGATAAACAACCGATTCTGTAATTACTTTAAGACACCTAGTTGTCATACACACTATGACTGACTGACACACTTGGCCGGACAGACCGAACTTTTGCTCTGATACCACTAATGTAACACCCCATTTCTACCCGGTAATTTAAATCAAAAATCAGAGTATACAAAAATCTTTTCTGGTCATCCTTTAGTTTAATGTGTTATAAAATAGTGAACTGGCTGACTATGGGATTACTCATGTAACTGATACTACTTGCAACAGGCATTGGCCACCTTTGCAAGGGCTCTCGATGATGCCCTTGTAAATACACCAAATGAAAGAAATTCTAGCCTTAGTGGCGAACCACAGTTTAGCCATAGTCATTCAGCACACTAATAGTATAACATAGATTGATACTCACTAAAATGGAGCGTCACAACTCTTTCTCTTAAACAAAATCCGAATACGTAACACCAGTAGATAAACTCATAGAAATATAGTTTCACATAATGCAATGGAAAATAATCATTATCTCAACAAAGATAATCCAAAGAATATCAAAACAAATACATATAAGGCTCAACAAGGAGCAAAACAAGCAACAATGATCTAAACCCCGGCCCCCTAGGTGCTACGTGATCGGGAAGCAGCACCGACTCTGGGAGTAGTGAAGGTAGAAAGCCCTCACTCCCGACTCACTGTGGTAAATAACAACGTAAAGGGTGAGTCTCGAACTATATAATAAAAGGGATAATAAGCAATATATAAGCATAGTTTACAAAGATACTCAAACACGCCAAACATCAATCAACAATATTCATGCACTAATGGGAATGTATGCAATGTCGAGATGCATGTGGTACCATTGGCCCACGCCGCCGCCTCGAGCTTCACAATCATTTTATAAGGCCCTCCGCCGCCTCGAAGCTTCACAATCATTTTATAAGGCCCCTACGCCCCTCGAGCTTCACACATCATATTATAAACTCTACGATCGCAGCCAATGTATGCATGAGACTCCATGTACATCACAAACACCATTTCAAACAAATTTCAATACACCCATTAACTCTTACCTCGTTGTCAACCTCATTTTATAGCCCTCCCGGCTTGGCTCCTCCGGCCCATGCCCCCATGGCATGCTCAATCACCTCATTATAAACCCTCAACACCATTAAGTCCCACCTGACTATTCTCCTCTAGAGTACTCAACCTCACCTGTGGACCTAAACCACCATTCAGACCAAAACAATCATCTAGTGGACCAAACTGTCACCTAGTGGACCAAAAACAAACACCCTCTTAGGCACTTGGCAAAGACTAGGCGCCATTTTCCCCACATTCAGCGCCCTCGGTGCAACAAAGACTAGCGCCAGCTTCAAAGATTTTGGCGCCCTCGTGGCAACACACCAGCTGGCGCCACTTTTCTAGCAACTGGCGCCCTCGGGCAACATGCACCTAGACACAAACTCGCATACGATTTGGACACAAACTAAGACACAGCAAAGCAGACTAGGCGCCTTGGGCAAAGATTTAGCGCCCACTGTGACCAGCTCACCCAACACTTCTAAACCAAAAACACCCGAGCCAAAATGTTTAAAAATGAATTCAAGCGGTGTAAACACAAAATTTGTACAGAGAAATATGCTTAGAAAAGTAAGTTTCACTCCCTAGCCCCAAAACACACACAAAACAAGCCCCACCGAGACATTTTCAAAACCACACCGCAAACTAGAGAAAACTACTCGAGCCAAAACACTTAAAAATGAAAGTTGGCAGTGAATACAAAATTTGCACGAGGAAATATGTTCGTAAATACAAGTTTCACTCCCAAGCCCCAAACACACACAAAACAAGCCCCACGGGACATTTTCAAAATAACACCTGCAACTGAGAAAACCACTCGAGCCAAAACGTTTAAAATTGAAAGTTGGCGGTGAATACAAAATTTGGCACGAGAAAATGTGCCTGTAAATGCAAGTTTCACTCCCTGTGCTCCAAAATACCCACATTCTCGCGCCCAGACAAAGAACTCACTCACCCGGACATCAAGCATAGTGACACAGCGCCATTGCAGGCACCCCGGCAAAGCATTTGGCGCCTCACATCGGGCACACACGCACTCCAACACACAAACAAAGGCATTGTGGCGCCATTTTCCCAAAGAACTTGGCGCCCTGGCAACACACTGCAGCAGAACACATTCCAAAGACATGAAAGGTCATGTGGCGCTGTATCTCTAGCATCTTGGCGCCTGCACTCCAAAACCCCAATTTTCTCAAAATCTTCCAAACCAATTCACTCAATAATTCTTCTAACACTCCTAATTGCATAATCAAACAACCAATTGCATGCTCAAATCATCAATCACATCAAAATCACGAAATCATACATTGTAAAACCCTAACTCACGCCTAAATCAATTTTTACCAACAATTTCATCAAATTCAAGGAATCAATCATCATGCAATCATCAATTAACATCAAACAAATTTTATGATACATATAATACCCATTATCTCCTCTATTATAGAGTGAGACTCCCCTTACCTCAAATTAACCGCAGAGAAGAACCGGAACGGAGTCACGAACAAAACCACCGCAACAATCCAAGCTTCAAGTCACGAAATCCTCTTCTTTCCCTCCTCTCTTGGCACGGCGCAGCTGCTCCCTCTCTTCTCCTTTCTTTTCTTTTTCGTTTACTTCTCACAAATGAGCTTTGATACCTAATTTGGGTATATAACTATTGGGCCATGCGCTTTTGGGCCCTTTTTACACCCCTTGTCCATTTCTCCCACCATCCCCTTCAATTAAAATAAATTACTAAATTATAAACACCATATTATAATTTAATATAATTAAAATTTAGTGCAACACCTAAACAATTTAATCAATTTCTTAATTAAATTATTTGGGGTGTTACAGGATCCATTTTAGATACCAACCAAGTTGTATGACTCAGCATGTACTGTCTTAAACGATGAGTGTAACACCCCCTTCTATACTACTATTTATTTATTTAAAAAAAGATAAAAGGAAATCAGAGTTCTTCAAAAACAACTCACAATAGAGTGCTACACTTTAACTTCATGAAAACCAACTAACCACATAGGCAAAACAACATTATATAGCAAGATAAAGGCACCTCGGCCAAAAGGGACAAGCCCACAAATCATATGTTTTTAGTTTATACACAGCGGAAACAAAACAAGTTTTATAATGTCAGTAAGTTACAGATCAGTAACCAAGTCAAAAGACTACTATCCTACTCGGCCCCCCAGTGTTACACTACCAGAGCAAGACTCCATAACTCGACAGAAAGGAAGAGCCTTCACTTGGAATACCTGCACGTTGCCAACATGAGAGCAACATAAAAGCAGCTAGGGTGAGTCTCTTTTCATAAATAATAACATGTATGATAAATCTTATGATAGAGAAAACACCACACACACCTCAAAACAACTCGGCTAAACAACAACACGCCACTTAGCAACTCGGCCAAGACAACAAACATACCTCACCAAGGTAAGGCACTTCAACTCATAAACAACAAGAAACATCATCACAACTGTATATGTTTATGCATGAATGCAACCCAACAACAAGTGTATAATGCATGTGGTACCAATCAACGTAACAAGCCTTTGTGGCTTCAACTTTCAACGCTGAGCAAAGCTCTAGGACCGCAGCCCACAACAACGTAATATGTTTATGTCATGCATGAGGACTCTATGAACCTCTACCCAGAAACATCAATACATACAATGCGACATGCGCAGCAACGTTCAACACCAACATCATCAACGTGCAGTCTTAATTGACTTATCCCAACAACATCAACGCATTAGCCTATTTAGACTCAACACAACTCATCAACGCCAGTCCCCTTTGGAACCTCACCACGTAAACACATCATATATCACAGCTCTAAAGCTGACTTCGCACCGCGGACATAGCTCCATGGCTATCGCCCAACTCCCATCCAATACACCTCCAATTGTAGCCCTAAGGCTAACCTCAACACCGTCGCACTAAAGGTAGTGGACTAAACCGTCACTACGAGGACCACAACGTCACCTAGGACTAAACGGACTACCCCATTTCAACCACTTAAGCGTTCTCAACACCCAACAGCACTCCCAGTTGCGCCTGGCAGCGCCTTGCGAAATTGTGGCTTCAAACGGCACCTCGGCACCCTCTCCTGGCACCTCGGCACACTCATACAGGATCTCGGCAACTACACAACATCTCGGTTCACTATATTGCGACACCTAAGCTTCGCTACATGTACTACTCAATGCACCTAGAACTCGGCATTTACAACTCGGCAACTACATTCCGACTCAGGCACCACACTCTACCTCAAAGGGCGACCTTACAACTCACCTCGGTTACCCCTACACTTAGGCGCAACACTTTACCTTAGCTGGCGTCCTTGCGCCTCATCTCGGGTTACACTACACCTCACCTCGTCTTCTACACTTAGGCGCTCCACCCTAAGTCACAACACTCCACCTAGGTTCTACTACTCTTAGGCACATCCCACCTAAGCCAACACTTCATCCCGACTTGACTCACTTATCCATCAATCAACTCCATCACATCACCTCAATTACACACACACTTCACCTCGGTATTCACTCAGGAACAACACCACATCCACCACACTTCAACATACTACTTCGGTTACTCTTAGAGACAGCACCTTATCACCATTCAACTCGGCTACCACTCCTCGGTCACTCGTAATGACAACACCTCGTCACCACTCATCTCGGCTACTACGCCTTAGTCACACTTAGGGACAACACCTCATCACCCTTTACCTCTACAATTCCCTCAACTCACGCTATAACACTTACGCTCATCAATACTATACGCAGGTACACTTCAAGCCTACAACTTACGTTATTCACTGATTTTCCTACGCATGCAACCCACCTCGGTTTCGCTACATGTTCATGCGCCTAACCTTCCTCTTCCCTCCTTTGGTACTTCTCACTAAGATTCAACTTAAAAACACACTCTTTACTCCCAGAATACTCGCTGGTTGGTGACAACGTCACCAACACTCACTGGGACTGAGGTTCCCTCAGCTCCCATTTCCCTCCACTTGATCCTCACACTACGTGCGCACCAAAATCATCATCAAAGGGAAACAAAACACAACACCAACACACAGAAACACACAGCAAACATGCTCAAGATCATTTAGAACTTAGCTCACACATAATACATATCATAAAAACTATTATGAACGAAAAGAGAGCCCCCTAACCTCAAATAGTTGAAGAAGCAGCACTCTCTTCACTCAAGCTCTCTGATCAATCACCAACAACAAGTTCCACTTCAAGATCCCCTACCAGCTAGCTCTTCTCCCTCGGATTTTGAGCTTTCCACGCCAAGCTTCTTCTTCTTCTCTCTAAAGAATATCTCACCTACCACTTCTCTCTCTTACTTTCCTCTTCTAGCAACTTAGATATATTTGGAGTGAAATGAATGTGTGGTCGACACACTCTTAAGGCAAGCCTTAATGGGCCTTAATGAAGCTTTGACTTTAATTAAATCTTGGACCTCTACACTCACCTCTTTAATTACTTAAGTACTTCCTAAATGAACTATCACATCTAAATTATTTCCTTGACTCGATAAATAAATTAATTAAACCATTTTGGGGTGTTACAATGAGCGGCCCATGCTAAGGCACAACAAGTCTTTTCTAGCATTGAGTATCTCGTCTCACAATCAGTGAATTTTTTACTCAAGTAGTATATAGCATGCTCTTTCTTTCCCGATTCATCATGCTGCCCCAGCACACATCCCATCGAATTGTCCAACACGGTTAGATACAGGATAAGTGGTCTTCCGGACACCGGCGGCATCAAAATTGGTGGGTTCTGAAGATAATCTTTAATCCTTTCAAAGGCTCTTTGGCAATCATCGCTCCACTCTAGCTTTTGGTACTTGCACAACAGCTTAAAGAGAGGCTCGCAAGTGTCGGTTAATTGGGATATGAACCTTGAGATGTAGTTCAGTCTCCCAAGGAAACCACGGACCTCTTTTTCAGTCTTTGGTGCTGGCATTTCAAGGATTACTTTGACTTTATCTGGATCGACCTCTATCCCTTTCTCGATCGACGATAAATCCCGCAGAACTTCCGGATCTTACACCGAAGGTGCATTTTGCTGGGTTTAACCTGAGCTTGAACTTCCGTAGACGTTCGAAGAGTTTTTGCAGATTAACAATGTGCCCCTCATCAGTCTTGGATTTTGCAATCATATCGTCTACATACACCTCAATTTCCTTGTGCATCATGTCGTGGAATAATGTCACCATTGCTCTCTGATAAGTTGCACCGGCATTCTTGAGTCCAAAAGGCATCACTTTGTAGCAAAATGTTCCCCAGAGAGTTATGAAGGTGGTTTTCTCCATATCTTCTGGAGCCATTTTTATCTGATTGTACCCTGAATATCCATCCATGAAGGAGAATAGAGAATGTCGGGCTGTACTGTCTACCAGAATATCAATATGGGGCAGAGGGAAGTCATCTTTGGGGCTAGCTCTGTTCAGATCCCTGTAATCGACACACATCCTGACCTTGCCATCTTTTTTCGGAACAGGGACGATATTTGCTACCCATTGTGGATACTTGGCCACTGCTAGAAACCCCGTGATCAAATCGCTTTTTACTTCATCCCTGATCTTCAATGACATCTCAGGTTTCATTCTTCTCAACTTCTGCTTGACCGGTGGGCACTCTGGCTTCACTGGCAACCTGTGCTCAACAATGTCGGTATCTAGCCCTGGCATATCCTTATATGACCACGCAAAGACATCGCAGCGTAATCATGCAAGAGTTGGATTAGCCTTTTTGCGTTCACTATCTTCCGAGGCGCATCGACCTTAACCTCTCTTTTATCCTCCTGTGCACCCAAGTTGATTATCTCAATCGACTCTCCATGAGATCGAATGATCTTTTCTTCCGCTCTATTAGTCTCATCAATTAGGAGGAGTTTCCAGCCTTTCCTCAACACCCCCTCCGGTTTGGTTAATTGGGTGATCAAAGTCATAATAGGAATCATTGGCATTATTATTTTGAGAGATAATTACTTTTGATCCGCATTCGTAGAAGAAGCGTAAAGTAGAATGAAAAGCGAAACAAGCAGAATAAAGCGAAAAGAAAGAAAAGATAAATGAAGAAAAGAGATTTTATTGATGGAATTCAAAACAAACTTTTTATTGATGATGGTGTCATTGAAAATAAAAACATGCATGCCCTAACAAACTATCATGAGGCATTGGGCGAGCCAAAGGAGTGCATTACAATCATTACTTTGAACTAAAAATGATGGGCAAGTCGATGAACTTCCCAATTTTTTGAGCTCTTCTTTAGCAGGCAACGACGGACTAAGGCTGCATCGCCTCTTCATCCTCTAAACCATCCTCAACAGCGAGTAATTTGATGCGGGTCTAGTAACCTGCGTGACTTGAAGCTCGACGGATGTCACGGATGGGAATCCTCTTTGACCAGTGGGTCCCGGCCTCTCGGCTTGGCCAACCACTCACCTCTTCTCTCTTCACCACCAACTTCTTCCTTTCACTCACTCACTTGGGTGGTATCCCAACCCATGCGACCCTTGTTTTTTTTCGGTGGACAGAGCAAGAATTCCTTGTCTGCTTTTCCCAAACCACGTCCCGGTGGTATCCACGACCCATCATGATCCTTGCAACCATCTCTTCATCTTTCGACAACTTTATCACGGGGGCGACAATTCACTCCTCCAAACACAAGAGATTGGCAATCTCGAGAGATTGAAAAGAAGTTTCGAGGACTCTTACCGCTTCCACGTAGCGGAAAGGAGAAGGTTTGTTAACTAACATCTCTTCCTCTCCGAACACTACCACAATTTTATCATCGACCACAAATTTGACTCTCACGATGCGAGAGAGGAAGGAATGGCTCCGCCATATGAATCCATGGCCTTCCGAGCGCATACTATACGACGAGGAGATGTCCATGATTTGAAAGTTAAACACAGAATGTCTCAGACCTATCTCGAATGGGAACTCCATCTCCCTATTACCTCTTTCTTTGATCCATCAAACGCCCTCACCAATGTCGAGCTAGGCTTCATGAAAGAGCAATCCACGTCCAACTTGCTTACAGTGGACCTTGGCATCACATTTAGAGAAGAACCATTATCAATCAGAACACGAGCTAGCACGAAATCCCCACATTTAACAGAGATGTGTAGGGCTTGGTTGTGTTTCCTTCCTTCTGGGGGAAGCTCGTCGTCAGCAAAAGTCACATGGTTCGCAGCCACGATATTCCCGACTATTTCATCAAATTGGCCCACGGAAATATTCTGAGCAACATGAGCCCCATTCAGTACTTTCATTAGGGAAGTTCGATGCGCTTCGAGCTTAGCAACAATGACAGAGCATTGAAATCTTTCTTGGGGTCTGATTCATCTGGTCAACCACCTTATAGTCACTTTGCCTTACAATCTTTAGGAACTCATCAACTTCTTGCTCTGCCCCTTTCTTTTTCTGAGCATTCTCCGCTTCTTTATCCTTCCCCTTACGAGCCCTGTCTTCAGCTTCTTTGGATGATTCACCCCGAACGAACTCGGGGGCATATATACGGCCACTCCTTGTAATTCCACTTGCCCCGGTTATATTGGTAACAACAGAGGTATTTGGAGAACTCTCTACTGGAGGCAGGGTATTGTATTTCCATGGCACTGCACTGTCCTTCTCATATGGGAATGGAGCAGGAATCTCAATAACCACTGACTGAGGCTTGACTTGGGCTGGTTTTGGATTGTACAATATCTCAATTGGCTTCCTAGCCTATTTACCATCATTAAATCGCAACATCAACACACTTTCTTCCTTTTCAACCGCTCCCACTCGAACCACATAACGATCCATCAAGTCTTGCAAAACTGACTTGAAAACTTCGCAGGCACCTACACATAAAGGATCAGCACATACACAGCCTTTCTTGATAACGCCACAATGGCACAGCTCAGCATGTATACTTTTTAGAGGAGTCTGGATACACTTAACATCTTTTATCATTGTCTGTCCCACAGAATTTTCTACTGCATTAGCGGATGGTGTCCCATGTTCCGGCAAGGGGTTTATAGTTGTGCTCGGACTATTCTGCTTGAAAGAGAGCCAGTTGGCGTCAATCAAATCCTGGACTACGTGTTTGAAAGCCTTGCAATCTTCTACCGTGTGACTGACCCCTCCATTATGAAAGCTACAGGTAGCATTAGCATTGTATCCCCTAGGAAAGGGAGGTTGCATAGGCTTCATGGGGCGAGTATTGATCAAATTCTTTGAGACCAGGTGATTGAACAGCTTAGTATAGGTTATGGGAATCGGATCAAAACTAGCACGCCTCTTCTCCTGATAGTTCTGGGCTCTGTGACCTGAATTAGTTTGTTGTGGCTGAGCTGGAACAGAAAATGGCACTGTTTGTTGTGGAGAACTAAACGACGGGCCTCCCCCTGCAGTAATAACATTGGTCTCCCCTTCTTTCTTCTTGGGGAAGTTGGAAAAGGGTTTCTTTTGTCCACTAGAATTGCTAAAACCTCCAGCAATCTTTCCGCTGCGCAATCTGTGCTCCAATCGTTCTCCAATGACAACCATATCTGAGAAACTGGATGAAACACTCCCCACCAACCTATCATAATACTGTACCTGGAAGAGTCTCCATAAACATGTACACCATCTCTTTTTTTATCAATGGCGGTTTCACTGAGCGACTATGCTCCTCCACTTTTGAGCATATTCTTTGAATGATTCTCTATCTCCTTTACTCATGTCTTTGTAATTGAGACCCGGTGGGGAGCAAGGTCCATGTTATAATCGGGTATTGTTTGAAATGCTTCAGAGAGATCCTTCCAACCGTGAATATCGGAGGATTGTAGGCGCATATACCAATCTAACGATGCCCAATGTGATCGTATTCGAAATAGTGAATGAGCACCTTGTCATCATGAGCATAAGCGGCCATTTTTCTAACATACATTGTCAAATGGCTCGATGGACATCGGTGCGCGATATTTATCAAATTCAGTGCTTTGAATTTAGGAGGATGACAACATCCGGGACAAGGCACAAATCTCGGGCATCCTTGGCTCTAGTACCCGATCCTTCCATAGCTCTTAAACGCTCTTCAAGCAAGTGATACCGATCCCTATGCTGAGTGTTCTCAAACAAATGGCCTTGTGGATAGTTCCCCAGACTGTGATAATAACCCCCATACTGAGGAGGGTTTCCCATATGATGGACAACATTCCGAGGATTCACTATGAACTCCTCGAGTAGGACTAGGTGAACTTCTTGGCAGCACAATACCGGGATTAGGAGTATGAATTTGTGGTCCAATAGAAGCTCCACTAGGTATAACCATGGCAGGTTGACTCGACCCCACAAGAATAGCTTCAGCAGCGGACGGCACATAACCCATTGGCATCCCCCAGGGATATGCTCTGTGCATTCGGTGATTCTCGTCCGCCTCACCCCGGAGAATGGGCAAAGTGGATCCCCACGGTCCGGGGAGGAGTGTGAGTAGTTGTCACTTCAGCAGTCACCGGAGGAGAAATGAAAGTAACAACCCCTTCAGGATTCATAACAGAGGCAGCCCCAGCGGCGGCCCCACCCCTCAGATTCTGTAGCATACTCATTACTTGGCCATCCGCGCTTCCATAGCTTCGAACTTTGGTCTTCAAAGCTCGATTCTCTTGAGCGGATGCTCGGGGTTAAGAATCTCCACAGCCTAACTCATCTTGACCCGGGCGGTCCTCAATCTCGAAATCGATTGCTAGCCATCAATCTTGCTTGTAGGCGGGTGCGAGATCGGTGTTGGCGAACCAGCTTGCCTTTCTTTTCTGTTGGTAGAACATTTTTATGAGTACAAGTATGAATGCGTAAATGAATGCAGTGCATATGCACATGACTTTATGTTTTTTTTTTTGTGTGTTTGGGCGCCGGGGATCGTGAGATAACTCGTTCTTGTCATAAGCAAATATCAAAATGTTTTAAGAGCGTGACGAGAATTGGGATCAACAAGCGATATGAGCATACTTCACTCGAGTTTTAAACCATTCATAAGAAAGAAAAAGAGTACAATACCATTAAGAGTGCAATACAATATCTCTCAAAGAAAAATACAAAGCTCTTAGAAAATTACAATATCCCAAAGAAAAATTACAACTTCCTAAAGAACATTCTAAAGGGAACATATGGCCTTCAACTTCTCTTTCTTTTCTCTTTCTTTGCTTGCAGCAGCGGCTCCCTCAGCCTTTTCCATGAGCTCCTCAGTCGGGGCCTTGCAGAAGTTCACAAACTCGTACACATGTACTGGGGTATTGAAAGGAAGCATTTCAGCCTCAGCCCTCCTTAGCTTTCTGGGGACATCCCTTACAGCTTGATTAGCTAGCCATGCCAACCTTGAAAATTTACCTCCAAAAGTCGGACCTCATCTCTTAGCTCTTTAACAATCTCTTGCTCTTCTATCTTGCCAATTAGTGCTAGGGAAACGCTGCTCCCGTATTTGGCTCTCCGCTTGCACTCCGCCTATAAGACTCCCCTAGGTCCCAGAGATTCCTTTCCAGTTCATGAGACCTTCCTTGCTCATACCTCAGCATTTCTTGATATTCCCTGAGAACATTCCCAATGGAATTTCTTTCTTGTTCAAGACTCCTCAGCTGACTTTTCAACTCCACCACCAAGTGAGGTTCTTGTTTGGGCTCAGTCGCCACAATCTTACATTCTTTGGCTTCTTCAAGGGCCTTTCTTGTTTTCTGCTTGTATCTTTGGAGTTCATCTCTAGCCCCCTTAGGTATTTCTCGAGCTTCAGTTTACTCTTCTCTTCCGCCTTGAATCGCTTGACACTCTCCTCAACAGCTATCATCTTAATCTCATTCTCTTCCTCTAACTTCCTTTTTTGTAGGGTTATTTTCTCCAACTCTGCTCGCAACGCCCTTTTTTCTTCCTCTGCTTTTGCTAAGGCAGATTTAACCTCATTCATGCAACCATTGGTAGGAAGGCGAGGCTCTGGCATCTCTTTCTCGACTGGTAGTGCCTCTTGGGAAGGTGGACGAGCACTTTGAATCCTTTCATGCAACCATTGGTAAAAAGTGGCATCACCAACCTTTTTCATGAGCGCATCTTTATCATTACGGACCACAGTCTCCCATGCCCTTGAGATTTTTCGAAGTAAACCCTTGTTCTTTAGATCTTCTCTGTCAAGGAAAATGGGAGCCAACATGTCTTCAGTAGGCATATTCCTCGTAGGGTACCCAAGTCGCCGGATAATCAAGGAAGGATTATAGTTGATGCGACCTTGAGTCCCCATTAAAGCACATTCAAAGTCTCCACATGAAACACAACGGAGGGTCTGTTCTTCCAACATGAATGAGTGTACCAGCGGACCTTGAGGGCATTGAGACCCCTAAGGTATGCACCCACTCCTCGAGCACTTTTGACCTCTACCTCACAACTCAAGGCATAACCCAACAGATCACGTAGCTTGCCCTCTTGTGAGCAATGACATGGTTGAGGAACCGTGCATATAGTACATGAAGAGAAAGCGAGCAATCTTCTTTTTCCCCAACACCCGATGATGAGTAAAGGAGTAGTAAGTGTCTCGAGGGCGAGGACGGCTGGCATCGGGTTGATTGGATTATCCTTGCTTATGAAGGCTAAGAACACCCCGATGGCGCCTCATCAATGAACTTCTCAACTTGTGGGAAAAGGACGATCCGAAAATGGTTAGTGCCGAGAATCGCAGAAGGACCCCATCTCATTAGCTCGAGCATAGGACCTCATTAAGTCTTCAAAATAACTCAGTGGAAACCCCATTATACGGTTCTTTTTCTCTTTTCGAAGCTCTAATTCCCCTACTCCAACTTGCAATAGCAAAGAGAGTCTCTTATCTGAATATTGATGCCCCGGCATCGATATAGGCGTCGCCTCTCACCTAAAGAAACCCAAAATTTGCTCATACTCCTCTAAAGTTGGTGAGAGTTGGAAATCCTTGAAGATGAAACAGCGGATATCCGAATCATAGAACTGACTGAGGGCTTTCACAGCGTTTTCTTGAAGATCCAATTGTAGCAACCGAAGAATATTCCCATAAGCTTTTTCAAACAAACCACGCTCATCCGGTCCCATTAGAGAGGCGCACTCTGTCAAACTGGCCACATTTGCTTTCTTTACTACTGGAAATCTTGAATTTAGCATACCTTCACTCCTTGATCCCATGTTATCTCGTTTTTCACGCCTAGGACAAAATTCCAAGTTATTCCAGGATCACCGGCAAATAATTTAGATGCATGAAGAATGCTACATGAAGTCCTTTTTCTTTTAGAATTTTGCTTATGTAATGCATGATGTTATGATGCAAAGTGTGGATGATGAGGATGCTCTTTTCATATTATTTTCATAAAGAAAGATATTTACAGGTAGTGGTTTGAAAATTTAGGGCAGTATACCCTACATGCCACCTCATATAGGTATTTATGAAAGAGAAGGAAAAAATATATTATTTTTTATTTTGTTGTTGTTTTTTTTTTCGAAAACTGTTGAAGGAAAAGAACTAAACTAGATGTAATAATGCAACACACAATTTTGGAAACGCCCTTGTGACCTAAAAAGGGGTGAGACTTACGATTTAGGGCAATTTAAAGGGTAATCCTTCCATGTAGCTCTATTCACTCCCTCACAAGGCCACTAGAGCCACGGTCCCTTTCACAAAATTCCCCACAAATGCAGCAAACTGCTAGGTGTGAGGCATCATGAAAGAGCACAACTCTGGTTGAAACTTTCGCAAGTAGCCAAACGGACAAAGGTCCTGATGGGCTCTCACTACTCGAATCCACTCTCCTAAGTTTTTTTGGACACAGGTTATGGTCCCACTCAAAACATGTAATCACAAGGTATAAGTGTAGTGTGTGTCAAGGGCATTTTCCCTAGCACTACCCCACCTGAAATGAAAACCAGAGCAGTCCAGACAATAGCAAGTAATAACATATTGTCTACCCTAGGGTTCAATATCAATCAAATACAACTAATCTAGGGTTCCAACAACATTGCACTTCTTACCTCAAGAAAGGGAGCAAAGAAGAAGGGGACATGATAAGAGGGGGAAAATGCATGAGCTTAAGCAATAAAAGAAAGGAGTAGAAAAGGAGATAGGGAATAAACATAGAAGAAGACAAATGCATATGCCTACAACCAATGATAAGAAGAAAAAAAACAATAAAAATGAAGGCAAACAAGGTATTAGTCAAATCAACAATACATTAAACCACGCATTTTAATTAGTTAGGTTTGACCCTCGTCTTTTAAAAAAAGGTCCCCAGTGAAGTCGCCAGCTGTTGCACCCCGAAAAATCCGGTTTGGGTTTCTCAATGTACAACGTGGAAAATATTTTGAAGCCGCCACCAATATTTTAATTTTAAGACCAAAACATTGAAAAAATGTCTTTTGAACAAAGCGGATGGTCTTTCGAAAACTAGAGATATGGGTTTGGGGGTCGATTACGTGCGGGGAAGGTGTTAGCACCCCATGCGTCCTCTCTACTGAGAGGGAACCTTTAATTAAGTGAATGGTTTTAACGTTTGATTTGAAAGATACCTAGATTTGCCTATTTATTTCTTATTTGGAGATAACTGAGATAACTTAATGAAATTTTTTATTTTTGGCGCTTGACGAGAATTGGCTTCTCGCTCCTACGTATCTCCTAGTGCGATGGAGAATTCAAAGCTACGTAGTTCTTGGTTGTCATGAAAAGGGTTTTGTTTTTATCTTTTAGTGAGTTTTGAAATAGGGCCAGTATTCAAATGAATGATTAAACTAACAAAGGTTATGGGTAATCACCGCTAAGTACTCTTGAAAAATGGGAGTCACCGCCACTAGTCAAACGAACAAAGGTTCTGATTGATCGTTGGTAGCGACTCGTTTTTTATTTGATCTTTTGAAAATGGTTTTCGAAAGAGATTAATTGGCACGAATGATCAAACTAACCAAAGTTATGGGTGACCATCGCTTATTGTTCTTTGGAAAAGGACATTGCCACCAATGACTAGACGAACAAAGGTTCTGATTAGCCATTAACAACAATGGGTTGAAAAACGATTTTTGTTATGAGAAATACTAACGTTTACGGCTGCGAAAAGGATTTTTGTTCGTTGCGCTTGACGAGAACATGGCTCGCTCCTACGTATCCCAAATGGGAATCAAAGCGACGTAGTTCTAATTTGAAGATGAAAATATTCTTGAATGGGTTTTGGAAAGGGGAAGAGCTTTCATAATGATCAAGCAAGCAAAGGCTTTGAGTGATCATTACTAATATTCCTGATAGTGTTCATGACAATCAAACAAGCCAAGGCTTTGGGTGATAGTCATTAATAACTTGTGTTAATTAGAAAAGAGTTTGAACGATTTTGGGGGAAAAGGGTGAAGTTGTTATCAATGATTGGTTGCAAACTTCGAACACATTCAATAATCAAATAATCATGCGTACGTCCCACATCAGCTAAGACTAAACATGCCGATACAATCAAAGATTCAATTGTTAAGGATGCAAGGTGAATTTCTCAAAAAACAAATGCGTGTATGTGAGGAGAAGTGCATTTACCCTAATGGCTCTATGCTACAACAGGCATGTAGGCATACGTCTTCATTAGGAGGTCATACACATTGAGGGAATGGCACACAGTTAAGTCAAGACAATTTAAGTAGCATCGAAAACAAGTAAACAATTGATCATAGTCATAGAATGATCTTAGTTAAACTAATGAACATGTGAGCAATGACTTCTTAATAACATGAACAAAGAGGAATTGCATCAAGGCTAAGGTAAGCCTATCCTTTGCAATATCTCACGAACCCTAAACCCTAAACTTACAATCTCATTTGTTATTAACTAAGAAATTTAAAAAGGGGAAAGCTGAATCACATAGAGCAATCCTCTCACTTTGAGAAAAGTGCACTAGGCACTAGTGAGAATCCACTTGCCTATCATCAACAACTAACTAAAGTAAAACAAGAACACATAAACAAAGTTGAGTCCTTTCTAGCAATCCTCACCACTTAGCTCAAAGTGCACTAGACACCCGTGGGAATCATATTGCGAGATCCTCAACCAACAACAAAAATAACATTTAACACTAAAATGAAATACTAACAACAATATTAAACATCATCAAGCAAAGAACAACAATAAAATAAAATTGAAAATATTTTAATCATAGGTATGCGAACCAAGGGATACATAGGTCTACATTTTATGTAAAAAAAAACACAGGCTGTAATCAAAACATGGGGGGGTGTTATAATCAACCAAATGTAAAAAAAAAGGAACTTAAAAGAAAGAAAAAAAGAGAAGCAAGCCCATTGGGCTGTAAACCAACTTTCAACCAAAAAAAAAACCTAAACTAAACCTATCATACGGCGTCGTTCCATTTTTTATTCAGAGAAGCGTTTTGCGCGAGAGAGAGAAACCAGAGAAACGTTTTGCGCGAGAGAGAGAAAGCAGATCGGGAGAGAAAGAGAAAAGGGTACCGTGAGAGAGAGAGAGTGGCGCGAGAGAGAGAGGCGTCCGGGGAAAGCTTCGCCGGCAACGTTCTCGGTGGTTTGAGCGGCGGTGGTGTGGTTCGCTGAAGATGGTGACGGTGACGGCGAAGATGGCAGTGGTTTTGAGGTTGTTCTGGGTGGTGATGCTCGGCGGTGGTGTGGTGGTCACGCTGGAGCTTCGTTGAAGGGTGGTTTTGTGGTTGTTGTAGAGTAGTGGTGGTGGTTGTTGTAGAGTAGTGGTGGTGGTTGTCTTGCTGAAGATGGAGGATGTTTATGTTTTTTTTTGTTCTGGGTTTTTGTCCTTCGTTTCAGTGTCTCCTCTTCCTTTTCTTTGTGTCTGTGTGTGTTTGTTGTGTGCTTTGTTTATCTGTTTTGGGTTTTTTGTTCAGTGTATGTGTGCTGCATTTTCTCCCCCTCTCTGTGTCTGTGTGTGTTGTATTAATAGTGCCCTTATTGTGGTATAGGTGTGGTATTTGAGCAGGGAAAAATTTCTCATAGGGGACAAGGACTGGGGTTGCAGGTAGCCAGCAAAGGGGTGGAGGTGGTTACTGTGAAAGCTGGGCTGTTTTTGCTCAAAATGTGAAAGAGCCAAAGAGACAAGGTGAAAGAACTTGAGCTTCCAGCTCAAAATGGCTTCAGCAACGTCTCTCTGTTCAAGCCTATACCTTGTTAATTTTTTTTGTTTGACTTTTCCTCTCTATCTAATTTTATATGTGATTATTTGATTCTCCTTTTTTTGTAACAAATGGGGACAGATTTAAACAAATATATTACCTTTGATTATTTGGTTATGTCTCCTATTTTGGTAACTACTAACAACAACTAAATACCACTAACATAAATAGTGAAACCGTTACGCGTAAATGACGAGACGCGAGCGCGCGCACACAAGAATCAAAATACGCGCAACAACGAGAATAAGTACGAGTACACGATTCGAAAGGAATACGCGCGCACGGTGAGAATAAGAAATGCTAGGTTGATAACGAACGCAACTTGAACACATTTTTGCAGCTGAGACCTACAAAATGAGGCACATATTTTGGGGTTTTCTGAAAACGAAAAAAAAATGCTCGTTAAAATTGAGCGTTTACAAAAATACAATTTTATTTGATTTTCAACTAGTCGGACAAAATTGGGGTTATGACAAGTACATAGTCGCTTTCTTCAGCCTCGGGACACTTTAGTAATAGCATGGAGAAACCTCTAAGATACAACTTTCCCTCTATAACTGAGTACGAGGAGGCACATTTCCTGACCAGGGTTGCTTCCTTGGGGTCGGTCGTCAATTCTCCGTATTGAGGCGGAAGACGAGGTCTGGGAGGTTGGGGTCATTTCTACCGCAAATTCGGCCAAAACTTGTGCCTTTAAAGATGTCATTGATTCGTACCTAATTTCGAATTCAGATAGTTCAATGGCTCACTTTATCATTATGTCAGCCAAGTCGTGTCAGTGTAGGATTTGTCGGATTGGCTTGTTAATCCTAAGCACTACTTGATGAACAACGAAGTAGGTCTTAACCATCGTGTTGCAAGTAGCAGTGCCAAGGCGACTTTTTCGACTGTATTGTACATCATCTCGGGGCCCTAGAGCGCTTTTTTCGACGAAATACACGGACCTTTGGCGCGCCTTCGCCTCATGAATAAGCATTGCACTTAGCGACTCTTACGCCTCAACTAAATACAAGTAAAGGGTATCTCCATCTAGTGGCGAGTTAAAACATAAAGGCTCGGATAGTCTGGCTTTGAGTTGATTTAGGGCTTGCTCGCACTCATTTTTCCATTCAAACTTCACACCCTTCTTAAGCAATTTAAAGAAGGGTAAACACTGATTCGCCACTTTTTAAACAAATCGTGATAAGGCGACGATGAAGCCAGTGAGCTTCTGTATTTATTTTTTAGTGGTAGGGGACACATCTCGGTCACCGCCCTACATTTGCCTGGGTTGTCCTCAATTTCCCGTTCAATCAAATAAAATACGGGGAACTTCCTGCATCGAGCACGAAAAATACACTTTTCCAGATTAAGCCTCATGTTGTGTTTTCGAATCTCGGAAAGCACTTCGATTAAATCGTCGATATGGTCTACATTGGACTTGGTTTTGAAAATCATACCGCCCATGTATTTCCAACATCCGTTCAATTTTGAGACTTGAAAACTTTGTTCGTCATCCTTTGGTAACTCACCCCAACATTTTTAGGCCCAAAAGGCATTACGCGATAGCAATAGTTTCCTTTGTGGGTCATGAAGGAGGTTTTCTCTTGGTCGGGTGGGTACATCGGAATTTGATTGTACCCAGAATAAACATCCATAAAGGATAAGAGTCGAAAGTCAGATGAATTATCTACTAGTTTGTCTACACTGGGGAGGGGGGAGGCTTCCTTAAGAGACAGCTTGTTGAGATCGGTGTAGTCAATGCACATCCTCCATTTTAAATTATGTTTTTAACGAATACAACATTTGACAGCCAGGTCGTGTACTTGACTCTTTTTACAAAGTCAGCCAAAATGAGATCCTCTACAGCTTTAGCAGTTGCCTCAGCCTTTTTGCCACATTAGACCCTCATGCACTATGCCACCCATTTTTCCTTGGGGTCAATCGAAAGATGGTGGCAAGGAATATATGGGGATATCTTGGCATTTCTGCAGAGCTCCAAGCAAAGCGGTCGATATGTTCGCGCATGCACTTGGTGTGCTCCTCCTTGATCTCATATGGAATATCAACACCAATCTTGACAATCCTCTCTGGATCTTAGCCATGCTAAACTAACAGGAGCTCCTCGTCGAGTCTGGATCTTCTTAAGCCCCTTAGTAAGAGGATCATCTTTCAAGCCATCAGGCTCGTAATGAGTGTCGATGTGTCATACCCCAATTTTGTCCGGCTTAGGTCAAAACCCTAATTTTCCACAAAAAATAAATAAATTGAAGAGTGAAGAGCATTATACATTGCATTTTGGGTCCTAGAAGTCATTCAAAGGTTCTTGAAATCATTTTTAGGGTTGAAATGCACTTTTTGGGCAAATTATGGTTTTAGGGTCAAAAATGGTATTTTGGTCATTTCACAGCAAAAATGGTTTTCCATCACAAATCACTGGACAATTGTCAGGGGAATTATTTGAGGAAGAATGTGCTTAAATTATTTTTATGCGCATGAATGTCAATTATTTGCATAAAAATTCAAATTTAAAGGAGAGGGCAAAATGGGAATTTCCTTCAAGGTGAGGTATCAAATCAATTTTGGGGATGGTGATATCATGTAATTTTGGGCCCAATCATTGATTCCTAAGATATGGCCCAAAAATATGGGACACATTTTCAATAGGTGCACTCTCATTTGCATGCCCAAAAATTCAAAATTCAAATAAAAAGTACAAAGTGTCCTCAATAAGACAAAAGACCAAAAAGAGAGGCAATTTTCCCCCCATTTTCCCCCATTTTCGAATTCTCTCTCTTCCCTCATAGAGTTATGCCCTCTTTTGTAAATTACCCCACCCATTTACACTCACCCCTTCACAAGAAAACACAAAATTTCCTCTTTGGTAACATTTCATCTCAATTATACCCTTGACCCCACATTAAGACAAGTTTTTCACACAAACTTTCCCCCTCACTCTCATTTTTGTGTTTTCTCACTACCCACAATCCAAGTGATCTCTAATCCTAGCCCTTCATTCAAATTCAAAACTCAATCCTAGAGCACTTAGTAAGAAACAATGACATAATTACCCCTAGACCTAAAACAACTCTATAAATACCCTCTCATTTTCACACCTAAGGAGCTTTGGCTTCTCATTCTCTTACACAAAAACCCTAGCACACAAAAACCTCTCCCTCTCCTTCACTCAAAACTGTAGCCATCACCTCCCTCTCCTTCATCCATTTTGGATTTTCTCTTCACCCAAACAACACCATTTCACCTCATTTCCATACCTCTTTCACATATCTTCTTCATTCAAGTTCAAACATCATCATCAAGGAAGATTCATCAAGTTCTCATGGGTTGGAGTTGAGGTTCCTTGGAGTTTCTTGTTGATTTGGGTTCTAGTTTCTTCATCTCATTGCACTTCCTAGCTTGGATTTGAGGTAAGCCTTGAACTTTTGCATCATCTTTAAATTTCTTGCATAAACTCTCTTCTCCTCACTTCAACTTCTTCATATCTTGTTGTTTCTTTGAGGAGCCATCTCAAACATTATGACAAACACTTAGGGAGTTTTGGGTGTTTGAGGTGGCTCCTTGGCTTTGAAGGGGTTGTTCTTGTGTTTTCTCATATTTCCTTGCATATTCACTCTTGATTGCATAATTTTCACAAAATAAGAAATCCATTTCAAGTTTGATAACATTCGGCCATGGGCATAGGTTTAGGGTTCTTGAATGCTTTTGTTTATTTCATGATTTGGGGATGAATAATAGTTGATTTAGGGTATGTATGTTCCTAGGTTTTAACATCAAAATTTGGGTTCATATTCCTCTCTTGCAATCTTTGATTCTTGTGTGAGTATGCACGATTTATTTGATGTTTTACCTTAGGGATATGCATGATAATTTAGGTCTTTTTATCTTGTGTTGTTCTATGTGTTAATTGTCAATATTTGCATGAAATAAAATGATAATGATGGCTTGCATAGCATTTGGCCATGAGCCCATGTTTTTGCCCTCTTGTTTGCTTGGAAAGTGTCATTTGATTGTGTTTGTGTAAATATAAATTGTGTCATTGTGTTTGTCCATTTTTTACCACTTTACTTTTACCATTCATTAACTTTTTACCAAAGCATTTCATCAAACATTGTTACCTCATTTCATTAAAACATTTTACTATTGTACTTTACCACTTCATTAACTTTGTACCAAAAAAAAACATAAAAAACATTTTTGCTTTTTATTTACCTTTTACTCAAACATTTTCACCACATTCTTACTCTAACTTTTTACCACTTCTTACCAAAACATTTTCAAACTTTGCATTTCATTTATTTGCATCATCCATGCGACACACTCTCATGCTTGCACACTAATACTTGCATACTCCCATATGCTCACATGTTCATGCATTCTTGCATGCTTATGCATCTTGCATTCTTTTATTCTCTCACATGTTCATGCATTCTTGCATGCTTATGCATCTTGCATTCTTTTATTCTCTCACATGTTCATGCATTCTTGCATGCTTATGCATCTTGCATTCTTTTATTCTCTCACATGTTTATGCATCTTTGTATGCCATTCATGCATTCATAACTAAGTATGTCATGCATTCAATAGTGCTACGTCTTGCATTCAATGACCAAATGTTCATGCATTCATTTATGCCATGTCATTAGTTTAATTAAGATCATTCTATGCCTATGATCAATTGTTCACTTGTTTTGATGCTACTTGAATTGTCTTGATTTAATTGTGTGTCATTCACTCCATGTGTATGACCTCCTAATGAAGACGTAAGCCTACTTGCTTGTTGTAGCATAGAGTCATTAGGGTAAATGCACTCCTCCTCACACACACGCATTTGTTTTGAGAAATTCACCTTGCATCCTTGACAATTGAATCTTTGATTGTATCGGCATGTTTAGTCTTAGTTGATGTTTGACATATGCATGATTATTTGATTATTGAATGCGTTTGGAGTTTGTAACCAATCATTGATAATAACTTCACCCTTTTCCCCAAAATCTTTAAAACTCTTTTCCAATTAATGCAAGTTATTAGTGACTATCACCAAAGCCTTGGCTTGTTTGATTGTCATGAACGCTATCAAGAGTTATCATTAATGATCACTCGCGCCGTTGTCGTTTGGTTGTTAATGATAATTTCATTTTCAAAAGAGTTAGTAGTATGGCCGCTCTAAACCATTGTTGTTTGGTCATCGCGAACGCTCAATCCAATTGCGAACTCTTTTTCAAGTTATCAAAACATTTTCTCCAAATCAAACCAACGAAACACTTTTAAAAAACGAATCTTAAAAACATCAAAATCAAAACTAATTGTCATTGATGATCACTCACGCCGTTGCCGTTTGATTGTGGGTGATGATTTCATTCCCGTGGGAGTTAGTAGTGCGGCCACTCTAAACCGTTGTTGTTTGGTCTTCACAAACACTCCCCTTCAATTGTGAAAACCTTTTCAATAATCAAAATAAAAACCGATTGTCATCAATAGTCACTCGCGCCGTTGCCGTTTGATTGTTAGTGATGATCCCATTTTCAAAAAGAGTTAGTAGTGCGGCCACTCTAAACCGTTGTTGTTTGGTCACCGCGAACGCTCAACCCCTTTGCGAAAAACTCTAAAAAAGATTAAAAAACAAAAACCTTTTTCAGGACAACCGAGAACTACGTAGCTTTGAATTCTCCATCGCACCGGGAGATACGTAGGAGCGAGAGGCCAACTCTCGTCAAGCGCCAAAAATAAAAATTTTCATTAAGTTTTCCCATTCATCTTCAAACAAGAAATAAATAGGCAAATCTAGGTATTTTTCAAATCAAACGTTAAAACCACACATTTAGTTAGAGGTTCCCTTTCGGTACAAAGGACGTGTGCGGTGCTAGTACCTTCCTCACACGTAATCGACCCCCGAACCTACATCTCTGAGTTTTCAAAAGACCATCCGCTTTTCCAAAAAATGTTTTTTCAATGTTTTCCTAAATAAATATTGGTGGCGGCTCTACTATTTTTCACGTTGTCAAACGAGAAGTCCAAACCGGATTTTTCGGGGCGCAACACGATGTCGACAAGATTAACATTGACCTCTTTGTCGTGCTTCTTCTTCTTTGTCTCTTCATCTCTGCCTTCATCTTGCTTTGACTTCAGTGAGAGGAAGTGGCTAATACAATTTGGCTTTCAGCGTGACGACTTCACCATTTAGTTAGTAGAATATCATTTTTAGGTGGCCTATTGATGCCCCTACCACCAGTTGAACTACCGATGATGCAGTTGTAGATGGGTTTGCAAAGGAGCACCAAGAAAGAAGTCTTCACTGTCTGGGTTAACGGCTCTTCACCATAGATGACCATGAGCTCAAGGTAACCCCAAGGGTTTGGTCTTGGAACAATTGAGCTCGGAGAGATCTATTCCCAAGTATGGGGTGACGTCCTCCTCCAAGATTTCCAGTCTTGTCAGTAAATTAGTGAACATGATATCAACCGAATTGCCTTGGTCCACCAATGTTCTTCTTACCTCGACATTGCCCATCACAGTCCTAATTAGTAGGGGAACGTACTTGTTAGTTTTTCCATCTAGAAGGTCGTTGTCCCCAAATTCTAGGGGAGGTCAGCGGGAATTGATCTTGACAACAGAGGTGGAAGAGATATTCATGATCTCCTTCCATTTCCTTTTCGTCATCTCTCCTCGTTCTACAAAGTAGCCTCCAAAATTATCATGGCTGCCAGACGACCTTTGGTGGATTTCTGATTATCTTCTTTAGCAGCGAAATCACTATCATCGCCCTTGGGAGCATTCCCAACTTCATTGATCACGGCCTTCCCCTTACGAGGAGTCTGAGATCGTTTCCCCCTTCTTCCTTCTTGACATACTGGCCCAGTTTCCTTGCGAATTGGCTCTTCGATGTCGTCCTTCAATGATAAGGACATGAAGATTCAAGAATTGGAACTAGGACCAATAAAAAGAGGGAGAGCAAAGAAGATTAATGAGCAATTAGGGAATCAAATGTCTTATTTGTATGAGAGATAGGATAGGAGAGAGAGAGGGTAAGAGAGAGGGAGAGGGAAGGAGAGGAAAAAAGAGGTCATGATATAGATATATAGAAGGGGGTGAGAGTAGAGGGAGTGAGATAGAAATGAGAGATAAGAATGAGAGATAAGAATGAGATAGGAGAGAGGTCGGAGAGGGGGGAGAGGATAGAGACGGAGAGAGAGAGAGAGTGGGAGAGGGAGAGAGGGGTAATGGTATGAGAAGATATCTAAAAGAGGAATAGGATGTAGAGAGAGATGAGAATGAGATATGAGAGATGATAGGGGAGAGAGAGGGATAACGGGGTGAGAAGGATAGAGGGGAGAGAGAGAGAATAGAGGAAAGAGAATATAAAGAAGGGAGATAGGAGAGAGAAAATGATTGAGTATGAAATAAATAGTGTTTTTGTAATTTTTAGGGTGGACAGAAAGTTGTAGTGTGGTTTTGTGAGGGACGTGAATTTGGGGTTTTGTCCAGTCCATTGCCTCCGCTGTTGTCTAGTACCATGATTAGTTTTTCAAATTAAATAGGGTACAATTGGAGTGTCATCATTCGATCTCAGAATTTTTAAGAAATCAAACGCATGACCCTAAAAGTGTATTAAGAGCATCCACAATTGTGGTGCAAAGAATATCATTGTGGAGAAAATAAAAGTAACCATTAACAAGGAGCAGTGCTTCTACCAAGACTCTAACTCTCTGCAGGCCCCACTATTAAAAATCAATTTTATCTATTATATTTTCTTTTCCTCTGAATCCCACATGACACAATTTTTTTCTCTCTCTTCAGCATTAATGAGACTCATTTAGTAAACTTTTTGAATTGCTAAATTGAAGAGATTAAGCACTTATAAAAAAACTAACAGTAAAAAATCATAAGCATATGCGTTCCACTTAATTTTTTATTTTTTTTAGATAAGCATGTTCCACTTAATTAAAAAAATGAGAGATGCTCCATTAGGGCTCTAAAATCGTGTCAAAAAAAAAAACTGTATCAAAACAACATGCTTACGCTGACAGCGCGCATCTTTTTAAATTCAATAATTATAATTAATAGAACGTGGATGAAAAATATTGTGCCTACACAGTTGCAAAACATTATTATCTTAATAATACTATTGTTTATTGTTTATTCTTCATCAGGTCTAGCTCAAAATGAAAAGCCACGCGAGATTGGGTCAACAGTACACTATCTGTATTCTTTACGTAGCTGAATTTAATTTAATTAATTTATGAATGAATGGATAGAAAGTAGATGCTGGCATGCTGCTACACACAGGAACGTGAGTCCCAAAAGGAGATGCTGCGAATATGAAGTGTGAGTGATTCACAATCCAACACGTGAATACATCAGATCAGACAATCCACTTCGAGTAATGAGGAGTGCCTTTTTTTTAATGTGTTATTTTGGTACAAAGCATCTATCGATTTTATTGGCGACTCATCTATGTTGAGAAATTTGATCGATCATGTATTCTTAACTTTCTCAGTCTTTGTAATTCTTTCTTCTTAATAGAATTTTTCTTACACTTAAGATTCGAACTTGAGAATTTGAGGTCGTATTTGAACTAACACTACGCCAGCGTACAAGGTTTGTCAGCGTTTTTTTTGGGCATTGGTAGCGTTTTAAAACGCTAGAGAAGCTGGCGCTACTAATGCGTACACCCCATTAGTAGCGTTTTAAGAAACGCTAGCCATTTACCCTGGCGTGTTTTAGACATACGTAGCGTTTTATATAAAGCGCTAGCCATTGACCAAATGGGCTTTTTACAATTCCTAGCGTTTTATAAAACGCTAGGGATCCCATAGCTCATTTTACTACCATTCCTAGCGTTTTAAATAAAAACGCTAGGATCCCATAGCTCTTTTTTACTACCATTCCTAGCGTTTTAAATTAAAACGCTAGGGATACTATAGCCCTTTTTTTTTACCATACCTAGCGTTTTATAAAAAGCGCTAGGGATGCTTATAAGCACCTTTTACTAGCATTCCTGGCGTTTTATATAAAGCGCCAGGGATGCTATAAGCACCTTTTTACTAGCATTCCTGGCGTTTTATATAAAACGCAGGGGATCTTATAAGACCTTTATTAGCATTCCTGGCGTTTTTACGTAAAACGCTAGGGATCCTCAACTCCTCTTTACAATTCCTAGCGTTTTATCTTTAAAACGCTAGGTGATTGAATGAATTTTTAACTTCATTTCTAGCGTTTTCACTCTAAAACGCTACCTATCGATTGAATTTTTTTAAATATTTTTTTATTTTGGTTTGTTCTCCATTTTAATTACAACCTATAAATTCATTCCCTTTTCAACAAATTCGAAAATACATTCCAATCCAATATATCATTCAAACAAAATTCGATCAACAAAATTCATCAAATAATATTTCCAATCCAATATATATCATTCTAAGAAGTACTTACAACATAATATAAATCCAATATATACAACATAAATAATAACTAAACTATTATGAATCTCAAAACTTGCTACAAAAAGCTAGAAACATAATGGCACCACTCCCCTACTACTGCTGTAAGTTGTTGTGATAATTCAGAGTTTTTTGAAGTGGGAAAATTGAAAAAAAATGAAATAAAATTAGAATTAAAATGTTTATTAAATGTGAGTAAGTATTATAATATCAATATAAAAAATAAATCTAAGTAGTTACCTTGGTTGGGATTGTTACTTTGTCATGAGTGATAATCTCTTTCATATACCTCATAACATAGTACCCACAATCATTGCTATTTGGTTGTTTAGGACACTACAAAGCAAAAGATTATAACTTAATCGTCACATTTTTATGACCAAAAAATCAATTAAAATTATAAGAATGATTCTTAAAAAGCTTACAGTTATGGGTAGCCATCTTGTTTTACTCGTAGATAATCCCAAGTATTCTTTCAAAGCATTGTAACGTCATACATATATATATATATATAACGTTAAGTTGAACAAAATACATATATTAAATTATACAAATTAAAATGAGAGGGTTACACATACACACCTCTCAACTGATTCTACGAAGTCTTCGTAGACGTTGTAATGGCCTTGAAGTGAATCCGGATAATAGACAACATTTTGCTTAGGGTTTATTGCAAAAAAAGTACCCAATGTTGCTGCAAGTAAATGAAGAACGAATGAGTACACATTAATTTACACTATAATACAATCCTCAAAATAATTAAACAAGTGATTGAAGACTAAATTTCTCACCCATTATTGAGTGGTGCCAAAAATAAAGAGTCGCCCTTCAAATGCTTGGCTTCCATTAAGCGTGAATGGATATAACTTTGTACTTCACTCTTTTTAGCCGTAATCGTTCCTCTGTGTTACCTTTATGAAACACAACTATACAAGCCGGACACAAGAAGAAATACTTACGTGTCCGTTGAGAAAAGGAGAGAAGACGATTGTACAAAAACCTATAAATAATATATATACAACTTTCAGATCCTCATATATATACTCTAATATATACTCTAATATAAACAACTATTGTGTACAAATAATTTAATACATACCTCGGTATACTCACGATATCGATGGCGATGGCCCAATCCATCTCAACTATAGCTTTCATATCCTCGATGTTGATCATTACCAATCGATCCAGCCCACAATGTTATCGGGCGGTAAAAAATTTGGTAAATCTGGTTCATTTTTTGAATGTGGACCTTTAGAGAATCGATGTAGTTCGGAATTCATCATTGGGAAATTGACCAACATGTTGGATTTGTTTGTATAGAAGATGGTCGGGAGAGTTTGGTAGTGGAAGGGAAGGTTGGGAAACTTTCATGGAAGGGAAGGTCGGGACACATGGGGTACCTAGTATATATTAAAAAATGATTAATTAGCTAGTTAGTTAACACACATTATAGTCATTTAATTATTAACAAAAATATTGTCACTTACAACGACAAGTTGTTGAGCCATGCCACAAAAGTACTAAGTGCTTGATCCACGATAAATATATCCGCATTAGCAATTGGAGCAGGCAATAGTGCGAGACCCTCTATTGAATAGTCTACCCTAACTCTCAAATGGTTTTCGGGCATGGCACGATTGTGCGATGTGGCACTCAATTGGTTACATATCAAACCCACTTTGCAACCTTTCGATGTGGGTTTGCAATATATAGCTCACATTCACGATTATCCTAAATCAATTATAAAGAAAAATAAATATACATGATAATTTTATCAAATACATATGTACAAAAAGCAGTCGAGTTTTGTTAAATACACTGTGTTGAAGGGATGGTGCAACTATCTCAAGCGCTATGGGAAGTGCGGCGAGCTCAATAGGTTCAGCAGGGGTGGTGCGGCGGGGATGGTGCACCAATCCTTTGTGCCAAGAGCTGCTTAAACATCTGTCTCTCTTCCATTAGCGGCAACATTCTTGGATAGCTCGTCATACTTTTCCGCCATGACTTTACAATCCCCGCACCCTTGCTTTGGCTCTTCTTTGGCCCAAACACGGTTGTCGGAGGAATCCCATATCCATAACCTCTAATCCGACCTGTCTCTCTTCCCTTCCCAAGGCACGAGCAAGGACATCTTGGTGACCATCACAATCTGTTAAATCTCCTTGTGATACAGATTGTGATATGCTTTGCTGATGCACAAACATAAATAACGGATAAAATTAATAAACAAGTGTCAAGTGAAATTTAATCGACAATAAAAAATATGTCCACGTGTCAAAAAAAATCGAGTAACGGATAAAAATAATAAACAAGTGTCAAAGAAATTTAATCGAGAATAAAAAATATGTCCACGTGTCAAAAAAATCGAGTAACGGATAAAATAATAAACAAGTGTCAAAGAAATTTAATCGAGAATAAAAAATATGTCCACGTGTCAAAAAAAATCGAGTAACGGATAAAAATAATAAACAAGTGTCAAAGAAATTTAATCGAGAATAAAAATATGTCCACGTGTCAAAAAAAATCGAGTAACGGATAAAAATAATAAACAAGTGTCAAAGAAATTTAATCGAGAATAAAAAATATGTCCACGTGTCAAAAAAAATCGAGTAACGGATAAAAATAATAAACAAGTGTCAAAGAAATTTAATCGAGAATAAAAAATATGTCCACGTGTCAAAAAAAATCGAGTAACGGATAAAAATAATAAACAAGTGTCAAAGAAATTTAATCGAGAATAAAAAATATGTCCACGTGTCAAAAAAAATCGAGTAACGGATAAAAATAATAAACAAGTGTCAAAGAAATTTAATCGAGAATAAAAAATATGTCCACGTGTCAAAAAAAATCGAGTAACGGATAAAAATAATAAACAAGTGTCAAAGAAATTTAATCGACAATAAAAAATATGTTCACGTGTCAAAAAAAATCGAGTAACGGATTAAAAAAATATAGTCAGACACAAATTCCAACTTGCAATTTTTTCATGAATTTTGGAATACTTACAATTTTGTCCTTGACCTCCTTAGTTTTCGGATCCACAATCTCCCCATCCTTGTTTTGTCGGGCCTCTAACGGACAATCGCAATGCGATCAAGGGATTCTTGAGTTGGATCTTTCCCTCTTCCAAGAACTATTTAAGTTTAATAATTGTTAATCAAGCTGTAAATTAAAAGATTCATTAAATCATAATAAATTAAACTAATTGTGTCTTACCAATCTTTCTTGAGAATTTGATATCCACTAGAACCTCCTCTATAAGGGTACTCGGGATTAGAAGCTCTTTCTTTATTCGCTTTGCTCTTTTTCTATTTAAAAGATAAGTATACATTAATGAATGATATCTACTTGTGAAATATATATATATATAACTTAAATAATTAATATACTAACCAGGAAATCCGGATCTCGTAGTGCGTATATCTACAAATTTGGTCCAATCCTCCTTAGTTATAATTAGGCATACGATCTTTGGAGGCTCTGTCGATGGTCCCATCGGGACGTTTGAATACTTTTTCCCACATCGATTCTGTAAGCCCTATGCAACCTTCCCGCTTCCTTCAGTATCCAATCTCTTGGGACTCATCGACATCAAAGTGTTTCTAGTTATACATAAAAATGGATTAAATAAATATAACTAAAAATCACTAAATAAGATTATTAAAGAGGTCTAAAATTATATACACGTATTAAGTCCCAAAAATCATCTTTCGTTTTAGGCAAAACTCGATTATCTTTCTCATTCCAACTTTTAATTGAAATTGGAAAGATTTGCTTCACCTTAGTACCAATAAAGCTAATTAAATTTGTGCCGTTGTCTCCAATTGGCAAACCTTTAACACTCCATCGGACCTTAAATAATTAAATCATTAAATAATTAGATAACTTGGAAAGGTAGAGAACAACATTAATAATTAGTAATTAACTTACCTTATATTTCTCGTGTCCTTTACTTATCCGATTGACGATATTCTTTTTCGATGTAATTCCTCGAGGAGTGAACTTCTTTGTGTTTCTATCACCCCATCACCACCACCACGACTACTATCGTGATCACTATGTGATGCCATCGACTTGCAATCACCCAAATGAATAAGACTCGAGTGAGTTTTAGCTTTCTAATTGTTTAGAACCAACAAACACTTAACAAAATATAGAAGAAGCCATGCACAAAGTGATCAAAGCCATGCACTAAGTAACCTAGAGTAAACATACATAGAGTAAACCTAGAGTAACCTAGAAGCCATGTACGGACTAGTATCAAGAGTTCATCTTTTGTTCAAAATGCCAATAATGAACATTGTTATAACTAACATTGTTATAACTAACATGCACTAAGTAACCTAGAGTAAACCTAGAGTAAGAGTAACCTAGAAGCCATGTACAGACTAGTATCAAGAGTTCATCTTTTGTTCAAAATGCCAATAATGAGAACATTGTTATAACTAACATGCACTAAGTAACCTAGAGTAAACCTAGAGTAAGAGTAACCTAGAAGCCATGTACTGGACTAGTATCAAATCTTTTGTTCAAAATGCCAATAATGAACATTGTTATAACTAACATGCAAGCAAAGTGGCAATCTATGTACAATACAATCGGGAGAAAAAGAAAATCCATACACGAGAAATCTAGTCACACAACTTCGGTAGCCAACGAGAGAGAGAGGAGAGGCTGAGTGCGGCGTGGAGATGAGCGAAGAGGGCAGCGGTGAACGAAATGGGTAACGTGGTTGTGCGTGGAGATGAGCGAAATGGGTAACGGGTTGTGCGTGGAGATGAGCGAAATGTGCAGCGGTGATGAACGAAGATGAGCGAAGAGGTTTCTGGGTCGTGGAGGTTCGCAAAGGTGCGATGAGCGAAGATGAGTTACGGGTTGTTCGTGGAGAAAAGTTAGGTAGATGAGTTACGGGTTGTGCGTGAGTGTGTGAGGGAGATGAGAGGCGCGCCTTGTAAAAATTTTAATAGCATTCCTAGCGTTTTTACATAAAGCGCTAGGGATCAACTAAGCGGCGTGTTTACCATTCCTGGCGTTTTACGAAAAGCGCTAGGAATGCTAGTAAAAGGTGCTATAGCATTCCTAGCGTTTCAGAAAAAGCTAGGGATGCTATAGCACCTTTACTAGCATTCCTAGCGTTTTATGTAAACGCTAGGGATGCTATAGCACCTTTTACTAGCATTCCTAGCGTTTTATGTAAAGCGCTGAGGATCAACTAAGCGGCGTGTTTACCATTCCTGGCGTTTTACGTAAGCGCTAGGAATGCTAGTAAAGGTGCTATAGCATTCCTAGCGTTTTACGTAAAAGCGCTAGGGATGCTATAGCACCTTTTACTAGCATTCCTAGCGTTTTATTTAAAGCGCTGGGGATGCTATAGCACCTTTATTAGCATTCCTAGCGTTTTACGAAAGCGCTAGGGATCCTCTAGCTCCTCTTTACAATTCCTAGCGTTTTAACTTTAAAACGCTAGGTATTGAATAATTTTTAACTTCATTTCTAGCGTTTTCACTCTAAAACGCTACCTATTGATTGATTTTTTTAATTATTTTTTTATTTTTGTTTATTCTCCTTTTAATTACAACCTATTAATTCATTCCCTTCCAAAGAAAATTCATCAAATATCATTCCAACAAAATTCAGCCAATATCATTACAATCCAATATATAGATACACACAAAATTCAACCTATTAATAGATATTTTTGTTTACAAATCATACAACATCATAAGTAACTTACATTATGAAACTCAAAAGTAGCTACAAATTAAAGCTATACCATATATAACATAAATGACTCTTTGTCTTGACCACTAGATCTCATGATCACTAAGTGATGCCATCGACTGCAATATAACATAATCCATGTTATTGTTAAATTTACAAAAACAATATAATAATTATCTATTAATAAAAATAACGAGAAATCATTAAGTCTATATTACCTTTTCCTTTTCCTAGATAAAATTTTGTTTGCAATTCGCGTCTTGGTATTTTTTTTTTCCGAATAAAAATTCCATCATTATGATCTTTTCTAAAATATACAACATCCTCTATAGAAGTATTTTCCCTATTATTGGTTACGATGTTACAAGAGCGGGTCGTCCTCAACACCAACATCATCGGGTGCTTCATCATCATCGTTGTTATACACAAATTTTTGTCGATCAATAGAACAATAGACCAATTGATATTAAGCTGGATCGGTGACATAAAACACTTGTTGAGCTTGCGATGCTAAAATAAAAGGTTCATCTTTATATCCTAACTTGTTGAAATTCACCCGCATGAACCCTAATTCATCAATCGTAAACCAAGTATTATTGTCAACCCATTCACATTTGAACACGGGCTCTGAAACATATTGTAATCCAACTCCCATATGTGTTCAATGAAGCCAAAGTAAGACATATTCGCATATATGGGATTTCTATCTTTGGCTTTGGATGCATGCATAGAATGAGCTACAAGAGTCACCCCACTATTTTGCATTTTACTCTGATCATCTTGTTCTTTTGTATAGAAAGTGCACTCGTTCATTAGATAGCTGTTGTAAGAGAAGACATGTATATTTGGACCTTTTGCTAACCATCTCAATCTTTTTGAAATCAAGTAGGATTGAAACACACTCACCATCAATGTGATGTTTTAGCCACACTATGAAACTCCTATTGTGTTCTTTTGCTAACCAAACTTGCTTCTTTCAGGGAATTGACTCTTAAGAATCTCCTTGTGCTTGGCAACATATGAATCAACCTCACTATCATTGTGAAGAACGTACAAGTGTGCTTGCTCTAGTTCTTTCCTTGATACCATCACTAATTTATTTCTGTCATCCCTTTACTAATCCTTCTGCATGGCGAGACCTTGGCGGTCCCACAGAATATTCAAGACTAGATAGATAGCCCGTGCAAAACTCAATAGCCTCTTCAACTATGTAGCGCTCAACAATACAACCCTCGGTCGTGATCGATTTTTCACATATCCTTTTAATATCTTCATGTAAGCGCTCAAAGCGGATACATCCATCTCATGTAACATGGGCCACACAATTGTGTCTCTCTAACGGATGAACTATTAGATGAATCATTATGTCGAAAAAGGAAGGTGGGAAATACATCTCAAGCTCACACAAAGTGTGATAATTTCTCTTTGCAATGTTGGCAACTTTCGAGGGTCAATCACTCTACTACAAATCGCCTTAAAGAATAAACAAAGTTTGGTTAAGGTCGGCGCACTTTCTTAGGCAAAATGGATCGAATACCAATGGGTAGCAAATTCTCCATGAGAACATGACAATCGTGGGACTTTAGAGACTTTAACTTGAGGTCTTTAATCGATACAAGAGTCGCCACATTTGAAGAGTATCCTCTGGAACTTTAACTCCATGAAGAAACTCACAAAAGACGATCTTCTCCTTTCTAGATAGAGTATGAGTGCTTGGGAGGTAGATATGTACGTGTACCCTTCTTTGGGACCCAATTCGGTCTCAAACCCATACTAACCAAATCCAACCTTGAGTTGATGGTATCTTTAGTCTTACGGCATATTGAGTAAGGTACCAATGACACTTTCGAAGACATTCTTTTCAACATGCATCACATCAATGAAATGCCTTACATATAATGACTTCGGTATGGCAACTCAAAGAAAATCGACTTTTTCTTCCACCCCGTTTGGCAATCTCTCCCGCAAAAAGGCTTCCCAAATTTAATGTTCAAATCTTCCACCTTTTCAAACACTGCTCGCGTCAAAGCGGGGAGCTCTACGTGTTCTGTATTCCCATCAAATGCCTTTCTCCACAATCGATAGTGATGAGTTGATGGCAAAAATCTACGATGACCAAGATAGATATTCTTCTTACCATGTTCCAACCACATCCAATCGTGTTGTCTTCACATATAGGGCATGCACACTGCCTTTGTTCTGCATACCGGATAGATTGCCGTATGCGGGAAAGTCGTTAATTGTGCCAAAGATCATAGCCCTCGGGGTGAAACTTTCTTCTACGAACCCATCATACACCTCTACCCCAGTCTCCCACATTTGCTTCAAGTCTTCAATTAAAGGAGCCAAGTATACATCAATATCATTTCTGGTTGTTTGGGCCGAGAAATTAACAAAGACGACATCATATATTTGCGTTTCATGCAAAGCCACACGCGATAAGTTATAAATCGCCAAAATCACGGACCATATCTTGTGGGAGCTACTCTGGATACCGTGCGGGTTAAATCCATCGTGAGACAATGCAAGGCGTAGGTTTCTCGGGTCATCCCCGAAATTAGGATACTCAATATTGATTTTTTCCATTGCGGAGAATCTGTAGGGTGTCGTAGCATACCATCTTTAATCCTTTCATCCTCATGCCATGTCAAGTGTTTTGCATCTTACGAACTACGATACATGCGCCTAAATCGAGGAATTATAGGAAAATACCACAACACCTTTTGTGGAGCGGACTCTTTCTTCTTATCTCATGGTGCATTACATTTAGGACACGACTTTAACAACGCATGTTCATTAGAAATAAAATGCAATCATTCGGACAAGCGTGTATCTTCTCATAGTTCAAGCCAATAGACCCCAACATTTGCTTTGCATCATACGTCCGAGAAGGAAGCACATTATCATTCGGCAACATTTCTTTCGAAGTGAGAGTAAATCGGTAAAGCTCTTATCCAGTCCATCCGTGGCGAGTTTTCAAGTTATACAACTTGATCACGACCAATAATTTTGTGAATTCATTACAACCCGCATACAATGGTGTCTCTCGCATCGGTTATCAACTTCTCAAACATTTCGGGACAATCATTAAGATCCTCTTCAACCACCTTTGCCATCTCTTCAAATTCGTTCGCATCAAATGAATGTGTTCCGGTGTCAGCCGTGGTGCATATATCTCTTACTAATATCATTCATATTTGAAGATTCACCTTTTTCTCACCGTGCATTATCCAACAAGTGTAACTTTGATCAATTCCATTCGCCTTTAAATGTCGTACAAACTCCTCTGCGATGGCGATTTTACATAACAACACCTTAAACAAGGACATTTCATACCACTAGAAGTCCCTAAGCGTTCAACAAAGACAATTTCACAAAATAATCCACTCGTAATGCATACTCCTTGGACGGACGATTGGCGGACATCCAATTTCTATCCATAATTTCCAAATTATATTTATAATAAAATCCTGAGAAGAGAACTTTAACATATGACCCATCAAGCAATTCGAATATAATGAAGAATCAATTCATATAAAAAAACAAACAAAAATTCCTCTTTTAAAATTTTTTCAAATCCACTCCTTATTTTCCCAAGCTATATCTATATCATATTATAGTCTTCCAAATAATTAATTTATGTTTAACAAGAAGAGGCTAGTGGTAAAAAAAAAAAAAGAAGAAGAGTCTAGTGTGCACAAGTGACAAAACTAATATATTTCTAAACTAGAACCCATAATTAATATCTAACAAGAAGCAGAGCAAGGAACAAAAAACTCACCAATGTTATGCAGGTGAGAGAGATGATGTTCAATTGAGAGAGATGATTTTCGTTGAGAGAGATGATGTTAATTTGAGTTAGGGTGTTAGGGTTTTTGCGTTTACGGGTGAGTGATTTTGCGTTTACGGGTGAGAGTGTTAGGTGAGAAAGGAAGTAGCTCAATGGGAAACAAAAAAATATTATTTAACCATACCTAGCGTTTTCTAAAAAGCGCTGGGGATCTATCTAGCGTGTTTTCTAAATACCTAGCGTTTTGAATAAAAGCGCTGAGGATCCGTCTAGAGTGTTTACTAAATACCTAGCGTTTTATAAAAAGCGCTAGGGATCTATCTAGCGTGTTTTCTAATTGGCTAGCGTTTTGAAAACAAGCGCTAGGGATCTGTCAGAGTGTTTTCTAAATAGCTAGCGCTTTATATAAAAACGCTAGGATCTATCTAGCGTGTTTTCTAATTGGCTAGCGTTTTGAATAAAAGCGCTAGGGATCTGTCGAGCGTGTTTTCTAATTTGCTAGCGTTTTAAGTAAAAGCGCTAGGGATCTGTCTAGCGTGTTACCTAATTGGTAGCGTTTTAAAGTAAAACGCTACTAATGGTGTAGCGTGTTATTAAAATGGGTAGCGTTTTTTTATAAACGCTACTAAAGGTGGCGATCTCTTTTTACAATTCTGGCGTAGTGTAAATTACTATTCGGACCAATCTTGTGGGTAATGTTATATGTAGAAACTTGGTCGATCACGTGTAGTTGACTTTATCAGTCTGTGTGATTTTTCCCTTCTCAATAATTTTTTTTCACACACAAGACTCAAACTTGAGACATTGAGGTCGTATGTGAACTCAATTACTGTTTGGACCAATCTTCTAGGTATGTTATGGGCATAGTACTAGTGGATTTTATTTAATTTTTTTTTTTTATGAAAACTTTAACTTTTGTTTGCTATAAAAATATAGGCAAAATAGCACCCGAGGTCCCTTAACTTATTTTCCGTTTTCGCTTAGGTCCCTTAACTTTTAAAGCTTACGTTTAGGTCCCTTAACTTTTTAAAATGTTTCACTGTAGTCATATTTAACGTTTTAAACTTAACACTGTTAAACAGTGTATGATGTGGCCATTACAGTGCCTATGTGTCATAATCCATGTCATTTTTAATTATTTATTTACTGCTATGTCATTTTTAATTTAATTCTTGATAAAAATAAAAATAAATAGATTAACCTCTTCTCTTCTTCTTCTTTCTTTCATCTCCTTCTCTTCTCCCATTCTCTTCTGTTCTTCTTCTTCCTCTCATCTCCTTCTCTTTCTCTTCATCAGCAAAAGGCATACATTATATTAATCAATTTGCCTTCCTAGTGAGAAGAAACAATTTTCAAGGCTATATACAAAGAAGACTTGGTTGTTTTTTTAGAATATTTTAAAACTAAACTATTCATTACAAATGGGTATAACATTGTTAATAATATATTCTTGCTCCATCCCACATTTGAAGTTGTAATTTGCATATTCCAGCAAATAAGTCAGCTGCAGATTATTTGCTTTATACCATATGTTATGCCTCTTTTGTATTCCTCATCTTTTTATTGGTTTTGGTGTTTTGTAGATTGAAGCAATCACAAGAAGAATGTTGTGGATAAAGGCTACAGATGATGAAGCAAAAGTCCTTGTGTTTTCAAGTTGGAATTATGTACTCAATGTATTGGAACATGCCTTTGCTGCCAATAACATCACCTACATCCGGATGAAGGGGGACAGGTATAGTAATCTGTCATGTTGCTATTTCCTTATTTACTTGAGTATGTACGCTGGACTAGAAGACATTTAGAGGCCGATAAAAAGAGACAGCATAGGCAGAGAAAACAAACTATTACTAAAACCCTGTTTTGGTTCCTCCAATTTGATTCCCTTCTTGATGTGTCTGTAACAATGAAGGCATGTTTTGCTTTTATTATTGATTAATATAATTTATGCCTTTTGCTGATGAAGAGAAAGAGAAAGAGATGAGAGGAAAAAGAAGAACAGAAGAGAATGGGAGAAGAGAAGGAGATGAGAGGAAGAAGAAGAACAGAAGAGAATGGGAGAAGAGAAGGAGATGAAATGAAGAAGAAGAATAGAAGAGGTTAATCTATTTATTTTTATTTTTATCAAGAATTAAATTAAAAATGACATAGCAGTAAATAAAGAATTAAAAATGACATGGATTATGACACATAAAGCAGTAATGGCCACATACATCGAATCATCATTTAACGATGTTAAGTTTAAAACGTTAAATATGACTACTGATGAAACATTTTAAAAAGTTAAGGACCTAAACGTAAGGCTTTAAAAGTTAAGGGGGCTGCGAAAACGGAAAATAAGTTAAGGGACTATAAGGTCTTTATTTTGCCAAAAATATAATCAAACTTTTTAAAAAAATGCTTCAATCATCATATGAATTTTAAATTAACTTTAGATGTTTTTTTGGTGTTATCAAATTAAATAGAATTGAATTAGTTGAAATTGACTTATATTTTGGTCACTAAACTTGGCATTTTTTACTTATATTTAAGTCAGGGTGGAGTACTATTTTTATTTAAAATACATTTTAAGTGAATTTTTTTAGCATAAAATGTTGCCTATAAATGTGTCAGCGTTCATTTTGTGTGTGTTAGCTTTCAGGCTCGCCTACCCAAAAAAAAAGCTTTCACGTTTCATCTCTTAATATTTCAACTTGTTTTAGTTTTTTTTTGGGACTAGTGTAGTGTTGGTTATTCACGAAGTGTTTCAACGTTTTTAATAAAGAATTAATTTTTGTTTGTGTTTAAGAATAAATTTCGCCCTATTCAACACCAAATTTGTTTACTGCAGATATCGAACTTGAAAACACAAAATTGAAATCTGTATTCTGGGATAGTTTATGTCACTAGACTAACCGTGTTGGTTACTTGTTTCATTTGATTTGTAAAAAAAATATAAATTTTGTTTTTTCAAAACAAATTTATTGAAAGAAAAATGCTATTTTTTATGAAAAAAACAAAAGTATTTACTTTTTTTTGAATAAAATATATATTTTGCTTTTTTATATGGAGATACTATATATATTTTTTTATACATTAAAGGTTTTTATATTTAAATATCTCTTTATTTTAAAAGTTTATGTGTCAAAAAAATATGTCATAACCAATAGCATTTAGATGAGATGGTAATGATCTCTTTCAAGTTAATCAAAGTTTCAGTTCGAATCTCGATTTTTTTTGCCGCCCATTGTCGTAATGTCAAACTTGATGGACATTCTCACTCAATTACACAAAGAGCATCTATTTATAAAAAAAAATATTGTATGTCATAATCATCTGAGTAATTTTCTCAAAACCAGGTAAAAAAATACTTTAATCCAGTGTGAAACCATTGGTAAATTACTGTAATGCAAATACAATACAGCTGTGTGATACTATTTTTCTTTTCCCAGTTATTTCTCTGTTTATTTTCAACCTTGAATTGAATCTTTGAAAATTGGAAATGTAGATGCCACGACAATAGATATGCAATGCTTGGACCATAAACACAGAATATATGAAATCTTGAACACGCATTCATTATTCAACAACGCACAGTTGGCAGAGCAGCAATAATGCAGATTCCAAACAAACAAGTTTTTTTTTATTCCTTTCTGATTAAAATTTCTAATTTACTTTTAGCTTCTCTTATAAAAATGAATGGCTGTCATTCATTTGCCAAATGCTTGGATGAGAAAGTTTGCTTTAACTGCCAAAAAATGTGAGGCTGAGAAACGTTCACATAAAGGACAAGAAAAGGTAGTAGTGACTCGATTCCACAGCATCTTTGTCATCAAATCAAAACTATCACGAACACTTGTGCGATACATAGAACGTGGTTATAAACAATTATGTAAAAAAAATTAAATAAATTATGTATTGCAAACTTAGTGGTTGATATGAATTGATAATTTACAACCAAACATAGAATACAATTTTTATATTAATAGGGTTGTCTTTATATATAATATATTTGCGAAGATACGAACCAATGCGGGGTGGTGATTTAGAATGTGAGAAACTTAATTCATAAAAACTTTGATAAAAACACTCTTTAACAATAATGAAGCGAAATAGTTCACAAAAAAATGGATGTGTCTTATTTGTTAAAAAAAATCATGAAATTTTCTGTAGATATTAACCAACCAATGGTTATGTTATATGAGTTCAACCATCCTCATAAAAATAAAAGTTTTTATCTGTACTCCCACCATTTGACTCCATACCCCACGCATCTGATGAAAAGACTAAAATTCTCTTCAAAAATAGTAAGTCGTATTTACCTTCATCAAACATAAATCCGATTTTCCTTAAAAAATCGCATCGCATTTACCCTATTCTGAGATAAATAATATTCCTTCTTTTTTTTAATTTTTTTGTTTTTTTCAGGGAAATCGTATATAGGTAAATACGACTTGAAAAAACATAAATCGTATTTACCTATTACAAACATAAATCCGATTATCCTTTTGATCATATATATCAAATTTCAAAACAATTGAATACTCATAGGTGTGTTATCTAACAACACGCATTTGATTATCTTTTAAATAACATATTAACCATCGAAATAGAGTAGTGAGATGGACCATCAAATAATTTTAAATTTTTACGAAATTTGATATATATGATCTCAAAGATAATATTATGTTATTCAATGATCGGATTGATAAATTTTATTGTATACACGAAGTTATTAGTTGGTGTGAGTCGCTAAGTTTGACACCTTATATATATCACATTGAAAACTTATTTTATTTTACTTAATATAATCATTTGAAAAATTAAGTTTAGTTTACACATCAAATATTTTTTTGACAACACATAACATATGATATTCATGCTTCTTATTAAAATATTTAATATTTGTTTTTTAAAATAACAATATTTAATAATGTGTGGAATCATATTTTTTAATCATTTAGATGTTAGTAATGGTAATACTGTATACTTGCAATTGATATTTAATATTTGGATTATTAATAATTATTAAAGATGAATTAAGGGGAATTTATTTTAATTAAGCCTGTAAATATTTTCTTATTTTAATTGTCCTCCTTAATGAGGACAAATAAATAAATAAAATATTGTCCTTAATGAGGAAAAATAGACAGTTAAACTTGAAAATATTTTTTTATTTATTTTTAAAATTTCAAAATTAATATTAATTATCTATTTTCCCTCATTAAAGACAAAATTTTATTTATTTTAATTGTCTACTTTTATTATTTATTTATTTATTTATATATTTATTTATTTGTTTGTCTATTTATTCATTAATGGTAAAGATTTGTCAAAAGAAGGTAAGAAAAAAGTGTGACATTCATATTTGGTCAAAAAAGAAAAAGAAATATTCATATCTAAAATATAAAATTTGTATTTAATTTAATAGTCTACATATTTTTTTGACTGAATATAGTCAACATCTTTTATTACAAACTTATCCACTATAAGCTATTTAATTTAATATAAATTTTGTTTTTAATTTAATATTCAACTATGGTTTTTGTATAAATAAAACAATGCTTTTTTCTAGAAATAAAAAACTGTTTTTTGGTTAACAAAATTTACTTTTAAATTTATATTTTACTCAAATCTAATAACTAATTGTTAGTATGAGAAAAAAGGTTTAAATGCAATTAATAATTATTATTAAATTTACTGGTTATTTATATTTTAAAAAATATCTTTAATATCATCTACTTTTCTTATTTATTTTAAAATTTTAAAATTAATATTAATTGTCTATTTTTCCTCATTAAGGACAAAATTTTATTTATTTTATTTGTCTATTTTCTTTATTATTTATTTATTTATTTATTTATTTTGTTTGTCTATTTATTCATTAATGGTAAAGATTTGTCAAAAGAAGGTAAGAAAAAAGTGTGACCTTAATGATAGTTATTAGAAAAATTCATATCTAAAATATAAAGTTTGTATTTAATTTAATTTAATTGTCAAAAACATTTTTTTTGACTGAATCTAGTCAACAATTTTTTTTTACAAACTTATCCAGTATAAGCTACTTAATTAATTTAATATAAAGTTTCTATTTAATTTAATAGTCAACTTTTCATTTTATTTTTTTTAGATAAGCTCAACTGTTCTTTTTGTTTTTTTTAGATAAGCTCAACTTTTCTTTTTGTATAAATAAAACAATGCTTTTTTCTAGATATAAAAAACACTATGCTTTTTGTATAAAAAAATTAACTTTTAAATTTAAATTTTACTCAAATCTAATAACTCAATGTTAGTATGAGAAAAAAGTTTTAAATGCAATTATTAATTATTATTAAATTTACTGGTTATTTATACTTTAAAAAAATCTCTTTAATATCTTCTACTTTTCTTATTTATTTTAAAATATTAAAATTAATATTAATTGTCTATTTTTCCTCTTTAAGGACAAAATTTATTTATTTTATTTGTCTATGTTTCTTTATTATTTATTTATTTTGTTTGTCTATTTATTCATTAATGGTAAAGATTTGTCAAAAGAAGGTAAGAAAAAAGTGTGACCTTTGAAAAATTCATATCTACAATATAAAGTTTGTATTTAATTTAATTTAATTGTCAAAAACATTTTTTTGACTGAATATAGTCAACATATTTTTTTTGCAAACTTATCCACTATAAGCTATTTAATTTAATATAAAGTTTGTATTTAATTTAATAGTCAACTTTTCTTTTTGTATAATTTTTTTTAACTATTAAGTTTAAATTTAACTCAAACCAAATAACTCAATGTTAGTATGAGAAAAAGGGAGGAAGTTGCATTCTCAAATTAAAGAAAATTTTAACTTTATTTTAAATATGAGTATAACTTTTTGTCAAAAATTTGAATATAGATACAAGTTTAATCTATATACACATAAAGTGTATAGGCTTTATTTTACAATTATTTATGTAAAGAGGTAAATGATAAACTGCAATGAGTTTTTAAAAATCTAGACTCACTAATTATTTTTCCTAAAAAGTGTACAAAATAAAACAAAATAAAACAAAACAAATATATGATTTTTATATTTTATTAATCCACTACAAATGATAATGACAAAAACATTAAGAAAATGACCCAATCACACTTAAGTGGTGGTAGGTGTTAAATTAAGAAAAGAATTGAACAAAAATATATTTTTAGAAAAGAATCCTTCAACTTTTATAAAAAAAGAATAAACCATACATGACCCACATGAAATCATGCAACGGAAAAGGATATTATAGTAAAAAAGCCGTCAATCACTAGAATAATGATGAAGCATCCAGGAAAGAGAGCAAGGGCAAGACTGTAATTAAGAGTGTATTTGGTAGCAAAAGAAAAGAGAGGAAAGGAAAGAAAAGTAAGAGAATATACCATTTTTCTTTGTTTGGTTGCTTTATAAAATAGGAAGGAAAGAAAAGTTTTAGTGGGTCCCATTTTGAGAGAAGAAAAGTAAGGAAAATCTTTTTAATGTAAATGGCATATTTACCTTGCACCAAAATTAATGTATTGAATTAAAAATATTTTACTTTTTTTAGTAAAGGTTAGTTTTGTCATTTCATACATATACACTTTTCTTTTCTCTTATTTTGTTTCCAACCAAACAAGGAAAAAGAAACATCTTATTTTCTACTCATTTTCTTTCCTCTCCCTTACCTTTCTTTCCTCTCATTTTCCTTTTGAACCAAACATAGGCTAACTCTTCACGCTTCTCACGGGCAGCCCTAAAACCAAACGCATATGAAACCCTCGTTTCACTCACCACCCTATAAATAAACGCTTCACCTCACAATTCCCAATCACCGAAACTCTCTCATCGTTTCTTCTCTCTCTTTATATCTCTTTTCTTTCAATCGTATTTTTCTAGTGTTTCATTGTTTTCTCTGCGCTTTCTCTCCCGATTTCGTATCTGTAAGCCTCTTCTTTCTTTTCTTTTTCTTCGTTTTGTTGTTCGATTCGATTATGCGGTTCGATTTTGTGCTTCCATTGTTTCTGATTTTGATTTTCGTTTGTTTTTCAGATTCCGTTTGAATCGATCTTGTTGGGGGTGAAGGTGTTGAAATCGTAATTTGCTGCGGTTAGTCTGATATACCACATACTAATCAGGTACCTTTTCTTCTTTTTTCTCCAGATTTACGTTTATTATTTGTGTTCAATTTTTCGTCATGGATTCGTAATTTCTGGATCCGGTTGCCTTTTCTTTGTTTCCTTTGGTTTATGATTCTTTTTTTCATATATGATTTGTGTGATGATTTTTTTCATAAAACTTTTTTTTTTCTGTTAATTTGGGGGTTTTCGATTCATTGTTCTGGTCATAATAATGATAATGATTGTTTTCCGTTGTAAAGTTTTTTGTAAAAGATTTGTGCGATGGTTTGGTTTTTTTGTAAACTTTTGATTTTTCTTCTGTCAATTTGGGGGTTTTCAATTCATTTTTTTTATAATGATTGTTATTTTGTTTGTCAATTAGAATTTTCGTCCATTGGTGGGTCCTTGATGTACTCCCTTTGGGGTCATGTGCATGGATCTGTATTTGATCTGATTTTCATGGCCACATATATTTGATTATCTGGGACCTACCATTAGATTATTGGTTGGGGTTTTATTTCCATCTCTTTCCCTCATTATTATCGTCTTTGTGTTAATCATCATCTCCGTTTTATTACACTTTTGCATCAAAGTTTCACTATTCATCGATTCTAAGATTTTCTGATTTTCTGATAACAGTTGATTTAAGGTGTGCTTGCTTTAATTTTTGTTGAATAATAAAGAGTTGATTATGTTTCTGTTGATTGTGGCTCTCTTGACACAAGGCCTTTGAGGAATACTAATATTTCTGTTGATTATGTTTGAACAGGACTGAATGAGCTAATGGAGTCTAAAGGAGGTAAAAAGAAGTCCAGTAGTAGTAGTAAATCGTTTTATGAAGCTCCCCTCGGTTACAGCATTGAAGACATTCGTCCAAACGGTGGAATCACAAAGTTCAAATCTGCTGCATACTCCAACGTATGTGTTCTTTCATTTTGAACTATGTTAATAACTTATTTAGAAATTGAATCATATTCGTTAACCTGATCTAATATTTGTTTTCTTTTTCGATTCTTTTGCAGTGCGCTCGCAAGCCATCCTGATATTCGCCACTGATTCTCGCTTAGCCCTTGCATGCATTCAGTTTTTTATTAGTTATTTTTTGTTTTCCTTTAGGTTTATTAACTACTCTGCTTCAAACAACATCTTTCCAATCCCTCCTCTCTTTGCGATTATCTACCCCTTTGCTCTTTATTCCTACTTTGTTTGCTTCTGTTTTGAAAAATGGCTATGGAAGTTTCTGCAATTGGTTTTGAAGGTTTCGAAAAGAGGTTGGAAATATCCTTTTTCACCCCTGGAATTTTTGCCGATCCTGAAGGGAGAGGTTTGAGATCTCTCACTAAGTCCCAGTTGGATGAGATTCTTACACCAGCTGCGTGCACCATTGTTTCTTCACTGTCAAACGATGACGTTGACTCTTATGTTCTATCTGAGTCTAGCTTATTTGTTTATGCCTACAAGATCATTATCAAAACATGTGGTACCACCAAATTACTGCTTGCAATCCCACCCATTTTGGAATTGGCCGAGTCCATTTCCCTTAAGGTCAAATCAGTGAGGTACACTAGAGGCAGTTTCATTTTCCCAGGTGCCCAGTCTTTCCCCATCGCAACTTCTCCGAGGAAGTAGCAGTCCTTGATGGCTACTTTGGAAAGCTTGGGTTAGGCAGCACAGCTTATATCATGGGTGGATCCGATGAAGCCCAGAACTGGCATATATACTCTGCCTCTGCTGAATCCGTGAACAAATATGACTCTGTCTACACAATGGAGATGTGCATGACTGGCCTAGACAAAGAGAAAGCAGCGGTTTTCTTCAAAGATCAGTCCAGCTCAGCTGCCGTGATGACCGTTGATTCCGGCATTAGAAACATCCTTCCGAAATCTCAAATATGTGATTTCGACTTTGAGCCTTGTGGTTATTCGATGAATTCTGTTGAAGGGGCTGCTGTTTCTACCATCCATGTTACTCCTGAAGATGGGTTTAGCTATGCTAGCTTTGAGACTGCGGGTTATGATTTGAAAGCAGTGAATCTGAATGAATTGGTGGCGAGAGTATTGGCATGTTTCCAACCAACTGAGTTTTCTGTAGCTGTTCATGCAGACTGCGCCGGCAAGTCATTTGAGCAGAGCTGTATGGTTGATGTCAAGGGTTACTGTCGCGAAGAGAGGAGCCACGAAGGACTTGGAATGGGTGGCTCTGTTGTTTATCAGAAATTTGTCAAGACTTCTTCATACTGTGGTTCACCTAGATCAACTCTGAAGTGCTGGAAAGATGACTCTGAAGAAGAGTAGTCGCTATGTGTCTTTGTGGTTCTGTTGTGTCTGTGTCTTTTGAATAAATCTTGCCTTTTCAGGCTTGAACTCTTGTTTTTCAATTCTTGTCTTTTATTTAGTCCCTTGTTATGTGTTGAAGGTTGATACACCTTCTTCCTTCATTGTTATTTTTCATTTGAACTTCGACTGGAATAATATATGCATGTTTTGGGTATGTTTTGTCGACGACTTTTATTTTATTTATTATTTGTTATTGTTATGGATTTTCTTGCTCAATGCAAACGAGTGGTTGTGTATGCTCACGCCACGCCTCGCCACCCAAATTTTCGCTTTGCTGTTGCAGTAACGTTATACACTATTCTCAGCGCGCTTGCAACAATTTTAAGATAAGAACTAGAAAGAGAAAATATGAGGACAATGTGATGAAGTATAAATTTAAATAGGTTTTAAAATAGGTTATAAAAATCTAAATCGTCCCTTGTGTGGTACCGCATCCCATATTTTCAGGCTCAGTAATTTTGACTTCTATGAAGAACCATATCGAAGTTTGCTCCGTTTCTTTCACTTTAATTTAAATTTAAAGTTTTAATCATCCCGAAACACTAGATTATTGTTTGTTGACAAAAATCCCTAGATTATTTAATTCCAATTCCTTTCAATCTAAGTATTTTGATACACGCTTGGTCTATCTTGTATTTTTGCCATTTTTTAGTGTGTTGGCCCCTAATAATTTGGAAAACAGCCATAGGCAGAGATCCTCTCAATCTGTGATTAGCCAACATAGGCAGAGGAGAGGACCAATCCTCCTTCTCTTAATTATCTTCTATGGATTCTCTTGTCATGACATGCTTTAGATTTAGCTTTATAAATTTCAACATTCTCATAAGAGAATTCTCTAATTTCTTCTAATTCATTAAGCTCTAAAAACCTTTGTGCTGCTTTGTTTAAATCAAGATTGAGTTTCTTGATAGCCCAATATGATTTGTTTTCTAACTCCACACACTACGCCATAATTATAAAAAAACGCTACCCATTTTAATAACACGCTACACCATTAGTAGCGTTTTAAAGGAAAACGCTACCCATTAGGTAACACGCTAGACAGATCCCTAGCGCTTTTACTCAAAACGCTAGCCAATTAGAAAACACGCTAGACGGATCCTAGCGCTTTTATTCAAAAAGCGCTAGCCAATTAGAAAACACGCTAGATAGATCCTGGCGTTTTGTAGAAAGCGCTAGGTATTTAGAAAACACGCTAGACGGATCCTAGCGCTTTTATTCAAAACGCTAGCCAATTAGAAAACACACTAGATAGATCCCTAGCGTTTTTTTAGAAAGCGCTAGGTATTTAGAAAACACGCTAGACGGATCCCTAGCGCTTTTATTCAAAAAACACTAGCCAATTAGAAAACACGCTAGATAGATCCTAGCGTTTTTATAAAGCGCTAGGTATTTAGTAAACACTCTGAGACGGATCCTAGCGCTTTTATTCAAAGGCTAGGTATTTAGAAAACACGCTAGATAGATTCCCTAGCGTTTTTAGAAAACGCTAGGTATGGTTAAATAAATTTTTTTCGTTTCCCATTGAGCTACTTCCTCTCTCGTGAACACTCTCACCCGAAGCATAAAATCACTCACGAAGCATAAAACCCCTAAAACACCCTAACACAAATTAACATCATCTCTCTCAACGAAAATCATCTCTCTCGGTGAACATCATCTTTCTCATCTCTCACTCGGACAACATCGGTGAGTTTTACACATTCCTTTCTCTGTTTGGGTTCCTTTATTTCGTTCCTTTCTCTAATTACAATAGTCTCTTGTTGCAATTTTTTCTTGTAAATTACAATTAGGAAATTTGTTAGATATTAATTGTGGGTTCTAGTTTAGAAATATATTAGTTTTGTCACTTGTGCACACTAGACTCTTTTTTTTTTTACCACTAGCCTCTTCTTGTTATACATAAATTAAGTTCATTATTTGGAAGACTAGAGTATGGTTCCTTTGTCTTGACCAAAGGACCGAGAGAATAGAAATAGAATATGAGATAGATATAGCTTGGGAAAATAAAGAGTGGAATTGAAAAAATTTTAAAAGAGGAAATTTTGTTTGTTTTTATATGAATTGATTCTTCATTATATTCGAATTGCTTGATGGGTCATATGTTAAAGTTCTCTTCTCGAGGATTTTATTATAAATATTTGGAAATTATGGATAGAAATTGGATGTCACGCGATCGTTTGTCCAAGGAGTATGCTATTGGAGTGGATTATTTTGTGAAATTTGTGTTGTTGAGCGTTTAGGGACTTCTAGTGGTATGAAATGTCCTTGTTTAAGTTGTTGTTATGTAAAATCGATTCTTTCTGAGAGGAGTTGGTACGACATTTAAAAGCGAATGGAATTGATCAAAGTTACACTTGTTGGATAATGCGGTGAGAAAAAGGTGAATCTTCAAATATGAATGATATTACTAAGAGATATGCGCCACGGTTGGTTTTGGAACACATTCATTTGATGCGAGCGAATTTGAAGAGATGGCAAAGGTGGTTGAAGAGGATCTTAATGATTGTCTGCAATGTTTGAGAAGTTGATAAGCGATGCGAGAGACACCATTGTATGCGGGTTATCTTGAATTCACAAAATTATTGTTTGTGATCAAGTTGTATAACTTGAAAACTCGCCACGGATGGACGGATAAGAGCTTTCTGGAGATTTACTCGCACTTACGAAAGAAATGTTGCGAATGATAATGTGCTTCCTTCTCGGACGTATGATGCAAAGCAAATGTTGGGGTCTATTGGCTTGAACTATGAGAAGATACACACTTGTCAGAATGATTGCATTTTATTTGGAATGAACATGCGTTGTTAAAGTCGTGTCCTAAATGTAAATGCCATGCGGTATAAGAAGAAAAGTACGCTCCGAGAAAGGTGTTATAATTCCTCGATTTAGGCGCATGTATCGTAGTTCGGAAGATGCAAAACACTTGACATGGCATGAGGAAGAAAGGATTAAAGATGGTATGCTCGACACGACATGATTCTCCGCAATGGAAAAAATTAATATTGAGTATCCTAATTTGGGGATGACCCAGAAACCTACGCCTTGCATTGTCTGTGATGGATTTAACCCACACGGTATCGAGTAGCTCCACGATTACATGGCCCGTGATTTTGGCGATTTATAACTTCTCGTAGTGACTTTGCATGAAACGCAAATATATGATCTTTGTCTTTGTTAATTTAGGCCTGAACAACCGAGGAAATGATATTGATGTATACTTGGCTCCTTTAATTGAAGACTTGAAGCAAATGTGGGAGGCGGGGTAGAGGTGTATGATGGGTTGAGAGAAGAAAGTTTCACCCCGAGGGCTATGATCTTTGGCACAGTGCGACTTTTCGCGATCACGGCAATCTATGCAGAGTACGAGTAACAAAGGCGGTGTGCATGCCCTATATGTGAAGATAACACAGTTGGATGTGGTTGGAACATGGTAAGAAGAATATCTATCTTGGTCATCGTAGATTTTTGCCATCAACTCATCACTTTATCGATTGTGGAGAAAGGCATTTGATGGGAATACAAAAACACATAGAGCTCCCCGCCTTTGTGGGCGAGCAGTATTTGAAAAGGTGGAAGATTTGAACATTAAATTTGGGAAGCCTTTTGCGGGAGAGCTTGCCAAGCGGGGTGGAAGAAAAAGTCGATTTTCTTTGAGTTGCCATCTTTGGAAGTCATTATATGTAAGGCATTTCATTGATGTGATGCATGTTGAAAGAATGTCTTGAAAGTGTCATTGGTACCTTACTCGATATCTTGGGTAAGACTAAAGATACCATCAACTCAAGGTTGGATTTGGTTAGTATGGGTTTGAGACTGAATTGGGTTCGGTAAAGAAGGGTACACATACATATCTACCTCAGTGACTCATACTCTATCTAGAAAGGAGAAGGCTGTCTTTTGTGAGTTTCTTCATGGAGTTAAAGTTCGAGAGGATACTCTTCAAATGTGTGGCGACTCTTGTATCGATTAAAGACCTCAAGTTAAAGTCTCTAAAGTCCCACGATTGTCATGTTCTCATGGAGCATTTGCTACCCATTGGTATATGATCCATTTTGCCTAAGAAAGTGCGTCGGACCTTAACCAAACTTTGTTTCTTCTTTAAGGCGATTTGTAGTAGAGTGATTGACCACGAAAAGTTGCCAACATTGCAAAGAGAAATTCTTGTCACTTTGTGTGAGCTTGAGATGTATTTCCCACCTTCCTTTTTGACATAATGATTCATCTAATAGTTCATGCGGTTAGAGAGACACAATTGTGTGGCCCATGTTACATGAGATGGATGTATCCGTTTGAGCGTTACATGAAGATATTTAAAGGATATGTGAAAAATTGATCACGACACGAGGTTGTATTGTTGAGCGCTACATAGTTGAAGAGGCTATTGAGTTTTGCACGGGCTATCTATCTAGTCTTGAATATTACGTATGGGAATTTGCCAAGGTCTCGTCATGTAGGAAGGATTAGTAAAGGGATGACAAGAACTAAATTAGTAATGGTATCAAGGAAAGAACTAGAGCAAGCACACTTATGCGTTCTTCACAATGATAGTGAGGTTGATTCATATGTTGCCAAGCACAAGGAGATTCTTAAGAGTCAATTTCGGGAAAGAAACAAGTTTGGTTAGCAAAAAGAACACAATAGGAGTTTCATAGTGTGGCTAAAACATCACATTGATGGTGAGTGTGTTTGAATCCTACTTGATTTCAAAAAGATTGATATGGTTAGCAAAAGGTCCAAATATACATGTTTTCTCTTACAATGACTATCTAATGAGCAGTGCACTTTATATACAAAAGAACAAGATGATCGAGTAAAATGCAAAATAGTGGGGTGACTCTTGTAGCTCATTCTAATGCATCCAAGTGCAAAGAGAAATCCCATATATGCGAATATGTCATACTTTGGCTTCATTGAACACATATGGGAGTTGGATTACAATATGTTTGAGAACTGTGTTCAAATGTGAATGGGTTGACAATATCTTGGTTTCTGATTGATGAATCGGGGTTCATGCGGGTGAATTTCAACAAGTTAGAATATAAAGATGAACCTTTTATTTTAGCATCGCAAGCTCGACAAGTGTTTTATGTCCTTGATCCACTTAATATCAATTGGTCTATTGTTCTATTGGTGACAAAAAATTTGTGTATAACAATGATGATGATGAAGCACCCGATGATGTTGGTGTTGAGGGCGACCCTTTCTTGAGAATATCGGAACCAATAATAGGGAAAATACTTCTATAGAGGATGTTGTATATTTTAGAAAAGATCATAATGATGGAATTACTATTAAGTCGGAAAAAAAATACCAAGGCGAATTGCAAACAAAATTTTATCTAGGAAAAGGAAAAGGTAATATACACTTAATGATATCTCGTTATTTTTTATTAATAGATAATTATATTGTTTTTATAAATTTAACAATAACATGGATTATGTTATATTGCAGGTCAGATGGCATCACTTAGTGATCATGAGAGTGGTCAAGACAGTAGTCATGAGGGTTGTGCCGTTATGTTTCTAGCTTTAATTTGTAGCTACTTTTGAGTTTCATAATGTTAGTTAGTTATTATGTTGTATGATTTGGATATATATATTAATTATGTTGTAAGTACTTGTTAGTTTAATATGGTCTTTTGGTGATATGTACATATGTGTGTATCTATATTGGATTGTAATGATATTAATTTGAATTTTGTTGGAATGATATTTGATGAATTTTGTTGGAAGAGAATGAATTTATAGGTTGTAATTAAAAGGGAGAATAAACAAAAATAAAAAAATATTTTAAAAAAAATCAGTCAATAGGTAGCGTTTTAAAAAAACGCTACAAATGAAATTAAAAAAAATCAGTCAATACATAGCGTTTTAAGGAAAAAACGCTAGAAATGAAATTAAAAAAATCATTCAATACCTAGCGTTTTATAGAAAAAGCGCTAGCTATGGACAAAATGCACTAGAGGATCCTAGCGTTTCTGAGCGCTTATTGTAAAAAATGCTAGCGTATTGTAAATAAAAGCGCTAGAGGATCCCTAGCGTTTAGCGTTTCTAAAAGAACACTAGCTAGAATTGTAAAAAGGCGCTAGAGGATACCTAGCGTTTCTGACACGCTAGAAATTGTAAAGAGGCGCTAGAGGATCCTAGCGTTTTATAGAAAACGCTAGGAATTGTAATTATAATTTTTGACTTCCTAGCGTTTTTGCTAGAAAGTGCTAGGCATTGTTATTATAATTTTCACAAGCGCTCTCACACAAACTCACTCTCGTTCGTCTCTTCATCTACCAAACTCCTCCCTTGCGAAAACCGAAACCTCCACCTCTTCGTCTCATCCCTTGCGAACAACCCGAAACCCTCTCGTTCATCCATTGCGAACAACCCCGAAACCTCCACCTCTTCGTTCATCCCTTGTGAACAACCCGAAACCCTCCGTTCATCACCCGGGAAACCGAAACGGCGACGCCGACCTAGACTGCGAAAACCCGAAACCCCAAGCTCAGCTCTCCTCTCTCTCCTTGGTGCTATCTTACATCGCAGCCTCTCCTCTCCATTTGTCTCCTTTTTCGGACACTCTCTTGTGGCAAAGGTAGCTACTCAGTATCACCTCTCTCTCTAGGAATGACTATTTGATTTGAGTCTATGAAACTTGGCGCATTGTTATGCTTTTACTTGCTTTGTGATTTGTTTCACTATTTTTAATATTCCAGGTTGGTTATTGGGGGTTTAGGTAGAAAGGATTCATATTTAAGAACTTGAAGGTAAGTTATGGATATACTTTTTTATAATATGAATGAACTTCTTTGGTTGCTGATGTTTATTATTCATTCCTTCTATATGTTGTTATGATTTAATAAGTTATTGGGGCATTTGTGGCATGCATAACCAATAGTTTGCACGCAGGTCCTATTTTTCTATAAGTTTGGTTTTAGCACATCCTTTTAGTTGAAGTCCTTGTTGTACATGCAGTGGCTTAGTTATACCTAAAACCTTTATTGTTTGAGAGGGCTATTCTTAAGAATAAAAAATAACTAAATAATCTTATGCATAAAAGCAATGGAATTAGGAAGAATGTGAGGGGGCAAAATGAAATTAATTAACCTCATGATATATCTTGAGGCATAAATGTTTTTTATGTTTTTTCTTGTGATATATCTTGTGGACTAATCATTGCATGATGTTTTTGTACAAAAGTTGAACAATTTTTGGTGCTATCTTCTACTTTATATTTATTGGTGTCTTTATTCCATTGAATTGAGTAAAGTAAGTTTAGCATTTTGCTTAGGATGCATAGTTTGGCTTAAAGTCATTTCTCACTTATGAATTTCATGAACCTTATGATTTTGCTTTGCCTATTAAACATCGTTGAATTTCATGAACCTTATGAACCTTATGTTCATTCTTTTTGATTGGTATAGGGACCCTGTAAGTTGCTTCATTTGCAATTGTCTTAGCTAGCAAGCATTGTTTTTCATAACATTTATATAGCTACTAGTAACTTCCAATATTTCAGTTTCTGTTTATATATGTATTTATAGGTGAGGCAAATGCTTGTTCTATATTTTGTTAAGTGTTTGTTGGTTCTAAACAATTAGAAAGCTAAAACTCACTCAGTCTATTTCATTTGGGCCATTGCAAGTCAGATGGCATCACTTAGTGATCATGAGAGTAGTCATGAGGGTGGTGATGGGGGTGGTCATAGAAACACAAAGAAGTTCACTCCCGAGTGGAATGACAGCAAAAAAGAATATCATCCATCGGATAAGTAAAAGACACGAGAAATATTCAGTAAGTTACTAATTATTAATGTTGTTCTCTACCTTTCAAAGTTATCTAATTATTTAATGATTTAATGTAGGTCAGATGGAGTGTTAAAGGTTTGCCTATTGGAGAGAACGACACAAATTTGATTAGTTTTATTGGTACTAAGGTGAAGCAAATGTTTCCAATTTCGATTAAAAGTTGGAATGAGAAAGATAATAGAGAGTTTGCGTAAAAATGAAAGATGATTTACAGTCCTTAATACAAGTATATAATTTTAGACCTCTTTAATAATCTTATTTAGTGATTTTTAGTTATATTTATTTAATCCATTTTTATGTATAAGTAGAAACACTTTGATGTGGATGATACCGAAAAGATTGGATACTCAAGGAAGCTGGAAGGTTGCATCGGGCTTATAGAACTGATGTAGGAAAAAAGTATCTGAAACTTCCTGATGGGACCATCATACAGGAGCCTCCAGCATTGTATTCCGGAATTATAACTAAGGAGGATTGGAGCAAATTTGTACATATACGCACTACAGATCCGGATTTCTTGGTTATATATTGGTTAGTATATTAATTATTTATATATATATATATATATATATATATATATATTGACAACTAGATATCATTCATTAATGTATACTTATCTTTTTAAATAGAAAAGAGCAAAGCGAATAAAGAAAGAGCTTCTAATCAAAGTACCCTTATAGAGGAGGTTCTAGTGGATATCAAATTCTCGAAGAAAGATTGGTAACACACAATTAGTTTAATTTATTATGATTTAATGAATCTTTTAATTTCTGAGTTGATTAACAATTATTAAACTTAAATAGTTATTGCAAGAGGGAAAGATCCAACTCAACAATCCCTTGATTTTTGTCTTTGTGTAGTTAGAGCTTGACAAAACAAAGATGGTGACATTGTGGATCCCAAAACTAAGGAGGTCAAGGACAAAATTGTAAGTATTTCAAAATTCAAGTATTGCAATTTTAATTTTATGATTCTAGCAAGTTGGAATTTGTGTCTCATTATATACTTATGTTTGTGCATCGCCAAAGCATATCCCAATCTGTATCACAAGGAGAGTTAGCAGTTGTTACAGTGAACAAGATATCCTTGCTCGTGCATTGGGAAGGGAAGAGTATAAAGGGTCGTATAAGAGGTTATGGATATGACATTCCTCCTACCAGCTTGTGTTTGGGCCAAAGAGCCATAGCGGGGATGCGGGCAATGTAAAGTGATGGCGACGCAGTATGACCCGGCTATCCAAGAATGTTCTTTGTATTAATGGAAGAGAGACGGATGTATATATGCGACTCTTGGCACAATCCATTGGTGCACAATCCATTGTTGCACCATCCCCTCTTGCACCACCCCCTGCTGTACCTATATCACCTCTTTGCACCTCACACCTGCCCAAATTAGCGCATGCGAGATATTTGCACCATCCCCTTCAACACAGATATTTATTATTACTCGACTGTTTTTGTACATATGTATTTGATCAAACTATCATGTATATTTATTTTTCTTTATAATTGATTTAGGATAGCTGTGAATGTGAGCTATATATTGCAAACCCACATCGAAAGGTTGCGATGGGCATGTTATGTAACCAATTGAGTGCCACAATGCACAATTTACCCATGCTGAAAACCATTTGAGAGTTAGAGTAGACTATTCAATTGAAGTGCACCATTACTGTTCCAATTGTTAGTGCGGATATATTTCTTGTGGATCAAGCACTTAGTACTTTTGTGGCATGGCTTTGCACAACTTGTCGTTGTAAATGACAATATTTTTGTTAATAAGTTAATGACTCATTGTTATATATAATGTGTTCTAACTAACTAATTAATCATTTTTAAATATATCTGGTACCCCAATTGTCCGACCGTCTCCTTCTATTAAAGTATTCGACCTTCCCTTCCATCGACAATACCAAAGTGTCGACCATCTCCTTCTATTAAAGGAAAGGAAATACACCAGTCCAACATCTTGTTAAATCTCCCAATGATGAATTCGAGGAGTTCATCACTTATGTAATCACGTGACTACAAAAATGAGTGAAGATGACATTATTACCTTTAGGCCAGATGAAATTGTGGGAGTGGAGCAGGCTATGATTGTCAATGTTGAGGATCTGAAAATTTGTATATGACATGGAATGGGCCCTTTGTGGTTGTTATTAGAGTATATATGAGGTATGTATTAAATTATTTGTACACAATAGTTGTATATATTAGAGTATATATTAGAGTATATATGAGGATCGAAAGTTGTATATATATTATTTATAGGTTTTTGTACAATGAGTTTACGGTCCCGCCATAGCGGACACAAAAGTTTTTGTTCTTGTGCCCGAGTGTATCGTTGTGTGGGATCAAGGTAAACCAGAGGATATTATGGCTAGGAAGAGTCAAATTGAAAGTTATGTCCTTTCACGCTTCAGGGATGTCCACCATTTTGATCACGAATCTTTATTTTTGGCACCACTCAATATAGGGTGAGAAATTTAGTCTTCAATCACTTGGTTATTTATTTTGAGGATTGTATTATAGTGTAAATGTGTACTCATTCGTGATTCATTTACTTGCAGGCAACATTGGGTACTCTTTGCAATAAACCCTAAGAGAAATGCTGTCTACTATCTGGATTCACTTCAAGGCCATTACAAAGTCTACGTAGACTTCGTACAGATAGTTGACAGGTGTGTATGTGTAACCCTCTCATTTTGTATAATTTAATATATGTATTTTGTTTAACTTAGTTATATATATGTATGACGTTACAGTGTTTTGAGACAATACTGGGGATACTCTACTAGTAAAACAAAATGGATACCCATAACTGTAAGTTTTTTATCAATATTCTTATAATTTTAATTGAATTTTTGGTCATAAAAATGTGACAATTAATTAACTAATCTTTTGCTTTGTAGTGTCCTAAACAACCAAATAATAATGATTGTGGGTACTACACTATATGAGGTATATGAGAGAGATTATCACTCACGTGAGTAGTAATCCCAATCAAGGTAACAACTTAGATTTCTTTTTTATATTGATATTATAATACTTACTCACATTTAATAACCATTTTAATTCTAATTTTATTTCATTTTATTTTTCAGTATTTTCCCCACTGTAATCACATCGGCAATACTACGATGAACAACTTACAACGATGAAGGGGGGAGTGGTGCCGTTTTGTTTCTAGCTTTTTGTAGCAAGTTTTGAGTTTCATAATGTTAGTTAGTTATTATATATGTTGTATATATGATTTGGATATATATTTTGTTGTAAGTACTTCTTAGAATGATATTGGATTGGAATATATGATGAATTTTGTTGACTGAATTTTGTTGGAATGATATTGGATTGGAATGATATTTGATGAATTTTGTTGGAAGGAATGAATTTATAGGTTGTAATTAAAATGGAGAATAAACAAAAAATAAAAAATATTTAAAAAAATTCGAGTCAATAGGTAGCGTTTTATAGTGAAAGCGCTAGAAATGAAAATTAAAAATTCATTCAATACCTAGCGTTTTATAGAAAAACGCTAGCTATTGACAAAATGCACTAGAGGATCCCTAGCGTTTTATAGAAAACGCTAGGTATGGACAAAATGCACTAGAGGATCCCTAGCGTTTTAAAGAAAATGCTAGGAATTGTAAAAAGGCGCTAGAGGATCCCTAGCGTTTCTGAAAACACTAGGAATTGTAAAAGGCGCTAGAGGATCCCTGGCGTTTCTGACGCTAGGAATTGTAAAAAGCGTTGGGTCAATGGCTAGCGTTTTTACAAAGCGCTACGTATGTCCAAAAACTTTGGGTCAATGGCTAGCGTTTTTAAAAAACGCTACTAATGGGGGGTGTACGCGTCCAGTAGCGCCGACTTCTCTAGCGTTTTAAAAGCGCTACCAATGCCCAAAAAAAACGCTGCAAATGCTTAAATCTGTTGTAGTGATATATCCTTAGCTCAAACGCGCCATTTTCTGCATGCATTATTATTTTTCTCTTTCATATCATGACAAATAAACAAAAATCCAAAAATGCATCGCATGTACCCCTTTTCCCTTTTTCATGGCATAAAAAATAAGCACTTGAACGTTTCATAGGTAAATGAAATGCCTTGCCATAAACTATCCTATAGGGAGACATTCCTAATGGTGTCTTAAATGCTGTCCTATATGCCCACAATGCTTCACCACGCGATCAACAATCGGGCGAAACAAGTTCCCAACGTCAACACGTTGAAATTAATTTAGAAGATTTGCCATCGGATCCGGGAAAGCGGATTAAAATATCCGCATATCATCCTAATGATCGAGAGAGGGTACGAAGAGCATATTTATATGGCTTGTCTTAGTCCAATCAACTTGTTCTCTCGTTTTGATAAGGAAAAACTTGTTGAACTTGCAAAGTTTTATCCACATGAATTCTCTTCGGCTAATTTGGTGAAGCTGGATAATGAACTTGGGAGTTACATCATTGATATGCCTAGGAATGTTGAATTTGCATCTTTGAAAGGAATTGGTGATCTATCAGAGAAGTTGGTTGAAAACGGAAGACATATTGTTTATCCACATGTTTATCTTTTGTTGAAGTTAGCAATGATTTTGCCTGTAGCCTAAACAACCGTTGAAAGAGCCTTTTCTGCTATGAAGATTGTGAAGACTATAGATTGCGTAATCAACTGAGTGATGAATGGATAAATGATAGTCTAGTTACTTATATTGAGAAAGAAGTGTTCATTGGTGTTGACATTGAGTTGATCATCCAAAGGTTTCAAAGCATGAAGTCGCGTAGGGGACAATTATAAATATGTAAGTGTTTTTTTGACTAGCTTTATGATTTGAACAATTATCTTTCCTTTTATTTACAGTAATACAAAATTTTATTTGCTTATTAAATTAGTCTGACCACTCTAGGCCAGGGTCCTAGATACACCACTGACGGCTGAGACTTCTCTAATTTCATGTACCCCTGATGGTTTCTTTTGGGCACTCACCCTCTCAGTAGGCCAACTAGAGCTATTGGATGCAATTCTCTCAATCAATTCACATGCTTCATTATATGACATATTTAACAACCCCCAGAAGATGCATCAAGCATTATTCTGGTTTGAGGTTCTAAACCATTATAGAATGTTTCCATTTGAATAATAACAGGTAAACCGTGATAGGATATTTTCTCAAAAGTTCCTTCCATCTTTCCCTTGCTTAAAATAATGATTCAAATTCTTTTTGTCTAAAAGATGTAATATCAGTTCTCATTCTGGCATTTTTAATAGGTGGGAAATATTTACCTAAAAACTTTTCAGCCATTTCATTCCATGAATGGATAGAGTTTGGCTCTAAAGCATTTAACCAAGCCTTAGCTCTATCTTTCAAAGAATAGGGAAACAACCTTAGTCTAAATGCATATTCACTAACACCAGGAATGATAAAGTTACTACATACTTCTAGAAATTGTTTTAAATGCAAATGAGGATCTTCATGAGGAAGTCCTCCAAATTGACCAATAGTTTGAAGCATTTGAAACATCATAGGCTTAAATTCAAAATATACAATATCATAGTCCCTCATTAGTCTATCTCTATCATTAATCATAACTATTGAATCCATGTGATGAATTGCTCTCTGTGACTTTCTTCAGAATCTTGATGTGAGCCAGGACCTCCTCTTACTGAGTCTGGTCTTGAGCCTTGTCCTTCACTGTGAGACATTGTGCAGACTTGATTTCTTTGCTTCTGGAGTCTTAGCAATCTCATATATCTGCTTTCTATCTCTAGATCTAAATTGAATTCTGGTGTTCTGGTCCTGTGCATATGCTAAAACACCATGTGCTCCTACAAACCAGAAACTAAAATACTAAATTACAATATATCTAAACTTCACAAATTAATTACAATACCTGGCAACGGTGCCAAAAACTTGGTGTGTGAAAAAGGTGTCCAAGTATACACAGTCACTAATCAAGTGTTCAGTGCAGTATGTGATGCAGGTGCACTGAATGCTGTTGCAATTCCAATGTGCATTTCAGTCACAGTCTTCAGAGTTTCATTACAAGCTCTTATGTCTAAGATGCTAAATAAGTTCACTATTGTCTTTTAAGTACTCACAGTGTCACCCTATGGACTATGCTATCCTATGTCTAGGACTTAACATGATTTTAATAAAGTTTCCTTTATTTAAAACACTCACCCATATTAGTTCTTGAGTTCTTAATTTTAAACCATATCCTTTTACAAATATACTTATTCTATGTGATCAATCTCAAAATAAGTGTTGAAAGAATTATTAAGCAAGAACTAAAGTGCACACATATCATACATACACAAAACTTACTTTAAAGATCATTAAATGGTTAGAACATTCCAACTAAGAGAGATTTAGCTCATGATAGACTTTGCAAGGCATATATAGACTGAATAAATCATGTTTATATAATTGAAATCACAAAGGAGAAAGCAATGAGATAGAAATTACACAAGTTGAAGCTCTTTGCATGAATTCTCCTAGCAATGCAGTGCAATGACTACTCAACACTTAGTAAAATACTACAAATTGAAGTAAAGGAAGGTGTGTCAATTCCTTCCTTTCCTTGTTACAAAATAGAAACTAACCATGTCTATTGAAATTTGAATCTAACTTATGGATTGTGATATATTTCCAAGTGATGGACGAGGGTCTTTATATTGTCTTCATAAAGGTGCAACCTTCCTTGGAGATGAAGTAAACTTGAGGTGTAAACATGGTTAAATTCAGAAGTTGTCTCATAGAAAGTTGAAGCACACACTCAAGTGTAGAGGGAGGTCCAATGAGAGATGAGCAAGTGTCCATAAGTGAGTGAGTCTTCAAAGCTATGTTTATATTGTGGGCGCCAAAATGTGCAAATTGCACTTGCCTTTATGACTAAGCATGATGTCAACAAAGAAAAGTGGTAGTGCAAGTGGATGGTCCAAGCACTTCTATGTAGATGAATTCCAGTGCATTGCAGTGCAGGTGCATTGTGAAAAACTAGTGCAGGAGCATCCTGTTAGGCTGCACTGAACAAACTCATCAAACATACCACAATATATCCAAAATTGCCTAATAACAACTTTAACTATATCAAACACTCAAGTATTGACATATTACATAAACTACTATATTAATTCATTATCTTTGCTTGAAAGAGAGCAATTTTTTAGGTTTAAATGTATGAATAACTCTAGATAAAATAGAGTTATCAGTAATGCCTATATGTCTGCAAGTTGGTCTTCTGTTGTGCAATACTCGAGTTGAATGCTTAGTTATCTCTACTTCTCTGATGAAGTGATATTTGATTGCAATATGTTTTGTTCGGCGATGATGAATCAGATTCTTTGCCATTGCTATAGCTGACTCGTTGTCACAATAGATTGTGGTTGCGCGATCTTGTTATTCACCCATGTCTTCAAGTATTCTCCGAAGCCATATAGCCTGACTTGTTGCTTCAGCTCCTACCACGTACTCAACCTCTCCTATTGATTGTGCAACAGTTGCTTGCTTTTTAGATGCCCATGAGAAAAATCCCGATGCCAGCGAGAAGACATAACCCGATGTACTTTTTATGTCGTCAATAGAACCTGCCCAATCACTGTCGGTGTAGCCAAGAAATCTTGAGTTGGTCGTCGTTCTGTACCATATACCAAACTCCTTTGTTCCTTGGAGGTATCTTAAAATTCTTTTTCCTGCTCCATAGTGAATTTGACTTTGCTTCTACATGAATCTTGATAGTAGGCTAGTAGCATACATGATGTCTGGTCGTGTTGATGTGTGCCTATAGCCCCCATCATGAGACCTATCACTAGAGGAAAGCTCAAGGCAATGAACAACAAGTTTAGAGTCTTCATTCATGGAAGGATCTTCCTCATTCAAAAGGAATATACTTTAGTGTGTCCACCTTGATAATTGACAAGGACACACTAAAGGTGACCAATGATACCTTAGAGAATTTTTAGAATACCCAAACTTTAGTGTTATCTATTTCTTTATATTTGCTTTCCAATACATTTAGTACTTCATTTTTAATTGTAATGTTTTGAGCCTCGTTGGCCATCTAGAATAGGCCAAGGCTTTTAATTACTTTGATGTGGCCATGGGCCTTATTTTATTTTTCTTTAGTGGATTATATGTTGGGCTTAGGATCCATTAAACCCAACATATAAGTGCTTCTACATTCATTGTAAACCCTAGAACATCTATGTTGAATAAAATCACTTGTCTCATTTTAGCAAAGTTGAGAACCAAAATACGTAGAGTGTGGTGAGAACTAGTTCATACTTGTGAGGGTGAGGGTCATCTAGAATATTCACATTGGTTCTTGAGATGAGATCCATTGCTCACTTCCTTGAGGCTAGGAGACTTAGGGATAGTGTGATCTTATCACCTTTCCAAGAAATGTGTGGTGATCTTCAATCTCCAACACCATTTCCATCCCTTCCATATTTGCATTTTCATCCTTTCAAGTAAGTGTTGTTTCATTTATGTTGTGTTTTTGTTCATCTTGTTCTTCTGTTTTTGTGAGAAACAACTTATTTTGCCAATTTTCTAGAACCTAAACCTTAGAGATCATGTTAGATCTCATCAAGTGAGTATCAAAGCTAGTGAAATTTGGTCAATTTTTTTCTCTCACATTTCTAGGTTTTGGTTGTAGCTTCAAAGAGTGTTCTCTTTCAGCTTTCAGCAACAGTTTCTGTGTTTTTTTTCCAGCATTCACATTTTCATCGTTTCTGTCTGATTTTCGTTTTTGATTTTTAATCTGTTTGTTCTTGATTTGATGATTGCATCTTGTTGTTGTTCAATTTGCAACATATTGCGCACTCATTTCACTTCATTTGAGCAATATTTGATCAGATTCGAACTCCAAAACGAACCTATATTTTTGTTTCCAATTTCAATCTCGTTTCGGATTTTTGATTGTTTTTGCTGAAATTCGTTGCTAGCAATCACTTACTGCATTGATTTCGCACCTATTGCAAGTTGTTTCATGAATTTCGTGCAAATTGATGATTTCGTACCTAAACGCATATTTTCTCTAAATTCACGTTTTCAGTAAGTGCTTCCCTTTTGTGCAAATTGACGATTTATTCATGATCCTTGTAAAACTTCGTTCAATTTAGGCACAAATTTCGTTTGATTTGGTGCTGTTTTGAGTATTTTACAATTTGTTGAGTTTGAAGGTTAGAAGCTTCATCTTCAACCATAATTTTCAGAATTACTTTTTTGTAGAAGTGCTTTTTTGGTCTTAAAGGTTGCATAATCAGATTCCTTATGAAATTTTGAGTAAAATAGACACAAATTTTGTCTGGTTTGGTTGAGTATTCATTAAGATAAACCAGTTTTAAGAAATCATTGTTGTACTTGGTGTTGTTGATCCTGTCCTTGAATTTCTGCAGTTTGATCCAAAAGTGATGTTCAAATAGGTCCTTTTTCAGTGATTCAAAAGCCCAGTTGTAACGCCCCAAAAATAATTGGCGGATTATTTAATTAATTATGTAGGTATTATATTAGAATTTATTAATTGGAGTTTTATTTTATTAGGAGGTGTTTAAGTAATAAGGAAGTGGTGGAATTAATTGAAATGGGAGGTGTAAATAGCATTATGGGCTTTAATTGATGGGTGTGTGAAAGCAAGGAGAGGGGTGCAAGTAGGTTATGGATTGGGCCTAGGGTTTAATTAAAGAAAAGAAATAGAAATTGAGGGGAGAGGGTTTTGGCAGTGCAGTGAGAGGAAAGAAATAAGAGAAGGAAAGAAAGAAATTGGGAAGAAGAAAAGAAGGAAAACCTAGAGAGAGAGAGAGGAGCGTGACCGAGGGAGAGGAGAGAAGAAGCGAAGAGGGAGAGGTGGTGTGTGAGGCGCGGCGTGGGCAAAGGAAAGGAAGGGAAGGAAAGCTTCTTCTCACGTTTTCACAGAGAAGAAGACGACCACGATTGTGGAAAAAGAGGAAGGGAAGCGGCTTGCTCTTGTGATTTTCCTTGGAGTGGAATTCGAATTTCTAGCATTTCAAGGTATGGGGGCTCTTCTATACCAATAATAATTCTTAGGAATTGTGTTATGTGTAGGTTGGGTTGTAGATTATTAGAGTTGTGATGTTTGAGCGTGAATTCATTGGATTATGATTGTTTGAATTGTTGAATGGCTGAGTAATTAATCGTTTGTGTTAAACCCATGATTGTTGATGTGTTCTTAGCCTAATTGGAATGCCATGAGAATGTGATTGAATTATGCATGCTAAATGTTTGTGGAAATCCCCCAATTGAGTGGCAAGTGAAAATATGCTAGAGTATAATGATTGATGAGAAGCCCTATAAATTGTTCTTTGGAATGGTGTGGGCATATTTCGAGAATGTTGGGAATTGGGGTTGTTGAGGAGCTAAAATAATTGTGTGAGGTGTGTGGGGTGTATCGGCCTAGGCGCCATTTTGCTAGGGATCGTGCGCCTTGGCATGTGTCCGGCACAGGCGCCCTGAGGCGCCTTGTGCGTGTCTGTGTGTGTTCTGGTTGTGTCTCAGCAGGGCGCCAAAATGTGGCTGCCTGCGTGTGCTGTGTGCGCCTTGATTGTGCAATGTGTGTGCGTGTGTGTGTGTGTCACAGGTGCGGGCGCCAAATGTGGCGACCTAGTGCGCCCGGTTGAGTGGTTGTGCACGTGGGTGTGTGAGTGTGTTGCGGTGGGGCGCCAAAGTGGCTGCCAGAAGTGGCGCCAAGTGGCGCTAGTGTGGTTCCTAGGTGTATTGTGGTCCCTAGGGTGTTAGTTGGTCCAACTCTCGTGTGGTGAAGTGATTGTGAGCTAAAATATTAACGTGAGAGTATAAATTAAATTGTAACTAAGCGAAGTGTGAAAGCGGTGTGGGACTTCGGTCCAAAAAGCGATGAGACGCCCTCAAGGCTAATTTGTTGGTGAGATGGAGATGAGTTAATAACTGAAAAATGGTGAGCCTAATAAGTTGTGGCAATATGTGTGTTTGTGGTGCATTGACATAGAGTCTCATGATGCATATGCATAAAGCGATGTGTAGGCTTGGCTAAAGCGGCGTGGGACTCGGTCAAAGCGATGAGTGCCCTCAAGGCAAATAGTGGTGATGAAGGATCCTCATGCATGTTGCATACATGCATAAAAATCATACCATGTTAATGAATTTATTGATGATGTGTTGATAATGCGGTGAATTAGTAATGTTTGTTGCCTTGCCAATATGTAATGCCTATCCTATCTATTATTATTTGTATAAAAGACTCACCCTACTGCTTGTGTTGCTTCTTATGTCGGCAACTGCAGGTAATCGCAAGTGAAGGCATTCTTATGCCCTTTTGCTAGTAGTCGTGTCGTCACTCGATATGTAGCACCTGGGAAAGGCGTAGTATTACTTTTATTGCTAGTTTTATGTTTTTAGACTATTCGTGGTGATGTATTAAGTATGATTCTAGACTAATAATTTTCATTTGTGTTGGAGGTATTTTATTTTGGTGCTGTAAACTAAAACAGGTGTTTGTGGGCCCGTCCCTAAACTATCGTGCTATATATCGTGCTATTATTTTGTTGACTTCATGTCACTGGATTATAAGTTGGTTGTTTTTATAAGCGTTGAAATGTGACACTTTCTTTCGATGATTTAAATTTTGAAAACTCGATAATATATATTAAATAATACTTGATTAGAAAGGGGTGTTACATTAGTGGTATCGGAGTTGAAGTTTGAGTGCGTAAGGCCAAGTCGTCGATGTCGAGTCTAGTTGTCCTCGAGTCTTAGTACTCGTTCTAACCATGACTTGTGTTGCGGTGATTATTTGAATTGGCGGACGGTAGGATTGCTATTGTTGATACTAGCGGCGCTTATTGTTTTTTATTCTTTGCTATGTGTGTGTTTGCTCTGAGTACCTTGTGTAAGCTTGCTATGTTAGTTTTTCTGTTTAGCTACTACTTCTTACCATAGGTTGCGATATTTTAAATGTTAGGTGATAGTCTTACCAACATGTTGCATTTATTTAAGTAATTATAGTTAATGAGGTGATTGAATTTGGTTAATTAATCCACTTGATACATAGAACTAGATAAAGTTAGAGAAAATGCGTTGGTGTTCAAACTGCCATCTTTGCATGTCTATAGTGTCAGGTTGCATATGCTTCGATCATTAAGTTATAAAACTAGAGTTTAAATAGCGGGAACTCTTGATTTAATTATGGTGTGCTATCGAGAGAAGTAGTTTTCTCGCGTTACTATGATGTCGTGTTTGTTGACTCTCAAATCCCAAAAAGTTATGTGTTTAAAGGATGCTTGCATTTGCTTTACGTGTTTTCTCTAGGATGATAATTGATCGTAACCTCGTTTAAGTGCTCTTGTTCTTGTTGGATTTTGTAAGGGTGGGGTTACGACCTTATAATGGTATATATGAGGACTTGTATGCGGGGTTCGGGTATTGTAGGTTTTGGTATGCGAAAATGTTCTATTATATTAAGCTGTGATACTTATATGGACATTAATTCAAAGAATTTCACTCTAAGTGTTATACTACTAGTGTACTTTTTGACTATGGCTAGCCTTTGTTCGGGCCGGTTCTTGGAGTATTTTCAAGGACATCTCACGAGAGCCTCACAAATGTTACATTGTGAGCGATGCGGATATCCGAGAAATCCATAGTCAAATAGTTTACTATTTTATAACCCACGAATATATATATAAGGGCAATCAGTATGTTGTCATATTTTTAAAAAAAAAAAAATGTAGTTGTGAGTGATTGGGTGATTTGATGAGGATGTGGTGAGGGTGATCAATTGTTTGTTTTTCTTTGTCTTCTTTGTTTTCTCTTAATAAAAATCTGCTTTGTTTCACAACAAATGAGGTGCCATTTCCTCTTTGTTTATCCACACTTTTTTTCTGTGTCTCTTTTAAAATGAAAAGGGGTGTAACGTGGCTGTCTTTATAAATAAAATGGTGGGGTTTTACTCTTTGTCAGTGATTTTAAAAGGAGATGTTTTCCAAAATTTCCAATATATTGTTACCCGAATTTTAATGTGTTGCCCAAGATTTGAATGTGTTGTTTTCCAAATTTAAAGGCATTGTTACTAAAACTTGGAATGTGTTGTTACTAGGTTTTGAAGATGTTGTTACTTGAAAACTTAGAGGTGTTGTTACTCCAATTCTTGAATGAGATGTTCCCACTTTCAAAATGTGTTGTTTCCTTAATTTAAATGTGATATTTTTCTAAAGTGCAAAAGGTATTGGTACCCAAATCATTCAAATGTGTTGTCCCTTCAATTTAGATGTATTGTTACTCAAATTTAAATAAGATGAGAATGGGTTAGGTGTTGTCGTGATTGCATAATTAAAATCAAGGTTGCTATTTTTCCATAATCAAGTCATTTTTTTGTGAATTAAAAAATACATTTTCATGTTGTTAAAAATTTCTTTGTTTTTTTCTTTATTCTTTGTTGTTCATTTAAATGCGGTTGCTGTATTTTTTTTTATATATAAAAGGTGATGTTGCTGTATTTTGTTTATAAAAACCACTTTGTATTATTTACTGAAGCTAATGCCATGATTTTTTTAGCCGATGTCGCTATTTTTGTAAGGCTAGGTTCTTTGTCCTTTTTATATAAAATTAATAGTGCGGTTTACAAACAAGTAGGCTGCTGCTTTGTTTTCTTTCTTTCTTTATAATTAAAATGCGATTTACTTAAATGAAATGCAGTTGTTTTCTCAAGTTTAAGTGAGCTATTTCTTCAATTTAAGTGTGCGGTTCATCATATTTTAAAGTGCCGTTTTCTCTATCTTTCAAGTTGTTGTAGTCACAATAATTCTTCTTTGTTTTTATGTTGTGGCGTCCCATGTGTATAACTAATGATTAAAGATAATGGCGTGTTAATCGTGCTAAGTGACTAAATGATGATGTTGTGATTTAAATAAGAGGTTATGATGAAATTGAGAGATGTGGTAATAATGATCTTTTGAGAAGGTTACGTGTTGTGCATTGCGTAGATAAATTGGATGTTAGCGAGGGGTTGGGTAAAATGGTGTCGTCTTTAAAAGTTGGTTGTCTCTTTGTTTTCGTAAAAATTGTTGCCGTTTCTTAGTTTTAAAAATAGATGTTCTTTGTATTCTCAACTTTATGTTCTTTGTTTCCCAAGATTTAGAAGTGCTATTTTCTTGAGCCAATAGGTGTTGTTTTCTTCAAATTTTAATGTCTTTGTTTACTAAGTAGAATGTTGTACAAACGTAAGAGCCAAGGAATACCAAATCATGCCTTTATTGGAAACTTTATGGGATGGCCATGTTAATTATTTTAAGGTGTTGTCATGTCTTTAATGCTTTGATTTCTATGAGAATGATTCTAAATGTCGAGTGTATTTTATGAATGTGCACTTCACTTTGTTTTATCCTATGTGCCTAATGGTCCTCAGCGTGCAATGCGTGAACTCTGATTTTATGATCTTGACTTGCAATAGTTGTGTCCTTCTAGGTGTAGTAGGAATTTATCTTGAACCGTATTTGAGTTTATGTCCATAATGAACCCTTGGTGGTGTCTCGATGCTAGATTGGGAGGAGATGGTAGTGAGGCGTAAAGATTAGAGTTTTGGTACAAAAGTAACGATGTAAGAGGAGCATGATGCGGATCAAATTAGGTATGAGAACTTAAGCTCAATATTGTTTTCATGGTTTTGGCGTCAAATTTTCGAGGGCGAAAATATTCTAAGTGGGGAGAGTTATAACGCCCCAAAAATAATTAGCGGATTATTTAATTAATTATGTAGGTATTATATTAGAATTTATTAATTGGAGTTTTATTTTATTAGGAGGTGTTTAAGTAATAAGGAAGTGGTGGAATTAATTGAAATGGGAGGTGTAAATAGCATTATGGGCTTTAATTGATGGGTGTGTGAAAGCAAGGAGAGGGTGCAAGTAGGTTATGGATTGGGCCTAGGGTTTAATTAAAGAAAAGAAATAGAAATTGAGGAGAGGGTTTTTAGCACAGAGTGAGAGGAAAGAAATAAGAGAAGGAAAGAAAGAAATTGGGGAAGAAGAAAAGAAGGAAAACCTAGAGAGAGAGAGGAGCGTGGACCGAGGGGAGAGAGAGAGAGAAGAAGCGAAGAGGGAGGTGGTGTGTGAGGCGCGGCGTGGGCAAAGGAAAGGAAGAAGGAAGGAAAGCTTCTTCTCACGTTTTTCTGCGAGAGAAGGACGACCACGTTTGTGGAAAGAGGAAGGAAGCGGCTTGCTCTTGTGATTTTCCTTGGAGTGGAATTCGAATTTCTAGCATTTCAAGGTATGGGGGCTCTTCTATACCAATAATAATTCTTAGGAATTGTGTTATGTGTAGGTTGGGTTGTAGATTATTAGAGTTGTGATGTTTGAGCGTGAATTCATTGGATTATGATTGTTTGAATTGTTGAATGGTGAGTAATTAATCGTTTGTGTTAAACCCATGATTGTTGATGTGTTCTTAGCCTAATTGGAATGCCATGAGAATGTGATTGAATTATGCATGCTAAATGTTTGTGGAAATCCCCCAATTGAGTGACAAGTGAAAATATGCTAGAGTATAATGATTGATGAGAAGCCACTATAAATTGTTCTTTGGAATGGTGTGGGCATATTCGAGAATGTTGGGGGTGGGGTTGTTGAGGAGCTAAAATAATTGTGTGAGGTGTGTGGGGTGTATCGGCCTAGGCGCCATTTTGCTAGGGATCGTGCGCCTTGGCATGTGCATGCAGCACAGCGCCACGAGGCGCCTTGTGCGCGTGTGTGTGTCTTTGGTTGTGTATGCGGCGGGCGCCAAAATGTGGCTGCCCCTGCGTGTGTGTGCGCCTTGATTGTGCAATGTGCAATGTGTGTGTGTGTGTGTGTGTCACGGGTGCAGCGCCAAATGTGGCGACCTAGTGCGCCCGGTTGAGGCTGGTGTGCACGTGGGTGTGTGAGTGTGTTGCGGTGGGGCGCCAAAGTGGCTGCCCAGTGGCGCCAAGTGGCGCTAGTGTGGTTCCTAGGTGTATTGTGGTCCCTAGGGTGTTAGTTGGTCCAACTCTCGTGTGGTGAAGTGATTGTGAGCTAAAATATTAGCGTGAGAGTATAAATTAAATTGTAACTAAGCGAAGTGTGAAAGCGGTGTGGGACTTCGGTCCAAAAAGCGATGAGGCGCCCTCAAGGCTAATTTGTTGGTGAGATGGAGATGAGTTAATAAGCGAAAAATGGTGAGCCTAATAAGTTGTGGCAATATGTGTGTTTGTGGTGCATTGACATAGAGTCTCATGATGCATATGCATAAAGCGATGTGTAGGCTTGACGCAAAGCGGCGTGGGACTCGGTCCAAAGCGATGAGTGCCCTCAAGGCAAATAGTGGTGATGAAGGATCCTCATGCATGTTGCATACATGCATAAAAATCATACCATGTTAATGAATTTATTGATGATGTGTTGATAATGCGGTGAATTAGTAATGTTTGTTGCCTTGCCAATATGTAATGCCTATCCTATCTATTATTATTTGTATAAAAGACTCACCCTCTTTGCTTGTGTTGCTTCTTATGTCGGCAGAAGCGCAGTAATCGCAAGTGAAGGCATTCTTATGCCCCTTTTGCTAGTAGTCGTGTCGACTCGATATGTAGCACGGGGAAGGCGTAGTATTACTTTTATTGCTAGTTTTATGTTTTTAGACTATTCGTGGTGATGTATTAAGTATGATTCTAGACTAATAATTTTCCATTTGTGTTGGAGGTATTTTATTTTGGTGTTTGTAAACTAAAGCAGGTGTTTGTGGGCGTCCCTAAACTATCGTGCTATATATCGTGCTATTATTTTGTTGACTTCATGTCCTTTGGATTATAAGTTGGTTGTTTTTATAAGCGTTGAAATGTGACACTTTCTTTCGATGATTTAAATTTTGAAAACTACGATAATATATATTAAATAATACTTGATTAGAAAGGGGTGTTACATTAGTGGTATCGTAGAGTGAAGTTTGGTGCCGTCGGCCAAGTCGTCGATTGTCGAGTCTAGTTGTCCTCGAGTCTTAGTACTCGTTCTAACCATGACTTGTGTTGCGGTGATTAGGTGAATTGGCGGACGGTAGGATTGCTATTGTTGATACTAGCGGCGCTTATTGTTTTATTCTTTGCTATGTGTGTGTTTGCTCACGAGTACCTTTGTGTAAGCTGCTATGTTAGTTTTTCTGTTTTTAGCTACTACTTCTTACCATAGGTTGCGATATTTTAAATGTTAGGTGATAGTCTTACCAACATGTTGCATTTATTTAAGTAATTATAGTTAATGAGGTGATTGAATTTGGTTAATTAATCCACTTGATACATAGAACTAGATAAAGTTAGAGAAAATGCGTTGGTGTTCAAACTGCCATCTTTGCATGTCTATAGTGTCAGGTTGCATATGCTTCGATCATTAAGTTATAAAACTAGAGTTTAAATAGCAGGAACTACTGATTTAATTATGGTGTGCTATCTGAAAGTAGTTTTCTCGCGTTACTATGATGTCGTGTTTGTTGACTCTCAAATCCCAAAAAGTTATGTGTTTAAAGGATGCTTGCATTTGCTTTACGTGTTTTCTCTAGGATGATAATTGATCGTAACCTCGTTTAAGTGCTCTTGTTCTTGTTGGATTTTGTAAGGGTGGGGTTCTGACCTTATAATGGTATATATGAGGGACTTGTATGCGGGGTTCGGGTATTGTAGGTTTTGGTATGCGAAAATGTTCTATTATATTAACTGTGATACTTATATGGACATTAATTCAAAGAATTTCACTCTAAGTGTTATACTACTAGTGTACTTTTTGACTATGGCTAGCCTTTGTTCGAGGCAGTTCTTGGTGTATTTTCAAGGACATCTCTCGAGAGCCTCACAAATGTTACATTGTGAGCGATGCCGGATATCGAGAAATCCCATAGTCAAATAGTTTACTATTTTATAACCCACGAATATATATATAAAGGGCAACTGTATGTTGTCATATTTTTAAAAAAAAAAAAAAAATGTAGTTGTGAGTGATTGGGTGATTTGATGAGGGATGTGGTGAGGGGTGATCAATTGTTTTTTTTCTTTGTCTTCTTTGTTTTCTCTTAATAAAAATACTGCTATTTCACAACAAATGAGGTGCCATTTCCTACTGTTTATCCACACTGTTTTCCTGTGTCTCTTTTAAAATGAAAAGGGGTGTAACGTGGCTGTCTTTATAAATAAAATGGTGGGGGTTTTACTACTGTTTGGTGATTTTAAAAAGGAGATGTTTTCCAAAATTTCCAATATATTGTTACCCGAATTTTAATGTGTTGCCCAAGATTTGAATGTGTTGTTTTCCAAATTTAAAGGCATTGTTACTAAAACTTGGAATGTGTTGTTACTAGGTTTTGAAGATGTTGTTACTTGAAAACTTAGAGGTGTTGTTACTCCAATTCTTGAATGAGATGTTCCCACTTTCAAAATGTGTTGTTTCCTTAATTTAAATGTGATATTTTTCTAAAGTGCAAAAGGTATTGGTACCCAAATCATTCAAATGTGTTGTCCCTTCAATTTAGATGTATTGTTACTCAAATTTAAATAAGATGAGAATGGGTTAGGTGTTGTCGTGATTGCATAATTAAAATCAAGGTTGCTATTTTTCCATAATCAAGTCATTGTTTTTGTGAATTAAAAGGGTACATTTTCATGTTGTTATTTCTGCTTTTTTTTTCTTTATTCTTTGTTGTTCATTTAAATGCGGTTGCTGTATTTTTTTTTTTATATATAAAAGGTGATGTTGCTGTATTTTGTTTATAAAAACCACTGTGACTGTTTTTACGAAGCTAATGCCGCAGGTTTTTTTTAAGCCGATGTCGCTATTTTTGTAAGGCTAGGTTGCTGTCCTTTTTATATAAAATTAATAGTGCGGTTTTACAAACAAGTAGCTGCTGCTGTTTTCTTTCTTTCTTTATAATTAAATGTGCGATTTACTTAAATGAAATGCGGTTGTTTTCTCAAGTTTAAGTGAGCTATTTCTTCAATTTAAGTGTGCGGTTCATCATATTTTAAAGTGCCGTTTTCTCTATCTTTCAAGTTGTTGTAGTCACAATAATTCTTTCTTTGTTTTTATGTTGTGGCGTCCCATGTGTATAACTAATGATTAAAGATAATGACGTGTTAATCGTGCTAAGTGACTAAATGATGATGTTGTGATTTAAATAAGAGGTTATGATGAAATTGAGAGATGTGGTAATAATGATCTTGAGAAGGTTACGTGTTGTGCATTGCGTAGATAAATTGGATGTTAGCGAGGGGTTGGGTAAAATGGTGTCGTCTTTAAAAGTTGGTTGTCTGCTGTTTTCGTAAAAATTGTTGCCGTTTGCCGTTTTAAAAATAGATGTTGCTGTATTCTCAACTTTATGTTGATGTTTCCCAAGATTTAGAAGTGCTATTTTCTTGAGCCAATAGGTGTTGTTTTCTTCAAATTTTAATGTCTTTGTTTACTAAGTAGAATGTTGTACAAGCGTAAGAGCCAAGGAATACCAAATCATGCCTTTATTGGAAACTTTATGGGATGGCCATGTTAATTATTTTAAGGTGTTGTCATGTCTTTAATGCTTTGATTTCTATGAGAATGATTCTAAATGTCGAGTGTATTTTATGAATGTGCACTTCACTTTGTTTTATCCTATGTGCCTAATGGTCCTCAGCGTGCAATGCGTGAACTCTGATTTTATGATCTTGACTTGCAATAGTTGTGTCCTTCTAGGTGTAGTAGGAATTTATCTTGAACCGTATTTCGAGTTTATGTCCATAATGAACCCTTGGTGGTGTCTCGATGCTAGATTGGGAGGAGATGGTAGTGAGGCGTAAAGATTAGAGTTTTGGTACAAAAGTAACGATGTAAGAGGGAGCATGATCTGGATCAAATTAGGTATGAGAACTTAAGCTCAATATTGTTTTCATGGTTTTGGCGTCAAATTTTCGAGGACGAAAATATTCTAAGTGGGGGAGAGTTGTAACGCCCCAAAAATAATTGGCGGATTATTTAATTAATTATGTAGATATTATATTAGAATTTATTAATTGGAGTTTTATTTTATTAGGAGGTGTTTAAGTAATAAGGAAGTGGTGGAATTAATTGAAATGGGAGGTGTAAATAGCATTATGGGCTTTAATTGATGGGTGTGTGAAAGCAAGGAGAGGGGTGCAAGTAGGTTATGGATTGGGCCTAGGGTTTAATTAAAGAAAAGAAATAGAAATTGAGGGAGAGGGTTTTCGGGTACAGAGTGAGAGGAAAGAAATAAGAGAAGGAAAGAAAGAAATTGGGGAAGAAGAAAAGAAGGAAAACCTAGAGAGAGAGAGAGGAGCGTGACCGAGGGAGAGGAGAGAAGAAGCGAAGAGGGAGAGGTGGTGTGTGAGGCGCGGCGTGGGCAAAGGAAAGGAAGGGAAGGAAAGCTTCTTCTCACGTTTTCTGCAGAGAAGGACAGCCACGGTTGTGGAAAGAGGAAGGGAAGCGGCTTGCTCTTGTGATTTTCCTTGGAGTGGAATTCGAATTTCTAGCATTTCAAGGTATGGGGGCTCTTCTATACCAATAATAATTCTTAGGAATTGTGTTATGTGTAGGTTGGGTTGTAGATTATTAGAGTTGTGATGTTTGAACGTGAATTCATTGGATTATGATTGTTTGAATTGTTGAATGGCTGAGTAATTAATCGTTTGTGTTAAACCCATGATTGTTGATGTGTTCTTAGCCTAATTGGAATGCCATGAGAATGTGATTGAATTATGCATGCTAAATGTTTGTGGAAATCCCCCAATTGAGTGGCAAGTGAAAATATGCTAGAGTATAATGATTGATGAGAAGCCCTATAAATTGTTCTTTGGAATGGTGTGGGCATATTACGAGAATGTTGGGGAATTGGGGTTGTTGAGAGCTAAAATAATTGTGTGAGGTGTGTGGGGTGTATCGGCCAGGCGCCATTTTGCTAGTGGATCGTGCGCTTGGCATGTGTGCCGCACAGCGCCCGAGGCGCCTTGTGCGTGTCTGTGTGTCTTTGGTTGTGTATCGAAGCAGGCGCAAAATGTGGCTGCCTGCGTGTGCAGGTGCGCCAGTTGTGCAATGTGTGTGCGTGTGTGTGTGTGTGTCAGGTGCGGCGCCAAATGTGGCGACCTAGTGCGCGGTTGGTTGAGTGGTTGTGCACGTGGGTGTGTGAGTGTGTTGCGGTGGGGCGCCAAAGTGGCTGCCGAAGTGGCGCCAAGTGGCGCTAGTGTGGTTCCTAGGTGTATTGTGGTCCCTAGGGTGTTAGTTGGTCCAACTCTCGTGTGGTGAAGTGATTGTGAGCTAAAATATTAACGTGAGAGTATAAATTAAATTGTAACTAAGCGAAGTGTGAAAGCGGTGTGGGACTTCGGTCCAAAAGCGATGAGACGCCCTCAAGGCTAATTTGTTGGTGAGATGGAGATGAGTTAATAAGCGAAAAATGGTGAGCCTAATAAGTTGTGGCAATATGTGTGTTTGTGGTGCATTGACATAGAGTCTCATGATGCATATGCATAAAGCGATGTGTAGGCTTCGCCAAAGCGACGTGGGACTCCGGTCCAAAGCGATGAGTGCCCTCAAGGCAAATAGTGGTGATGAAGGATCCTCATGCATGTTGCATACATGCATAAAAATCATACCATGTTAATGAATTTATTGATGATGTGTTGATAATGCGGTGAATTAGTAATGTTTGTTGCCTTGCCAATATGTAATGCCTATCCTATCTATTATTATTTGTATAAAAGACTCACCCTACTGCTTGTGTTGCTTCTTATGTCGGCAACTGCAGGTAATCGCAAGTGAAGGCATTCTTATGCCCTTTTGCTAGTAGTCGTGTCAGCTCTGATATGTAGCACCAGGGGAAGGGCGTAGTATTACTTTTATTGCTAGTTTTATGTTTTTAGACTATTCGTGGTGATGTATTAAGTATGATTCTAGACTAATAATTTTCCGCTGTGTTGGAGGTATTTTATTTTGGTGCTGTAAACTAAAACAGGTGTTTGTGGGCCCGTCCCTAAACTATCGTGCTATATATCGTGCTATTATTTTGTTGACTTCATGTCACTGGATTATAAGTTGGTTGTTTTTATAAGCGTTGAAATGTGACACTTTCTTTCGATGATTTAAATTTTGAAAACTCTGATAATATATATTAAATAATACTTGATTAGAAAGGGGTGTTACATTAGTGGTATCGGAAGTGAAGTTTGGTGCGTCCAGGCCAAGTCGCCCAAATGTCGAAGTCTAGTTGTCCCTCGAGTCTTAGTACTCGTTCTAACCATGACTTGTGTTGCGGTGATTATTGAATTGGCGCGACGGTAGGATTGCTATTGTTGATACTAAGCGCTTTGCTTATTGTTTTATTCTTTGCTATGTGTGTGTTTGCTCACGAGTACCTTGTGTAATCGCTATGTTAGTTTTCTGTTTAGCTACTACTTCTTACCATAGGTTGCGATATTTTAAATGTTAGGTGATAGTCTTACCAACATGTTGCATTTATTTAAGTAATTATAGTTAATGAGGTGATTGAATTTGGTTAATTAATCCACTTGATACATAGAACTAGATAAAGTTAGAGAAAATGCGTTGGTGTTCAAAGCGCCATCTTTGCATGTCTATAGTGTCGAGGTTGCATATGCTTCGATCATTAAGTTATAAAACTAGAGTTTAAATAGCGGGAACTCTTGATTTAATTATGGGTGTGCTATCGAAAGTAGTTTTCTCGCGTTACTATGATGTCGTGTTTGTTGACTCTCAAATCCCAAAAAGTTATGTGTTTAAAGGATGCTCATTCGCTTTACGTGTTTTCTCTAGGATGATAATTGATCGTAACCTCGTTTAAGTGCTCTTGTTCTTGTTGGATTTTGTAAGGGTGGGGTTCGACCTTATAATGGTATATATGAGGACTTGTATGTGGGGTTCGGGTATTGTAGGTTTTGGTATGCGAAAATGTTCTATTATATTAAGCTGTGATACTTATATGGACATTAATTCAAAGAATTTCACTCTAAGTGTTATACTACTAGTGTACTTTTTGACTATGGCTAGCCTTTGTTCAAAGGGCCATTGGTGTATTTTCAAGGACATCTCGAGAGAGCCTCACAAATGTTCTACATTGTGAGCGATGCATATATCGAGAAATCCCATAGTCAAATAGTTTACTATTTTATAACCCACGAATATATATATATATAAAGGGAAACTGTATGTTGTCATATTTTTTAAAAAAAAAAAATGTAGTTGTGAGTGATTGGGTGATTTGATGAGGGATGTGGTGAGGGGTGATCAATTGTTTGTTTTTGCGGTCTTGCTGTTTTCTCTTAATAAAAATACTGCTGTTTCACAACAAATGAGGTGCCATTTCCTACTGTTTATCCACACTGTTTTCCTGTGTCTCTTTTAAAATGAAAAGGGGTGTAACGTGGTTTGTCTTTATAAATAAAATGGTGGGGTTTTACTCTTTGTTTGGTGATTTTAAAAAGGATATGTTTTCCAAAATTTCCAATATATTGTTACCCGAATTTTAATGTGTTGCCCAAGATTTGAATGTGTTGTTTTCCAAATTTAAAGGCATTGTTACTAAAACTTGGAATGTGTTGTTACTAGGTTTTGAAGATGTTGTTACTTGAAAACTTAGAGGTGTTGTTACTCCAATTCTTGAATGAGATGTTCCCACTTTCAAAATGTGTTGTTTCCTTAATTTAAATGTGATATTTTTCTAAAGTGCAAAAGGTATTGGTACCCAAATCATTCAAATGTGTTGTCCCTTCAATTTAGATGTATTGTTACTCAAATTTAAATAAGATGAGAATGGGTTAGGTGTTGTCGTGATTGCATAATTAAAATCAAGGTTGCTATTTTTCCATAATCAAGTCATTGTTTTGTGAATTAAAAAAATTTCATTTTCATGTTGTTAATTTCTTTTTTTTTTTCTTTATTCTTTGTTGTTCATTTAAATGCGGTTGCTGTATTTTTTTATATATAAAAGGTGATGTTGCTGTATTTTGTTTATAAAAACCATTTGTGGATTGTTTTCTGAAGCTAATGCCGCTTTTTTTTAAGCCGATGTCGCTATTTTTGTAAGGCTAGGTTTCTTTGTCCTTTTATATAAAATTAATAGTGCGGTTTTACAAACAAGTAGCTATTCTTTGTTTTCTTTCTTTCTTTATAATTAAATGTGCGATTTACTTAAATGAAATGCGGCTGTTTTCTCAAGTTTAAGTGAGCTATTTCTTCAATTTAAGTGTGCGGTTCATCATATTTTAAAGTGTCGTTTTCTCTATCTTTCAAGTTGTTGTAGTCACAATAATTGCTGCTGTTTTTATGTTGTGGCGTCCCATGTGTATAACTAATGATTAAAGATAATGACGTGTTAATCGTGCTAAGTGACTAAATGATGATGTTGTGATTTAAATAAGAGGGTTATGATGAAATTGAGAGATGTGGTAATAATGATACTGAGAAGGTTACGTGTTGTGCATTGCGTAGATAAATTGGATGTTAGCGAGGGGGTTGGGTAAAATGGTGTCGTCTTTAAAAGTTGGTTGTCTGCTGTTTTCGTAAAAATTGTTGCCGTTTGCCGTTTTAAAAATAGATGTTGCTGTATTCTCAACTTTATGTTGATGTTTCCCAAGATTTAGAAGTGCTATTTTCTTGAGCCAATAGGTGTTGTTTTCTTCAAATTTTAATGTGCTGTTTACTAAGTAGAATGTTGTACAAACGTAAGAGCCAAGGAATACCAAATCATGCCTTTATTGGAAACTTTATGGGATGTCCATGTTAATTATTTTAAGGTGTTGTCATGTCTTTAATGCTTTGATTTCTATGAGAATGATTCTAAATGTCGAGTGTATTTTATGAATGTGCACTTCACTTTGTTTTATCCTATGTGCCTAATGGTCCTCGTGCAATCGTGAACTACGATTTTATGATCTTGACTTGCAATAGTTGTGTCCTTCTAGGTGTAGTAGGAATTTATCTTGAACCGTATTTCGAGTTTATGTCCATAATGAACCCTTGGTGGTGTCTCGATGCTAGATTGGGAGGAGATGGTAGTGAGGCGTAAAGATTAGAGTTTTGGTACAAAAGTAACGATGTAAGAGGAGCATGATGCGGATCAAATTAGGTATGAGAACTTAAGCTCAATATTGTTTTCATGGTTTTGGCGTCAAATTTTCGAGGACGAAAATATTCTAAGTGGGGGAGAGTTGTAACGCCCCAAAAATAATTGGCGGATTATTTAATTAATTATGTAGGTATTATATTAGAATTTATTAATTGGAGTTTTATTTTATTAGGAGGTGTTTAAGTAATAAGGAAGTGGTGGAATTAATTGAAATGGGAGGTGTAAATAGCATTATGGGCTTTAATTGATGGGTGTGTGAAAGCAAGGAGAGGGGTGCAAGTAGGTTATGGATTGGGCCTAGGGTTTAATTAAAGAAAAGAAATAGAAATTGAGGAGAGGGTTTTTGGCAGTGAGTGAGAGGAAAGAAAGAAATAAGAAGGAAAGAAAGAAATTGGGGAAGAAGAAAAGAAGGAAAACCTAGAGAGAGAGAGAGGAGCGTGACCGAGGGAGAGGAGAGAAGAAGCGAAGAGGGAGAGGTGGTGTGTGAGGCGCGGCGTGGGCAAAGGAAAGGAAGGGAAGGAAAGCTTCTTCTCACGTTTTCTGCAGAGAAGGACAGCCACGGTTGTGGAAAGAGGAAGGGAAGCGGCTTGCTCTTGTGATTTTCCTTGGAGTGGAATTCGAATTTCTAGCATTTCAAGGTATGGGGGCTCTTCTATACCAATAATAATTCTTAGGAATTGTGTTATGTGTAGGTTGGGTTGTAGATTATTAGAGTTGTGATGTTTGAACGTGAATTCATTGGATTATGATTGTTTGAATTGTTGAATGGCTGAGTAATTAATCGTTTGTGTTAAACCCATGATTGTTGATGTGTTCTTAGCCTAATTGGAATGCCATGAGAATGTGATTGAATTATGCATGCTAAATGTTTGTGGAAATCCCCCAATTGAGTGGCAAGTGAAAATATGCTAGAGTATAATGATTGATGAGAAGCCCTATAAATTGTTCGTTGGAATGGTGTGGGCATATTCTGAGAATGTTGGGGAATTGGGGTTGTTGAGGAGCTAAAATAATTGTGTGAGGTGTGTGGGGTGTATCGGCCTAGGCGCCATTTTTTGCTAGGGATCGTGCGCCTTGGAGATGATGCCGCACAGCGCCCTGAGGCGCCTTGTGCGTGTCTGTGTGTGCTGGTTGTGTCTGAGCAGGGCGCCAAAATGTGGCTGCCCTGCGTGTCTGTGTGCGCCCAGTTGTGCAATGTGTGTGCGTGTGTGTGTGTGTCCTGGGTGCAGGCGCCAAATGTGGCAACCTAGTGCGCGGTTGGTTGAGCCTGGTTGTGCACGTGGGTGTGTGAGTGTGTTGCGGTGGGGCGCCAAAGTGGCTGCCCCGTGGCGCCAAGTGGCGCCTAGTGTGGTTCCTAGGTGTATTGTGGTCCCTAGGGTGTTAGTTGGTCCAACTCTCGTGTGGTGAAGTGATTGTGAGCTAAAATATTAACGTGAGAGTATAAATTAAATTGTAACTAAGCGAAGTGTGAAAGCGGTGTGGGACTTCGGTCCAAAAAGCGATGAGACGCCCTCAAGGCTAATTTGTTGGTGAGATGGAGATGAGTTAATAACTGAAAAATGGTGAGCCTAATAAGTTGTGGCAATATGTGTGTTTGTGGTGCATTGACATAGAGTCTCATGATGCATATGCATAAAGCGATGTGTAGGCTTCGCCAAAGCGACGTGGGACTCGGTCCAAAGCGATGAGTGCCCTCAAGGCAAATAGTGGTGATGAAGGATCCTCATGCATGTTGCATACATGCATAAAAATCATACCATGTTAATGAATTTATTGATGATGTGTTGATAATGCGGTGAATTAGTAATGTTTGTTGCCTTGCCAATATGTAATGCCTATCCTATCTATTATTATTTGTATAAAAGACTCACCCTCATCGCTTGTGTTGCTTCTTATGTCTCAAGAATGCGCAGTAATCGCAAGTGAAGGCATTCTTATGCCCTTTTGCTAGTAGTCGTGTCAGCTCTGATATGTAGCACCAGGGGAAGGGCGTAGTATTACTTTTATTGCTAGTTTTATGTTTTTAGACTATTCGTGGTGATGTATTAAGTATGATTCTAGACTAATAATTTTCCGCTGTGTTGGAGGTATTTTATTTTGGTGCTGTAAACTAAAACAGGTGTTTGTGGGCCCGTCCCTAAACTATCGTGCTATTATTTTGTTGACTTCATGTCACTGGATTATAAGTTGGTTGTTTTTATAAGCGTTGAAATGTGACACTTTCTTTCGATGATTTAAATTTTGAAAACTCTGATAATATATATTAAATAATACTTGATTAGAAAGGGGGTGTTACACCGGTTGTTTGTCTCAAAATCTAGTATTATTTGGGACATTGAAAAAAAAGATACTGCGGGAAAAAATAGCAAAAGAATAGTAAAATCAAAAGGCAAAAAACCACATCACGGGAGCATTGAAAAATTTCCAAAAAATCCAAAAAAAATCCTATTGTTACTCAACATTTTTTGGATCATTGTGAAATTTTCTCAATATTTTTTGAGGATATATGGACCATTTTTCCCTTGGAGTCTTATTTGCTCACTTTGTTGTATTTTCTTTGGTGCATTGCTACCAATCTTTTTGAGTCTCTTTCATAGTTTAACTTTGTCTTTAAATACTCTAAAGTTGGTTTATCCCTTCTAATTTTTTCCTCATTCGTGTGTCTTAAAATAATTCTTAAGTTTGGTCATAGTAGTCTCTGTTTATTCTTGTTCCTCTTGGTGTTAGATCATACTTTCTTTGGGTTTTATAGTAACATCAACATCAAGGATTGGATATAAGCTTAGGGTTTCTTTTCAAGATCTAAAGGAGGATTAGAGTGGCTTGAGTGACCTACTTTTCATTTTGTGTGCCCAAAAAAAATCTTTGAGTGAGAGTATTTTCCTAAACACAAGTGGAGTGACATTTGGTGAGTCAAGCACACTTGTGAGGACTTTTGGTTACTGTTTTTTATACTAACATTTTCTTGTAGGTACACTTGTTCTACTTGAGGATGAGTTCTAATCCTTCCTCACCTAGAATCACGGCCATCTTAGGCCAAATGGAAGCTCTACGAAGAGAGCTTGAAAACATGAATGTGACTCAAAGGAAGATAATGAAGGATCAAAGGAGGTTGGTGGATTGAGTGGAGGCTTTGGAGAATATAACTCCAAAAAGAGAAGTTACCCCACCTAGGATGGATGTTACCCCACCTAGGAGGGATCTTAGAAGGCATAGAAGACATCTGACTCCACAATATTACAATGAGGAGGATGAGGATGGTCCAAGGTTGCATAGACATAGGTATAGGCATCATGGTGATGATGGTGGTAGGCCAAGGAGGGATAGAGATAGGGAGGAAGAGCATTGGAAAAATAAGAAAATAAAAATCCTTAGTTTTCAAGGTAAGAGTGAAAGTCCGGACTTGTGCTTGGATTGGGAGATTAAAGTTGAGCAAATCTTTACTTTCCATGAAGTTAGAGAAGAAAGGAAGGTTAAGCTTGCAACCCTAGAATTTGCGGATTATACCTTGCTTTGGTGGGACCAAGAGCAAAAACTTAGAGTGAGGTGTGGTCAAAGTCCTATTGAAGATTGAGCGGAGCTAAAGTCCTTACTGAGAAGAAGATATGTCCCATCTCACTACCAAAGAGACCTCCTCAACAAATTGCAAAGGCTCTACCAAGGATCCAAAACCATGGAGGAGTATTATAAAGAAATTGAAGTTGCCAAGATTAGAGCTAATCTTGTTAAAGAGGAGGAACAAGCAATGGCAAGGTTCCTTAATGGCTTGAAGTATGAGATCAAAGACCAAGTTGAGATGTACTCATACTTGGACATTCAAGAGATCTTGCATCATGCTTCCAAGTTGGAGGCACAATTTAAGAGGAAGGGCACCTCAAGGCCTTCCTCAAACATCAAGCACAATTCCTCTTCACATTGGAATGACAAGCCAAAAGGTTGATGAAGCATCTACCTCTAAAGTTGACAAAGTTAAAGCTATGGCCCTAGAGCCTAGAGGTAAGCCTACAATTCCTTCTCAAATATCAAGAGACAAACCTTCTTATACTACCTGTTTCAAATGTCAAGGAAAAGGACACATTGCTTCCCAATGCCCTAACAAGAGAAACATGGTCATAAAGAAAGGGATGGATTGTAGTAAAGTAAGTGAACATGAGAAAAGTGAGGCTTTGGCAAACTCTAGTAAAGAGGAGTCTCAAGATGAGTCTCATCATCAAGGTGACTTATTAATGGTTAGAAGACTCCTAGGAGCCAAACATAAGGACATGAATGAGTCCCAAAGATAAAACCTCTTTCACACTAGATGTTATGTCCAAAAGAACTTATGTAGCTTGATAATTGATGGTGGGTCTTGTGTTAATCTTTCTAGCACTAGACTAGTGCAAAAATTAAATCTCACCACCATCAATCATCCAAAACCTTATAAACTTCAATGGCTAAAAGATGAAAATGCAATTGTTGTCGACAAACAAGTGGTTGTTGCATTTTCCATCAATAAGTACGATGATGAGATTCTCTTTGATATGGTACCTATGGAAGCCGGGAACCTTTTACTAGGAAGGCCTTGACAATTTGATAGGAAAGTGAGTCATGATGGCTACACCAACAAGTACTCTTTTGTTTTCAATAATTTGCAAGTAGTTCTATCTCCTCTTAGTCGTCAAGAAGTTTTGAAGGGCCACAATCATTTTGAAAAAGAAAGTAGAGGAAGAAGAGAAAGAACTAAAAGGAAAAAAAGAATGTGGAGGCCAAAGCTTCATCTAGTGGCCGAGAGTACCTTAGGGTAGATGACAAAAATAAAAAAGTTTTGGCACATGCTAAAAGGGTTACCAACCTTTTCTCGAGGGAAACACAAGTGAGAAAGGTCTTGATGGCTAAACAACCCCTCTATGTTCTCTTCTTAAAAGAGGTGAGTTGTTTGACTAGTGAGACATTTCCCCTTGAATTACCAAAGGAAATTCTAGATCTTTTGCATGATTTTGAGGATGTCTTTCCTAAAGAGATTCCAAAGGGATTGCCACCTCTTAGAGGCGTTGAGTACCATATGGATTTAATTCCAGGTGCATCACTCCCTAATCGATCGGCTTATAAGACTAATCCTCAAGAGACACAAGAGATAGAGAGTCAAGTTTTCAAATTCTTGGAAAAAGGATGGGTGAGAGAAAGTCTTTCACCTTGTGCCATACTGGTCATCCTAGTACCAAAGAAGGATGGTACTTGGAGAGTGTGTACGGATTTACGTGCCATTAACAATATCACTATAAAATATGGACACCCCATTACTAGACTTGATGATTTGTTGGATGAGTTGAGTGGGGCTTGATTTTTCTCTAAAATTGACCTTAGGAGTGGTTATCACCAAATAAGGGTTAGAGAAGGGTTGAATGGAAGACAACTTTTAAAACTAAATTTGGTCTATATGAAGGGTGCAACAATATGTTATTTAAATATCAGCCTTGGCAGCTGCATGAAGTGCTGAGGAAGGTGTGTATGTCTCATGATGCGCTCCTTGATCATTTTCCTCACCAAAGGCTGAAAAGTACCTCGGGCATATCCAGTGAAAGAATGTGAAACTACAATAATACCCCTTCTTTTAAAAAAAAACTATTAAATATATTAGCGTTCTGCGCTAATCTAAACGTTTTAATAGCATGGTCTAGCAGTTTAGTCTCCATTCATTTAGTGAAGGGTTTAGCCTCATTTAGTGTACCGCCCAATAAAAGCCTGACGCCATCTGGTCAATACAAGAGAGAGACAAATATTATGCTAAAATACTTATGAAAATGCCACCAGCAAGGATCGAACCTACTTCCTAGAGCTAGCAATTACATCAGCTTAATTACCAAGAGGCTACAATCTTGCATTCATTCATAAAATTAGAAAGTGAATAAATGTACATGTTCTCCATATAATAATTATTATATTTATTCATATTTTTAATATTTTATAATAACATTTTTTTCCCACATCTCTTATATTAGAATTATAAATCATGAACAAACATTTGATAATTCTCGAATTTTCTTTTCTACATTTTAAAAGTAAAGTCAATTTAATTTAAAATAATTTTTTTACAAACAATTTCAATTGAGTTCTATGTGAAATCAAAATTACTTTTTAGTTATTTAATTTTGTTTATAAATAATTATTAATTTATATTTATCTATTTTAATTGTATTTTCCTCAAACACCTCCAAGATTCTTTCGCGACCTTCCCTGTTGTCTCTCTTTGGTTTTTTCGCTTTTGCGTCTCAGTTCATACGTTTGAGTTTCCATGTCTCTTTCATTACCCTCCCACCCGAGCTTTTTAGTCAAGCTTTGCCAATGGGCCCATCTCATAGCTTGTTGGACCCCACCATTAGTTGATGTTGTTAAAATCAAAGTGGTTGAGAGTTATCTGGAAATTACATCTCGCATGGGAGTTGGTGGTATGGGCCTTGAGTTGTGTCATATTGCTAAAGGTTTTACGGAGATTGTGTGTGAAGATGATTGCTTGGAACCATTCAACCTCTTCCCTGTTGTAAGCACACATGTCTTTCATTTTTACGCTTCAATTATCATCCAGATTTTGAAGGCTTTGTAGGCTGTAGCATCCAGGTATTATGAGTCTAGTCCCTATACTGAGGGATCGAAGTAGACATGCCGATTTCTTAGCTAAGGAAGATTCCCATTCGAAATTCAACTAGATCAAGGATCACCCACCGCCAGGTTTGGAAGTCCTCATTTTGACTGTTGAGAGATAAACTTGGAACTTAGTATTTTTTTTTTTGACAAAAACTTGGAACTTAGTGTTTGTTGTTTCTTTTTTTTTTTTTTTTTTTTTTTTTGACAAATTCTTTTATTTGTTTGATTACTTTGTAAACTGCCTAAAAAAAGAGACGCGATAGTAATTTTTTTTTGACGTGGATAGTAAACCATATTTAACAACTCATGTGTCCACATTTTTCAATGTATTGATGAAATTTGGTGCAATGTCGCGCTGTTTACTGTGAGCATCATTATTGTAATTGAAAATGAAAATTTAGATTATATTTAAAATAAGTTTAAAAATGGGTTTCACAATTCGTTTGTCAAAGAATAAAAGTTAGCACAAGTGCATCCATTTGAAAGAGAAAAGCAAACACGGAATACATCTACTCATCCAGCATCATAAATGGAATAACGTCACATTCCCAAATTACTATTTGACTGCATAAATTACTATTTGCTTGTTCTACTGACATCAAAATCCTCGTATATTTCTACTTAATTTAACTTAACCCATTACTACGCTATCATTCAATATATATAAAGTTATATGTTGTTGTAGAAATTAATATCTTTTAGATCAGATACAAATTTTAATTGATTATTTTACGTGATAGAAACATATTATTACAAAACATTTTCGATAAAAATGGATAGAACTTACTTTGATAATATGATGTTGTAACTTGTACCGAGTGACAAATACTGTTTTTAGTACTATCTATATCTCCTTGACATCAACAACTATAGTGGCTGTAGTTTAGTGGTAAGAATTCCACGTTGTGGCCGTGGAGACCTGGGCTCGAATCCCAGCAGCCACACTATATTTTTTAATATTCCATAATATTTAACATTAATAATTCATTAATTTGTACGTTAAACGTTGGTAGTAGTTTCGCTCATTATGCTATTGTTATAAAATTCAACTTTTTTTTACTCATTATAAAATTTAATTTTTTTTGACAACATTATAAAATTCAATTAGAAAGGTAATTATTGATGTAAGCAATTAAAATAATTTTATTCAGTCAAAAAAATCTTTATTATACCCTTATTACATCAAATGAAATAGAGTCACATATAAAAAGCAATTCAAATAATCTATGTGAAAGGTGATAATTATATGTCATTTTTAGGCTAAATGTCACTTTTTATTATCCCTTTTGTTTACCCCTCCGTTATCCGTTATTGATCTTGATCTTTGGTACGTTTGACATTTTATTTTTATCTCAAAACAACTGTTCTTTTAAAACTCATATAATTAACCACATTTTTCAAATATACCATTTATATTTATTGAGTCTTTTAGAGACTCAATACAACTATTAACTCTCTTATTTTGATATAAATTATCCCAAGACAATTACAAAAGGGGTATTTTAGTACTCAACTAATACAAATTAATTGTACATTAATTTGTGTATAATAAGTAAAAAGTACCAAAGATTAAGGAAAGAGGAGTAATAATTTCAAATAGAAGTTTTTTTTTTTGGAAAGATTCAAATAAAAGTTAATGGATTGATTATGTCATGATTGTTCAATGCACAGATACAAATATTAATCAACTCAAACAAAAATATCAAACCATTCCAAATCCAAAGCAAGTCGATAACTGCAAACAACCACTTTCGTTTGGATTTGTTTGGGTCATTTTTAGTTCAAACGAGCTGCTTAGTCTGGAGTTTTTTTCCTTCCTATAATCAAACCACACATATTATTATATATTACTAAAAAAATGTAAAACCTACTTAGCCTAATCACACTCACCTAGTCACACACAGATACTCAGACAGTCACACCTAAAATTGGAATTACAAACTAAAACTACAGTTCAATTTTGTTTTTAATTTAGTGTTACGACATATAATGTTGTAAGTTGTTGTTGTTGTTGTTGTTGCAGCTTTTGTATATTGAGTTTTTCACACCGCTTTTATTTTTAATAGACAAAATTACTATTGGGGTCCTTTAAGTTATTTAATTGTAGCGGATTGATCCTTTATAGTTCTTTTGTCCCAATTTTATCCGTGTGGTTTTCCCTTCTCAACAGAGGTTTTGCTACATCCAAAATTTGAACCCGAGAAATTGGGGTGGAATCTGAGCACAGTTACCGATCGGACGAACCCTCGTTAATAGCTTAGCTGTCAATTTATAGTCTTAATGGAGGAGAGAGAAACAAGAGAGAGAGAGGGCGCGAAAGGTCAGGGTTTGAAAAAAAACGCAGGGGAAGTGGAACAGACGTAGGGCACACCGGCCAGGTTTTGAGAAGTCACGCAGGAGGAAGAGGAACAGTCGAGGGTCACGTTGGAGGAAGAGGAAAGGACGAAGGCTGGCAGGTGGTAGAGAGGAAGAAAAAGAGGGTGGTTCTCAACAAAAACAAGATGGATATAGCGAGTTCTTGGAATGGAAATGTTGAAGGTACCGTTTCTTTCTACTTCTCTGACTTTCCAGATTCTCATGGTTCAAAGGAGATGCTTCGGGCCTTTGCTTTGTATGGGAAGGTAGTGGAGGTAGTCATTCCCCCAAAGAAGAACAAATGGGGAAAACGGTTTGGCTTTGCTCGGTTTGTTGAGGTTGATGACCCTGATCATTTCTTCGCGGTGAAACTGGACAATATAATCTTTGGTGCAGACAAAATCCATGTCAACATTCCACGGTTTGATCGTAATGTAACTATTGTTGGTGTGACGGGTAGCCTCACGCATCAGGTTGGTAACCAGAAGCCATTGTTGACAGCACGCAAGGTATGGATGCCGGTCTTGAGCGAGAACAAGGGTGGGGAACCGAAGGGTCACGGTGTGGTTGGGGAACTGAAGGGTCACGGAGTGGAAAAGCAAGCCGATGGTGTACCGAAGGGTGTGGACGGTCAGAGGATGAAGGGGAAGGTTGTCGAAGGGAAGGAGAGGAGGCCGGACAACGAAAACTTGAGGAGGCAAGAAGGCCACAGAGGTAGGAATTGGATAGGTCAACGGAGACCATGGCAACAAAGGCAGAATAACAAGTTCATTAATCATAGCCAGTATGACCAAAAAATTATGTATTTCCGAAAGAAGAATCTGAGCGAGGTATGGTATAACGCCTCTAAGGAAGAGTTGGATGGCTTGAAGAAGATGTATGTGGGGATTGTTAAACAACCGGGAAGCACTCATATGATCCAGGAGTGGTTTAATATGCAAGGGTTTTTCTCTATTAAGGTAACTCCTATGGGTGCAAATCGTGCTCTTCTTGAGGAGATGGAGGAAGGAATCATACAGGACCTAATTGAAAACGCCGAAGACTGGGTGCATGAGAAATTTGATGATATTAGAAAGTGGGATCCGTCAGATGTGGATAATGAGAGACTGATGTGGGTCCGCTGTCATGGTATTCCTGTTCATGCATGGAATAACGATTTTTTCTCGGTTTTGGCTCGCAAGTTTGGTACATTTATGGGTGTCGATGAGAATACTAGGAAGAAAAAATCCATGGATGTCGCTCGTATTGTGATTCGTACGGGAAGCTTGATGTGTGTAATATGGTTGTTGATGCCAACATCAATGAGTCAATGTTCAACATCAAGGTTCTAGAAGAATGGTGCGGACCAATGCACTGGGAAGGCTTAACTTCGGCTTATGATGAGGAGAAAGATGATGTTAGCGCAGGTAGTGACTCTGAGGATGAAGAGGAAGACCAACCTTTGTTTTATGTTGATCCATCACATGATGCTGTGACGGAGGGTGATGATGAGGCCATAGTTGAAAGGCTTATTGAGATAGAGAAGAGGAATTGTGGGGTGGAGGTAGATGGAATTTCTGGGAAAGACGTAAATGATCCCGAGGAAGTGGGAAATGTGGAATTAAATGAGGAGAATATCATGGTGGAAGAGGCAGGTGATGGCTTAGGGGAGGAGGACACTAATTTGTTGGAGACTAATGAGGGAGAAAAAAAGGAGGGAGCTAATAATATGGAGGAGGTTAATGCGGATGATAGAAACAAGGAGGATTTAAAGGAGAATGGGACACAACAATTGGAAGGTACAATAGTGGAGGGGAGAAATGAACTAGCAGCAACCAATCAAATTTCCTCATCAGCTGGCATGTTTTGCGCCACTGATACTACTGGGGTGGTGGCAGATGATTGTTTTTCAGAGACTCAGGCAGCAGTGAGTGACAACGAAAAAAAAGGGTTGGTAAATAGGCCCACTAAGATTCGGCCCAAGAAAGGTGGAGTAGGAGATGTGCTTGCTGGGCCTACACTCAGTAACTCTTTTGGGCCACTTTTGAGAAACAAGAAGAAAAGCTCCAAGGGCAAAGTGATGCTGAGAAACGTGAAAATGATAGTGAATTTGAGGTTAACCAAGGAGTGATTATTGGATTTGTAAATGAGGAGGCAAGGAACCTGATCCCGTCTATTAGTCTCTCAAATGGGTCGAAGGGGGGAGTCACAGCTGCATGTAGTTACTCGCAATCCCCCTGGTGCTAATGTCTCAATGTCGTTTAGCAGTGATATGAATGGTGCGTCTATTTGTGAAGTTTCGGTGGGTGATTCAGGTATCCAAATATGCAATGAAAGATTTTTAATTGATCATGAGGTGGCTCTCGCAAGTAAGATGTGGAGCTTTGCTAAAGAAAATTTGGGAGTTAAAGGTAAAAGCAGTGATGAGGAATATGCAGGCAGAATAAGATCATTGGAAGCTAGGGATCAGTCTACTAAAGGAAGGAAGGGGAAAAGCAATGGTTCTCAATGAAGATTGCAACATTTAACATGAGAGGGTGGGGGGCGCCACCAAAAGAAAGCGCCTGAGGAAATTGATTGTTAAAGAGAAGTTTGATCTATGCATGTTTCAAGAAACAAAAAGCTATGATTTATCGAAAAGGATGGTGAGCAGTGTTTGGGGTGACATTTTGATTGGATAAGTAAAAACGCAAATGGATTGTCAGGAGGGTTATTAAGCATTTGGAGATCAGAGATACTGGAGGTAATGTTTTCTTTTTCTGGAGAACACTTTATTGGTATGTGTGCGAAAATTCAGGGTAGCTATGTTTATTTGGTAAATGTTTATTCCGCATGTAATATGCCTGGTAAGAGGAGGCTGTGGGATAATTTGAGGTATCTAAAGGAAGGTTTTGAGGAAGGAGATTGGTGCATTGCGGGGGATTTTAATGTTGTTACATCTAGAGCTGAGAGGAGTTGTTGCTCATCTAGTTTTAAAAATTCGGAGGCCCGAGAATTCTTATCGTTTTTGGAGGACATGGAGGTAGTTGATGTACTCGTGTTGGGCAAGAAATTCACATGCTTTGGTGTTGATGGGAGGGCGAGTAGATTGGACATGATTTTGTTGACTGAGGGGTTGATTTCTAGATGGAATATCAGTGCACAATGGATAGGTGACAGAGAGATATCTGATCATTGCCCCATCTGCAAAGGATCCTCTAGCTCAATCTGAAGAGATGCAGAGTGATGCTCCTGCATCACATGCTTCTGCATCACAGCAGACAACAACAATGCATGATGAGGCAACAATCAAACTTGTTCTGGAACAAATGGCTCAACAGAAGAGAGATGCTTTGCACAACACACAAAAGTTCTTCAAGACACCTGCAGGAAGGCAATCTAAATTGACACCAAAGAGGAAGAACTCGATGATCGCCAAGATCGATGCACTGCGCGATCACCACAGTAAAACAGATTCCTCGCTAATACACTGAAGTAGGAGGTGCATCTCGCACCTCTGAAGAAACACCAAGCAAGCCACCCAAAGAGAAGAAGCAGAAGGTGAAACACACTCCTCCAAGCAGGCATAGCACCAGAATCAGGAGTGGAGCCAAGATATGAGTATCATTTACAAGTTTCCACATAAACTGCTATAACTTGTTTTGTTTCTATCTGAACTATTTCCCTGGCTGTATTTAATCCCTCTCCCCTATTTTGAACAAAATATGGTTTGTATTTTCTGAACAAATTAGCTGTGTGGGCAATGCTACCCCTTAAGTTTGGGGGGGGGGGATTTATCTTGCATGTTATGTTTAAATATGTTTGTTTTTTATCTAGTATGTTGTGTGTTTAAATATGTTTTATATAGTAAATATATATGTTTTAAAGTAGTTTATAGTTTGTTTAAATATTAGATGTACTTAACAAAGTAGTATCTAAATATTTTAGTAGAAAAGATCAGTTTTTCAAAAATATGGTGAAAGCCCTATGGATGGATTTTCAATGATGAAAAAGAGAAAAATAAGCCTTATTTCTTAGAAAAACCAAAATTATTTTTACTTCAACACTTCAAAACTGAGTTTGTGAAAAGAACATTGCTATTTAAAGAACATTGCTATTTAAAAAGTGTAAAGAGTAAACAATGTAGAAAAAAATATATACAAAAATGTGGACAAAGCCATATCCTGAATCTTTTGAAACTATACCTGTGTCTAAGTACATGAATGCATCTTGAGGTCAAAGACCTGTGCCATGCAGGAATAAATATATCTGGAGGATAGTTCAAAAACTGAACCTGTGCCAAAGTGCAAAGAAAAAATATATGCATCTGGAGGTTAAAGACCTGTGCCAAAGTGCATTTGCATCTGGAGGTCAGTGAGGAAGGTAATATGAGCTAGCAAAAGAAAAAAGCATCATCAGTGCAGAAGCATCAATGCAAATTGCACTGAAGAAAAGCAAAATGCAGAAAAAAATCAATGCACAAATCACTTCAAAGAAGTATTGCATCTGCACAAAAAGATCCACACAAAAAAAATAGAAAAATGCATTGGCTCAAAAGCTTTGAAAGATTCAAACAAGCCCTTTGATTATTAGAACTCCCCAACACTTGAGAAAATTTTGTGAGTCTAAACTCTCTTTTGAAAAATATTTTGGTGTGACCAAAGATGAACCAATCCTTTCAAAGGCTAGGAGGAAAGTTTTCACTTAGTCTTGGAACCAATCTCAACTCAGTGGGTTCACACACACACACAAAAGAGTTTGAATAGCTTTGGTAGTTTTGAAGAAATAAAGGCACAAGAAAGATTGTTGAGAAATGAAGTTCATAGGGAACTCCTCATGAACCAATCCTTTGGTGTTGATGGGAGGGCGAGTAGATTGGACATGATTTTGTTGACTGAGGGGTTGATTTCTAGATGGAATATCAGTGCACAATGGATAGGTGACAGAGAGATATCTGATCATTGCCCCGTTTGGTTGGTGTTTTCGACCCTTAATTGGGGACCTAAACCTTTTAGGTTCAATAATTGTTGGACTGAGCATGAGGATTTTTTGAACTTTGTTAAAGGTTGTTGGTCCTCTTTCCAGGTCGCAGGGAAGGCTTCTTTTGTGTTAAAGGAAAAATTGAAAATGTTGAAGGATAAATTGAAGGTTTGGATCCGTAAGGTGTTTGGCTATAAAGATTTGAAAATAGAGAATATAATTCGGGACTTGAACGAGGTGGACAAATTGGCAACGGAAGGAGGACGTGTTGATGATGCAAGAAGGAATATGTTGAATGAGGAGTTTTGGAAAGAGTTACATGCGAAAGAGAGCTTACTTGCGCAAAAGGCGAGAGTAAGATGGCTTGCTGAAGGTGATTCGAATAGTCGGTTCTTTCATGCCTGTATAAAAGGAAACCGGAGAAGAACGCAATTAGTGAAACTTATGGTGGATGGGGAATGGATAGAAGATGTGGGGGGAGTGAAAAGGGCGGTAAAAAACCATTTCGAAGAAAAATTCAAGGAGGAGGATTTAGGTAGGCCTACATTAGATGGGGTGAACTTCAATAAAATTTCTGGACCCGAGAATGAATTCCTGTTTGAACCATTTAGCTTGGAAGAAATCAAAGAAGTGGTTTGGGAATGTGATGGTAACAAGAGCTCGGGACCAGACGACTTTAATTTCAAATTCATCAAGGAATGTTGGGACATCATTGGAGTGGAAGTACTGAAGTTCTTCGAAGAATTCCACAAGTGCGCACGACTCCCCAAGGCGGTAAGTGCTTCTTTCATTGCACTTATTGATAACTCTATTTTATATAGAGTATTTCATATGTTTTAACTTAGTAATTGCTCTCTTTCAAGTAATAATAAAAGAGTTTATATAGTATTTAGTGTGATATATGATAACTTGAGTGATTTGAATGGTTATAGTTATTAATAGGCCATTTTGGATATATTGTGGTATGTTTGATGTTTTTGTTCTGTGCAGTCTCAATGCTTTCTGCATCAAATCTGCACTGATCCTGCATCAAATCTGCACTACTTGGGGAATGAGCAGCCAGCTTCATAGCATCCACTTGCAATTGCCGACCTCATGCTTAGTCTTCTGAAGCCATCCCACCTTGTATAGTAGGCGCCTACCATTCACACATAGCTATAGGCATAGCTTTGAAGAGTCACCATCATAGGGACACATGTTCATACACCATGGAACCGCCCTATGTACTAAGTCAAAGATTTCAACTTGGGATCAACCTCTGAAAAGCAACTACAGCTATGATCCACTCAAGATTACTTCAACATGAAGGAAGGAAACACCTCTCTTGAAGGCTATAAAAGGACCTCACATCTTCATTTGGAAATATATCACAATCCATAAGTTAGATCAAAATTTCAATATACATAGTTAGTTTCTATTTTATAAGAGGGAAAGGAAGGAATTGAGAAATCCTCCTTAACTCGATTTCATAGTGTTTGTATAGTGCTAAGGAGTAATGCTAGTGCATTGCTAGAAGATTTCATACAAAAGGCTTCAACATTTGTAACTTTTATCTTGTTGTTTCTCTTTTGCGATTTCTATTATATAAACATGGTCTATTCAGTTTATATATATCTTGCAATGTCTATTGTTAGCTAAACCTCTCTTAGTTGGAATGTTCTAATCATTTAATGAGCTTTTAAGTAAGTATGTTGCATGTATGTATGTTTGTACTTTAGTTCTTGCTTGATAATATTTTCAAAACTTATTTTGAACTTGATCACTTAGAATAAGTAGATTTGTAAGAGCAGACATGGCTTACAATTAAGAAATCAAGAACTAATATGGGTGAGTGTTTTACATAAAGAAAACTTTGTGAAAACCATGCTAAGTCCTAGAAATAGGATAGTATAGTCCATAGGATGAATTGTGGGTACAAGAGTGAATTCATTTTAGCAACTTGGATAATTGTTAGGAGGCAAGAAAGGCATTGACAACCCTTTCTTTATCGCAAAAGCAAGGATCATAGAGTTTGGTAGTGAAACTCAAGAAAGTGACTGAAAGGCACATAGCTAATGCAACAACATTCAGTGCAACTGCATCACATACTGCATCACACACTTAGAAGTAAATTACTCGATGAAGACATTCCAACTAGCTTTTCTCATTTGCATTATCAACACTCTTTACTTTTGCTTTCTTTCTAACTTAGTTGTGATCACTTAAACTCCAAAATTATTTTGTTACTTAGTTACTTTACACTTTATTACTTTATATTGATTTTAAAAGTGAGTTTTTCAATCTCTGTGGGTTCGATCTTTTTACTACTTGTTTTTGGACTGTGTATACTTGCACATTTGTGTTGTTATTTCCAAACACCAAGTTTTTTGGCGCCGTTGCCGGGGATTGAAGTAAATTCTTTTTAAAATTCTGATATATAGTAATTTAGTGTTGTATATAATTCTGGTATTTATAGTTTTTGTCAACAACAGTACATAGTACTTAGTATATGTACAGAACCAGAAACAGAACACCAGAATATAGCTTAGATCCAGAAATAGAAAGAAGATTCAGGAGATTGCTAAGACTCCAAAAGCAAAATCAACAAGTCTGCAACATGTCTTTCAGTGAAGAACAAAGCTCAAGGCCACACTCAGTGAGTGGAGGCCCCGGTTCCTGAGATGCCATGAAGAAGAAGTTCATAGAGAAAATCTCATCCACATGGATCACATAGGTATGATTAATGATAGAGATAGACCTATGAGGGATTATGCTCAGTTTGATCATCAAAACATGCAAACTAGCATAAATAGACCTCATATTGATGCCATGCATTTTGAATTTAAGCCTATGATGTTTCAAATGCTTCAAACTATTGGTCAATTTGGAGGATCTCCTCATGAAGATCCTTATTTGCATTTAAGGCAATTTTTAGAAGTATGTAGTAATTTTATTATACCTGGTGTTAGTGAAAATGCATTTAGATTAAGGTTATTTCCTTATTCTTTGAAAGATAGAGCTAAGGCTTGGCTAAATTCTTTAGAGCCTAACTCTATCCATTCATGGAATGAAATGGCTGAAAATTTTTTAGGAAAATATTTCCCACCTATCAAAAATGCCAAAGTTAAGAAATGATATTACATCTTTTAGACAAAAAAAGTTTGAATCTTTATTTGAAGCATGGGAAAGATGGAAGGAACTTTTGAGAAAATGTCCTCATCATGGTTTACCTGTTATTATTCAAATGGAAACATTTTATAATGGTTTAGAACCTCAAACTAGAATAATGCTTGATGCATCATCTGGTGGAGTGTTATTAAATCTATCATACAATGAAGCATGTGAATTAATTGATAGAATAGCAAACTAATAGCTCTAGTTGGCTCTCTTGAGAGAGGTAAGTGCCCAAAAGAAACCATCGTGGGTACATGAAATTAATGATATATCTCGCCTCTGTCTCAGCAAGTAGCCACTCTAGCTAATTTGATGAAAAATTCACTACGCAATGCTATCTTGCATCTAATGCAGTGCATCACAGCACAACATCAGTAGCTTGAAGTGAGAACAAGTACCTCCGTGCACAACTAGTTGTGTGTACTGTGGAGGAGGTCACTTGTATGAGGAGTGTTCTAGCAACCCTATCTCTGTAAATTATGTAGGTTATAATAGGAATAACAACCCTTATTCCAACACTTATAATCCTGGTTGGAAAGATCACCCAAATTTTAGATGGAGCAACAATAGTGCACCGCACCTAGAATCGCACCAACTACACAAACTACACCACCAGGATTCCCAGCTCAAAATAACCAAAGAAACTCTCAACCTACCACTGAGAATTCTCTAGAATCCATGCTCAAAGCATTCATAGGTGAATCTAGAACTGCTAGACAAACTCAAGATGCTTCCATTAAGAACTTAGAGAATCAAGTTGGTCAATTAGCCACAGCTCTGTATCAAAGGCCACAAGGTGCCTTACCTTCAAATACAGAAGCTAATCCTTCCCAAAAACAAGGAAAGGAACAGGTTAAGGCTATTTCATTGAGAAGTGGTAAGGATCTGGTAGAGTTAACTGAGAAGGAAAGTGTAGAAAAGGGATAAAAAGCCAAAAATCAAAAAGAAACCAATGCAGAAGCATCTAGTGCTCCTGCATCACAAGAAGTTCAAAGTCCAATACCAAAGTTAGTACCTGAATACCCTCCTCCTCCTTATCCTCAAAGACTGAAAAAAGCACATGAGGAAAATCAGTTTGGTAAATTCTTAGAGGTACTAAAACAATTACACATCAATGTTCCCTTAGTAGAAGCACTCCAACAAATGCCAAACTATGCAAAGTTTATGAAGGATGTGCTTACTAAGAGAAGAAGATTAGGAGAGTTTGAAACAGTTGCCATGACAGAAGATTGTAGTTTGCTTATGCAAAATAAGATTCCTAGGAAATTGAAGGATCCAGGTAGTTTTACAATTCCATTTTCTATAGGAAAATCCTATACTGGTAAAGCTTTATGTGATTTAGGTGCAAGCATCAACTTGATGCCTAAATCTATTTTTGACCAGTTAGAAATTGGAAATGCAAAACCAACCATCGTGACACTTCAATTAGCCGATGCATCAATAGCCTATCCTCGAAGGTATCATAGAAGACATCCTAGTCAAGGTAGATAAATTTGTATTCCCTGTAGATTTTGTTATCCTTGACTTTGATGCAGATAAGGAAGTGCCTATTATCCTAGGTAGACCATTCTTAGCAACTGGTAAAACCATAATTGATGTGCAGAAAGGTGAACTCACTATGAGAGTGAATGATCAAGAGATAAAATTCAATGTAATGAATGCTATGAAGTATCCTGCGAGAGGATACTGAGAAGAGTGTTCATCCTTATTCTCTCTAGATCAATTGGTAGAAAAACAATTTTACAAGCAGTATGATCACTTAGCCAATGCAGATGCATTAGATGCAGCTGCATTGCTAGATGATGAAATACTAGAAAAAGGAAATCTGCCAATAGAAAACTCTTGTAAGGAAGTATGGGCTAGGACTTATGAACCACTCAATCTTGAGGATCCAATTCTCAAGAAGAATTTACCCTCAATAGAACAACCTCCTAAGTTAGAATTGAAGATACTGCCTAAACACCTTAAGTATGCCTTCTTAGGAGCAAATGAAATTTTACTTGTTATCATTGCTTCTGATTTAACATCAAAACAGGAGAGTAATCTCATTAGTACTCTACAGAAGCATACTCAAGCAATAGGTTGGCAAATGTCTGATATCAAGGGAATTAGTCCTTCTATGTGCATGCATAAAATCATCTTGGAAGAAAATTCTAAGAATAACATAGAGAGTCAAAGAAGACTAAACCCTATTATGAAAGAGGTTGTGAAAAAAGAGATCATTAAGTTGCTAGATGCTAGCAAAATGTACTATGGTGCACAGGTGGTGAGAGACAAAACCACCACCCATTTTCAAAATCTCTAAAGGAAAAGAGGTAGTCAGGCTGACAAGACTCTTAAAACAAGCGCTTGATGGGAGGCAACCCATTGTTTTTAATTATTTTTGTGCAATTTTATGTTTTTAGTTGTTTTGCAGAAATGCAGGATACCAATGCAGCTGCATCAAGTGCACCTGCATTGCAGAAAAAAATTGCCCTGCATCAAAAATCTCAAGAAATTGAAGAATGAGATTAAGTGTGAGTCTTAAGGCTTCAGGATGATCAAAGGGAAGTTAAGCAAGATTAATGAAGTGTTAGTAGTCAAAGATGACACATGGCATGATGCATGCGCAACACGCAACACATAACGGCTACCTACAAACTCCACTTCCCCATCCCTGAAACATTAAAAGCCTTACTCTTGTTACCGTTACCCTTTCTTCGCAAATCTCACAAATTTCTCTCATTCGAAACACAATTACTCTTCACATTCTCATCTTCATTTTCTCAATCAAAAAACAAGCAAAGACCTAGAATTTGAACAATCAAGATGGTGAAGAAACAATCAGCACAGAAATCATCAAGCAAGCAGACCAAAACTCCCCAGAAAGAGAAGAAAGTCATGCATGCAGGATCATCATCAAGCAAGAAAGGCAAAACCAAAGAACCAGAATCCAGAACCAATGATAATGCTCATTTTTGGAAAATGCATCTATTACCCGAGAGAGGGTATGATTTGAAGAAGGCTAGCCCATCATTCATGTCAACAGTGGCCAATCTCAATTGGGATCACTTTGTGCTACCAAGAGGAGGCTACATTAAAGATTTGGTGAGGGAATTCTATGATGGTATCACACCACAAGAAGGAACAGAGCATTCCTACACTTCCATGGTGAGAGGTAAACTTGTACACTTTCATGCAAAGAAATTGAATGAACATTATATGCTGAAATATAATGGAGTTGAATTTGAGAACAAAGTGGCCAAAGCCTTTAAGAAAGAAATGGAAGAACTGAGAAGTAGGATTGCAATACCAGGGTCTGTTTGGGAAAAATTTACACCTAATGAAATCAAACTTAGAAGTAATTATTTGATTGATGCATTAGGAAATTGGCATTTGTTCATAGCCACATCAGTTCTGCCTACATCACACACATATTCAATGACCAAAGAGAGATTGATCTTGCTAGATACAATTCTCTCCGAGGGAAATATTGATATAGGTAGATTAGTTGCTAGAGAGATTCTTGCATGCTCAACAAAATCAAAGGGATTTCTGTTTTTCCCTTGTCTTATCACTGAACTATGCATGAAAGAAGGTGTTCAAATTGCTGCTAATGAACAAAGAAAATTCCCACCTGGTAATCTAAATGTTGAAATGAAAGAAAGATTGAGAAATGTGAAAGGAACTGCACCTGCAATGCAAGAGCATTACATGCAGAAGCAAGTTGCAGTCTGGAAGTTTTTGAATGACCAACATGATTGGCTTCAATTGGTTTTTGACAAGATATTTTATCTTGTGGGCCAAGTGAATGCCCCTGAATTTCCAAGTTGGGTACTGAAAGCTGAAGGAGAAGAAGAGGAAGAGAAAGAGGCTGAAGAAGAAGAAAAAGGAAAGGAGAAGGTAGAGGAACCTAGTACCAAGAAAAAGGTAACTAGGAAACAATCAAAAGGAAAGAAAAAGGTTGTGGTAGAACCTGTTGTTGAAGAAATGTATGATACAGATACTGAGGATGAGGAGTTAGAGAAAGAAATGGATAAAGAAATAGAGGAAGAAGAAGAAGAGACTGATGATGAAGTTGATGTAGAAGAGGAAGAGCATGCTAGGGGTGTGATTTTAGAAGAAATAGCTAGGCAAAAATATGTCAAAACCTCAGCATCAACCCAACAAGAAACCCCTCATACATCACCAAATATCAAAACACCTATCATCTCACCAAACCAAGAATCATCTTCCATCCCAAAATCACCATTACCCTCCCTCAATGATCCACCAGTCCTATCACCACCACAAACAACCCCTCCGCCACCCTCTCCAAGAAATGAACCTGAGAAAACACCTCACACAGAACAAACCATCTCTGAGCCTAGCCCTACCAGACCAGAAACTGAAACAGAACAACAAGTACCTTCTGACCCAAGCAACATTACTACTAATGTTATTTCTGCTCTTGAAAAAGAATTTGTGCAGGAAAGAGAAGAAGAAGGACTTGACAAACAAGACAAAGGAGAAGAATCATCTGCAAAGGAGACTCTAGCTCAATCTGAAGAGATGCAGAGTGATGCTCCTGCATCACATGTTGCTGCATCACAGCAGACAACAACAATGCATGATGAGGCAACAATCAAACTTGTTCTGGAACAAATGGCTCAACAGAAGAGAGATGCTTTGCACAACACACAGAAGTTCTTCAAGACACCTGCAGGAAGGCAATCTAAATTGACACCAAAGAGGAAGAAACTCGTCAGCCAAGATCGATGCACTGCGCATCGATCCACGTAAAAACAAACTCTTGCTAATACACCAGAAGTAGGAGGTGCATCTGCACCTACAGAAGAAACACCAAGCAAGCCACCCAAAGAGAAGAAGCAGAAGGTGAAACACACTCCTCCAAGCAGGCATACCACCAGAATCAGGAGTGGAGCCAAGAAATGAGTATCATTTACAAGTTTTCACATAAACTGCTATAACTTGTTTTGTTTCTATCTGAACTATTTCCCTGGCTGTATTTAATCCCTCTCCCCTATTTGGAACAAAATATGATTTGTATTTTCTGAACAAATTAGCAGTGTGGGCACTGCTACCCCTTAAGTTTGGGGGGGGGGGGGATTTATCTTGCATGTTATGTTTAAATATGTTTGTTTTTTATCTAGTATGTTGTGTGTTTAAATATATTTTATATAGTAAATATATATGTTTTAAAGTAGTTTATAGTTTGTTTAAATATTAGATGTACTTAACAAAGTAGTATCTAAATATTTTAGTAGAAAAGATCAGTTTTTCAAAAATATGGTGAAAACCCTATGGATGGAATTTCAATGATGAAAAAGAGAAAAATAAGGCTTATTTCTTAGAAAAACCAAAATTATTTTTACTTCAACACTTCAAAACTGAGTTTGTGAAAAGAACCTTGCTATTTAAAGATCAATCTGATGCAAGGGGAATTTTTGGTAAGCTTAGTTCAAAACAAAGCTTTACTAAAAAGATAGAAGAGCTTAAAGAATTAAGTTTGGGGGTGTTTTATGAAAACAAAGGCTGAATTTAAAAAGTGTAAAGAGTAAACAATGTAGAAAAAAATATATACAAAAATGTGGACAAAGCCATATCTTGAATCTTTTGAAACTATACCTGTGCCTAAGTACATGAATGCATCTGGAGGTCAAAGACCTGTGCCATGCAGGAATAAATGTATCTGGAGGATAGTTCAAAAACTGAACCTGTGCCAAAGTGCAAAGAAAAAATATATGCATCTGGAGGTCAAAGACCTGTGTCAAAGTGCATTTGCATCTGGAGGTCAGTTAGGAAGGTAATATGAGCTAGCAAAAGAAAAAAGCATCATCGGCAAGTGAAGCATCAATGCAAACCGCAGATCAAGAAAAAAAAAATGCGAGAAAAAATCAATGCACAAATCACTTCAAAGAAGTATTGCATCTGCACAAAAAGATCCACACAAAAAAATGGAAAAATGTATTGGCTCAAAAGGTTTGAAAGATTCAAACAAGCCCTTTGATTATTAGAACTCCCCAACACTTGAGAAAATTTTGTGAGTCTAAACTCTCTTTTGAAAAATATTTTGGTGTGACCAAAGATGAACCAATCCTTTCAAAGGCTAGGAGGAAAGTTTTCACTTAGTATTGGAACCAATCTCAACTCAGTGGGTTCACACACACACACAAAAGAGTTTGAATAGCTTTGGTAGTTTTGAAGAAATAAAGGCACAAGAAAGATTGTTGAGAAATGAAGTTCATAGGGAACTCCTCATGAACCAATCCTTTGGTGTTGATGGGAGGGCGAGTAGATTGGACATGAGTTTGTTGACTGAGGGGTTGATTTCTAGATGGAATATCAGTGCACAATGGATAGGTGACAGAGAGATATGTCGATCATTGCCCCGTTTGGTTGGTGTTTTCGACGACTTAATTGGGGACCTAAACCTTTTAGGTTCAATAATTGTTGGACTGAGCCTGAGGATTTTTTGAACTTTGTTAAAGGTTGTTGGTCCTCTTTCCAGGTCGCAGAGAAGGCTTCTTTTGTGTTAAAGGAAAAGTTGAAAATGTTGAAGGATAAATTGAAGGTTTGGAACCGTGAGGTGTTTGGCTATAAAGATTTGAAAATAGAGAATATAATTCGGGACTTGAACGAGGTGGAAAAATTGGCAACGGAAGGAGGAGGTGTTGATGATGCAAGAAGGAATATAAAGAGTTACATGCGAAAGAGAGCTTACTTGCGCAAAAGGCGAGAGTAAGATGGCTTGCTGAAGGTGATTCGAATAGTCGGTTCTTTCATGCCTGTATAAAAGGAAACCGGAGAAGAACGCAATTAGTGAAACTTATGGTGGATGGGGAATGGATAGAAGATGTGGGGGGAGTGAAAAGGGCGGTAAAAAACCATTTCGAAGAAAAATTCAAGGAGGAGGATTTAGGTAGGCCTACATTAGATGGGGTGAACTTCAATAAAATTTCTGGACCCGAGAATGAATTCCTGTTTGAACCATTTAGCTTGGAAGAAATCAAAGAAGTGGTTTGGGAATGTGATGGTAACAAGAGCTCGGGACCAGACGGCTTTAATTTCAAATTCATCAAGGAATGTTGGGACATCATTGGAGTGGAAGTACTGAAGTTCTTCGAAGAATTCCACAAGTGCGCACGACTCCCCAAGGCGGTAAGTGCGTCTTTCATTGCACTTATTGATAACTCTATTTTATATAGGGTATTTCATATGTTTTAACTTAGTAATTGCTCTCTTTCAAGTAATAATAAAAGAGTTTATATAGTATTTAGTGTGATATATGATAACTTGAGTGATTTGAATGGTTATAGTTATTAATAGGCCATTTTGGATATATTGTGGTATGTTTGAGGTTTTTGTTCAGTGCAGTCTCAATGCTTTCTGCATCAAATGCTCTTGCACTGATCCTGCATCAAATCTGCACTACTTGGTGAATGAGCAGCCAGCTTCATAAGCATCCACTTGCAATTGTCGACCTCATGCTTAGTCTTCTGAAGCCATCCCACCTTGTATAGTAGGCGCCTACCATTCACACATAGCTATAGGCATAGCTTTGAAGAGTCACCATCATAGGGACACATGTTCATACACCATGGAACCGCCCTATGTACTAAGTCAAAGATTTCAACTTGGGATCAACCTCTGAAAAGCAACTACAGCTATGATCCACTCAAGATTACTTCAACATGAAGGAAGGAAGCACCTCTCTTGAAGGCTATAAAAGGACCTCACATCTTCATTTGGAAATATATCACAATCCATAAGTTAGATCAAAATTTCAATATACATAGTTAGTTTCTATTTTATAAGAGGGAAAGGAAGGAATTGACAAATCCTCCTTAACTCGATTTCATAGTGTTTGTATAGTGCTAAGGAGTAATGCTAGTGCATTGCTAGAAGATTTCATACAAAGGGCTTCAACATTTGTAACTTTTATCTTGTTGTTTCTCTTTTGTGATTTCTATTATATAAACATGGTCTATTCAGTTTATATATATCTTGCAATGTCTATTGTTAGCTAAACCTCTCTTAGTTGGAATGTTCTAATCATTTAATGAGCTTTTAAGTAAGTATGTTGCATGTATGTATGTTTGTACTTTAGTTCTTGCTTGATAATCTTTTCAAAACTTATTTTGAACTTGATCACTTAGAATAAGTAGATTTGTAAGAGCAGACATGGCTTACAATTAAGAAATCAAGAACTAATATGGGTGAGTGTTTTACATAAAGAAAACTTTGTGAAAACCATGCTTAGTTCTAGAAATAGGATAGTATAGTCCATAGGATGAATTGAGGGTACTTAAAATACAAGAGTGAATTCATTTTAGCAACTTGGATAATTGTTAGGAGGCAAGAAAGGCATTGACAACCCTTTCTTTACTGCAAAAAGCTAGGATCATAAGAGCTGGTAGTGAAACTCTGAAGAAAAAGACTGAAAGGCACATAGCTAATGCAAAAGCATTCAGTGCAGCTGCATCACATACTGCATCACACACTTAGAAGTAAATTACCTGATGAAGACATTCCAACTAGCTTTTCTCATTTGCATTATCAACACTCTTTACTTTACTTTCTTTCTAACTTAGTTGTGATCACTTAAACTCCAAAATTATTTTGTTACTTAGTTACTTTACACTTTATTACTTTATATTGATTTTAAAAGTGAGTTTTTCAATCTCTGTGGGTTCGATCTTTTTACTACTTGTTTTTGGACTGTGTATACTTGCACATTTGTGTTTTTATTTCCAAACATCACTTATCCCAAAAAATAGTAACCCACAAGGGCTTGGGGAGTATAGGCCTATATCTCTCATTGGCTGTTTGTATAAGATGCTCGCGAAGGTCCTAGCGTGGAGATTGAAAAAGGTTTTAAAGGGGGTGATTTCGGATTGCCAAAGCACTTTTCTGGCCGGCAGAAATATCCTTGATGGAGTGGTTGTGGTTAATGAGCTTGTGGATATGGCAAAAAGAGGGAAGAAAAAATGTGTCGTTATGAAAGCAGATTTCGAAAAGGCTTATGACTCAGTGAGCTGGTCATACTTGGATTATATGTTGGGTAGATTGGGTTTTGGTGAGAAATGGAGGAAATGGATGAGGACTTGTGTTTCGTCTAATTCTATCTCGGTGCTAGTCAATGGTAGTCCCACGGAGGAGTTTATGGCACACAAAGGGTTGAAGAAAGGGGACCCGCTAGCGCCGTTCCTGTTTTTGATTGTGGCTGAAGGGTTAGCGGGTTTGGTAAGGAAAGGTGTAGAAACGAATCAACTTAATGGATTTAGTGTAAAAAACTCTTTGACGGTTGACTTATTGCAATTTGCCGATGATACAATTCTCTTCTGTGATGGGGGGGGGGGGGGAATAAGAGCATTTGGTGTTGGAAAGCGATTCTAAGGGTGAATTTTGCAAAAAGTAGTGTCGTCGGGTTGAATATCGACGAAAGAGTGATGGAGGGTATATCTCATTTTCTGGCTTGTAAAGAGGGAACGATTCCCTTCAAATTCTTGGGGGTTCAGGTCGGGGCAAACCCACGAAGAATGTGCACTTGGCAACCAATTATAGATTCCATGAGAGCAAGATTGAACAGTTGGAAGAGTAGACAATTATCCATAGGAGGTCGCGTGACACTCATCAATTCGGTACTTGCATCCCTTCCTTTGTATTTATTTTCATTTTATAGAGCTCCAAAAAAAGTCATTGCGGAAATCACAAAGCTACAAAGAAGGTTCCTATGGGGGGTGATTATGAAAACAACAAGATGGCTTGGGTTAAATGGGAAACAATATGCTTACCAAAAGACAAGGGGGGATTGGGCATAAAAAACTTGGAGTTGTTTAATGTGGCTTTATTAACAAAATGGCGTTGGAGATTGTTGAGTGAAGACCGTGATGTTATTTGGAAGAAAGTTTTGGTGGAAAAATACGGTTTAAAGGGGAGGTGGTCCGATATGGCGGAGAATAGAAGAGGGTGGGAGAAGAAATCATTATGGTGGAGGGATTTATGCTTACTAGGAATGGACAATAATATTCAAGAAGATTGGTTTGATCAATTAGTGAAAATTAAATTGGGGAATGGTAATATGGTGAGGTTTTGGAAGGATGCTTGGATAGGGCGGGATAGATTGGAGGATTTATATCTGAACTTATATAATTGTTGCAGGTCCAAGGAGGCTACGGTTGATAAATTCAGTGAATGGACGAACGATGGCTGGAGGTGGAAATGAGAGTGGACCGATGGCCTGCTGCAAAATAATGCAGGCCGATCGGTTTCTGCAGCAGAAATGTAGCAGCTGTTGCTGCCAGTTACACTGTCGCAGCGCGCGGATAAGTGGTCTTGGGCACCGGATGTGTTGGGGGGCTTCACGGTGAAAAAATGCTATGATTTTTTGCTGAATTTTTCTGCAGGAGGAGTGAGTATGCAGCAGTCCGATACACTTGCAGCGTGTAGGAAAATATGGAAATGTGACGTTCCATCCAAAATTCAAGTTTTCGCTTGGAGAGCAATTTTACAGCGGATAGCTACTAGGACTACATTGCACAGAAGAGGTATTATTCAATCACAAAATGATCAAAGTTGTGTGTTGTGTTTTCGGGGAGAGGAGACGGTGGATCATTTGTTTGTGTCTTGTGATGTTGCCAAGCGCATATGGGGAAGTGTTTTCAATTGGATGGGGTCCTCGGTTGGAGTCATAGAAACTATTGTTGCTCATTTTATGGAGTTTGGGAAGCTGGTGAAGGGCAAAAGGCAAAGAGGGGTTAAACATATTATTTGGATGGCGGTAATTTGGAACCTGTGGATGGCAAGAAACAAGGTAATTTTTAATGGTGAGGTGGCTTCCGTTCCAACAATTGTGGCGGGTATTAAAGATTTGGCGTCGAGTTGGTTCAAAGCAAGGAAGGGGAGGAATTGTAAGGTGTCTTGGGCGGATTGGTACAATTGCCCACTGGATTGTTTTTCTATGTTGTAACCCATGAATTTCATAGTAATGTTTAAAGTTAATTTTTTCACTTTTTAGGAGGGGGAGAAGCAATGGGTTAGGACATTTATCTCCCATTGTTGCACATTTTTCTTATATTGTGTGAGGTACTCTTTTTCCTCCCGGGGTCTTTTTCCCAAAGGGTTTTGGCTCCGGGAGGTTTTGAGGAGGCCCTCCCCCTTCCTATTGTAATGTTCGGACACGACTTGTGCTCCGGTTTCAATGAATCATTTGATTATTAAAAAAAAAAAAGCTTAGCTGTCAATTTAATAGAATTAACATTAACTAGTTATAGTTTTAACTTCGTATTTTTTTTATCAATAGTTTTATTTAACTTTGTATAAAATAACATGTTGTAACGATGTTCTATATTTCTGAAAAACATATAGAAAATTCCGAAATCTCTCTCCTTTTTATTTTTTTTTATTTTTTTATTTCAATGGTTTCTTGAATATTAACATTTATTCTATGGGTTTTTGTGTTTCTGGGTTTTATGAGTGTGAGAGACATGACACTACAAAAAAAACGAGATTTAGCGACGGAATTAGCGAGGGAAATTTTGTCCCTCGCAAAAAACTGACATTAGCGACGGAATTGCAGGTCCCTCGCTAATGGTCACATTAGCGAGGGAATTAGCGACGGAATTGGCACGTCCTGGCTGATTTGACAGCTGCAGACTGCTCTGACTATGCAGACTGACAGTTAGCGACGGAATTGGCACGTCCCTCGCTAATGTCCAATTATTTTTTGACCGAATACCCCATTATCTCACTCTTCTCTCACTCTTCTCTCATTCTTTCACAATACCCACTCCTCTCCTCTTCCTCTTCCTCTTCCTCTTCCTCTCTCTCTCTCACCTACAAACTCTAACCCACCACCACACAACCACCACCACCACCACCACCACTCACTCTTATTTTTCACTCACAACACCCTCATTCTTCTCTTCACAAATTTCTTACCCACACAACCACCACCACCACCACCACGCCCCCACCACACCACAACCACTCTCACTCCTCTCTCTCCTCAACCACACAACCACAACCTCTCTCTCTCACTCTCTTTCTTCCACACCACCACCACACCACCACAACCACATACCTCTTTCTCTCACTGTCTTTCTTCCACCACCACCACCACCCTCTTTCTCCCTTACTCTTCTCCTTCTTCTTCTTCTCCCACCACAACCACCACCCTCTTTCTCCCTTACTCTTCTCCTTCTTCTTCTTCTCTCTTTACACCACCACCACCACCACCACACCACCACCACCACCACCACCACACCACCACACCATCCAAACAACAATAATAATAATAATAATACTAATAACAGTAGTAATAATAATAATAATAATAATAATAATAATACTAATAATAATAATAATAATAAATTCAAATTGATAAGCGTGCCAATCAGACTGGGGTTGCGTGCTGTCAGCATTAGCGAGGGAATTAGCGAGGGACTGTCCCTCGCTAATTAGCGACGGAACACATTTCTCTCGCTAATTGCCACTAGCGAGGAGGGAATTAGCGACTGAACTGGTCCCTCGCTAATTCCCTCGCTAATGGCAATTAGCGACGGAATTGGGCATGTTAGCGACCGAAAATTCCCTCGCTAATGACCGTGTTTCTTGTAGTGTGAGGTGATACAGTGAAGAACACTTTTTTTTTGGTAAAAATAACTAAATATGACCCAATTAATGACAAATTAGCTAGGTAAATATAATGTCTACATGGACACTCTATAATTGCCACTCTCATGTTTTTTTTAGCCAGTAAAATTTAGGGTGAGGGGATGATGCATTAGTCCAAGGCAGGAAAGACCTCTCATATTTTGTATGTACAAGGAATAATATTGTATCTTGATTCTTAATCTAACATATTATATTAGTTAGCAAATCTAATGACCGACAAGATAAAGGAGTTTTTTATGATTGTAGAAAAAAGAAGCAAAAGCTTTTGGTTTTGACATTTTTTTTGGTCAAACTAGAAGTACACCCGTGCATACGTACGGGTCATATCGTGTTTTTTTCTACGAATGATTCAGAAATTAAAGTTGCATACTTAAAGTAAAGATTTACATAAAATGTTTCATTTTACGTGAAATACAAATGTTTGTTTACATAAAATGTTTATTTATAAAAAGTATTTACAAAGGAGAAATACAAAGTTATGTATAGGAATAAACTTTTTTTTTTCTCGTTTAGCCTTAAAAGCATAGTTATTTACAAAATATAGATACACTGATGTAAGTAAAATGAAAAATTAATTATACTAAAAATAGGTAATAAACAAATTAAATAATTATACTAAAAACAAAAAATATTTCCCGGTCAGGACACTTAAAAATAATGATATTATATTCAAAACGTACGGTATTTGAATTAATTCACAACACATATTATTTTTTCGTTAAGACCCGAAATATACTGAAACATTTCACAGATCAAAATATTCACTTATAAATTATAATGAAATTTGAGGAATTAATATGTTGTCAAAGACCATGATTCTATATAAAACCATGTAATTTTCCCCATAGGGACTCAAAAGTAAAATAATAGTCTCTTACTCAAAAAAAAAAGTCCATTTATATGAAATAAAGACATTCATGAAAATAAATATAAAAAACGATTATATCAGTAACTTGTTACATTTTCCCATAAGAAATCAAAAATAATGAAATTATACCAACAACTTGTAATGTTTACTCGTCAAAACTCAAAAGGGTGATGAAAAAAGATTTATTACAAAACAAAATATCCATTTATAATAGCAAAGATATTTTCCCATCCAATATTTTAGAAATGAGTAGTTTGGTATTTTTGGTATAAGATATAGAGAGAGAGTTGAGAAGCATAGGAGTGAGAGATAGGAGAAAAATGGGTTATAAATGTGAGATAAACAAAAAGTTAAAATATCATGTGAGAAAATGGAACTCAAAAAGAAAAAAATGAGATAAAAAAATTAAAAATACATTTGTTCTGACAAAGTAGTTTGGTATCTTTTGTAGTGGTTGAATTGATTAAATAAATAAATTAATTAAATAAGAGAAGTCAGTAGGTTGTAGAAGATAAATAGTAGGAGAGAGAGAGAAGATCAATAGTAGAATTGAGAGAGAGGAGAGAGAGAGAGAGAGAAGAAAGGAAATGAGAGAAATGAGATTGGTTTTAAAATATGAATTATCAAATTTGCCCTCAAAAAGCAAAACTTTAAAAGAACAATTTGGTAATTTGAAAGCCCTTTCTTTTCTTAATTTGTTAGCTGATTGATTGGTTTTGACCAGTAAGGTCTTAAAAATAAGGTAAGCTAACACAACAAGGAATTTTTTCATGTTTGTGCTTCAAAGAAATTTCTATGATGTCCATGTATGTGCTTTATAGAAATTTTTTCTTTAAAAACTCCACACCCTTTTGGTAAGCCATTTTATGCACCTAGTATGTGAGTCCAAGAAGGAAAATAATTTTTATCCAATTATAGGCTTAGATTTCAAGCAGTTTTAGAAGAATTTAGCCACCAAATTAAGTAAAACATGAAGGGGGTAACTATCGCCCCTTTTTAGTTATCATACTTTTTTTTTTCTTTCATTTTTATCCTCCTACAAATTTATATCTACGGGTGAAACTCCATCCGTAATAAAATTAATACAGAAATTTTTTTTTTTTAAAAAATTACCTCATTTCTCTCTATCCCAATACTTCAAAATTTCTGAGAAGATATTTTTCCCTACTAGGGTTTTGTGATGAGTGTTTCGGAGAGTTTCACAAGCTTTGTATTTGCCGGAAACTGTGAGAGCATCGCAGTGAAAGAAAAACCACCAGATCTGATGGTGCACCATCAGTAGAATCCAAAGCTATCCTTTCGAGATATGCTTACGAAAGGGCAACAAAAGGTACTAGGCAAGGCAAAAGTTAATTTGGTGGAGAAAGGATTGGTGAAGATAACATATGAAGGGGGAATAAGCTGCTGCCGAAAGTTTCCATCGATGAAACTTATTTCAAAGAGGTATGTCATCTGTGGAAGGAGGCCCTAGTGGTCAAGTTACTTGGAAAAACGGCGGGGTACCATGTTTTGAAGGAGACTCAAGAAGCTATGGAAGCTCCAAGAAGTTTTCGATCTGATGGATATTGATCTATGCTATTATATGGTGAAATGAAATATGCTTGGTGATGAGAGAATAATCACAGGGGGCCATGGATGGTCTTTGATCACTATCTTGATAAAACCTTGGTATAGATTTGTTTCCCCGACCTCAACCTGCTCTATTATGATGAGAGTTTCCTCTTGGCCTTGGCAGACACTATTGGGACTCCCGTCAAGGTTGATACGAATAATCTAAATGTCGAGAGAGAAATATTTGCTCGTGATTATGTGGAGATTGACCTCACCAAACCAGCGGTGGGAAGGTAAGGGTCAATGGTACACAGTGCAATATGAAGGACTCCACATCATGTGTGCTTCGTGTGGCTGTTATGGACACCACACTCGTAATTGTACAACAAAACCGGTGGTGAGTGAAACCTAGAAGGAGTCTCAAGGTATTTCCTCGTCCACTGTAACTAACGGTCAACACACGGGAGGAGGGCTAGCAGCGGCACAAGCTACGGTTCACACACAGGGACAATCCAGCCCTGACGACATTATTGCTTAGAAGATTTTGGGTATCCACATTCAAAGGTCCTGACCAACAAGCCTACAACGATTGGATTGGATACACATAATGGATCAACAACCAACTTGAAAGACCTAGCCATTCACAGAGATCAATTACGATCTGTTGAATAAATACACGGAACGAACCAGTAATGAAAAGTGAGGGGAGGATCAGGTTGAAACAAAAGAGTCTCAACTGGATTCTACTCAGAAAGATGAGGATTTGGAATTTGTGTAACAAACCCTCATAACTGGGGGAGACCGACTCCAAGCCATGTACGATTAGGCCCTGCATCAGAGTGCCTTCAGCTTTGTTCTTTGTTAATGATGTTAAGTTTCAAAGATGTTTCTATGCTCTCCTAGAAAATTTGGGGAGCGTTAGATAAAATACTAAGAGACACTTTGTGGACCTCATCAAGTGTTATTGCCCTTCGATTCTCATTGCCATGGAGACCCATGGAGCTTTTGCGAAGACGGTATCATTCTGGAATAAGGCATTGTATAGCAAGGTGGAAGTGGTTGAAGCTCGTGGTCAGTCAGTGGGTTTGTGGATTCTTAAGCATAATGGAAACAATTTGGTTACTTCTATGGTCGACGTATTTCAAGATACGATTACACTCAAGGTTTCCATTGGTATTGATTCTTGGAATCTAAGAGGTGTGTATGACCCTTGAAAGAAACTATTGATGACCCTTGGATGATTATTGGTGATTTCAATGAAATTATTTTACCTAATGAGCAAAAAGGTGATAATTTTAATCAAACTAGGGCTGATGCTTTGCTGAACTATAGGTGAGTGTCAATAGTTTGATCAAGGGCTTTAAGCTTCCATGGAGGTTAGGGCACCAAATTCTCTAATTGTATAATAATGCTTAAGTGAGAAAAACGGCTCAGAATAGTGTATTTAGTCTCAGAGAAAACGAAAAACTTAAATCCCTAAACGGGTTCTATGATAAAAGCCCTTCAACAAAGTAGTATTCGGCCCTAAAACTCGTTTTACATTAAACTGCTTCAATAATTCGCAGGTTTTACCTTTAAGACATCAGAATTGGGTTTCGAGCTCAACGTGATAATTGTAGCTCTATTCCTTAGCTTTCCAAATCATGCTCGAACACATTAATTGGATAATCACAGCCAAAGTTATTGTCTGTAGAGTAGACAATGATACTTATGCAAAAAAAATACAAAAAAACACAAGTTAATCAAGAAATTACTATACTGCTCAAATAAGACCCAAAGTCTAGAAATGTGCTAAGACTTAAATCTTAGGAACAAAGCACAATTAAAATCATCAAGCACAAAGTTATAACGAGTGCATTAAAATGCATTGATTGGGCGTATATTGAAGTGTTGTGTAGGCCACATTCAGACAATAACCCTCTTCTGATGCGTTGTGAGTGTTTTTCACATGGCTGGCCCTGAGCTTTTCGTTTTGAAGTTGCGCGGATTACCCATCCAATACCAGAATATTGTTAAGGATGCTTGGAACAAAAGAACCCCTTGCCCCATTGCTGCTCTTAATTAGGTGAAAGACTATTCTCTTATTTTTAATCTTGCTGTGTTTGGTAACATTAGGCACCAGAAGGAGATCCTTGAGAAAAGAATCAGAGGCATTCAGAGGTCTTTGGAAATAATTGATTCTACCAGATTGGTTTATTTGGAGCAGGATATTCAACAACAATATGAGAAAATCCTTTTCCAAGAGGAGTTGCACTATCAGAAGTATAGCTAGAGAAAAGTGAATTAGGTTTGGGAAAAAGAATACTAAGTTCTTTCACGCTCAGACTATTATTAGAAGGAACTGGAACCATATTCATGGACTCAACCTACCGAATGGAATTTGGGGTACTGATGAGGATCTACATAGAGAAGAAGCTCAGAAATATTTTAAACAGCTTTTTTGCACTACCTAAAACCAAAGCCAGAATAACCATGTTGCTGATGATGTTAATGTCCCTCAACTTTCAGAGGCTGATATAATTTTCCTATCTTAGTGTGTCACCTGGGAAGAGGTTACTAATGCTTTTGAATCATATGCATGCTTACAAGTCTCCTGGACCTAATGGTTTTCAGAATACTTTTTTTAAGTAGTATTGGCACATTATAGGAGATGATGTTTTCAACCTGATTTCTCAGTCTTTTGCAACATGTACCTTTAATCTTGTTATTGCCGAAACTCTTATAGCTTTAATTCCAAAGGTTGATATCCCTAGATATTTTAAGGAATTTAGGCCGATAAGTCTGTATAACACTATTTACATGCTGATAACTAAAGTCTTGGTTAATAGACTTCAGCCTTTTTTGGATCACATTATTGGACCTTATCAATCCAACTTTTTTCCTGGTTGATAAGATCTAACAAGATCTCTAAGGTTTAGGATCTAGAAATATGCCAAATCAAAAGATTTCTCCCACAAACTCAAGAATACATATTCTTGAAAATCAAAAGAAAAGATGAACACTTACTTGAAAAAGGGAAGAAAGGCAAATGGAGGAGATAGGAATGAAAATGGATAAGGAAGTCCACCACTTCTTCATTGGGAAGATGATAAGGACAACACTATCGTTGAGCTCTCCTAGCCTCAAGGTTGTGTGCTCAAGGTTCTCATCTCAAGAAACCTTGAAGAATCAATGATGAACCTCACCACACTAGCAACGGAGTCTAGCCTCTCACCTCTCTCTTAGGTCTCAACACTCTCTCTCAATAATTACTCAAATGTGAAAAGTGATTTCATTCATCATCAAAATTCTAAGGTTTACAAGGAATGTAAAAAAAATATATGTTGGGTCTAATGGATCCTAAGCCCAACATACAACCCACTCAAAGGAAAGGAAAATAGGGCCCATAGCCACATCAAAGTAACTAAAGGTCATAGCTTCCTAAACGAACAACAAGGCTCAAAAACAAATGCTCATTGCAATTAGAAATGAAATCCTAAATTTATTGAAAAGCAAATAAAAAGAAATAGGGAACACTAGAGTTTGGCTATTTTAGAAATTCCCTAAAGTATCCTTGGTCACCTTTAGTGTGTCCTTGTCAATTATCAATGTGGACACACTAAAGTATATTCCCTTTAAGTGTTGAATCTCTTTTGGGTCTTTTAAGCCTTTATCTTGGTGACCTTCATCCAAGTTCCATGATTAGGCTAGGCATGCATGTGGGCTCACATCACTGGTAGAGGCACTTGTGACAGTGCTATTATTCTTCAAGAATTTATTCGCTCCATGAAAAAATCGAAGAAGAAGAAGAAGAAGGGTGATGTAGTGTACAAAATAGATTTGGAAAAGGCTTATGTTCATGTGGATTTGGATTTTTTTAGAAACTGCTTGCATAATTTTGGGTTCCCTTGTATTACTATTGACCTCATCATGCACTGTGTGACTGCGTCAAAATTGTCTATTATTTGGAATGGTTAAAGATTGCCCCCCTTTTCCCCTACAAGAGGCCTTCGACAAGGGGATCCTCTTTTCCCGTACCTTTTTGTAATTTGTATGGAATATTTATCTCATCCTATTTTGAGTGCAGTTGAGAATAATCAGTGGAAACCAATAACCATCTCTAGAAATGGGCTATCCCTCTCTAATTTGTTTTTTGCTGATGATGTTCTGTTGTTTGGCAAAGCCATAGCATCCCAAGCTACTATTATTGAAGGTGTTTTAACTAACTTTGCAAACCGATCAAGTCTCAAAGTCAATGTTCATTAGTCCAGAGTTTTTTTCTTAGCTGCAACTAGAAGAAGTAAGATTGACTCAGTTTTTTCTATCACAGTCATTAGATACACTACTTCTCTTGAGAAATATCTTGGTTTCCCGATGATTCATGGTAGACATGGAAAAAGAGACTATGAGTTTCTGATTGACAAAATTCAAAGCAGACTTGCTTCCTAGAAGAATAAATTACTGAATAAAGCCAGGAGGTCGGCGTTAGTACAATCTATTCTAACATCTATTCCAACATGCTATATGCAATTGTCTTGGCTTCCTAGTGCCACTTGTGAGCAAATTGATCGACTGTCTCGGAAATTTATGTGGAAAGGCACCACAAATACAGGTATTCATCACATGGGTTGGGATAAAATTACTCATCCTAGTAGATTTGGTGGTTTGGGTATTCGCAGGGCTAGAGAATCTAACACTTCTATTCCGGGCAACCTTGCCTAGGATGTCCATAGTCATGCTGGCAAACTTTGGGTGAATCTTATGCGACACAAATATGTGGGTGATAATAATTCCCTAGATGCTCCTAAGAAGTCTAGATCATTTGTTTGGAACTCCATTATGAAGGCTAAAGCTATCTTGAGAGATGGTTATGACTATAGATTGGGAGATGCTTCCTCCTCATTTTGGTCAATTCCTTGGAGTAAATTTGGAAAACTCAGCGATCATGTTTGGTATGTAGACATTGATGACATCCATTTGACATTTGCAGATGTAGTTCATGATGGCAATTGGCAACTCAATAAACTTTACACACAACTTCCTGAAGCTGTACTTAATTCCATTCTAGTTATGTTAGTCTGGCACAATTATAATATCCTTGATGGTTTTATTTGGAAAGGTAATGTTGATGGTATTTACATGGCCAAAGCTGGCTACTTGTGGCTTACTAAGAACACAAACAACTTGGGTATTAATGATATCCATACCTCTTGGAAGTGGATTTGTAAGATCAGTGCGCCTGAAAAACTAAAATTCTTCATTTGGATAGCGTGTCATGATTCCCACACCCAACTAAATATTTTCTTAAAAAGAGAGGCATGTTTGCCTCAGCATCTTGTCCTCGATGTTCCTCAAATGATGAAAGCATATTGCATTGTCTGTGTGATTGTGCCTTCCCTAAACGGATTTGGTTATCTATGGGTTTTGATAGTATGAATTTTTTCTTGGAGCATAATATCACTTTCTGGTTCAAAAGAAGACTTGCTAGTCCGAACCGTTACATCTTCTTGGCAGCTTGCTGATGGATTTGGAGGATTAGAAACCAAATTTGTATGGAAAATGGGATTTTTTTCTGCTCATCAGGCTAAGCTCAACATTTATCTCTTCCCCAACATTATTGAGACTGCTTTTTGCTGGTGTTAAATGTGGATGAGAGTAGCATGGGAAACCCTGGACCTTCTAGTTTTGGTGGTGCCTTGAGGCAAGCCAATGGTGATTGAATTTTTAGTTTTGAGGGGAGTATTGGAACTTCCATTGTGCTTCATGTGGAGTTACTCGCAATCTACCACGGATTGAGAATGGCATGCCATAAAGGTTCTAGAGACATTGTTTGTTACTCTGATTCAACTCTTGCAATTCAGTTAATCAGTGAGGAAGTCAACCCATGACATCACTTTGCCTCTATCATCACGAACATCAAGCAGTTGGTGGAGAGCCAATGGAGGATTCAGTTTATTCACACAGTAAGGGAATCAAATTTTGTTGCTGATCTTCTAGCGAAACTTAGAGCTATTGGATTGGACGTCTGGATTGAGTTATTGGAGCCCTCTGATGTTGCTCTTTGTCTCTTGCAGCTAGAAGTCTCACGAGTCTTGTTTGCAAGGAGCTAATTTTCAGCCTGTTTTTCTTTCTTTTTCTATTTTCTCTTCTTTCCTTTTCCTTGATCTACCAAAAAAATCCTTCAAAATCGTATAACCCCAATTCCGATTACAAAGAAACCATTCAAAGCTTTCTTCCTCTCCGTATTCCACTCCATTTGATCAAAATATGACTGTTTTCCATTCCTAATTCACAATTTTTATGTTCATGTCCCAAAATACTTTATTGACTTAATTTCAATAGGCATTTAAGATTATGCATAAAAATTTAGTCTTAGTCTGGGTGCTTAGGGACACCATATTCAAAGGTGATCCCTTTATCTTTGGTTGTAAGACACATCACATACACCTAAATGGTCGTGGAGTCATAGAGGGGGGAGTGGAGATCAATATTGATCTTCGTATTTAAAGGTGGTCCCTTAATCCAGGTGCTCAGGGACACCATATTCAAAGATGTTCTCGACTCCCCCCTCTTTGAACTCTATAATGTGAATGTCTTACATATAGTACACACAAAATTTGTAAGATATTCACATTATAGAGTTCAAAGATAACTTCATTTTCACTACTCATAGTACAAGATTCTCCCCTTACTTAGAGTGAGGAAAATTGATTAAGAAGGGGTTGAAGAAACGAACTAGTCATTTCGGTTCTCCGAAATAGGAACGATTTGACAAATTTTCATGGAAACCAAGAAAATTTGTGTATATTTGGACTACTACCGAAATACATATGTTTTTAGATTCCTAGCTAGCTTCTTTAATCCCCTTACTTGTGTATATTTCGCTGCTACTACCAAAAGCGTGCTACTACCAAAAGCGAGCTACAATTTTATTCTTTCACTAACTTTCTTACACTAATCCTCTCATTCCCACCAAACTTTTTCTATATGCACGGGCCAGAAATTGAATTATAAACAGATAATTAAGGAGTCGTAAGTATCACTTGTGCTACACTATGTTGGTTTCAACTTTTTCTTTACACAAACTTGATAACAGACGAATCTATGAACAAGAGCATGCGTGACATTTGGAAAAGGAGTAAAAAAGTGAGAGGTGAGATTTGGAAAAGGAGTGAAAAAGTGAGGGAAGCAAGTTTGATGGAGTGATATTTGGAATTTAATTTGCGTTTGCAATCTTTTGTAAACACTACTAATGGAAAAGTAAAAAAGTAGGGGTAGCGTGTGTAGTATCCATAGCTTTAAAGAGTATCTCTTTGGTTGAGAATTTATTCTGTCTTTACCTCTTTATTGGCAGGTTCACAGGAATTGAAAGTTTGTGAATTTTTATATAGTTGACATGCACTGGCTTTGGTGTCACACTATTGATACTCCAATTGTGAATTTGCGATATGGAACCAATGCAAGCTTATCATAATTTATAGTGGGTTCTTCCAGGATATCTTTTAGTTTAATATTCTCTGCTTTCTTTATCCTATCACGTCAATAGGGGATGTATTACTACTGAATTTGAATGTATTCATAACTACTGAATTTGCAAGATATATTTTTTTTTTTATTTCCTTGGTGATCAAATTGCAACGACATATATATATATATATGCTTGCCAATCAATTCAAGATCAGCGATATAAGTAGGTTCAGATCCAACAGTAAAGATTCAGTTTGAATTTTAGGTGTGGTAAAAGCCCTGTCGGGAGAGGAGAACTACACGAACCGGCAAAACCGAGAATGCATGTGGCCTGCAAAAAATCTTAGATATTTATATACGTAAAGTTCATTCCTCAATAACCGGTTTGGTGAAAAACAATAATTTTTTAGCAAAATATGTAAAGGGAGATGCTAAGCAATGTGTTTTTTGGTACTTTAGTGTTCGGAAAAGACTTTACAGTTCAAATACACAAAGTTTGTTCCTCAATAACCAATTTTGTTAAAAAATAAATAAATTCGTGATAAAATACGTAAAGTGTGATACTAGTCTTTGTGACCATTCAAATACACAAAATTTGTTCCTCAATAATTTGTTCCTCAATAACCGGTTTGGTGAAAAAATACTAATTGCATGACAAAATACTTGAAGCGTGATGCTAAGCAATGTGTTTTGGGGTACTGCAGTTTTCAGAAAAAAATTATTGTTCAAATACACAAAGTTTGTTCTTCAATAACCGGTTTGGTAAAAAAATAATTTCGTTACAAAATATGTATAATGTGATGCTAAGCAGTATATTTTTGGGTACTTTGGTGGTTGAAAAAAACTGTAACTGTTAAAATACGCAAAGTTTATTTCTAAAATAATCAATTTTGGTGAAAAAAATAATTTCGAGAAAAAATATTTAAAGTCACGATGCTAAGCGATTGTGTTTCAGGGTATTTCAGCGTTTGGAATGTTTTTTAATTGTTCATATACTCAAAGTTTGTTCCTCGATATACTCAAATACGTGAAGTTTTTTTCTTTTTATACTTCTTCTCTTTATATTTTTTTAAGGCCATATTTGTCTGAACCTTTTAAAAATTAATTTATTTTTGTACTTCATTCCTTATATACTCAAATACGTGAAGTTCGTTCCTCAATAATCAGTTTGGTGAAAAAAAATTAACTTCATAACAAAATACATAAAATGCAGTGCTAAGCAGAATATTATCTATGGATATTCAATTGCAATGTATTTGTTAATGTTCATTTTTAATTTTATAATCTTATTATTTATTTTATAGTTAAAATTTAATTTTTATTCATAGATATAAGACTATATTTTAGAAATCAACACCGCTGGCCTATTTACATAAATTACCTTGAGACAGACATGCATGGGGGTTGACTCGGAGTTCTCGAGTTTGATTCCCGCGGTGGACAAACTCAAAGTTAGTACGAAATTTTCCTAAACACGAAAAGATATTAGTCTTTTGTTAAAAGCATTAAAACACTCTATGAGTAGCCAACAATTGTCCAAACTAAATACGTAATATAGTTATATTTACCTTGAAGTATTCTTTACATTATTTCACTTTTTAATTTATCCAGTAACTTTTTACATTCTCACATAATTCAACATGTTAATAGTAAAATCTTAATGTATTAACTAAAGATTTGGATCTGTGCATCGCATAGGCAAATGCCCTAGTTATGATCATTTGTTAAGGCTAATGTTCAAAAGTTATATATACTATTCCAAGGAGTTAACTTAGTAAAACATGACAAAATTTGTATCCACTAAATTGTGGGTTCAAATCTCCATTAATTCTTTTAGAGCAAGAAGGTTTATTCTGTCTTGGATAGGAGCATCATAATAGGTGCGTACTCTTTACTAAAACTTTGTATTTCAAGAAGCTATATATACAGTATATTAAGGGTCCCGAGGTGTACTTTTTTATGAGACTAGTCCATCATGGTAATATGACCGACATATGAAATGTGCATGTGGTACATTAACTATTGTTTGTAGGGAAGAAGTTCATAGTGAATAGGTGAAAAATGGGTGCAAAGCGGGGAACACGCTGGCAAAACAGGCTATCAATTGTCAACAATTTTGGAAGCTTTATAATTGTCTTCTTTTTATCTAAGAACATGCATGACCAAAGGCATAATAATCATGTGGTGGGTTTGGTACAATTTTGCTATGATAGCTAGCTACCCCTTCATTAATTGTAAACAATATTCCTAGTGAGTATAAGGAACAATGATTTCCCACTCATTTGGACAAATTCAATGTTTGGATATCTTCATTATGGTCATTTTACATGTGGTCAAAACTTATCTTAAATCCATCAATTGCTTTGACTCTCTTTTATAGCCTTACAGCTTTAAACTAATTGATGTGCAATATTTTTTTAATTTGGTAGTAGGGTTTGGTTAATCATGGAAAAGCTTTGAACAGGAAATTGGAATTAATGGAGCCAATTAGTATGCAAACAGAAAAATACCCCATCCCTATGTTGACAAGAAATGAAATGATGCAATTTGGCTTTACTAGGATTTTTACCACCTAATTAAAGTGGATATTAGATTACTATTTTTTTAATAATGAACCCGTTCTAATTAATTAACTATAAGCCAAGTGAGCCCACCAATGTATAATCAAATGTTAGGTTTTTTGAATATGAAAAAAGAAGTTATGTTTTTTGGACCTACTATGAGACTGATCTTCAATTTAGCTGATTGAGTAGGTTTTTTGGACCTACAAGAATTTTAAGTTGAATTTCCCTTGTCTGGAAAACTGCCCACTAGATAACATTCAATTAATAATGAGTGTTGGGTACTTAGTTGCACAATGGATTCTCTCACCTTTAAAGCTTTCCTCTCTCTTATTTATTATACTATACCCGCATCTTCTCTCTCTTTAATGAATGACTAGGATTTCAATTTTGACTCTCGTGTCACTGAGAGTATCCTTTCCCGCCCAATTAGTAAGTTATAATGGTCACAATAATCATACAAACAACTCTATTGGTGGGGGATTCTATGTTTGTGTGAACAAAGTCATGGTTGAAGAAACATATCAATTACTAATCCGTTAACTAAAATCAATAAAAAAAATCTACTTAAGGGTTCTCCATATTTAAGTGTGTAGCTAGTCATAATCCTTATCAACAAAAATTTGTTAGAAAAACAGTCTTGTCGCGTGTCAAACTAGATCTGATTGGACCTCTATAAATGATACACTCGAGTGTGGGATGGCCAACAGTAAAGTGTTGCCACACTTTAACCTGTTGACCTAGGCACTTAGGCATGCCCATCAGAGTCCCACTCTTAGTCTTAGAAGGGTAGCTCAATTGGTTGAGTGAAAGAGATATCGTTGGTAAAAAATGTTGGCGTACGGGGTTCGAACCCCGCTCCCCCTCCTCTCTAAAAACTAACACACTAATTACTAACCACTTTGCCTTTAAAAAAACGACCCACTCTTAGTTTACCTCCCTTCCAAAACCCTAACTTCAACCCTACATCAAGGGCATACAGTAACATATTGTTAGTCTGTATTTTCGACAGGCTCAATTAAATGCAGTCAACGAGGTTTGACTCATTACTTTAAAAAAAAAAAAAGAAATGTTAATCTTCTACATTAAGAGGGTGTGTCAAAGATGATCTTCGACTACTGCAAGAACTTACTGGAATCGAAGAGCGCAGTAACAGCGCTGTCAAATTGTGTAAACTATTGTACCGTCGAAGTACTTAGCAGTTACTAGTTTTAAGTTTAAAAGTACTAGTCGTTGTAGGCAATTATAGCTTTCTTCCTAGTATATATAGCAGCTTTTCATAGGAAAAACGGGTCACAATCACAATACAGAATTCTCACGCTCAACTTCCAAGTCACAGAGAAATAAGTAACAGAAGGATGTACGGATCTGTGTACCATCTTCTTTAAATTCAATGCAATTTGATTTCACTTTATTCTTACTGAAATTCTTCATACTGTTTATGCATTTCTAAGAATTCCTTGATACTCAAGGCAATTCCAATACTTTTAATTCTCTTAAACTGTTAGTTATTGAAAACAATAATAAGAACAATAAGAACACTCAAACTTTTCTGATAACATGAACACAAAATGCTCCTGAGATTCACTGGTTGGTCTCGCAAGTAACTAATTCCAGACCAGCGGTTGTTTACCAAAAATCACAATAAACAAATTGACACGCCAAAGTGGGACCGTTTTGTGAACGTGCTTTATATTATAAACTTGTGATTTAGTGAGTGCATGCGTTTAAGGAGTGGTAAACATCTTTCAGAGATGGCACGCTCAAATTCCAACAACGCTTCGACATCTAATGCACAAAATCCACAGAATTCACAAGAATAAGCGTCGCGGGGTGTTAGCCTGTTATCTCGACAGGCTAAATAAATGCGATCAACGATGTTTGACCTTTTGCTTTGAAGAAAGCGGTTTGAGCCTTCGACACAAAGAGGGAATGTCAAAGGTGTCCTTCGATCACCGAAGGGATTTAATGAGTTTTAAAGCTTGAAAGAGACATTTCGACGAAGAGATGAAAGCGAAGAATGGTGCCAAGCTTAAGCTTGGTAGACGACGTCGAAGGAAGCGGTTTCAATGTTGTCGAAGACCTTGGTGATCAAGCTGTCGAGAGTTTAGCGGTTCTTAGTTTAAATTTCAAATGTATTAACCGTTGTAGACAGTTTCTCTCCTCTTCCTAGTATATATAGTTTTTTCCGAGAAGGAAAACGAGTCACAATCCCATGATACACATTCTTACGCTCAAAATTTCAGCGATAGAGAAAACTGAGCAACAAAAGCAAATGTATGGATCTGTGCACCACCCTTTTACATTTTCATGCAATTTAAGTTTATTTCTTTAAACTTTTCTTTATCTTTCGTTTTTCTTTAAGGATTCCTTGGCTTTCAAGGCAATTCATCATTTTCTTTTCTTTTGAATTTACTGGTTACACGAAGAACACCAAGAGTGTTCACACATTATTCTACAAACAATTAATACAATATGCTCCTGAGATTCACTGGGTGATCTCGCAAGTTAATAATTCAGACCAGCGGTTGTTTACCAAAAATCACCGTAAACAAATTGGCACGCCCAGTGGGACTGATTGTGTTAATTTTAATGGTATTTGCATGAGCAATTCATGGTTTGTTATATGCATTTGAGAAGGGGAAAAACAATTTCTACAATGACACGTTCAAGTTCAAATAATGCTTCAACGTCAAATGCACAAAATCCACAAAGTTCACAAGAACAAGTGTCACAGGTGATGCTAATCTCAGAATCGCCGTCGTAGGAGTAATCGCTCCTATGCCTTCTTCGACATTGGTAGGGGTAATCGCTCTTGTATCTCTGTGTGAAACATTGCAAGCAATATCACAACCATTGATAATAGGGTCATCAACGAGCCCTTTGATGGTGAATCCTTTGGTTGGGAATTCTTTCGACACAAGATTTCAGAATCTCTCTCAGTTTAGAGGTTATCCATTTGGTATGCCAACAACTATGATGGAAGGCCTACAAAAATATGTCAACATATGCAGACACTGTGGGAACTCCAATTCAGGGTTCCCCAGAAAGCATTTTTGGTCGAAACGCCCAACCGGCTTTTTTGATAACGTCATCTTTGCTAGCGTTAAGCAAAGAAATGGATGACAGTAATCATGATATGGTCAATATGTTGACCCAACAAATAGGCACTGTGTTCAATCTTTTGATTCAGAACACAAATCAAAGTTATCAAATGTTGGCTAACCAGATGGGCAGGATTGCAGACTTCTTTGGCACTCCGCCAGTGCAAAGTCAACCAGTGCCACAAATTCAGATTAATAGGCTTGTTGAAGTTCCTGTAAATCAGGCACAACAAGTTGTCATTGAACAACCTGTGGCAAGGGAAGTCGAAGCAACTCCTGAAATAGTGCTGGTTAATAGGGGTCAAAATGCCGATGAAGTGGTTAGACAAGTTCAACAAAATAATTTTGGTCTCCAAAACAATTTGACCAATCTTGTCAAAACAATTCTAGCCCAGAATGGCCTAAATTTTGGCCTGCATAGACCCAATTTTATTTCACCTTTGTCAGAGTATGTGTTACAAGCAAATACAAGAGTGAACTTATTTAGCAACTTGGATTATTGTTAGGAGGAAGAGAGGAATTGACAACTCTTTTCTTTACTGCAAAAAGCAAAGATCATAAGAGCTTGTAATGAAACTCTAAAGAAAGTGACCGAAAAGCACATCTCGATGCTGTTTGCATCCAAAGGTACCTAAACCACATACACCACTAAAACTCTTAAAAGTGACTTATTTGGTGAAGACATCTCAATTATCCTTCTCCACTAATTCCTTACATCTTTTTATTGCTTATTTACATTTTGTTTGCTTATCAACACCACCTAATTGTGAGTAGGATAGTGGTTACCTTCACTAGTGAACTATTTAATTTAAACTTGTAAATTAATCCAATCATCCCGGGAACGATACTCTACTTTCACTTTATTACTTGATACGATTGTGTATACTTGCACATTTGTGTGTATATCAAACGCACTGATGGAGTCGCCATTTGCGTTCTTGGCCGAAGGTCATGACCTTGTATTGGAAGTTGCCACGGTTGGTCATGAACGTTGTTTTATGCCGATCTGGTGGGTACATGGTTATCCGCTATAGCCCGAATACGCGTCTAAGAAAGATAGCGCTTTTGTAGCCAAGCGCCATCGACCAATTTATCAATGTTGGGCACAGAAAGGCATCTTTCGGGCATGCCCTATTCTGGTCGGTGTAGTCCGCACACATGCGCTATTTGCCGTTCTTCTTCTTTACCAATATAACGTTGGAGAGCCAGGTTGTATATTTGATCTCGTCAATGAAGTTGGCTTTGATTAGATCGTCAACGACCTGGGCTGCTGCCTGAGCCTTTTCTTCGCTCTGAGCCCGCCTTTTCTGGGCCACCGGTTTGGCTGCCTCGTCGACCGAGAGTTGGTGACACGCAATTTCTATGGAAATTCCAGGTATGTCTGATGCCTGCCACGCAAATAGTTCTGCATAATCCCTGAGGCATCCCATGAGGTCTTGCTTGACCTGTTCAGGCAGGTCGCTCCCCAACTTGACTGTTTTCGCTGGGTCGTCCCCTAGCTGAACGTCAATCAATTCCCCATGAGGCTCTGGCCTTTTCAACCTATTCTTCAACTCACGGGCTAGGTCGTCATCATCGTCTTCAGGATCGCTGTCAGGATCATAACGAGCATCCAGGTCGGCTACATTGAGCTGGTGACCTTCACCAGTGTCTCGAGGGTTTGGCGCTCGGCACCTGCTCATCACAAATATCTTGGTACAGGTAATGGCTTCGCTTGGCCGCCTCCATGTCGGCCATCAGAGTTACTACATGGTCATTCTTGCTGTTGAACTTCATTTTTAAATGGACCGTGGAGGCAACAGCCTCTAACTTTCCAAGCGTCGGCCGGCCTATGATAGACTAGTAGCATGACTTGATTGGAAGGACCAGGAATGTCGTCCTGATCGTTCTGTACAGGGAGCTGCCGTTTGTGTCATCTCCGAAAGTGACCAACAGTTCTAGCGTTCCCAAAGGGTATGTGGTCGACCCATTGAACCCTGTCAATGGGGTTGGATCGGCCTGTGGGATGATATCGCTCCTATCCACATTCAACTTGTCGACCATCTCTTCGAACATTATGTCGGTCGAGCTCCCTTGATCGACCAATATCCTTCTAACCTCGGTGTTAGCCATCACTACCGACACTACCAACGGAACATAGCTATTGGTTCTCCCATCGAGCAAATCTTCATCTCCAAAAGAAATGGGTGGCGTATTTGAGGCCGTTCGTGTAGCTGAAGTTGTACCGACCATGAATATCTCGTTCCATTTCCTCTTCATGGCCTTGTTGGATTCTTTGCGGTCTAAAGGGTTTCCACCATGGATGACCATGGCGACATTGCGGCCTCTAGATTGCCGGGTGTCTTCTTCGGAAACGTCTTTATCCCTAGCGCGCCGATGGCTTCTGTTGTAAACGACTTTTCCTTTACCTTGGGACGGGCTGCCCCAGCTTCTCTTCTTCAGTCGGTCGCGCCTTGATCCTTACATACGCCTCGCCTTACCTTTCTCGGATTAGATCTCCAATATCCCCTTCGGGGCCACGCGATGTTCAGTATCATGTCCCTTACTTTTGTGATAGCGGCAACACTTTTTGGTCGACCGAGTTCCCTTTTTGGGGATAAGGGGATCAAAGCCGCTTTACGCCAACAAACTCATTATTCTGGCACTCCGTGAAGATATGAGCAATGGGTGTGTTTAACCTTGTGCGCTGCTCGTACTTCTTAAGTCGATATTCTGTCTTACTGTCACGAAGATTATCATGCCCTTTGGCCAGCCTATTCTGCTCTTCCTTGCTTCTTCATAAGCCATGTGGTCGTTGGCCCTCCGAAGGAACATGGTCAGGTCCATGTACCGATTCATGCCAAACTCTTCTGCAAACCTATGGTCCGGTTTGATACCGCGTTTGAGATACTTCAACTTGTCTCTATCTGTCAGGTCGCGAACCTGATCGGCCTCGACGTTGAATCGCTCTATGTACTGTCTCAACGATTAATTGTCCCCCTGGATAATCGTATCCAAGTGCTCTTCATACCGTTCTTGGCATCTGTTGGCCGTATAATTGGCAAGGAACGTTCTGACCAGGCCATCCCAAGAAGAGATGGTATTGGGACGCAAAGTTTCCCACCATTCCAATACTCGCTCCTCCAACGACTGTGGAAAGAGTTTGCACTTCATGACTGGACTTAGCTCCCTATAGCTGCAATAATTGTTGAAATATCTCAAGTGCTTGTCTGGGTCCCCTCGGCCGTTGAACTTGTTCAGATTTAGGGGCTTCCTCAAGTCTCTAGGGACATGATAACGATGTATCTCCCTGGTGAATGGACCTTGGCCGCTCGATACATAGCTAGGCGCGAACGGTTGCATAGCGAGGTAGGCCTCATTGGTCGGCATCCAAAGAGTCCATTGATTGGATGGCCTATGAATCCTCCATTGGCCGTAGGACAGTCGTAATGCCGAGGTGAGGGCTGCGAAGAGGAAGGGCCACCATAATGCTCTACCTGGCGCCTCCTGGGCCGGTAGGCGACCTGAGACATATCTCGGATCCCTCCGTTTCGCTCGTAGTCGTCAAACTCGTCGTACGAGTCCCAAGACCGGCTTCTTGACCTTCGAGAATCAGAGGACTCACAAGATGAGTACCTTGTAGGCGAGCGACCGGACTCAGGATGGTAACTAGAGTCCGTGTAATCATAGTCATAAGAGGGGGAGCGGCGTCTGCGCACGTTCCTGCGGACGGGCGATCTATGCGCCCTGTTTCTGCGTGGAGGCGATCAGAGGGAAGTGCTACCGCGGTGGGGAACGTTCCTTCGAGGAGGCGTCCTATGTCTTCGAGATGGACGACCTTGAGCCGAGGGTTCACCGTTGGCCACTCGCTGGCGGACCGGCATTGACCCTCTCTCGTAGCGAGAGATTAGTTCATCTCGATCAGCTATGAGTTGGTTCTTGTTGTGTAGCACTTGCAAGAATGCCTGTGTGACATATTCTGGCAGGGGCTCTGCAATTCCTGCCTCGACCAGTTCGGCCGGGATCTGACGTTGAGCCGGTTGATAGACGGGCTCCAACACCGGTCCTCGGCCGCCCTGCATCGATTGCTCTTGGCGAGGGTTTGTAACACCCCCCTTTTCTCAACGGTAATTTAATTTAAAATCAGAGTTCAAAAATCGTTTTTCTTTTAAAAATACACCCTCAAGGGAATGCTACGTTCACACCAAACTTCACTTTAATCTAGTCAACAACACTTTTCACTAATAAATATAATCGCGTGATACATAGCACGACTTAAATGGGCGAACCCTCAAAACACCGGTTCCTTAAGCAAGTCATACATCACCAATATATTTAAATCCAACTAAACAATAACAAGGCAACTATAACTGGCTTTTGTTTCCCCCCAGGTGCTACGTATCAGAGCCAGACACAACCGACTAGAAGAAGGTATGAGGACTACCTTCACTCGGGATCACCTGCACGTTGTCGACATAAGAAACAACATAAAAGCAGAAGGGTGAGTCTCTAGCACATATAATAGGATGTATGATAAACATCATGTTAGAAAAAAACAACTAGAACCACCACTGCTCAATAGACAAACACACATCATCAAGTTATAATACATCAACTCATAATCATCAAAAGACATCACCAATTGCATGAATATATGCATGAATGCAACCCAACACCAAGGGTATAATGCATGTGGTACCATCACCGTCATTATTTCGCCATTCGGGCATGTCCGTCGCTAATGATATGAAGGCCGAAGCCAACAATATCGAGGCCGAAGCCTATATCCGTCATTTTGATGCATATGAAGCATGTGACTCCATGAACAATGCATCAACCACAAACAATCATATCATGTATGAATTGACACTGTCACTGGATTTACCTCCGTCATTTAATCCACCGTCATTACACCGTCATTACACCGTCATTTAATTCACCAACTCCTCATCAATAGCTCTATGACTAACATCAAACTCACCGAACACATCGACAACAAAATCATAAATACAAACATGGTTTATGATTAGAACTCAAGAACTAATAGTGATAAGTATTTAATAAAGGAAACTTTGTTAATTACATGCTAAAACCTAGACATAGGATAGCATGGTCCTTAGGATGATGCAAATACAAGAGTGAACTTATTTAGCAACTTGGATTATTGTTAGGAGGAAGAGAGGAATTGACAACTCTTTTCTTTACTGCAAAAAGCAAAGATCATAAGAGCTTGTAATGAAACTCTAAAGAAAGTGACCGAAAAGCACATACTGATGCAAATTTGCATCCAAAGGTACCTACACCACATACACCACTAAAACTCTTAAAAGTGACTTATTTGGTGAAGACATCTCAATTATCCTTCTCCACTAATTCCTTACATCTTTTTATTGCTTATTTACATTTTGTTTGCTTATCAACACCACCTAATTGTGAGTAGGATAGTGGTTACCTTCACTAGTGAACTATTTAATTTAAACTTGTAAATTAATCCAATCATCACGGGAACGATACTCTACTTTCACTTTATTACTTGATACGATTGTGTATACTTGCACATTTGTGTGTATATCAAACGCTTTTGATGGAGTCGTCGCTTTGCGTTCAGCCGGCCGAAGGTCATGACCTTGTATTGGAAGTTGCCACGGTTGGTCATGAACGTTGTTTTATGCCGATCTGGTGGGTACATGGTTATCTGGCTATAGCCCGAATACGCGTCTAAGAAAGATAGCAGTTTGTAGCCCGAAGCGCCATCGACCAATTTATCAATGTTGGGCACAGGAAAGGCATCTTTCGTGCATGCCCTATTCAGGTCGGTGTAGTCCGCACACATGCGCTATTTGCCGTTCTTCTTCTTTACCAATACAACGTTGGAGAGCCAGGTTGTATATTTGATCTCTTCAATGAAGTTGGCTTTGATTAGATCGTCAACGACCTGGGCTGCTGCCTGAGCCTTTTCTTCGTTCTGAGCCCGCCTTTTCTAGGCCACCGGTTTGGCTGCCTCGTCGACCGAGAGTTGGTGACACGCAATTTCTATGGAAATTTCAGGTATGTCTGATGCCTGCCACGCAAATAGTTCTGCATAATCCCTGAGGCATCCCATGAGGTCTTGCTTGACCTGTTCAGGCAGGTCGCTCCCCAACTTGACTGTTTTCGCTGGGTCGTCCCCTAGCTGAACGTCAATCAATTCCCCATGAGGCTCTGGCCTTTTCAACCTATTCTTCAACTCACGGGCTAGGTCGTCATCGTCGTCTTCAGGATCGCTGTCAGGATCATAACGAGCATCCAGGTCGGCTACATTGAGCTGGTGACCTTCACCAGTGTCTCGAGGATTTGGCGCTCGGCACCTGCTCATCACAAATATCTTGGTACAGGTAATGGCTTCGTCTCCATGTCGGCCATCAGAGTTACTACATGGTCATTCTTGCTGTTGAACTTCATTTTTAAATGGACCGTGGAGGCAACAGCCTCTAACTTTCCAAGCGTCGGCCGGCCTATGATACACTAGTAGCATGACTTGATTGGAAGGACCAGGAATGTCGTCCTGATCGTTTTGTACAGGGTGCTGCCGTTTGTGTCATCTCCGAAAGTGACCAAAAGTTCTAGCGTTCCCAAAGGGTATGTGGTCGACCCATTGAACCCTGTCAATGGGGTTGGATCGGCCTGTGGGATGATCTCGCTCCTATCCACATTCAACTTGTCGACCATCTCTTCGAACATTATGTCGGCCGAGCTCCCTTGTTCGACCAATATCCTTCTAACCTCGGTGTTAGCCATCACTGCCGACACTACCAACGGAACATAGCTATTGGTTCTCCCATCGAGCAAATCTTCATCTCCAAAAGAAATGGGTGGCGTATTTGAGGCCGTTCGTGTAGCTGAAGTTGTACCGACCATGAATATCTCGTTCCATTTCCTCTTCATGGCCTTGTTGGATTCTTTGCGGTCTAAAGGGTTTCCACCATGGATGACCATGGCGACATTGCGGCCTCTAGATTGCCGGGTGTCTTCTTCGGAAACGTCTTTATCCCTAGCCGCTTCGATGGCTTCTGTTGCAACGACTTTTCCTTTACCTTGGACGGGCTGCCCCCCAGTTCTCTCTTCAGGCCGGTCGGCGCCTTCAGTCCTTACATACTGCCTCAACTTACCTTTCTGGATTAGATCTCCAATATCGCCCTTCAGGGCCATGCAGTCGTTCGTATCATGTCCCTTACTTTTGTGATAGCGGCAATACTTTTTGGTCGACCGAGCTCCCTTTTTGGGGATAAGGGGATCAGGCCGCTTTACGCCAACAAACTCATTATTCTGGCACTCCGTGAAGATCTGAGCAATGGGTGTGTTTAACCTTGTGCGCTGCTCGTACTTCTTAAGCCGATATTCTGTCTTACTATCACGAAGATTATCATGCCCTTTGGCCAGCCTATTCTACTCTTCTCTTGGTCGTGTGCGGGCGCTCATCTTGTCCTTCATTGCTTCTTCATAAGCCATGTGGTCGTTGGCCCTCCGAAGGAACATGGTCAGGTCCATGTACCGATTCATGCCAAACTCTTCTGCAAACCTATGGTCCGGTCTGATACCGCGTTTGAGATACTTCAACTTGTCTCTATCTGTCAGGTCGCGAACCTGATCGGCCTCGACGTTGAATCGCTCTATGTACTGTCTCAACGATTAATTGTCCCCCTGGATAATCGTATCCAAGTGCTCTTCATACCGTTCTTGGCATCTGTTGGCCGTATAATTGGCAAGGAACGTTCTGACCAGGCCATCCCAAGAAGAGATGGTATTGGGACGCAAAGTTTCCCACCATTCCAATACTCGCTCCTCCAGCGACTGTGGAAAGAGTTTGCACTTCATGACTGGACTTAGCTCCCTATAGCTGCAATAATTGTTGAAATATCTCAAGTGCTTGTCTGGGTCCCCTCGGCCGTTGAACTTGTTCAGATTTAGGGGCTTCCTCAAGTCTCAAGTGCTTGTCTGGGTCCCCTTGGCCGCTCGATACATAGCTAGGCGCGAAAGGTTGCATAGCGAGGTAGGCCTCATTGGTCGGCATCCAAAGAGTCCATTGATTGGTTGGCCTATGAATCCTCCATTGGCCGTAGGACAGTCGTAATGCCGAGGTGAGGGCTGCGAAGAGGAAGGGCCACCATAATGCTCTACCTGGCGCCTCCTGGGCCGGTAGGCGACCTGAGACATATCTCGGATCCCTCCGTTTCGCTCGTAGTCGTCAAACTTGTCGTACGAGTCCCAAGACCGGCTTCTTGACCTTCGAGAATCAGAGGACTCACAAGATGAGTACCTTGTAGGCGAGCGACCGGACTCAGGATGGTAACTAGAGTCCGTAATCATAGTCATAAGAGGCGGCGTTGCGCGCGCGTTCGCGCGGACGGCGATCTATGCGCCCTGTTTCTGCGTGGAGGCGATCAGAGGGAAGTGCTACCGCGGTGGGGAACGTTCCTTCGAGGAGGCGTCCTATGTCTTCGAGATGGACGACCTTGAGCCGAGGGTTCACCGTTGGCCACTCGCTGGCGGACCGGCATTGACCCTCTCTCGTAGCGAGAGATTAGTTCATCTCGATCAGCTATGAGTTGGTTCTTGTTGTGTAGCACTTGCAAGAATGCCTGTGTGACATATTCTGGCAGGGGCTCTGCAATTCCTGCCTCGACCAGTTCGGCCGGGATCTGACGTTGAGCCGGTTGATAGACGGGCTCCAACACCGGTCCTCGGCCGCCCTGCATCGATTGCTCTTGGCGAGGGTTTGTAACACCCCCCTTTTCTCAACGGTAATTTAAATTAAAATCAGAGTTCAAAAATCGTTTTTCTTTTAAAAATACATCCTCAAGGAAATGCTACGTTCACACCAAACTTCACTTTAATCTAGTCAACAATACTTTTCACTAATAAATATAATCGCGTGATACATAGCACGACTTAAATGGGGCGAACCCTCAAAACACTGGTTCCTTAAGCAAGTTATACATCACCAATATATTTAAATCCAACTAAACAATAACAAGGCAACTATAACTGGCTTTTGTTTCCCAGGTGCTACGTATCAGAGCCAGACACAACCGACTAGAAGAAGGTATGAGGACTACATTCACTCGGGATCACCTGCACGTTGCCGACATAAGAAGCAACATAAAAGCAGAAGGGTGAGTCTCTAGCACATATAATAGGATGTATGATAAACATCATGTTAGAGAAAAACAACTAGAACCACCACTGCTCAATAGACAAACACACATCATCAAGTTATAATACATCAACTCATAATCATCAAAAGACATCACCAATTGCATGAGTATATGCATGAATGCAACCCAACACCAAGGGTATAATGCATGTGGTACCATCACCGTCATTATTTCGCCATTCGGGCATGTCTGTCGCTAATGATATGAAGGCCGAAGCCAACAATATCGAGGCCGAAGCCTATATCCGTCATTTTGATGCATATGAAGCATGTGACTCCATGAACAGTGCATCAACCACAAACAATCATATCATGTATGAATTGACATCATCCATCGGATTTACCTCCGATCATTTAATCCACCGTCATTACACCGCCATTTAATTCACCAACTCCTCATCAATAGCTCTATGGCTAACATCAATACATCGGTCAATAGCTCTATGGCTAACATCAAACTCACCGGACACATCGACACCAAAATCAATAGTTCTATGGCTAACATCAAACTCACAGAACACATCGACAACAAAATCAATATTTCTATGGCTAACATTAACCTCACCGGACACATCGACACCAAAATCAATAGCTCTATGGCTAACATTAACCTCACCGGACACATCGACACCAAAATCAATAGCTCTATGGCTAACATCAAACTCACCGGACACTTCGACACCAAAATCAATAGTTCTATGACAAACATCAACCTCACCAGACACATCGACACCAAAAGTAGTGGACTAGACTGTCACTTCAAGGACCAAACCGTCACATAAGGACTAAACCGTCACATAAGGACTAAACTGTCACCTAAGGACCAAACTGGCTTCACCATTCAGCCACTTAGACGTACTCGGCACCAAACATCACCCAAAATTTCGCCTGGTAGCAACCTGCACCACATCAAGGCGTCAAACAAAGACTCTCAAGACACTCACACCGCACTCTCAAGACACCACATTGCACCTCGGTACACTACACTTCGACACACTACGCTTCGATACACCTACATTTCAACACACCTACACCTCGACAACACTAGCTTCGACATACATACACTTCACCTCGGTACATCCACACATCGGTAGATATTCACTATACCTCGACAACTACACTTCAGCAACTACACTTCGGTATCTATATACACTATACCTCGACAACTACACTTCAGCAACTACACTTCGGTAACTACAAGTCGACACCTACACTTCGACACACATATCCTTCGACGCACACGTCCTTCGACGCACACACATTCGACAACTACATTTAGGCTTATATACACTATCTCGGTTACACTTCCTCACTTAACCATCACTCACCTCGGTTACACTCCTTCGCTTCACCAACACTCACCTCGGTTACACTACTCGATTACACTCCTTCACTTCACCATCACTCACCCCTACATAACTACTCGGTACACACTCCTTCACTTCACCATCACTCACCTCGGTTACTACACTACTACGCACATACATACTTCGACGCACACATACTACACTTCAACACACCCACTCTTCTCGGCACACACATACGTCGACACACATATCCTTCGACGCACACCTACACTTCGTCACATCTTCACTCCGACACCAACACGTCGACACCTACACTTCGACACATCTACACTTACCCTTCATCACATCTACACTTCGTCACACATATACGCCGACTCCCATATACTTCGACACAACTACACGTCGACTCCCATATACTTGGACACAACTACACATTGACTCCCATATACTTGGACACAACTACACGTCGACTTCCATATACTTCGACACATCTACGCGTCGACTTCCATATACTTCGACACATCTACAGTTAGGCAACTACACTTCGCTTCAAATGGAGCCCTAGGCACCTAACCCTCATTTTCCCTCTTTTCTTTGAATCTCCTACTATGATCAAACTTAACCCACAATTACAACAACGCATATTCCTTCGAAATTTACCCAACGCACATCAAAGTAACAGCGAAGGCGACAACACCAAAAATGGCGCCCTTGCGCCTAGGGTTCCTTAAACCCATTTTCTTTTCTAGGTCTTTCATATGACCAATCATCAACAACACATACACACATCACAATTTCACCAAATTGACTCAACCACAACATCAATCACACAACCAACAACACAAACAACTCAATAACCATCCTAGAGTCTAACCCATACATAATACTCATCATATACTCCATTATATGTGAAAGAGAGCCCCCTTACCTCAATAGATTGAAGACAAGTACTCTCTCCACCAAGAATCCAAGATCTACCAACAAGCAAGCTTCTCTTCCTTGAACTTGAACTCTCCACGCCAATATCTTCTTCTTCTCTCTCGAGTCGCCACTCTCTCTCTCTCTCTCTCTCTCTCTCTATTGTTTTTCTTTGCTCTGAATGACAAATGAACACTCCCCCTAGACTCCTAAACTTATCACATGAAGATGGGCCTAATTCATGGATCATGGGCCTCTATTTATACCTCCTCATTTACACAAACACCTCCTGAATACAATAAAACTCCAAATGAATTATTTGACTTAATAAAATGTTGTAAGCCTTAAATAACCCAATTATATAAATAATTGAATTATTTTTGGGGCATTACAACTCTCCCCCACTTAGAATATTTTCGTCCTCGAAAATCTCATTGATTATATGAACACACCAATTCCATCAATCTTATTCCTGCTCCCAACTATCAACAACGCCTTCTTGTACACTAAGTACTAAGACATACACACCTCTCTACGCCCTTACCTTGTACCGAAACTCTATTCTCAGGGTCACCAAAGTCTCACTCGATTATCCAAACTACACTATAGCAATTACTTAAAGTACTAATGCTCATCTCTTACGTCAATCTATATCCAAACTACGAACAATGCTCTCCCATCTCTCGCATTCCTATTCCCCCGCATCGAATTCTAATCCTTTAATCACCAAAGTTACACACGACCACCCGATCCTATATAGGTACTTATTCGACTACCATACTCTTAATAGCAATTATTCCACCTCAGGTTTCCCATAAACCGCATTTCTAAACTCTTTCCAAAAAGGCATGCTTTATCACTTTGCATGAACTTCAAACTCAAAGTGTCGATCCTTGTCTTTACATCTCCCTACTATCAACCCCCAACTCAAAGACACAAACATCCATAACACATCTAATTATCTAAAAATTAAGAGTCAGCCAAACTTGCACACACCACTCAATTAATCAAGTTGAAATTAGTACATATCCAAAATTTATAGTAACCACGAGTTATTGTCGCTTCTTTCATTGGGGATGAGTTATTGGGGTGATCAGTCCCTCCTACTCACGCAACCAATTAGTTAAGGTCACAAAACTACGTCTTTTCAAATTTACACATACCACACTGAAAGACTTTTAACGCAGTCTAGAGTGCGAAGGCGTCGTCACGACTCCCACTCTTTTGACGTCGTTAAAACCCTTTTTAATCACACATATCTCAATGATACAATCAACAGTTGCAAACAACCAAACAAAATCTATAACAAAGTCTCTCCGCGGAGATCGACAAGAGACTCGAGACACTACGACTAGACAACTTGGCGGACAGCATCGAATCTGCGGACTATGAGACACTACGATCGACAACTTGGCCGATTGCATCGAACAGCTCGATACCAACTTGTAACACTCCGCTTTTCTCAACGGTAATTTATTTTAAAATCGAGTTCAAAAATCGTTTTCTTTTAAAAATAAATCCTCAAGAGAATGTTACGTTCACACCAAACTTCACTTTAATCTAGTCAACAATCGTTTCACTAATAAATATAATCGCGCGATACATAAAGACGACTTAAAACGGGCGAACCTCAAAACACTTTGGTTCCTTAAGCAACTAATACATCACCAATATATTTAAATCCAACTAAACAATAACAAGGCAACTATAAGCGGCTTTTGTTTCCTCGTGTGCTACGTGATCGAGCCGGACACAACCGACTAGAAGAAGGTATGAGGACTACCTTCACTCGGGATCACCGCACGTTGTCGACATAAGCAACATAAAAGCGTAAGGGTGAGTCTCTAGCACATATAATAGGATGTATGATAAACATCATGTTAGAGAAAAACAACTAGAACCACCACTGCTCAATAGACAAACACACATCATCAAGTTATAATACATCAACTCATAATCATCAAAAGACATCACCAATTGCATGAGTATATGCATGAATGCAACCCAACACCAAGGGTATAATGCATGTGGTACCATCACCGTCATTATTTCGCCATTCGGGCATGTCCGTCGCTAATGATATGAAGGCCAAAGCCAACAATATCGAGGCCGAAGCCTATATCCGTCATTTTGATGCATATGAAGCATGTGACTCCATGAACAATGCATCAACCACAAACAATCATATCATGTATGAATCGACACCGCCACCACATTTACCTCCGTCATTTAATCCACCGTCATTACATAATCGTCATTACACCGTCATTTAATTCACCAACTCCTCATCAATAGCTCTATGGCTAACATCAATACATCGGTCAATAGCTCTATGTCTAACATCAAACTCACCGGACACATCGACACCAAAATCAAAAGCTCTATGGCTAATGTCAAACTCACCTGACACATCGACACCAAAATAAATAGCTCTATGGCTAACATCAAACTCACCGGACACATCGACACCAAAATCAATAGCTTTATGGCTAACATTAACCTCACCGGACACATCAACACCAAAATCAATAGCTCTATGGCTAACATCAACCTCACCGGACACATCGACACCAAAATCAATAGCTCTATGGCTAACATCAAACTCACCGGACACGTCGACACCAAAATCAATAGCTCTATGGCTAACATCAACCTCACCGGACACATCGACACCAAAAGTAGTGTACTAGACTGTCACTTCAGGGACCAAACCGTCACATAAGGACTAAACCGTCACATAAGAACTAAACCGTCACCTAATGACCAAATCGCTTCACCATTCAGCCACTTAGACGCATTTCTCGGCACCAAACAAAGACTCCAAAATTTCGCGCTGGTAGCAACTCGCGCCACATCAAGCGCCAAAACAAAGACTCAAAGACACTCACACTGCACCTCGGCACACCACACTGCACCTCGGTACACTACACTTCGACTCACTACGCTTCGATACACCTACATTTCAACACACCTACACCTCGACAACACTAGCTTCGACATACATACACTACACCTCGGTACATCCACACCTCGGTAGATATACACTATACCTCGACAACTACACTTCAGCAACTACACTTCGGTATCTATATACACTATACCTCGACAACTACACTTCAGCAACTACACTTCGGTATATATACGCTACACTTCAGTAACTACAAGTCGACACCTACACTTCGACACACATATCCTTCGACGCACACACCTTCGACAACTACATTTCGGCTTATATACACTATCTCGGTTACACTTCCTCACTTAACCATCACTCACCTCGGTTACACTACCTCGGTTACACTCCTTCGCTTCACCATCACTCACATCGGTTACACTACTTCGGTTACATTCCTTCACTTCACCATCACTCACCTCGGTTACACTACCTCGGTTACACTCCTTCACTTCACCATCACTCACCTCGGTTACACTACTTCGGTTACACTCCTTCACTTCACCATCACTCACCTCGGTTACACTACTTTGGCACATATTCTTCGACGCACACATACTACACTTCAACACACCCACTCTTTCTAACACACACATACGTCGACACACATATCCTTCGACGCACACCTACACTTCGTCACATCTACACTCCGACACCAAGACGTCGACACCTACACTTCTACACATCTACACTTACCCTTTATCACATCTACACTTCGTCACACATATACGCCGACTCCCATATACTTCGACACAACTACACGTCGACTCCCATATACTTGGACACAACTACACATTGACTCCCATATACTTGGACACAACTACACGTCGACTTCCATATACTTCGACACATCTACATGTCGACTTCCATATACTTCGACACATCTACAGTTAGGCAACTACACTTCGCTTCAAATGGAGCCCTAGGCACCTAACCCTCATTTTCCCTCTTTTCTTTGAATCTCCTACTATGATCAAACTTAACCCACAATTACAACAACGCATATTCCTTCGAAATTTACCCAACGCACATCAAAGTAACAGCGAAGGTGACAACACCAAAAATGGCGCCCTTGCGCCTAGGGTTCCTTAAACCCATTTTCTTTTCTAGGTCTTTCATATGACCAATCATCAACAACACATACACACATCACAATTTCACCAAATTGACTCAACCACAACATCAATCACACAACCAACAACACAAACAACTCAATAACCATCCTAGAGTCTAACCCATACATAATACTCATCATATACTCCATTATATGTGAAAGAGAGCCCCCTTACCTCAATAGATTGAAGACAAGCACTCTCTCCACCAAGAATCCAAGATCTACCAACAAGCAAGCTTCTCTTCCTTGAACTTGAACTCTCCACGCCAATATCTTCTCTTCTTCTCTCTTGGAGTCATCGCTCTCTCTCTCTCTCTCTTTTCTATTGTTTTTCTTTGCTCTGAATGACAAATTAATACTCCCCCTAGACTCCTAAACTTATCACATGAAGATGGGCCTAATTCATGCATCATGGGCCTCTATTTACACCTCCTCATTTACACAAACACCTCCTGAATACAATAAATAAATAATTGAATTATTTTTAGGGCGTTACAGGGATGCCCTTTGATTCATGAATGGTTTGAGGCACGCCCTCTGGGTGTGCTGAGGGTTCTTCCCAGAGGGGTTGAGCTGTGATGATGCCCCGTAGAGGGTCGTCTTTGCGGCGGCATGACTTAGGTAGGATAACGTGCGGGCTCCCACTGTGGTCGCCAATTGATTGTACTTTGACCAATAGAAGTGAAGTTACTGCTGCTTCTTTGTTGGCCGGTGGCTGAGGAGCGGACTAGACTGGTCTTGATTGCGCGCGGGTGGTACCTGCAATGACACTCTGACGCTCAAGTCATTAGTGTGCTATCGGGCAGGATCACGGGGTATAGAACGCACTCACGTTATGCGCTTGGGTTGTATTGGGCATGTCTCGCCGATTGGGTCGCCGCCCATCTTTTGATGTTCTTCTTTATTGGGCTTGCTAGCCTACTCCGAACAAATCCAATCAAATGTGCCTTTGTGTGCGTGCGGTGTGATTTCTTAGGATTTGTTGTGCACAAAAAGGCATTGAAATACATCAAAATAAGAAAAGGCAATTATGGAAACGTAAGGCTCCTTCGACAAAGAAGGAATTACTGATCATTGCTAGGAAAGATCAACTTCCTAAGAAGGTTTATCTCAAACCTAAGTGGCGCTTTTTCTCACAACCGCTTCGATCAAGAAGGAGGAAGTGTTCGGATGGGATCCAGAACTTCAACAAGCTTTCGGCGAGATCAAGTCTTACTTGATTAAACCCTATTAGAAATAAAGCAATGAAATTGTACATAGCAACGTCAAAAATAACGTCAGAAATGACAATAGGTAGTATGTTAGCTCAAGAAGATGAAAATGGTGTCGAAAGAGCCATTTATTATCTTAGTAGAGTGTTAAATGATGCAGAGACAAGATATCATCCCATTGAGAAATTATGCCTTTGTTTGTATTTTTCATGTACCAAATTGAAGCAATATATAAAGTCTGTTGATGTGTATGTTTATTCGCATTATGATATTATTAAACATATGCTGTCAAAACCAATACTTCTTAGTCGAATTGGTAAGTGGGCTTTAGCTTTCTCCGAGTATTCATTAACATATCAACCATTAAAAGTCGTGAAAGGACAAGTAGTGGTCGATTTCATAGTAGACCATTCTTTCGTCGAAGAACCAACATACATGGTCGAAGTTCAAACCATGGAAATCGTTATTTGATGGATCTAGCCATAAAATGGTACTAGAATTGGAGTGCTAATAAAATCTCCAACAAAAATACCAACAAAGTTTAAATATAAGATCGAAGGAAATTGCTCAAATAATGAGGCAGAATATGAAGCCTTAATAGCAGGACTTGAAATACTGCTAGAATTGGGGGCAAAATCTGTCGAAATAAGAGGTGACTCTGAATTAGTTGTTAAGCAACTCACCAAAGAGTATAAATCCATTAAAGAAAACTTGGTGAAATACTTTGTGATAGTCAATACGTTGTTAAAACAATTCACACATGTCGAAATAAAGCATGTGCCTCGAATTGAAACCAAGAGGTCAATGAATTGGCACAATTGGCATCAGGATATAAAGTTTCTAAGGAAAAGTTGCAAGAACTAATAGAAATAAAAGAAAAGCTCTTTTCGACAGATAATTCACCTAACGAATTGTCAATTCAAAAACTTGGAGGGGTAGAGGACAAGTTAGAAATGTTATTTCCTCCAGTTGAAAACAAGTTAGATGATTTTCAAAATTTTCAAGTTTTTCAAGTTTTTGCCATTGACAATATGACAAATGATGATTGGCGAAGGCCAATTGTCGAATACTTAGAAAACCCAACAGGGGTAACTTGTCGGAAAAACTAAGTACAGAGCTTTAAGCTACATGGTTGCTGGAAATGAATTGTTCAAGAAAACTGCTAAAGGCGTTTTGCTTAAATGTTTAAGTAAGAATGAAGCCTATTTAGCAATATCCAGCACTCATAGTGATGCTTGTGGGTCACATCAAGCAGGCCACAAGATGAAATGGCTTTTGATTCGACAAGGTATGTATTGGCCAACTATGCTAAAAAACTGCATAGATTTTTATAAGGGTTGTCAAGAGTGTCAAAAACACGCAGGAATTCAACATGTACCTGCAAGTGAATTGCACTCAATAATTAAACCTTGGCCATTTAGAGGTTGTGCTTTAGATATAATTGGTGAAATAAAACCAACCTCGTCGAAAGGCCATCGCTTTATATTAGATGGTGTTGATTACTTTACTAAGTGGGCCAAGCTATACGGTGATTAATGTTGATTAAGAGGCGCTTATGAATTTTATTCAAACACATTTTACATAGTTTGGGATTCCAGAGACCATCACCACGATCAAGGCTCGTTTTTACTAGTCAAAAGATGGTGGAATTTGCCTCAAAAGGTTTTAAGTTATTAAGCTCGACACCATACTATGCACAAGCCAATGGTCAAGTAGAAGCGACCAATAAGATTGTTATTAATTTAATCAAAAGCACATTGACAAAACCAAGAAATTGACATAATACCTTTGATCAAGTATTGTGGGCTTCATTCGAATTTCTCCTAGAGAGACTATTAACACTACTCCATTTCGACTCACATTCGGACATGATGCAGTGTTGCCAGTCGAGATCTACCTACAATCAACTAGGATTCAAAGGCAATTTGACATCCCATCGAACCACTATTGGAATATGATGGTTGATGAGTTAGTTGATATAGATGAGGAGAGATTGTTAGCCTTAGAAATCCTTACAAGGTAGAAAGAAAGAGTGGCTAAAGCCTACAATAAAAAGGTTACGTCGAAGCCTTTTGCCTTAGAAGACTTAGTTTGGAAAGTTATTTTGCCTATGGATAAAAAAGATAGAGTCTTAGGCAAATGGTCTCCAAATTGGGAAGGACCATTTCGAATTACGCAGGTCTTTTCAAACGTAGCTTATTAAATCGAAGAAATAGGCGCAGGCAGTCGAATTATGTGTATAAATGGAAAGTACTTAAAAAGGTATAAGCCAATGTTGCAAGAAATAAACATAGTGTAACACCCCCTTCTATTAGTCTATTATTTTAAATAATTCGAAAATCAGAGTCTACGAAAAACCTTTAGTGCGACCACTAGAGGGTGCCACATCCAAAAAAAAAAACCACATTAAACTCCAAAAATAATTAAAATAACTCCAAAAAGGTGATACATAGCACCATAAATCCGTACGAGGATAGAGATCGTAGCAGCGGAAATAACAACCGAAATACAGTAATACAGTTATCCAAAGAAAATTAAAACATAACATAAACGACAAAATTTAGCTATCCCTCCCTGCTACGACGAGCCGACTGACAAATACTAGCGGAAGGTGCTCACGCCACCTTCACCACGGCCACCGCAGCGTTGCCACATAGGAGCAACATTCCAAGCAGAAAGGGTGAGTCTCATTTCATAGAAATAGCAAATAAAATATGCAACTCAACAAGATAAGCATTAGCACACCGACACCGAAGAAGTTCAAGCAATTTCATCAATAGTCATACACACCCAAACAACCACCAGAAACATATGCAAGTGCATGAGATGCAGCCCAACGCCAAGGGCATATGCATGTGGATCCATCACCAAAAAGGCCCGAAGGCATTTCACCAATCACCAAAAAGCCCGAAGGCATTCACCAAAAATATTTTTACGAGGCCGAGGCCTATTCACCGAAGATAATGCACATGCCTATGTGACGCATGACTATGCAACACCACACCAAAACAACAACGAGAATAGCACATAGAATATTCGCCAATAATTTTATTTGCACCCAGTCACCAATAGGTTTCATAAACCTCAATCACCCAAATGAACTCACCGTTAATCCCATCACCATTAAAACAACCACAATAGCTAAATGCCACACCAAAAAGGACCAATTCAACATCATAATAATTATTTTAGCACCTAGGAACTGATTTGACACCATAATAGTCATTTTAGCACCTAGGGACTAATTTAACACCATAATATTTATTTTAGCACCTAGGGACTAATTTAACACCATAATATTTATTTTAGCACCTAGGGACCAATTTAACACTCACCTAGGCACCCTTGCACTCCTAGCGCCAAAACACACCTGGGCAGCCAAATGGCGCCCATACACTATTCACCGCACAAAGACCCTTCCACCAAAGAACCCACGTAATTGTCACATCCTCAGCGCCATTTGTGGAAATTGGCGCCCCTGTCTCGCACTACACGCACACAAAGACACACAGAATCCACACACTGTGGCGCCATTTTCGTGGGAATTTGCGCGCCTCTCGCCTCTGTCTCGCGCAATTACACCGACACACACCGAATGCACACACTGTGGCGCCATTTTCGTGGGAATTTGGCGCCCCTCTCATCTGTCTATGTATTTTCTTTCTTAAACACCAACAACAACCTATATACATTTTTAAGACACCAACCAGCAACATGTATGTACTTTTAAAACTTAGACAGCAACATATATAGTGGTAAAACGCAAAAACAGCCACATATAGATTTTATAAAACATCAACAGCAACCTATACATTTTATAAAAACATGTGACACAGAAGATGTATAGTTGGTAAAACAAAGAAAAACAAAGAACACATGGGTTTTATAGAACATCAACAGCAATTATATGGCTCATAAAACAAAGACGACTCAAAGACTATATATATTTTCTAACACAAAGAATAAAGACATATATATATTCGTAAACAAAGACAACAAAGAACATATATATTTTATACTACAAAGAATAAAGACATATATATATCCGTAAAAACAAGATAACAAAGAACATACATATTTTTTATATCGCAAAGAATAAATACTTATATATTTCACAAAACCGTACAATTCAATCACCCATATCCTAATACTCAATCCTATGGTTCCATATTTTAGAAACTATTGGCTATAAAAAGGAAACTCCCCTTACTTGGAAAAAGCCTGCAAATTCGAACCTAACACCAAGCACCAAAACGCAGCTAGCCTCTCTCCTCTTCCCTTCGCAAGACCGAACGCCCTAATGGAGTGAGGAACACAACGATGGAAGGAATGAGAGGATTGAAAAGGGACCAAACGTGAAAAGAAAGGAAAAAGGAAGGAAGAAGGATTGAAAACCTTACTAATTGAACGCTTGAGAAGAATCCTTCTTCTCCTCTCTTCCTTGCTTGCCGCCGCACCACACACACTTCACGCTCTCGCTTTCTTTTGCTTCGAATGGAAGGGATTGGGACGCCCCATCATAGGATCTAGGGTATTAGAATGGGCTTGGGTCAATTAATTGACTTGGGCCCTAGTTGCACCCCCTAGATTATTTGATTCACCTCCTGAAATCAAAAGGACACTCCAACTTAATTATTTCATTAAATCAAATATAGTAATCCCTCAATAACTTAATTAAATAAATAATTAAATTATTTTAGGGCGTTATAATTCTCCCCACTTAAAGAATTTCTCGCCCTCGAAATTACTCGAGTCAAACAAACTCTGATATGCTTCCTTCATCTTACTTTCCAATTCCCACGTCATGCTTTCGCCACACGGCTCCCAACCAAACCACTTTCACTAAATTGATCTCTTTGCCTCTTAACACTTTTACCTCACGGTCTTCAATTCTCACCGGCATAGTCTCTACAGTGAGGTTCTCTCTCACCTCCACATCGTCCATCTGAACCACATGGGATGGGTCTCAGAACATACTTCCTCGGTTGAGATACATGAAATACGTCATGTAAATTTGAAAGATGGGTGGCAAGGCTACTCAGAAGCAACCTTCCCTACTCTCTCCAAAGATCTCGATACGGACCGATAAAACGAGGAGTCAACTTCTTAGACTTCAGAGCACGCCCGACACACCGTGGGAGTGACTCTCAAGAATACGTGATCACCAACTTGAAATTCCAAATCCTTCCTCCTCTTATCGTGATAACTCTTCTGCCTACTCGCTAAGCTTTCATTTCTCACGGATCATTTTAACCTTCTCTCGTAGTTTCACTGACTATTTCAGACCAAGTACCACACTCTCTCCCGATTCATACCAACACAGAGGAGTCCCGCACCTCCTACCATACAATGCTTCGAACGGTGCCATCCCAATACTCGAATGATGATCGTTGTTGTAAGTAAACTCGACTCAAGGTAGATGAGAATCCCACGAACCCCTTGCTCAAGAACACACGCTCAAGAAATCTTCGAGCGATCGATTAGTTCTCTCGCTCGCCCATCTGTCTCGCGGGTGGTACGCCGAACTCAACCTCAATTTAGAACCTGTGGCCTCTTGTAAACTCTTCCAAAATTCGAAGTGAATCGGGATCTCTCGCTGATACAATGCTCATGGGAACACCGTGCCTTCACAATCGCCCTCACATAGATCTCCGCCAACTTCGGAACCGGATAAGTAATATTAATAGGTAAGAAGTGAGCAGACTTCGTCGACCATCCACGATTACCCAAATAGCGCCAAATCCTCTTGCGGTGCTTGGCAACCCCGCCACAAAATCCATGGAAATGTCATCCCACTTCCATTCCGGATCTCCAACGGCCGTGATCAACCCCGCAGCTTTCGATGCTCCACTTTTGACTTCTCGACAGTTAAACAGCATACACAAACCGAGCCACATCACGCTCATACTGTGCCACCAAAACAACTTCTTTAAGTCTTGATACATCTTCGTAGCTCCTGTGTATACTTAACTTACTCCTATGGCCCTCTTCGAGAATTGCCTTTTAATCTCTTCATTATCGTGTATACAAATCCTCCCGCGCAGACTCAATACACCTTGCGCATCGATCTCATAGTCTTTATCATCAGAATTATCAATCCCTACTGCGATCTCCACCAGCTTAATATCTTGCTTCTGCGCTTCTCTAATAACATCCACGAATTCATTATGGATCTTCAACATACCCAATCTGACGCTCTTAGATGTCACCACAAACTGCACTCATATCCCTAAACTGCTCCACTAATTCGAGCTCCTTAACCATCATTGCTGACACGTGCAAGGCCTTCCGACTCAAGGCATCTGCCACCACATTAGCTTTACCCGGATGATAATTTAAGCTGAAATCGTAATCCTTCAACAACTCTAACCATCTCCTTTGCCTCATGTTCAACTCCTTCTGATCAAATAGATATTGCAACCCCTTGTGATCACTAAACACCTCAAACTTAGAACCGTACAGGTAATGCCGCCAGATCTTTAATGCAAACACAATTGCCGCTAGCTCCAAATCATGAGTGGGGTAATTCTTCTCATGGACCCTCAATTGTCTAGATGCGTAGGCCACCACCTTACCATTTTGCATGAGGACACCTCCTAGCCCCATCTTAGAAGCGTCACAATACACTACGAAAGGCTCTCCTGACTTAGGTAACGTCAACACCGGTGAAGTGGTCAATCTCCTCTTCAACTCATTGAAACTTTCCTCACAGCGAGAATCCCAAATGAATGGCTTCCCTTTACAAGTCAGCTGAGTTAGCGGAAGTGCCAACTTAGAGAACCCTTCAATGAACCGGCTCAGAGTAACCTGGCTAGCCCCTGTAAAGCTTCTAATCTCAAGAACTCGACCTAGAGCCTCCCATCGCATTACAAGATCAACCTTGGATGGGCTCATCGCTATACCATCCTCGTAAATGATATGCCCAAGGAAACTTACTTCCTTCAACCAAAAATCGCATTTAGATAGCTTAGCATACAACTTCCTACCCTCAGATCTCCAATATCGACCTCAAATGCTCGACATGCTCTTCCTGACTTGGAATAAATCAATGTCGCCGATAAAGACCACCACAAAACGATCCAGATACTGCGTGAAAATGCGGTTCATGTACTCCATGAACACCCTGAGCATTCAGAACTCCAAACGGCATCACCGAATACTCGTAGTGCCCATACCGAGTCCTAAACGCTGCCTCGGAATATCTTCATCCTTAACCTTTATCCGATGATATCCCGACCTCAAATCTATCTTTATCGAATACACGAGCACCCACCGCTTGATCCATCAAATCATCGATCCTTGGGAGTGGATACTTATTCTTGATTGTGACCTTGTTTAACCGCCGATAGTCTACGCAAAGCCTCATACTCCCGCTCTTTCTTCTTTACCAAAGAACACCGGGCTCTCCACCGAGATACACTCTGGCCTTATGAATTTCTTTCTCTAGCAAGTCTTCAAGCCGCTTCTTCAACTCCGACAACTCTGCTGCAGACATCCTATACGGTGCCATAGACACGGGTCCAGTGCCGTGCACCAAGTCAATACCAAATTCCACCTCCTCAAAGTGGCACATCGTGATTTCGTCAGAAATACTTTAAAAGTCCCGCACTCACTCGCAACTCATCAATCTTAGTCCGCTCTCAAGAGACAAATGACGCCATCAAGGCAAACAACTTAACTTCGCCCTCATTATCTTATGCAATCGCCAAACAGCAACAAAGCGCATTCTCCTTCGACCGAGAGGCGTAAATCCACTGATTTATTAAAACAGCTTGATGTGGACATGGTTGTTCACTAACCACCCATACCTAATATGATATCGAGCCCTCCTAATGGCAAGCAAATTAAATCCACAAGAAACTCTCTATCGAAAACCAATAGAGGACACTTAACACACACGAGAGAGGTAGTCACCGAACCCTTAGCTGGAGTGTCGATGACCATCTCCCTTTTCATGACAGATAATTCTAGGTTCAACTTATCAAAGACACGCAGCAGTAAACAAACGAATGTGTGACACCAAAGATCAACTATAGCAAGCAATCGAGTACCCCTTAATGAAACACGCACTCTAATCTCGTTAGCGCCTCTCAACTCGCGAGAGCAAACACTTTCCCACTCGCCCGCTCCTTCTTTGGCTTGGAACACTTAGTACTAATATGCCCTATCTCCCCGCAGTTGTAACATACGACATCCTTCTTATCACAGTTGGAAGATATGTGTCCCACTTTCCCACACCGATAACACCTCTTCTCATCCTTGCCTGGGCAGTCTGGACTCTTATGACTGCTTTCCCACACACGTAGCAAGTAATACCGGCAGTAGCATCTCCCCACTTCGCTTAGACCCACCAACAAACTTCCCTTGCCCTTACCAAATAGTACCTCATACGGCTTACTCCGACCCAGAAGTTCTTGTGTTTTTCTTTCATAACTCGAGTGAGCATCATTGCCCTCCTCAAAAATCCCGCACTATTAACCAACACTGAGAACACGCGAACTGCTGATACCCTATGAATTTCTTTATGTCAAAGACGTGAACCCGCTTCTCAAACTTGATGCATTTAGAGAACTCAAAGATTCGCCCATCATAGTGCGGATAGAACTTGGACAACTCGGTAAATTTGGCAAAGATATTCACGGACATATTACCCTGCTCAAGCCTCAAAACTCCACTTCTTTCTTTCCACGGACATCCTCCGGTAGTACTCCTCCTCCGAACTCTCTCTCTCGAACACAGCCTGTGTGATCTCTTCATTGTCACCATCAACCTCTCGCCTAATACCATCCACCACCATCACCTCTTTCTTCAAAGATGTGCGCATCAGAACGAACTTTTCGAGCATCAAGATACCCATTACGCGGCGGAATATTCGCTCCATCTCTCCCGGCCACCTGTGGCACCATCGTGGTTGTACCCGCCTTCAAAGTAGGAGGGTTCTCCCGCCGGAAGGTAGCCAAACCGCGCTGCCAGTGGTCCACAACACCACGCAGATCACCCACAACCCCAGCCATAGCCGCAATGCAAGGCAAGTGCAAGTGGCTGCGTTCCGCCCCGCCATTCTAGTATCGCAATGTAAAAATGTAATTCGTAATCGATGAATAAAACTTAAGTGCTACATAACTTGACGACTAACTACCACGGATGATCGAATCGCTCGATACCAATTGTAACACCCCTTCTATTAGTCTATTATTTTAAATAATTCAAAATCGAGTCTACGAAAAACCTTTAGTGCACCACTGAGGGTGCCACATCCAAAAAAAAACCACATTAAACTCCAAAATAATTAAAATAACTCCAAAAAGGTGATACATAGCACCATAAATCCGTACGAGGATAGAGATCGTAGCAGCGGAAATAACAACCGAAATACAGTAATACAGTTATCCAAAGAAAATTAAAACATAACATAAACGACAAAATTTAGCTATCCCTCCCTGCTACATGACGAGCCGACTCGACAAATACTAGCGGAAGGTGCTCACGTCACCTTCAGTCACGGTCACCTGCAGCGTTGCCACATAGGAGCAACATTCCAAGCAGAAAGGGTGAGTCTCATTTCATAGAAATAGCAAATAAAATATGCAACTCAACAAGATAAGCATTAGCACACCGACACCGAAGAAGTTCAAGCAATTTCATCAATAGTCATACACACCCAAACAACCACCAGAAACATATGCAAGTGCATGAGATGCAGCCCAACGCCAAGGGCATATGCATGTGGATCCATCACCAAAAAGGCCCGAAGGCATTTCACCAATCACCAAAAAGCCCGAAGGCATTCACCAAAAATATTTTTACGAGGCCGAGGCCTATTCACCGAAGATAATGCACATGCCTATGTGACGCATGACTATGCAACACCACACCAAAACAACAACGAGAATAGCACATAGAATATTCGCCAATAATTTTATTTGCACCCAGTCACCAATAGGTTTCATAAACCCTCAATCACCCAAATGAACTCACCGTTAATCCCATCACCATTAAAACAACCACAATAGCTAAATGCCACACCAAAAAGGACCAATTCAACATCATAATAATTATTTTAGCACCTAGGAACTGATTTGACACCATAATAGTCATTTTAGCACCTAGGGACTAATTTAACACCATAATATTTATTTTAGCACCTAGGGACTAATTTAACACCATAATATTTATTTTAGCACCTAGGGACCAATTTAACACTCACCTAGGCACCCTTGCACTCCTAGGCGCCAAAACAGCACACTGGCAGGCCCAAATGGCGCCCATACACTATTCACCGCACAAAGACTTCTTCCAACCAAAGAATCCACGTAAGGTGTCACATCCCAGCGCCATTTCTGTGGAAAATGGCGCCCGCTCCTCGCACTACACGCACACAAAGACACAATGTAATCCACATTGTGGCGCCATTTTCGTGGGAATTTGGCGCCTCTCTCATCTGTCTGCAAGCAATTACACCGACACACACCGAATGCACACACAGGCGCCATTTTCAGGGAATTTGGCGCCCCGGATCTGTCTATGTATTTTCTTTCTTAAACACCAACAACAACCTATATACATTTTTAAGACACCAACCAGCAACATGTATGTACTTTTAAAACTCAGACAGCAACATATATAGTGGTAAGACGCAAAAACAGCCACATATAGATTTTATAAAACATCAATAAAGAACCTATACATTTTATAAAACAAAGGATAAAGAAGATGTATAGTTGGTAAAACAAAGAAAAATAAAGAACACATGGGTTTTATAGAACATCAACAAAGAATTATATGGCTCATAAAACAAAGACGACCAAAGACTATATATATTTTCTAACACAAAGAAAAAAACACATATATATATTCAGAAACAAAGACAACAAAGAACATATATATTTTATACTACAAAGAATAAACACATATATATATCCGTAAAAACAAGATAACAAAGAACATACATATTTTATATGCAAAGAATAAATACTTATATATTTCACAAAACTGCATAATTCAATCACCCATATCCTAATACTCAATCCTATGGTTCCATATTTTAGAAACTATTGGCTATAAAAAGGAAACTCCCCTTACTTGGAAAAAGCCTGCAAATTCGAACCTAACACCAAGCACCAAAACGCAGCAGCTCCTCCCTCTTCCCTTCGCAAGACCGAACGCCCTAATGGAGTGAGGAACACAACGATGGAAGGAATGAGAGGATTGAAAAGGGACCAAACGTGAAAAGAAAGGAAAAAGGAAGGAAGAAGGATTGAAAACCCTTACCAATTGAACGCTTGAGAAGAATCTTCTTCTCTCCTTCTCTTCCTTGCTTGCCGCACGCACCACACACACTTCACGCTCTCGTTTTCTTTTGCTTCGAATGGAAGGGATTGGGACGCCCCATCATAGGATCTAGGGTATTAGGAATGGGCTTGGGTCAATTAATTGACTTGGGCCCTAGTTGCACCCCCTAGATTATTTGATTCACCTCCTGAAATCAAAAGGACACTCCAACTTAATTATTTCATTAAATCAAATATAGTAATCCCTCAATAACTTAATTAAATAAATAATTAAATTATTTTAGGGCGTTACACATAGCGCAAGAGTAAACAACTGAATTTAATCAAACATGGAAATATTGCCAAAGTATATGGTCAAATACCAAATTGTCGAAATTACAAGGAAAAGTTAAAACGAAAAGAGTAGAAAATTAAGGCCTAAGGTTCATCTTCCTTTTCACCAATACACTCTGGGAATGCTCTAGTCTTGTGTTGATGAATGCTTCTTCTTCGACAAGCTTGTTCACTTCACCTTCATGATAAGAAGCTCTCTCAAAGAGCTCAAGAGCTGAAGTTGCCTCCTCATTAATAGAACTTTCCAAAGAATAAGCTTTCTTCTGAACTGAAGCCTTATTTTGCTGCAAGGTTTGAATTTGTTCTTGAAGCTTGACAATAGCAAAGATCGCACTCGCTACTTCTTTGGAATTTTGGCTTACAAGAGTTTACTTTCAAACCCGCAAATCATTGAGCTTAGCATCCAAGCTTCGACGTTGCACCCATGCTTTGTGTTGTCCCTCCGCTGACGCGTTCTTTGTTTGCAACAATACTCTTCTTCTTTTGGACTTCCCTCGTAACAGTCTCCAAGAAAGGCTCAAATTCGACGATGAAGCCTATGAGGGAATTGCTAGATGCAGGAGTGTTGAGCTTGCTGAGTAGTTCTTTAATCTTGAAGGTGATCACTTGGTCCTCTTCGATGGCCTTGATCAAGTCTGTTTGGAAAAGCATTCTTTGAAGCTCTTTGACCAAGTCTTCTTGTGAACTCACAGAGTTCCCACCTCCAGAAGCAGTCGAAAGTCTGCTTGCTTTCTGTCGAAGATTTGCCACTCATCAAGAATTCAAAAGCCTCAAAAGGATTTTTTCTCTTCAACTCAGATAATTATTGTTGGCTTAAGCTGGTGCTTGTCGAAGGTAAAGCTTTGAGAGGGCTGTCATTCTTTGGAGACTCATCTTCATGCTCAAACAAGTCTTCTTCTTCTGCCCCTTTGCCTTCATCAGTTTCATCATCACTTATCTCGACACCATCCGCTTGCTGGTTGTCTTCTTCTTCTATTGCATCTTTCTCCTTCAAGATTGGAGATGAGCGCACAGGAGGTTCAACTTGGTTGAGGACTTTGTCTTCATCTAGATCCATACCATGACCCACATGTTCTTGATTGAAGTCGAAGGTTTCTTTCTCATCTTCAACATTGTTGGGAACAAGGTCTTCGATCATTGGTGTGACCTCAGGGACTTCGATAGAGTCATTTTGAACCAATTCTTCTTATTCAGCATTCTTCTCGACTTTAGCTGTTTTTGCAGGAGGAGTAGAAGTGGTAGTTATTTACTTTCTCTTGAACTTGAGTAGTAACAGTTTCCTTTTCCAGTGACGAAAAAATACTTAGTGAGTTTTCTTGAAAAGGAAAATACAACATTCATAAAGAAAGAATAAGTTGATCAATTACCTGAGGTATGTTGTCTTCGACGCGAGAGTGAGCACTCTCAGGTTTCTTGGAGGCTTTTACACTCTCATTTATAATTTTCCACTAAACAGTCCTTGCTTTCTCCTTCGGTAACTCTCTGCCTTGTTGTGGCTTTGAGATTGTGTTTTGAGGGAAAAGAGTTTTGGGAATGTCTTGTGAGTGCTTGGTTCTTCTTTCGATTTCGACACTAGCTTTATTTTTCTCAGCCAAAGCCTTGGCAATGGCAGGGGGAGTCTTTGGGTCTGGTGATTCATCAGACTGCATAATTCAACAAACATGTTAGTGCAAATCAAAGTAAAAGGGTAAGTGTTGGAAACAAAGTGGTCTAAGATTTCACCCTCTTAATCATCACTCAGGTCGAGTGTAGGAGTAGCCTTCTTTGCTTTCTTAGGAGTGGCACCAGCAACAGAACTGCTTGGTCTTTTTCGACTCTGCAAAGGGTAGCCTAGTTTAGATAATTAGACAAAAAGAAGAACAAGCAAGCTAATGTAAAGAGGAAAAAATGAAAATACATACTTCTTGTTTCTTCTCTGTTGGTTTGGGAGGTTTGCTTTGTTTCAACGAAGTGGCATCATCCTTTTCTTCGACACGCTGGTTTCACTCTTCTTCTTCGCCACTTTCTTGGTCTTAGCTGGCTGTGGTATCTTCGGTTGAAGTAGATGTAGTGGGAACAACTGAAATATTCGACAGGTGTGTGAGTAAAATCATGCATAAAGAAAATTATTGAGGGAGTTAGAACTTGAACATGTTGCATGTCGACATGAAGGTGACCCCCATACGTGTGTATGTCATACTCGGTCGAAACTACTTTTTTGGCCTTTTTTAGGTTTGAAAAAAGTTGATTTATTGAACCACAATACAACCACGAAGAAGTTTGTAGTTGAAATGCAAAGCGAATTCAAAATAAAAGGTGGAATATTCAATTTTGGAAGTTTTTCATCAATCTTTTGCTTTAAAGTTTTAGCAGCCTCATAAACAGTTCGACCAAGATTTTTGGGGTCATAAATGGTTTCGAAGTAGTTTTGGAAAGCTCGATTTTCCTGGATGTGCATACCTTGTGTCTTCTTCTTCTTGTTCTGCGTAGAAGGAAAAGCAGAGATTAGTTCTTGAAGAAGAGTGGATTCTTCGACATCAGTAGTTTTGGATTTGTAGTAATCCTCCCACCACTTGGAGAAATGCTCAGTGCAAGCAAAGTACAGGTCGAACTCTATATGATCGAAGATGGGGGCATCTTTGACAACGTCATCGAGACGACACCAAAAATCTTGGTCATTTGGCACAAAGGGCTGGGTCGAATTTGGCACAAACCAATCTGTCTTGCAACCAAGTTTGGTTGATATCCTTCTATTATGAAGTTAGCCTTCGTCTTGATTGTAGAGATTTTTTCCGACAGAAAAGTAGGAGTTAAAAATGCTTGCCATACTTGGTTAGTTTCCTCTTCATCTTCAAGGGAAGTGGCAGGAAATTGTTTGAGGAACCAATCAGGTCCATAAACTCTCTCAGCGAAAGATGCCATCGATGGAGTGAAATTGGTGCAATTCAAGAACATCTCAAATGCAGTCGAAAACAATTGCTCTGTGGTTTGACCAATCTCCCTAGGCCTTAAAAGTGCTAACCTGGTTCCTTCGACTTTTCTATGGTTAACAGTGTTTGACATATCCTCAGGTACAAAGTAATCAAGCTTCGACTCAAAAGTGGAAATGAGCCACAATTGGAATAACCAAATGGGTCCTCACACTAACAATTTTTTGTCATTGGGAACAAGTCCTTTAAGTTTAAAAGAGCCTTTCCCCAAGGCTTCATAAATACTTCCTAAGATCAGTTTACCTAGGCAAATGTTTCGAATTTCGTGGATTTGAATGGCTAAGTTGATGTACATCTTAGCAACTTGGAGTGATGAGGAACAGAAAACGAAGGCAGAAAGCCACGGGGTGAGAAAGACAATGTGTTCTTCATCAGAGACTTCGACGCTATCAGTGTCATGATGGTCTTCGATAAATGCAGCCTAAGAAGCACGATTAACGTCAAAGTCAAACTGATACTTAGTGCCAGTGTTACTAGGGTTAAAAACATCACCTATGGGTTTTAAACCAGTGATGGCAGCCACATCATAAAGAGTGGGAGTAAGAATACCACACTTGAGGTGGAGAGTGTTGGTGGTCATCTCCCGTAAGTGGAGAAAGAAGAATGAGCATTGGGCTTTGGTACCAAACCCAAACCTAGACAATTGGATTAAGTCGAAAATGCCAAATTCCTTCCAAAAAATCGCTTTTCTTCAACTCAACTTTGTCAAGCCAAGCAAGGAATGGTGCATTGTCAATGTGGGGAGAAGACCTAAAGACTCTATTTGGGTTATTCATGAAATCCATGATATATGGACTGTAACGCCCCAAAAATAGTTCAATTATTTATTTAATTGGGTTATTTAAGGCTTACAACATTTTAATTAAGTCAAATAATTAATTTGGAGTTTTATTTTAATTAGGAGGTGTTTGAGTAATGGAGGAGGTGTGATTAGAGGCCCATGATCCATTAAGAGACCCATATCCATGATATAAGTGAAAGAGTCGAAGGGAGAAAGTTCATTTGCAATCAAAACAAAGAAAAGTCAAAGAGTAAAGTAAGAGAGTAGAGAGAGAGGTGTGATAGCTCAAGGAAGAAGAAGAGAGAATATTGGTGTGGAGAGCTCAAGTTCAAGGAAGAGGAGTTTGCTTGTTGGGGGATCTTGAAGTCTTGGTGGAAAGAGTGCTTATTCTTCAATCTATTGAGGTAAGGGGGCTCTCTTTCACCTATAATAAAGTATATGATGAGTGTTATGTGTGAGTTAGACTCTGGGATGCTTTCTGAGTTGTTTGTGTTGCTTGTTGTGTGATTGATGTTGTGTTTGCTTCACTTTGGTGAAATTGTGAAGTGTGTATGTGTTGTTGATGATGGGTCATGTTATACCCCAATTTTGTCCGTATTATTTTTCTCGTTTTAGTCGTTTATTTTATTATTTGTTCTGAAGTCGCGCAATTACGAGAATTATTAAAAAAGTGTCTCATTTACTAACCTAAGCCAATCTCAACTAACCTGTTCAACTAAGTCGAAATGTCGTTGTTTAAATTGAGAATGCGCGCGAATGATCGATCTTTTCGCACATTTTTTAGTTGAATCTTCGTATTTGGGCCTAGTCGGACTTAATTGGGTTTATCCGAGTCGTTTCCTTGCAAATGGGCTTATTCGAGTTGTTTTCTCGCAATTGGGCTCATCATTCCGACTTCTTTTCTATTTTATTATTTTGTCCTTATTTTGAGCATATATATATATATATATATATATATATATATATATATATATATATATATATAGTCCAAAAATATCAAAAAATTCTGTTTAATTTTATTTACATTTTGAAAGTGTCTAATTGTCCAAGTGTCCAAAATTATAAAAACTAATAATACAAGAAAATACAAAAATGTAAAACGAAAATAAATAAATAATAGATAAAGAACAAAGAACAATTAGTAATTTTGGGTCATTTCTGCTCTCTAAGACTCCTCACCTAGCCCACGTTATCGTAACTTGCAAAAGCCTACCAAATCACAAAACCAATCAAATGTTAAACCTAAGTTTTTAATATAAATAAGCAGTCAGTCCACGGTAAAATACACACAATAACACTGCAAAAAACCACCTCAAAAGGATTAGGGTTCACAGTCAGAACCCTAATCCACTGAAATACAAGGATTAGCAGTTATCAACAACAACGGCAGAATAAGAGCAAAGCAGATCAAAGACACCACAGAGAGAACCAAGAAATGTACCATAACAAAAGAAGAGCAGAGGTTGGAAAGGAGGTTAGCGATAGTATTTTCACGTTTTCTAATTTTAGTATACACTAAGCTACTTTGCAAAAAAAAAAACTGTATGTATATTAACCGAAAATAACCAAACTCAGTTTCTGTCCTGGTTTTCTTAGAAATACCGTTACTGTAAATACGCTAGTACTAGTCTTCCAATCGATTTAGCTTAAAATCGGTGATTCCCTAAACAAACCAAACTCAAAAATAGATTACAGACCAAACAAACAAATCAAAACCAACAGAATAGGATTGAGTCAAATGTTTTGTTTTTGAACCAGAAGCAAGGGTTAGGATGAAGAACAAATACAACAATCAAACATAGTACAAATTAGAGAAAATACAAATGATTAAGGAACTAGAATCAAAATAAGAGTAGAAAGAAATGTAAGCAAGAAGAAGTCAAAGAAGACAGTAGCAAGATAGGAAAAAAATGGAACCTGAGACATCTTCCCCGACGGTTTCGTCGGCGACGACCAGTAGCTCTGACCGGCGGAGTCGTCACGCTACCTCTCTCACGTGTTCGCCGTCACCGGAGAAGTACCTTTCTTCGTTCGTCGTCATTCCCGTCCGACGTGGACGCCATAGCCACCGTCCACCGTCGCGTTTCAGGCCGGCGTAGACGCCATGGCCAAACGCTTCCTCTTCTTTCGCTTTCCTTCAGAAACCCTCACCCTCTCCGATCGTCTCTCTCTCCTCCATGGAAACCGGCGACGATTTCGCCGCCAAAGCTCTCCCTCTCACTGCCGCGGCGCAGCTGAAGGGAAGGGGGAAGGAAATGTTTTTAGGTTTTTTTAATTTAGGGTTATATATAGATCGCTTCAAACTTTTATTTTTTTATTTGTTAGTCACCCCCTTCAATTCATGCGCACACTCCCCCACTTAAGCCTGGGCCAGATACTGGGCTCTCCTATGCAAACCGGGCTTCCTTTTTCACCTCCTATTAATTATACAACCCCCGAGACTAATGAAACCCCAATTTACAATTTTCACCCCTGCTTTTTCTTTTTAACTCTTTTCTAACTCAAACATAAATAAGTTTTCTCTCAAGTGAAATAAACGGCTAAGTCGGTTGTACAAACCGGGTTAGTCATTATCTTAGGACCAATGAGTCTGCATAGGTTCAAGAATCCCAAAACTTAATAAAATACTTAATAAACTATTTTTCCTAAAAATAGGGGACTAAGTCGGTTGTACAACCGGGTTAGTCAGTGTTCTAGAACTAATGAGCTGTACAGTTCAGGAGTTCTAGAATACCTATTCTAAACCAACCCACCTCATATCAAACCAACTTCTTTCAAAAAAAACTCAAAAATCATTTTCAAAAAGTAGGGGACTAAGTCGGTTGTACAACCCGGGTTAGTCGGCGTCTTTAGAATCAAATGAGTGCATAGTTCAAGGAATCCTAAGACCCCTACACTAAAAAATACCAACCCACAAACCTTTTTCAGGAAGAACTACGTAGCTTTGATTCCTCCATTGCATCCGGAGGTACGTAGGAGCAAACTCTTGTCAAGCACTAAAAATTAAAAATTTAATTAAATCTTTTTCTCCATAAATAAAAGGGTAAATATTAATAAAGCATAAATAATTAGACGAAGGATGTCGTGGGGTGCTAATACCTTCCCCACGCATAACGACTCCCGAACCCTAAACTCAGCCCTATCTTAAGCCTAAAAGGGATTTTCCGAATTTGCCCTTAAACTAAAATTTGGTGGCGACTTCCTTTGAACCTTCGAAGAATCCTTTTCCCGGATTTTTCATGGCCGCTACATACCAAGCGACTTCACTAGGGACTTAATTTTCTTTAGAGAGTCAAAACCTAGTCTAATTATAGGATTTATTTAATTTAATTTTTACCCGTCTCTTATTTATTTATCTTTGCACATTATATTATTTATTTGATGTGTAAACCCTAGGATAGAAGACTTTATTTTGTATGAATATTTGCTTTGTTTGCAGCTTTGGGTTTGTTTTGAACTGCTCCTACACACACTACACCTCTACACATCACACACATGTGAGAAAAGTCCTCTACCCGGACTCGAGTGCAAACCTAAGTTAGAACGAGATTGTGTAGTGATGGCCTGCGGGACGTACGTCTCGTTGGGTGGTCATGAAAATATCACCTAGAGTTTGATTCCTTTTAAGGATGCTATCCCTTCTAATAGCTTGCCTATTGTTGGGGTCGATGATTCTTGATCGGGGTCCTTGGCTCTAGGGACCATGTGTAGGATTCTTTAGAACCATCCTTGTGAGGTTCACTATAAAAGAAACCTTAGACCCACTCCATAGAATACCTTCCTAGGGTCACAAAGGAGCTTCATACCCTTGCATTCAAATAAATATTGATGCATACCATCTTTTATCAACAAAAAAAATCAAAAAAACAAAAATTGTTATATTCCACAAGCTTTTAGAAGTTATGCCTCATGCATTTTTCCTTTTCTTTGCAATAAAAATCCCATGTCACATGTATTTTTGTGACCGTCTGAGAATTAAAAGCTTTATTTTGGAGAGAAGTCATGCATGCTAAAGTCAAAGTCAAACTTTGTACTTTACTCTCCAAACGTAAAACTTATAATTCCCCGGCGCGATAAGTAAAATCATATATTATCATTTCATGCACGTACATTATCATTACATTCGCATTTCACATACATCCATTCGCATATCATGCACATTCATTCATTGCATACTTACATCAGTATAAATTTTAGAGAAAAACTATGATGAGAGATGAGACGTTCTTGTGAAATAAATTACTCTTCTTTGGAAAAGTTTAGTCTTACTTAGTTGCAAGCTCAAGGTGTTTCAAAACACTCAATTTTTTAAATTAGCGGCTCGTTCACATTTTTTCTAACAAAGTGTTGCATCCCATGATGAATGGCCGAAATGGTTCGCCAAAATTTTCTTTCATGTTTTAACTCGTGTTAACTCCTTACGAAGCATTCATGTAGTAACTTATGTGTGACATGTGTCTTCATTCTTGTTTGAGTTAGTTAATGTCCTTACCTTGTCATCACCCCCTGTCCAAGTCTAACCCCACCCCGACCACCCTAAAGTACGTACTCCCCTACCTAGTCAACTTTTTGGTTTGTTCTCACTGATGAAATAACACTTTAGGTCCTCCATACTGGGGCAAATTTGTGATCTCTAAAATACCTTGTCAACATTGTATTCCTTGGTGCAAGTCCTTTACAAAAAAATCAAAAGAAGCTCGTTAGGTTGAAAACTCGTAAGAGCAGCCTAAGCAAAAATTAGAGCATGAAAAGAAATAAAGAAAAAGAGCAAGTATATAAAATAAGTAAATTATTGTCCTTAAGTTAATTTTTGAGAAAACGAGCAATCATGTTTTGAAATGAAGTTTGACCATCTTCCCATATCCTCAAGAAATCATTTGCCACCCACCTTATGCCAAAATCCAAAGAAACTTTCAATCACCCTAGACAAGGATCAATTCCACATCAAAAATAGTGTATCATTTTTATCAAGTCACTCAGCTCGAAAGAAAGAAAAAGAAAAAGAAAATCAAAATCAAAAAAAAGAAAGTGAAATCAAAAAAGAGGATCGAAAAACCACGAAAAAGCAAAAGTGGTACAATTATGAGCTGATACTTCTTACCATTAAATGCATAAGAGATCCTTGTCTGAAATAAACCCCCAAACACTTCCCTTGTCCTCAATATCCTATCCTCCATAAACCCTTAGCCACGTTACAATCCTAAACAAGTCCATCCTACCATGAGACACATCAATTATTGTCTCAATAAAACCTCAAACACTCATTTGAACCTAACAACCATTTCCTTCACAAATCATCACCCATTAGCCAAGTTACATCACCAAATCATTTGTCCCATCAATCATCAAACACTTCATTGAGCCTAATAACCCCTTCTTTCACAAACCACAAACCATTGACCATTAGCCAAATCATACCGCTCAATAAAAAATCATCTGTCCCATCAATCCCCACACACTACTTTGAGCCCAATTATCATTTCCCTCATAAATCACTAAACCATCGGCCACGTTACAACCCTCTAGAGTTCGTTCCGATCAATGACTGATTGCTTTTGTTTTCTCAAAATTTTAAATTTAGGACTAATAAGTTTATTTATTTACGATATGTTTGCTAAAAAATATATATATGTCTCAAAAAAAAAATCAAAGGGCTTACACTCCAAAGGTTCATTCAAGACAAGGTTTAGTGATCACCAAGTGTAGTTTTCATCATGGCAAACTCAAGACTATCATAGCCTAATAGTCATTCTAAAAATAACCAAAAAGTTCATCCCTTTCACCATCTATTCCATTTGAACTTGGGGGAAATTTGTCCAGTATCCATCCCATGCCACTCCCTACCTATACAAACGCATTTGACCATCTCCAAAAACCCATAACCCTAACTCGCTCACCTTTCCCAATCTCACTAAAGCCAACCATTGAAATACCATTCCAAGTGGGGAAATCTCGCGCTCTTCACTCCACCTTCAAATGGGAAAATTCACCCTACACCCATCTCATCCCCTAGCCATATTCACGGCCAAAAAAACCATACACAGGGCAATTTCTCAACTCACTATCCTAAATGTTGCTACTCTAGTCTGGGCAATCTTGTCCTTACCATAATTAGGGAAACGTCAAACTCTATACGTTGAGACAACATCTCCTACTTGCCACCTTTCATTCCAAAACCAATGCATTCCCAATTCATCACCTTCTACACCCCTAGCTTGTCACCACTAGACAAAGGCAGACACTCACCGTCATCAAATCTAAATTGGGGCGATCCCGCATTTCTTGGCTTGGAAAAAACGCACCTTTGATGACCTTGACAAAGACCACCACCATTCCCCCTTCATGTGCCACAAATATCCTCACCCTAGGCCTTTAGAACCCGAAGTTAACTGACTCATTCATACTTGCACTAACATATGTCTTTACCAAACAAAGCTTCAGAGAGAGAGAACACAAGTTGATCATGTGATGCTAAAAATCCACTTAGGTAACTTTGTGGACATAAACTTCGATCATCAAGGGGCATCATAATAGAAGGAAAATAAGCGAGCTTGCAAATACGGTCAAGTACTTTTTCACATCAATGTCTAAAGATAATGACCTTGAGAATGCCGAAGTTTGAATCAAAACTAATTTTTCCAAAGAATGATCAATATTCACCCATGCTTCTCGTGATCCAAAGTCTCGAATCTTATCATTACAAAAAAATGTTTTGCACCCAATCACTCATATCATATCATATCATCGCATTAGCATTCAATCATTCCATTTGCATCATATTCACATTTGCATTTCATGCATTTATTACGTAACAAGCAAAAAGCAAAAACAAAAGAGAAAAAATCATTCCATCGATATCAATCATTGCACGCACCGCGCACCATTAATTTCATTGCCAAAAGAAGAAAGCTTTTCACCCTGGGAATATGCATTTGTTAGGTGTGCTCGGATAAACACGATAAGTGTCGTTCCCTATATTTTGTTCCTCTAATAGCGGCGCTTTAAGCGTTGATCTCATATCATATCACAGATCACCAAGTTGATCCCTATAGACCCCAAGTGGTCCTTCAGAGCAGTGCCCTAAGTGGCCCAGGTCGCAACGTCGGAGTCGAGCCCGACGGACCTTCGCAGACCCCGAGTGGTCCTTCAGACTAGTTGTGTCAGCCTAAGACACAGTTGGACGCCCTTCATGGTCAACATATCGATTCTAGACCGATCTTGACCCATCATGGCCGCCGAGTATAAAGGCCCCTCGCATCGCTTAATTAGTACCGTAGCTAATTGCGCTCCTTCGCACTCACGATGGTCCTTCAATTAAGGCTTAGGCAGCCTTTCAGACCCTGAGTGGTCCTTCAGAGCCTTAGTGCTCCTTCAGGTCCTTGATGACCCTTTATTTAACTTCCGGTTACCGCACCGAGTGTTAACCATTCCTTGTTACTCTGCAAACTTTTCGATCATCCCTTAAAACGAACAAAATAAGCGTCTATCTATCTTTATTCTTATTTCTACTATGAAAGTCCTAAAAAACTCCCCACTTTCAAGTAAAATAATAATAAATAGGCAAAATTGTTATACCCCAATTTTGTCCGTATTCTTTTTCTTGTTTTAGTCGTTTATTTTATTATTTGTTTCAAGTCGCGCAATTACGAGAATTATTAAAAAAGTGTCTCATTTACTAACCTAAGCCAATCTTGTTATACCCCAATTTTGTCCATATTCTTTTTCTGGTTTTAGTCGTTTATTTTATTCGTATTTCGGAGCCACAAAATTATAAATTTTTTTTAGAATAGCGTCTCTTTCTCAAAATTTAAGCCGATCTCAATTTTTCTGCTCCATTAAACTCGAATATCGTTACTTAAACTAGGCATACGTGCGAATGATCGATCTTTTCACGCATTCTTCAGTTTAATCTCGATATTTGGGCCTAATTGATCATAAGTAGACTAATCCAAGTCGCTTCTCTCCATTTGGGCTTATCTTTTTGATTTGGGCCTACAAACGTGGTTCCGATTTGTTTTTATCGCTTAATGGGCCCATTTCTTCTATGTTGGTCTCGTTTTAGCGTATTTATCTAGTCCGCCCGCCCTCGCTTTTTTTTGTATTTGGCCTAGCCCCTTGTTCTTATTATTATTTTGTTTATTTAATTTATTTAAACATATACACAGTCAAAAATGTCAAAAAATTCTACTTAGTTTAATTTACAATTTAAAAGCACTTAAGAGTCAAATAAGTCCAAAAATGTCAAAAAAATTCTATTTAGTTAAATTTACAATTTAAAAGCTCTTAAGAGTCCAAAAAGTCCAAAAATACAAAAAAATATATCCAAAAAGCCTAAAAAAGACCAGATCCGAAAATACACAATAAACAGTAAATTAGGGTTTTCGAGACAAAGATCCCAAGTCACAGAAATGGCCATTGGGCTTGGATCAAGACCTGAAAAATTATCCAAAGCCTGGTCAAAAATCATAAATGCCCTAACCTAGTTTTCTACTATAAATAAACAGTCAATAAGCAGTCAAAAGACACGTAAATCGAGAGAGTAAAATTATCGCGAAATTACTAAAAATAGGATTAGAGTTTCACATTGAAACCCTAATCAATAAACACGGTTCTAAAATCTGAGTAACGGCAAGAGCGGTTCGAAGGCATCACAGTTGCAGTCGGTCACTATTACTCGAACAAACACGCAAGGGAATCAAAACAGAGGCTGGAGTTGTAGGTCGGTATTCAAAACCCAAGTTCTTTTTTTTTATGTCCATATGATTTGTTAAAATAGGATTCATTCATTGTTGAAACTGAGAACGAACGTCAAAAATGTAATAATTATAGGAGTAGTTTTCAGGCCACGTTTTTCTGTCTAATATTCTGTTTGTCTTGAAATAAATGCTTAAAAACTAGTTTTTGGCTTGCTGTAGTTTCAAATCAAAGTGGTTTTTTTAGTGAAAATAAACATACTCCAAGACTAGGAAACACGAAATCAGGCCAAAAACAGAAACAAATAGAGGAATAAAATGGGTAGGAGAGAATCAGACCAGAGAAAGCATTAAAATCAAACAAAAAAGGGAATAATACACTGACCTTAAGCTCGCCGGAGCTCCGGTCGTCTTCTCCGGCGAGAGCTCCGGCGACGTCCTTCGAAACCAAACAACCACCACCACAAACCGAGCTCTCCTCTTCCCCTCGTCATTCTCCCACTCTTTCTCCCCCAAAACCAAACCCAGAAACCCAAAAAAGGACACATATCAGAAGACATTTGAGCTGTGGACAAAAAAGGAAAGGAACAAAAAAAAACAAAAAGGACAAAGAAGAAGAGAGGAGAACGGAGCTCACCACGCTCTCGCCGGCGGGCTTCCCGTCGCCGGCGTCGTCTTCATCGCCCCTGACCTCGACGCCGTCTTCTCCCTCTCACCTTAGAAACTGGTCGTCGTTCTCTCCCTCTCACCTTAGAAATGATCGTCGCTCTCTCCCTCCCCTAAAACCGGCGACATTTGCGCCAGAATTAACTCCCTCTCTCACTTAGAAGGGGAACGGCGCCGCAGCTGTAGTTTAGGAGAAGAGGAATTGGTTTTTAGGGTTCTGCTGTCTTAGGGTTTTCCTTATATAGTGGCCCTCTTTTTTCTATTTTTTTTATATTCAGAATACTACCTGCACCCCACTTATTTACGAGCACACCTCCCCCCACTTAAGCCCAGTTTCGCATACTGGGCTCTCCTATGCGAACTGGGCTTCCTTTTCACACCTCCTATTAGTTATACAACCCCATACGACTAATAAAACCTCATTTTACAATTTCACCCTCCTTTTTTCATTTTTATTCTTTTCCAATTCAAATCTAATTACTTTTTCTCTAGAAATTAAATAAACGGCTAAGTCGGTTGTACAACCGGGTTAGTCATTATTTTAGGGCCAATGAGCTGTACAGTTCAGTAACCCTGAAAATTCAATAAATACGAATAAACTATTTTTCCTAAATAAACGGCTAAGTCGGTTGTACAACAGGGTTGGTCATTATCTTAGGGCCAATGAGCTGTACAGTTCAGTAACCCTGAAAACTTAATAAATACGGATAAACTATTTTTCCTAAAAATAGGGGACTAAGTCGGTTTGTACAACCGGGTTAGTCGTTCTAGAACTAATGAGTCTGCATAGCCAGAGTTCTAGAACACCTATTCTAAAATCAACCCATCTCACAACTCCTTTCAAAAATTCAAAAATCATTTTCAAAAAGTAGGGGCTAAGTCGGTTGTACAATCAAAGTTGGTCGCCCTAGGAATCGGTGAGTCAGATGCAGTTCAAGGAATCCTAGGATCCCTACACTAAAAAACACCAACCCATAAACATTTTTCAGGAAGAACTACGTAGCTTTGATTCCTCCATTGCATCCGGAGGTACGTAGGAGCAAGAGTCCACTCTTGTCAAGCACTAAAAACCAAAAATCTAAATAAGTCTCTTTCTATACAAATAAAAGGGGTAATAATTAAATAAATCTTAATAAATTAGACAATGGACGTCGTGGGGTGCTAATACCTTCCCCACACATAACGACTCCCGAACCCTAACAATGCCTTATCTTAAAAACTTAAAGGGATTTTCCGAATTTGCCCTTAAACTAAAATTTGGTGGCGGCTTCCTTTCGAACTTCGAAGAATCCTTTCCCGGATTTTTCGGTCGCTACAAATCTCAACTAACCTGTTCAACTAAGTCGAAATGACGTTATTTAAATTGAGAATGTGCGCGAATGATCGATCTTTTCGCACATTTTTTAGTTGAATCTTCGTATTTGGGCCTAGTCGGACTTAATTGGGTTTATCCGAGTCGTTTCCTTGCAAATGGGCTTATTCGAGTTGTTTTCTCGCAATTGGGCTCATCATTCCGACTTCTTTTCTATTTTATTATTTTGTCTTTATTTTGAGCATATACATATATATATATATAGTCCAAAAAATATCAAAAAAATTCTGTTTAATTTTATTTACATTTTGAAAGTGTCTAATTGTCCGAAGTGTCCAAAAATACAAAAACTAATAATACAAGAAAATACAAAAATGTACAAACGAAAATAAATAAATAATAGATAAAGAACAGCAACAATTAGTAATTTTGGGTCTGTTCTTGCTCTCTAAGACTCCTCAGCTAGCCCACGTTATCAGAACCTGCAAAAGCCCAGTCAAATCAGTCAAAACCAATTAAATGCTAAACCTAAGTTAATATAAATAAGCAGTCAGTCCACAGTAAAATACACACAATAACACTGCAAAAAACCACCTCAAAAGGATTAGGGTTCACAGTCATAACCCTAATCCACTGAAATACAAGGATTAGCAGTTATCAACAACAGCGGTAACAAGAGCAGCAGATCAAAGACAGCCAGCAGAGAACCAGTAAACAGCCATAACAAAAGAAGAGCAGAGGCTGGAAAGGAGGTTAGCGATAGTATTTTCACGTTTTCTAATTTTAGTATACACTAAGCTACTTTGCAAAAAAAAAACTGTATGTATATTAACCGAAAAATAACCAAACTCAGTTTCTGTCCTGGTTTTCTTAGAAATATCGTTACTGTAAATATGCTAGTAATAGTCTTCCAATCGATTTAGCTTAAAATCGGTGATTACCTAAACAAACCAAACTCAAAAGTAGATTACAGCCAAACAAACAAATCAAAACCAACAGAATAGGATTGAGTCAAATGTTTTGTTTTTGAACCAGAAGCAAGGGTTAGGATGAAGAACAAATACAACAATCAAACATAGTACAAATTAGAGCAAATACAGATGATTAAGGAACCAGAATCAAAATAATAGTAGAAAGAAATGTAAGCAAGAAGAAGTCAAAGAAGACAGTAGCAAGATAGGAAAAAAATGGAACCTGAGTCATCTTCTCCGACGGATTCGTCGTCGGCGACCAGTAGCTCCGACCGGCGGAGTCGTCATGCTACCTCTCTCACGTGTTCGTCGTCACTGGAGAAGTACCTTTCTCCGTTCGTCGTCATTTCCGTCCGGCGTGGACGCCATAGCCACCGTCCACCGTCGCGTTTCAGGCCGGCGTAGACGCCATGGCCAAACGCTTCCTCTTCTTTCGTTTTCCCTTCGTAAACCCTCACCCTCTCCGATCGGTCTCTCTCCTCCATGGAAACCAGCGACGATTTCGCCGCCAAAGCTCTCCCTCTCACTGCCGCGGCGCAGCTGAAGGGGAGGGGGAAGGAAATGTTTTTAGGTTTTTTTAATTTAGGGTTATGTGGCACTGCTTCAGTTTTTATTTTATTTTTTTTTTTTATTTGTTAGTCACCCCCCTTCAATTCATGCGCACACCTCCCCCCACTTAAGCCCAGTTTCGCATACTGGGCTCTCCTATGCGAACTGGGCTTCCTTTTTCACCTCCTATTAATTATACAACCCCCTGAGACTAATGAAACCCCAATTTACAATTTTCACCCACTGTTTTTCTTTTTAACTCTTTTCTAACTCAAACATAAATAATTTTTCTCTCGAAGTTAAATAAATGGCTAAGTCGGTTGTACAACCGGGTTAGTCATTATCTTAGGACCAATGAGATGTACAGTTCAGTAATCCTGAAAACTTAATAAAATACGAATAAACTATTTTTCCTAAAAATAGGGGACTAAGTCGGTTGTACAACCGGTTAGTTAGTCGTTCTAGAACTAATGAGTTGTACAGTTCAGGAGTTCTAGAATACCTATTCTAAAACCAACCCACCTCATATCAAACCAACTTCTTTCAAAAAAAACTCAAAAATCATTTTCAAAAAGTAGGGGACTAAGTCGGTTGTACAATCGGGTTAGTCAGCGTCTTAGGAATCAGTGAGCTGTACAGTTCAAGGAATCCTAAGACCCCTACACTAAAAAATACCAACCCACAAACCTTTTTCAGGAAGAACTACGTAGCTTTGATTCCTCCATTGCATCCGGAGGTACGTAGGAGCAAGAGACCACTCTTGTCAAGCACTAAAAATTTAAAATTTAATTAAGTCTTTTTCTCCATAAATAAAAGGGTAAATATTAATAAAGCATAAATAATTAGACGAAGGATGTCGTGGGGTGCTAATACCTTCCCCACGCATAACGACTCCCGAACCCTAAACTTAGCCTTATCTTAAGCCTAAAAGGGATTTTCCGAATTTGCCCTTAAACTAAAATTTGGTGGCGACTTCCTTTGAACCTTCGAAGAATCCTTTTCCCGGATTTTTCGATCGCTACAGGTCATATGAGAGACCTAGGAAAGAAATGGGATTTGAGGAACCCTAAGTATCAAGACGTTATTTTTGGTGTAGTCACCTTTGTTGATTACTTTGTTGTGTGTGTGGGACAAATTTTGAATGAATATAGGTGTAGTAGTTGTGGTTTAAGTTTGATCTTAGTATGAGAATCAAAGAAGCGAGGGAAGATGAAGGTTAGGTGCCTAGGGCGACATACGAGCCGAGGTGTAGTTGCCTAACTGTCGATGTGTCGAAGTCTATGGAAGTCGACGTGTAGATGTGTCGAAGTCTATGGAAGTCGACGTGTAGATGTGTTGAAGTATATGGGAGTCGACGTGTAAGTGTGTCGAAGCGTAGGTGACTAAGTGTAGGTGACGAAGTGTAAGGGTGTGTGACTTGTTGTTACCGAAGTGTAGAGTATGTATACCGAAGTGTAGTTGCCAAGATATAGTGTATATAGATGCCGAAATGTAGTTGCTGAAGTGTGGTGGTCGAGGTATAGTGTATATCTACCGAGGTGTGGATGTATCGAGGTGTTGTGTATGTATGTCGAAGCTAGTGTTTGTCGAGGTGTAGGTGTGTTGAAATGTAGGTGTGTCGAAGTGTAGTGTACCGAGGTGCAGTGTAGTGTACCGAGGAGCAGTGTAGTGTACCGAGGTGCAGTGTGGTGTGCCGAGGTGCAGTGTGAGTGTGCCGAGGTGCTGTTTAGACGCTAGTGTGGCGCAGGTTGCTGCCAGGCGCAACTTTGGGTACTGTTTGGTGCCGAATACGTCTAAGTGGCTGAATGGTGGAGCCAGTTTGGTCCTTAGGTGACGGTGTAGTCCTTATGTGACGATTTGGTCCTTGTAGTGACAGTTTAGTCCACTACTTTTGGTGTCGATAGGTCCGGTGAGTTTGACGTTAGCCATAGAGCTACTGACCGATGAAGTGATGTTAGCCATAGAGCTATTGATGATGTCTAGGTGAAATAGACGACGGTGTAATGACGGTGTAACGACGGTGGATTAAATGACGGAGGTAATCCAGTGATGGTGTCAATTCATACATGGTATGATTGTTTGTGGTTGATGCATTGTTCATGGAGTCTCATGCCTCATATGCATCACAGTGACGGATATAGGCTTCGGCCTCGATATCGTATGCCCGAATGGCAAAATTAAGCCGGAGACGGTATCATTAAGCCGGAGTCGATACCTCATGCATTGTATCATTAAGTCGGAGTCGATACCACATGCATTGTTCCATTAAGCCGGAGTCGGAACCACATGCATTGTACCATTAAGCCGGAGTCGGAACCACATGCATTATACCCTTGGTGTTGGGTTGCATTCATGCATATACTCATGTGATTGGTGATGTTTATTGTTGATTATGAGTTGAGGTGTTATAACTTGATTATGTGTGTTTGTTTTATTGAGCCGAGGTGTTCTAGTTGTTTTTCCTCTAACATGATGTTTATCATACATCCTATTATATGTGTTAGAGACTCACCCTTCTGCTTTTATGTTGCTTCTTATGTCGGCAACATGCAGGTGATCTCGAGTGAATGTCCTTCCTTACTCAGTCTGGTTATGGCGTCTTGCTCCGATATGTAGCACTGGGGGGCCGAGTAGTCTATTAGTGTTTTTAATTTAAGTTGTTGAATTGTAACTTAGTGGTGATTATGTGGACTGTTATGTCCTTAAACCGATGTGGTTGGGACTTCGTCCCTTTGACAGTGGTGCTATATATCTCGCTGTTGTTTGTTTTATTGCGACATTGATGTTTGTTGGTTTTCTTGAAGTAAATGTAGCACTCTCTTATGGGTGATTTTCGAAAACTCTGATTTTAATAATTAAAAATTAGTCTATTAGAAGGGGTGTTACATGGACCCTCAATGAAGACTCTAGGACAGAATTGGTGATAACCAGGAAAAATAGCTTGAAGTTTTTCAGAATCAACAAGAGAGAGAGAGAGAGAGTTAAAATAGCAGTAACCACAAGTGAAGAAGAAGAAAAGCACTAGAGAGAGAGAGTTTCAGGAATGCTAAAGAAGGTAAAGAGTTAAAATGAAAAAGGAAAGGTATTTTATACCTGATTTGCACGCCTAATTAAAAAAGGAAAAGAAAAAGGAGCAATCATGGCAGTTTATTGGGAAAATGTGTGTAGCAGTTATGGAGTGATGGAAGTAGTGGAGTGTGGCAGTTACCAAGTAAGATAGCCCATTAATATGGTTGCGCACTCAAGTACTACTTTAAAAAAGAGGGAAAAACGTCTCTTCAATACTGTAGATTTGACATTGATGACGTTACAATATCTGACAAAAGCTCGTCGAAAGAGATTTCAAAAACGTCACTTTCTACCTTCGTTCAAACCTCAGTCGAAAATGACCTTTTTGGGGGGCAATTTGTTAGCCTGTATTTTCGACAGGCTCAATTAAATGCAATCAACGAGGTTTGACTCATTATTTTTAAAAAAACAGGAAATGTTGATCTTCGACATTAAGAGGGTGTGTCAAAGATGATCTTCGACTACTGCAAGAACTTAGTGGAACTGAAGATTTGAAAGCAGAATTTCGACAAGAAGAAGAGCAAAGATTGGTAGCAGATCCAGGCTAGGGAGATATTGTCGAAGAGCGCAGTAACAGCGTTGTCGAATAGTGTAAACTATTGTGCCGTCGAAGTACTTAGCAGTTACTCGTTTTAAGTTTAAAAGTACTAGCCGTTGTAGGCAATTATAGCTTTCTTCCTAGTATATATAGTAGTTTTTCATAGGAAAAACGGGTCACAATCACAATATAGAATTCTCACACTCAACTTCCAAGTCACAGAGAAACGAGTAATAGAAAGATGTACGGATCTGTGTACCAACTTCTTTAAATTCAATGCAATTTGATTTCACTTTATTCTTACTGCAATTCTTCATACTGTTTATGCATTTCTAAGAATTCCTTGATATTCAAGGCAATTCCAATAGTTTTAATTCTCTTAAACTATCGGTTATTGAAAACAATAATAAGAACAGTAAGAACACTCAAACTTTTCTGATAACATTAACACAAAATGCTCTTGAGATTCACTGGTTGATCTCGCAAGTAACTAATTCCAGACCAGCGGTTGTTTACCAAAAATCACAGTAAACAAATTGGCACGCCCAGTGGGACCGTTTGTGAACATGCTTTATATTATAAACTTGTGATTTAGTGAGTGCATGCGTTTAAGGAGTGGTAAACATCTTTCAGAGATGGCACGCTTAAATTCGAACAACGCTTCGACATCTAATGCACAAAATCCACAGAATTCGCAAGAATAAGTGTCGCGGGGTGTTAGCCTATTTTCTCGACAGGCTAAATAAATGCAGTCAACGATGTTTGACCTTTTGCTTTGAAGAAAGCAGTTTGAGCCTTCGACACTAAGAGGGAATGTCAAAGGTCTCCTTCGATCACTGAAGGGATTTAACAGGTTTGAAAGCTTGAAAGACACATTTCAACGAAGAGACGAAAGCGAAGAATGGTGTTGGCTCTTCACTCTCTCCCAACGGGTTCCTTCATTCTCCTCTCCTATAAAAGGACTCGTCACCCTCACTTGCAACTGGCACCAAAACTTTGTGAATCAAGAGTTTTCTTCACAAGTTTTCTCTCATCGCCCTTATAACATTCTTCTTCTTTTAAAAGCTTGAGATATTTTCCAAGCTAAGAGTGGTTTTCATAACCATATAGAGTGGTTTCCATAAACCATATTGAGGGTGTATTTCTAGAGCGAATTTCTCACAGTGCAGTGAAAATTCGTAACAGTGTAACTGGGTTGTTTTATCCTGGGGACGTCATGGTTGATAGCTTACTTGCACCTTTGAGTAATGTCACGAAACGTCTTAAAGAGAGCAACCTAGTCCGCAACTCATCCCAGTAATATCTTCGGTTTATTTTTAAAACTAAAACACTGTTATTGGGGAAAGTTCTGGCTAAGAAAATACTTGGTATTTAAGAGTGTCTATTGTGACCCACATCTCTTTCCTGGGAACCTACTTGGATTAATAGATCATGCATGTAGGGAAAGTATTTGATTATAAGCATAATGATTAGGGTTAAACACATAATAGATTAAGGTTATGAAAAACAAGATGTTACACTCGGCACCTGGTTTATGGTTAACTCGCCGTTTTTGTATGCCAAAATAGTTCAAGATACTTCAAAGCAATAAAAAGTTGAGAAATAAGAGAGGTGATCGAATAAAAAAAAAATAAATAAAAAGGCAGCAAAGGATTTATAATTGATGATCATTGGACTTGGGCTAGATGTGTGATGAAAGACTAAAAAATTTAAAAATTATGCAAATGACAGAGGCCGTCAAGGAATTCAGATTCAATGCGGTCAACTGAGTCTACCTCTCTCCTTTCATATTTTTTTTTTGGAATAAAATGAATCAAGGGTGGAGAGTGAAGGAGAAGTTAATCCAAAGGCGACTCTCGCCTAATATTACAGTACTGACGGTATGAACTTATGGTTGCACCCAATTTTGATCTACAATCAAGCTTACAGTTTGGTAAAATGATTAAGACTTCGAAATAAAATAGTCCATGTTATTTCCAACCCTTTAATGGAGGTCCCAAAAAAAGTAGGGAAATACCTTTAAACACGAAACGAAATGTAATATTGAAAAACAGTAAGTTATAGTTGCTATTTTGGGACACTTTCCATCATCCCCGTACAATTCTTACTTTTCATACAAACTACTTCGTACCGAATATCAGTCCTCAAAAAAGTATTATTACCACCATATTATACATAAAGTGTTAAAGTATCAACTATGAGTAAGAAGTCTCACATTAGATGAAATTAAATAGAGATGGTCAAAAATATATAAGTAAAGGGATTCATACACCCAATACCTTAATGTTTTTGGGTGAAATTGGTGTCAAATCCACTGATATGTTTTCTCTTAACCCAATGTAAAAATCTCGCACAGTTTTTAGGCTCCATTTGTGACCCAACATAAAGCTAAATTAACTTTTTCAAATAGAGTAGGGTTCAAGTTACTTCGAGAAGAGCTTTTATAAAGCACTCTACATCATACCATTTGATTTGGATCTAATCCAATGGCCACAATACATCATATACCGTGACCATTGGATTAAATCCATATCAAATGTTACAATATTGAATAACTTTATAAAAGTTACTCTTGGAGTAACTTGAACCTTTGTCTTTCAAATATACTATCGTAAATACAAAGGTACACACATATCAAATCATATAATTCAACTACTGATCCACCGGTTTCACAATTAACCTAAGAACCCAACACATCGATTTGTCTGATTATTTTTTTTGTTGAGGAAAACAAACTTAATGCATTTCATTAATCAAAAGTTCTTCATTAAAAGTTGGAATCAAATCATGATCTTGGTGACTAGCAAACGTGACGCTATAATTTAAACTATGAAGAATACAATGCATTGTCGCCATATAAAACTAACTCTCTATTCTTGTAAAACAGTAATAAGCTCCTTGCAATGTTTTATGATAACACCCAACGTAGTGTTTGTGGATTTTGCACTACCACCTGTTTATAGTCGAGCTCAATGTTGACATTTTAACGAGCGATGCTGTATTAAAGTCCATTAGCCTCCAGATTCTTGAGGACTCATTAAACGTGTGAACCACATAAGAAAAGATAATTTCTAATGTTCTTATTAGGCTTTGTTTGACAAAAAGTAGTGGAGAGCAGATAAGATGACGGATAGCGGATAAGCTAGTGGATTAAGTTTAAAGTGTTTGATAAAATTAGCGATTGAACTAGATTATAAATATAAAATGACATAAATAGAAATTTGTAATTAATATTTAAATATGAGAGAGAATGTTCATTTAATAGAAGACAAATAAGAAATTTAATTAAAGTAAAAATGACAAAAAAAATAAAACGTTATAAGCTATAACGCTATTTCAAATAGTGTTTCAAAAGATCGCTACAAACTACAAAAAATATTATAAACTACTCATGTCAAACGCTTGCCTAAGATTTATCCAATATAAACTATCCGCTATAACGTTACTTTCCAAACAATATCAGTCAAAATTATGTGAATTTTTTTTAACGGACTATAAGTCATCGTCTTTAAGAATAATTATCAAAGATGGTCACATGCCACTCACTGGTTGACTTAAGAAAAAATTAATATTAAAATTTCTATGGATTATTCGGTTAGAGGGAGGTGAGGTGTGCGACGGGGGAAATCATATTCCAATCAACTTTTCGTCTCGAATTGAGTATTTTTTTTTGGTTAAAAAAGATAAGAGGAAAAGAAAAAAACAAGCCTAAGGCCCGACAAACGAAATTCCCTGTGGCATCGAAGTAAAATAAAAATTGGACCACGAATAAATCCGTTGACATTGTTAGGAATGATATTGATTTTTGGAAGGAACAATGGTTAGGAATTGAACCTTTGTTAAAGGTGTTTCCTTTGCTATCTGTTGGGTGCAATCAACAACACGCATTTGGTGTCTGTCAATGCGGGACATCGCAAGACAATGATTCTTGGGTGTGACTAGTTCCGTGGCAGAACTCAACGGACCCGCTTATTAAGGCAGAAGGTGACATTCTTAGCAGCATCTTATAGCAGGCGTCTCCCATTAGAGGTAAGAAGGATGAGTGGATTTGGCCTCACGGTCCGTCTAAACTTTTTTCGGTTAAGTCATATTATTTCCAGCTAGTCCGAGACGACTACACCTCCAATGATACGGATCCTCCGAATATTTGGACATCCTTTTGGAAAACGGCAGCTCCTTCGAAGGTATTGTTGTTCGGTTGGCGGTTGTTGTCGAATTCTTTGTCGGTGCGCGATGAATTGTTGCACAGAAATATTCTGCACTCAGCTGTGGACGCTATATGTCCCATGTGCAGCGAAACTGTGCACCATTTGTTTTCCTCCTGTTCGTTCGCGAGTTTAGTTTGGTCTAGTGTCGGTGCTTGGCTTGGTTTGGTCTTTGACTCAACACAGAACATAATAGATCTATTTCATAGGTGCGGCCAATTGTGCAAAGGAAAAAAGTCCAAGAGAAAGAAACATCTTATATGGGTGACGGCTTGTTGGAGCATATGGATCGCAAGGAACAGAGCTATCTTCAAGAACAATGAACCAAGTGTCGATTCGGTTGTGACTCGTATCAAAAGCTATATTTGGAGTTGGTGTATTTAGAAGCTGAATTGTAATTCCTCTATTTCTATTTCAATGTGGTGGACTAACCCACTCCAATGCCTAAACAATATGTAATCTAGATGGGGGAGAAACAGTGGGTTAGGTTGATTATCCTCACTGTAGTGCGGTTTGTGAAAGATACTCTTTTTTCTGACTGAGTCTTTTTCCCAATGGGTTTTGGCTCAAGGAGGTTTTGAGGAGGCCCTCCCCCTTTCCTGCTCTCCATTGTAAGGGTTGGCACTCCTTGTGCTCCCTTCAATGAAATTATTGTTTATCTAAAAAAAATCTGTTGACATTGTAGGTGAAAAAGGGATTTAACATAAATTTGTATTGCGTTTTTAAGTGAAACGAATTTATCAAAAAAAAACATAAATCAGTTGTTGAAGGAGTTGTTGAAACGAAATAAATTTATCAAAAAAATAGATATATTTGTTGTGCATTTTTAGAAATCAAATGGATTTATCCCCAAAGAACATAAATCCGGTGTTTAAAATTGTGTGATACAGATTTACATAAATCCATTTGGACGGATTTAGGTAAATCCGCCCGTTGTGGGGAACTTTCGGATTCACTCTTTGGTTTCACGGATGTATGTGTGAGGGAAGTGTTTGGGTTTGAGGGTTTTGTTAGTTTAAAGGGAAAAATAGGTATTTCAATAGGGGTGGGTGGGGTTGTTATAACAACCAATGGTGGGGGAATAAAAATCTTTATCCAAAAACTTTTAGGGGAAAATATGTATGTGGTCCTATAAAATTTGGTTTTTGTGTTTTTAGTCTGCCAAAAAAATTTCACATACTTTTAGTCTTTACATTTTATTTTTTTTCATCAATTTTAATCAATCATGACTTTTATTAGCGCTTCATAACTTTTGATAACACTTTTTTTGACCTTTTTATAAGTGTTATATCTATCTATATAAATTTCTAAAGGAAAGCTTTTTCCAAGTTCTCAGGATCTTTCCACATCATTTCAATTTATTTTCCAACTTAAATCTCAACATTCTTTTTTTACTTAATTAATATCCACTAAACCTTTATGACATTCAATTTTTAAATCAATATAAATCTAACTTTATCAATACTTCTTAAACATCACAATATATATATATATATATATATATATATATATATATATATATATATATATATATATATATATATATATATATATATATATATATATATATATATATATATATTCAATTAACTTTTAAGAACCAAAAAATATTCATATTATCTTTTTCTTGATTTTAATTTTTTATAAACATTTAGCAAATGTTAAATTCATTTTATTAAAAACATTAAAAAGATGTTAACTAAAGGCTTTTAATTTTCATACCCCCTCCTTGCCTTTCATACCCCCATAATACGATTTAAGACCAAAATACCCTGTCATTTTCACAAACTTCCCGTAATCATCATGAATCCGTAGTCATTTTTAAAACTTTGAGTTGTTTCCGGATTTATCTATTGATGATAAATCAGTGAGTCACTTTTTGACTACGGATTTATCCTCAAGAGATAAATCCGTAATCACTTTTTTGGAACAATTTTTTTTTTTTTAGGAAACATCTCTATGAGATAAATCCGTAGTCAAAAAAGTGACTACGGATTTATCTCTTGAGGATAAATCCGTAGTCAATTTTTTGACTCGGATTTATCTCATAGAGATGTTTCCGTAGTCAATTTACCTTATGGAAACATCTCTATGAGATAAAATCGAGTCAAAAAAATTGACTACGGATTTATCTCTTGAGGATAAATCCGTAGTCAATTTTTTTGACTCGGATTTATCTCATAGAGATGTTTCCGAAAGAATTTACCTTATGGAAACATCTCTATGAGATAAATCGAGTCAAAAAATTGACTACGGATTTATCTCTTGAGGATAAATCCGTAGTCAATTTTTTGACTCGGATTTATCTCATAGAGATGTTTTAGGAAAAAAAAAATTTTTTTTTTTTTTTTAAGGGGGCAAAATTGGAAGTTTGGGATGAGATGGGGGTATAGGGTCCAAGGGAGGGGGTACAAAGATCAAAACCCTTAACTAAATACTACATTTTCTATAAACTTCATTTCTTTTCCCTACAAAAAAAAATGAAATTCTATGTCTATATTGTGAACTTTAGTAGACCAAATTTATTCCTCTAATTATTTTCATAAGGAATTTTCATTATTATTACAACAAGTACTTATTTATACATAATTTTCTACACACAAACTTGACTATTGAATTGTGAGTTTTTCTTCCTTTGTTATTTTTATTTAAAAAAAATTTCTCCCTTATTGATTACTCTTAATTAATTACTTGATGTTTTGATTTTTTTTGCCTTTTGGTGTCTCTAAATTATTATTTTCATTAGTACTAATTATTAGTGTTGGTTTTTAATAGAGATTAGTTACAATCCTTTCATTTTCCATCATTTAAATTCTTCTTTTCAAAATACTATATATACCTAAGAAGAGAGGTCACCCCTCATCTTTTCATTTTTACATCACTTTTTTTGAGTGTTACATCACTTATGTGCTGTTTTTTTATTTGGTTTTTACATCATCAATATTCTAGCTTGAAGAAATGTATTATAGTAGATGGAGTTCCAAAAAGTTGTATAAATTTGTCTTTTATTCTTGAGCTTTTATTGATTGTTGATTAGGTATTGAGTTTGTTATAGGTTCCAAATTGCAGTCAAGGGAGGAAAATGAAGTTTACATGGATAGGAGAAATTGGAAAGGCAAATCAAAGGAGTTGAGCTTCATGTTGTAGACAATTCTAATGTTGTCAAAAGTTATAGACATAGACATGCAGTTGAGGAACAATTTTTAGTGAGTAATGCGGTTGAGGAACAATTTTTAGTGAGTAATGTTGTCAAAAGTTATAGACATAATAATTTGGATTAGTTAGTGAGTAATGCGGATGAGGAACAATTTTTGCCAAGCTATTGACATGTATGGATTATTTTAAATTTTAATATTGTTCTTCAAAAAATTGTTTAGTTTTAATAGGTTCCATGAAATTGGATGAGGCTTTGTATCTAAAAGTTTTTTATAATATGTTCTTTGAACATTCACAAATGCATGTTCGTTAATGTCCCTTCTAAACTAATGATATTAAGATTTTATTTTTTTATTTTTATTTTTGTACAATTTAATATTAATAATAAATTTGTTAATTATTATTCATTATAAATTAATGAGATGAAGTTTTTACTTACATTTAATTTTTTTATTTTCAAAAAATTTAAAGATAGATAAATATCAATGTACCATTTGAAACAACATACTTACAGTAGCAAATAAATTATATTATTACTAAAATATATTAATATAAATTAGTTTAGTAAACACTTTTTATAATTATAATAGTTTAGATCAATTTAAAAGATTAGAATCATATGAATTTGTCTTTTAAAACATTTAGTGCAAATTAAAAAAGTGATAAAGGAGGCTTGATCGTTGGTGACCTTTCTTCTCTCTCTGTTTTTTTTTTTTTAAAAATGTATCTCTTATTGATTACTCATCAATATTTTTTTTAGGCAAAACTCTTCAATATTTATGATTAGTAGTTATTATTTTAGTTGCCTTTTAGTGTCTCTAAATTAATATAATTAGTACAATATATTTTCTTTTTCTTGATTTAAAATCCACCCAACAAATCCTTCTTTTTTTAATAATATATTGAAAATATTTTATAAAAACAAAATTAAAAATAGATGAAACTAAAATTATACAATAAATTATTTACTTGCTATTTGATTGCATAAAAACAAATATTAATTATTATAAGAAAAAAACACTATCGTAAAAATAAATGAACTGTCTCATTTTTTCCCTTTTGGCGTCCAATATCATGTTTTATCATTGTGTTTTTTCATGTTACCATGAACTAATCTATACATATGATTGCTTTGATGAAAAAAAATCTACACATATGAATGTATAGAAAAACAATTTATTTGTCGTAAAAAAAAAGTCAACTAACTCACCATCTCTATTGTCATATTAAAATGTGTCTATTGGTATTACTTTTGTTGACTTAATGTTTATCATTAATTTAACCTTTTTTGTGCATTCATCAAATTGATCTATAAAATTCTTATGGGTCATGATTAGTTGTTTAATATTAATCATTCACACAATTAAAAATTCCATACAAAAGTAACCGATGTCATCCAAAAGGTTTATATTCCACCATCTACTACTTACATAACTTAATAATTCTTTAATAAAACAATAAAGCTTTTATGAACAGTCTTTTCTATTTAAACCATATAGTTAACCATTTCCATTCAAATGCATCCTCACAAGAGGTTAGGTGTCAATTGAACATAAGTTCCTATATAAACACTTTAAATATTTTCACCATTAGAAATAAAATAGTGTTTTCTTTTTAAACAATCCATCATCCACAAAAGCGCATGCAAAATAAAAAGGATAATTTTGACCATAGGACACTCTCAACATCCATGAAAAAGCGGAATGGACTCATTCAAGTATCTTTGCTACTCATTGACGAGAATGTATGAATTCTATAATTTTTCTTTCTTACAATATACTTTATTGCAAACTTTTCTAATTCAAATTTTTCAAAACCTTTTAGACCAACCACATACATACTTCCTTTGGGAGAAATAATGGCATAGATTCATGAATATATTACAAGAATGTAAAATATTTAGTATTACCAAATTTATTGTATTATGCTATTCAATTTTCTTATTGACCAACTAACAATTTCATGATAGAATATCATAAATTTCATAATTAGAAATAAGACAATATAAAGGATTTAGATTTCATATTGACAATTAAGACAATAAAAAGGACTTAATTAGATCAACTATCAAAGTTTTATTAAATTTCCAACACGAAACTTTTCCTAGGTCGAGAATAAGGTGAATGTGATTTGTAATGCATAATATTCAACTTTATATTTCATTTATCGATTAAATATTTGTTTCAAATAATTGCAACTTCGAATCTAATGAAGATGAGTCAACTTATACGGAACAAAAAGTGGTCGAAAGAGAAGTTTGAAAAAATTGTATGATTGAAAAAAATTAGATTTAGTTTTTAGAACTTTAGATGTTTCAATTATCGCAACAAATATCACTATGGTTGATTAAATAATTGTTCGATTTTTTTATTATTTAAAATTTTGGGTTTTAATAGGTTTAAAATACCATGAATTTACTATTAAAATATTTGTTAATTATTAATTTTATAACTTAGATATGTTTATAGAATAAAAAAAACTGTAACAATCTCTATATTAAAAACCAACTAAAATAATTAGTACTAACCATACTAATTTAGAGCCACCAAAAGGCAATTAAAATTAAGGCTCACCTGATAGATTAATAGTAATCAATAATGGAGTAATTTAAAAATAAAATAAAAAAACTCAAAGTTGGAAGAGGTAGTAAAATATGAGTGAAAGATGTAGAGTTTTAAACAGTTGTAACAACAAACAACTATTTAAAGAAGACAACTTTGGATTTGAGTGGACTTTTTCGGAAGAAAAAAGTGACTTTCGTAAGAAAAAAATAAAATGTGCAAAAATAAAGGATTTCATGTTTTTATAGTTATATATATATATATATATATATATATATATATATATATATATATATATTGCATTAGCAAATGATATATTTTTATATATAAATTTCATAAGATTTAATAAAAAAATATTATAGCAACACGTGCATCGCCTTTTTATAAGTGTTATATCTATATAAATATCTAAAGGAAGCTTTTTTCCAAGCCTCTAAGATGCTCCACATCATCCTCATTAATTTTTCAATTAGATTTTCAATTATTATTAATATCTTTTTATAATTTACACATATAAGGAGACTTATATTAATGATTATATATTAAGGCTAAATTATTAAGACCCTTTATATTTTTTCAGTTATTATATAATTAAAGACAATAAGTGTATTGATATGAGTTGAATACAAATAAAAAGACATAAAGTTTGATGACTAGGAGAATTGAGCATTATTTTATTATTTATAAAAATAAAAACCACATGAAACATAAAAAAAATGTAGACTTTAGCTTCATATCTTTTTAAGAAAAATTGTGTTCACTTCTATATTTATATTTATTTATAACTTTCATGGATTTTTTGTTGTAAGAATAGTGTATTTTCCTCTTTTATTTTTAGAAAGGAAAAAAAAAATATTGGGTGATGGTTAATCTTTGGGTTACCTTTGGTCAAAAAGAAAACTTTTGGTTACTTTGGGTTTATTAATTTAAATTTTGTTTTAATAGTTCTCTTATACTTTATTTAGCTTATTTATTTATCTTTATCTATATATACCATCAATAAAAATATTTATATATATATATATATTGATTTTTCGAATTTATATTTGTTTTAATTATTATTCATTCTAAACTAATGTCATAACTTTACTAAGTCACAAGAAAACAAGGTGTTACTATTTATATAATTTTTTTATGGAATAGCATTATGATGGAATAAAGTTAATTCAATTTTTTTTACTATTTGGGAATAATTTTCATATAAATAGTACATCATATATATATATATATAAAATTTGTATATAAAAATTGAATATTTCTCATATAAAATATATTTTAATTTTATCTTTTATACAATTTAATATTAGACATCATTTTTATTTTTTTAAATAATCACTACTTATTTTAAATTCATGAGATGAAGGTTTTTTTTATTTCTTCTTTTTTGATTTCAAAGACATCTATATATTATGACAAATCTCATTAGACTATTTTAAGATATACTTGCTTACAATGAAATTGTATTTTATTATTATTATTATTATTATTATTATTATTATTATTATTATTATTATTATTATTATTATTATTATTATTATTATTATCATTAAAATTGCTAGAAACCTAATTTAGTTGTCTTTAATCTAATTCCTTTTTGAAACAGAAAATAATTATTAGACCTTTTGAAATTCTTCATGATGTAACATTTATGCAATATTAAAAGGGAAGTATATAACATTAATATGAATTATTCCCTTAATTGACAATAAATTCATGAGTTAGTAAAATATTAGTGGAAGATGTAGAGTTTTAGTCGGTTATAATAAGAAATTACTATTTAAAGTGAACAATTTTGGAGGGTGAGTAGAGAGATCTTGGCAAAAAAAATTATAGTCAAAAACAATATTTACATATGAGTAGAAGAAATGAGTGAGTTTCACAGCAAAAGACAGAATCTGCAAAAAAAAATTGGTTTCGCATGTTTTGGATCACTTAGTGAACAACGCAATTGATGCAACAATGTTTGGTAAAGCTATGGGAATTCTGGAATCATGTTTAATTTTGATATTATTCTTTAGAAAAATATTTAGTTTTAGTAGCTTATGTGAAATTATATAATGTGCTAGGTCTACATGATTTTTATCTCTACTTAGACAAAGACATAGATGTGAAAAACAAGATGTACATATGAGTATAAGAAATGAGTGAGTTTCACAAGAAAAGACATGCAGAAAAAAAAAATAGAAGGTTTCATGTTTGGACAACTTTGAAGTAGATAGAGTGTGCAATTGATGTAACGATGTTTTGTAAAGCCATGGGCATTCTGAAGTCATGTTTAATTTTGATATTGTTCTTTAGGCAAATATTTAGTTTTCATAGCTTATGTGAAATTATATAATGTGCTAGGTCTAAATGATTTGCTTATGCTCCTTTTATCTCTACTTAGAGAGTGCATGGATCAAATGTGGTGAGTATAGCATTTTGTTTCTAATTTTAAATACTTTTTTAAACAACTTCTCTAACTTATGACTTCTCAAAATTTTCACAAAAATTAACATTAATCATGGTTACAATGTCAAATAATATATATTAGATTTAATGAAAAGTTACTATGAATGATACCTTTGTTGATTAAAATTAAAAAAATGAATGATGCCTTTAAATACTCTTGAAGGAAATTTAACCACCATTACATTTAAAGCCAAGCAAATGAAAGGGTTTTTAATAATAATTTGTTAAGTAAAGAAAAAATAAAATAAAATAAAATGAAAAAAATTGTGTTTAATATATTAAATATCTTTAGGACCCAACATGTACAGCCTATCGGTTTTTAAGTCCTTTGTAATATAGGACCAACTTACTATTTAATATATTAGCGGTCTTTAGAACCCAATTGTAATCTTAGTTAGATGCATGAATTTCAGTTTTTTATCCCTAATATGATGCTTTATTGAGAACTAATGACTAATGATATTCCATATAGCTCACAACTTATGGTTTTACCGTTAATCCATCCGATGGTTATACTTTATAGAATACCATATTTTGTAAAAGAAAAAAAAGGATATCAAATTAGGTTTCTAAATTTACATGATCAAAAATGATATTTACATATATTAAGAAACCAATAGGTTATAATAATATTATCTATCTATATCTATATAAATATCTAAAGGAAGCTTTTTTCCAAGTTCTAGGATGCTCCACATCATCTTTATTAATTTTTCAATTAGATTTTTAATTATATTAATATTACTTATAATTTACACATGAAGGAGACTTAAATTCATGATTACTATTACCACTAACTTATTAAATGATACTCTTAGTGGATATAATTCATGACTTTTTATATTACAAGTATAAAATACATGACTTTCCATTGATAACTTATGAAAATTAAAAAAATAAATATTCTCGGTAGTGTGATACGTTAGAGAATTTTTTATAATATTTTCTTTTGAAAAAAATGTTTAGTATTAAAATAAAATTTAATGAGTTAATTGTTTTCGTTTGAAATTAAATTTTTTAATTTCATTAAATATTAGAGATATCATGCATAAAAAGCTATTTTTTTAGACCAAATGAAAAGCTAATTATTATAATTATTGTAATTATAATTATTACAATTCATTTGAATTATTAATATTCCATAATTGATTTTATAATGTATATTTAGATTAGATTTAGAAGTAGAATTAGAATTGAAATGATTTAATTGATAATATATAGTGATTCACTATATTTTTCTACTGTTACTATTAATCATGTAAAGCATCAGTTATATCCTATGAAACGAAAGGTTGATTTATAAAGTAGGAATACATGCCCATTTACAATTACTTATTTCTTCAAATTTATTTTTTCCGTTATTTTTCTTGCCACCTTTAATGAATATATGAATGCTTTTTTTAGTTATGCAGGTTATCGAATGTAATGTATTTGGCTCTTAGGTAAGTATACTAATGATTTGACTATATTTTTTCAATTTGATCGATAAAAAAGTTTCCCTTTCCAAAAGGATGTACCTTGCACTTTCATATAATTGTTTTTTGATAAGTGCACTTTCATATAATTAATTGGCTTATGTATTTTTTTAATCACTATTTTAAAAAGAAAAGTAAAACTCACTTTGGCCTGACTTAATTGGTTAACTAATGAACATGTTGAGCTTATCCAATGTCTATACCCCTTTCTCTTGCCATTTACATTTATATCCACCATAACTAAGTTCCAATAATTCTATATGACAATAACAGTACAACCGTTTGTAAATCACTTGATATCCCTATTAATATGGACTTACAGTTTCAACTTGGGAATATATATAGTTTCTAACCACAAGTACAATTCTCTCTACTTCTTCATAGTTGTTTCTCATCACCAATTACCACAAAATAAAGGAGTTCTTCCTTCTCGCAAGGTATTAACCTTCTTCCGAATAATTTGTTATGTTTTACTTTCTACATATTTTTATAGTCTTTATATACTACTAATAAAATAAATAAAATGTTTATTTTATTAGTATGTATATAGGTTCATAACCATGATTATATTTAGATGTTCACTTTATGTAAAAATTGAATTTATCTAACAATCTCCATACATATATACTTTACCGAATCATACCATATATCAACTTCACTACTAATATGTTTTAACTTTTTTAAAGTATGGAAATGGAGATAATTAGAACTTACCTCAATAGCTCTTGAATATCCTTGGTTCCAGCCACATTTATTTTTTTCAAGTTAAGATGCGTTCCTACTTTTAAAATCATGGAAGAAAATATTTTACGACCGAAGAAAATACTAAAGCCTATTATAAAGGTGGTTGTTATTTTAATGTTGAAATTTAATTAGATTGCAAGATAAGATTGAGAAAGAAGACAATAATGATTGCCCAAGTGGTTCCTCAAATGGGTCTCTCATCATTCAAACTCCAAAAACACACAAAAAGAGGAGAACATTAAGGTGACGTGTAGAGAAATCTAATTTCCTTTGTGTTAAAAACTGTTACCTAACAAAAAATATCTAATTTTCCAGGTTGCAATCCAATGAAGAATCAGAAATATCCAACAAAGGGCGAGAGTGAAATTCAACAAGATTTATCTGAATGGAAAAAAAAGATTCCACATCAAAAATTTAACAATATTTCGTCAACAAATTTGTAGCATCATAAATTTATTATGTTTGTGACCCTAACTAAATTGTCATTTTATGTTATCATTAAATTTTAATGGTTGTTTATCGTCATCGTAAATGCATAGTTGTTTTATATTATTAGTAGCCAACAATATTGGTTGGAATCAAAAAAATATTAAGTTAAGTAAATATGGTATATATGCAAGAACGAAACCTTAGCCGTATGAATGAATGCTAAACTTCATAACATCATTTTCATAATGTAAATAAAACAACGTATTTCGTTTTCTTTAATTTTTCTTATATAACTTTTTTTGATTGTTTGTAAGCATTGTCTACTATTTTGCACTCATATTGTGCTTACTTATTTCATATTTTTTTTAGAATCTTTTATTTAATTGAAAACTTCCACCATTGAAATATAAATTAGAAAACAATTTCAAAAACTTATTCTAAATTAGAAAACTTCCGAATTTTTTATATTACAAGTATAAAATACATGACTTTCCATTGATAACTTATGAAAATTAAAAAAATAAATATTCTCGGTAGTGTGATACGTTAGAGAATTTTTTATAATATTTTCTTTTGAAAAAAATGTTTAGTATTAAAATAAAATTTAATGAGTTAATTGTTTTCGTTTGAAATTAAATTTTTTAATTTCATTAAATATTAGAGATATCATGCATAAAAAGCTATTTTTTTAGACCAAATGAAAAGCTAATTATTATAATTATTGTAATTATAATTATTACAATTCATTTGAATTATTAATATTCCATAATTGATTTTATAATGTATATTTAGATTAGATTTAGAAGTAGAATTAGAATTGAAATGATTTAATTGATAATATATAGTGATTCACTATATTTTCTCATTATTACTATTAATCATGTAAAGCATCGTTATATCCTATGAAACGAAAGGTTGATTTATAAAGTAGGAATACATGCCCATTTACAATTACTTATTTCTTCAAATTTATTTTTTCCGTTATTTTTCTTGCCACCTTTAATGAATATATGAATGCTTTTTTTTAGTTATGCAGGTTATCGAATGTAATGTATTTGGCTCTTAGGTAAGTATACTAATGATTTGACTATATTTTTTCAATTTGATCGATAAAAAAGTTTCCCTTTCCAAAAGGATGTACCTTGCACTTTCATATAATTGTTTTTGATAAGTGCACTTTCATATAATTAATTGGCTTATGTATTTTTTTAATCACTATTTTAAAAAGAAAAGTAAAACTCACTTTTGCCCCGACTTAATTGGTTAACTAATGAACATGTTGAGCTTATCCAATGTCTATACCCTTTCTCTTGCCATTTACATTTATATCCACCATAACTAAGTTCCAATAATTCTATATGACAATAATGAAGACAACCGTTTGTAAATCACTTGATATCCCTATTAATATGGACTTACAGTTTCAACTTGGGAATATATATAGTTTCTAACCACAAGTACCATTCTCTCTACTTCTTCATAGTTGTTTCTCATCAGCCAATTACCACAAAATAAAGGAGTTCTTCCTTCTCGCAAGGTATTAACCTTCTTCACAGAATAATTTGTTATGTTTTACTTTCTACATATTTTTATAGTCTTTATATACTACTAATAAAATAAATAAAATGTTTATTTTATTAGTATGTATATAGGTTCATAACCATGATTATATTTAGATGTTCACTTTATGTAAAAATTGAATTTATCTAACAATCTCCATACATATATACTTTACCGAATCATACCATATATCAACTTCACTACTAATATGTTTTAACTTTTTTTAAAGTATGGAAATGGAGATAATTAGAACTTACCTCAATAGCTCTTGAATATCCTTGGTTCCAGCCACATTTATTTTTTTTCAAGTTAAGATGCGTTCCTACTTTTAAAATCATGGAAGAAAATATTTTACGACAAGTAAAATACTAAAGCCTATTATAAAGGTGGTTGTTATTTTAATGTTGAAATTTAATTAGATTGCAAGATAAGATTGAGAAAGAAGACAATAATGACTGTCCAAGTGGTTCCTCAAATGGGTCTCTCATCATTCAAACTCCAAAAACACACAAAAAGAGGAGAACATTAAGGTGACGTAGAGAAATCTAATTTCCTTTGTGTTAAAAAATGTTACCTAACAAAAATATCTAATTTTCCAGGTTGCAATCCAATGAAGAATCAAAATATCCAACAAAAGGCCGAGAGTGAAATTCAACAAGATTTATCTCGAATGGAAAAAAAAGATTCCACATCAAAAATTTAACAATATTTCGTCAACAAATTTGTAGCATCATAAATTTATTATGTTTGTGACCCTAACTAAATTGTCATTTTATGTTATCATTAAATTTTAATGGTTGTTTATCGTCATCGTAAATGCATAGTTGTTTTATATTATTAGTAGCCAACAATATTGGTTGGAATCAAAAAATATTAAGTTAAGTAAATATGGTATATATGCAAAACGAAACCTTAGCCGTATGAATGAATGCTAAACTTCATAACATCATTTTCATAATGTAAATAAAACAACGTATTTCGTTTTCTTTAATTTTTCTTATATAACTTTTTTGATTGTTTGTAAGCATTGTCTACTATTTTGCACTCATATTGTGCTTACTTATTTCATATTTTTTTTAGAATCTTTTATTTAATTGAAAACTTCCACCATTGAAATATAAATTAGAAAACAATTTCAAAAACTTATTCTAAATTAGAAAACTTCCGAATTGTTGTCTAATTTGGTCTATTACAAGAGAGAAGTCATTAATAATTCATAGTAATTCTATTCGCCCGACTAATCATTACAACATGAACCGTCCTTATAATATTTATTAACATCAAATAATACTAAACTAATTATTTATATTAAATTGAATTTTCATTTTCTCTATGTAAGTTTTAAAATTAATATATTAATAAATGGTATGAAAATTGGTGTTCCTTTATTTATAATTATACCTATTTTAATTATATCCTTAAAAATATTTTATATAAACCCGTGCATCGCACGGGATTATCCCCTAGTTTTTACTAAAAAGGATATTCATTCATTCAAATAAAGAGATTACATCGTTGATAATACAATTTCAAAATTGCTAAAAACATAAAGAATGAATCTGCGAATAAACTCACAACACCCAAATTAATAGTGTAAAACGACAAAATGTCTACAATTGTTACGAAATAAAAGCCATCGAGGGTACCCATGCTTACGGATTTGAAACTTTGAGGCCCTAATTATTGGTCGAGTCTGAAATTGATCGAAGTTGATCACTACAAGAATAATTAGAATTTTCAAGGCAGATTTGAATCCCTCGGAAAATTTCCGTGCGTTTTTTTTGAATTTTTTTTAAAAAAAAATCCGCAGGAAACGTCAAAAATCCCCCGGAAAATCATCCGATAAACTTTCCAGTGGATTTTTTTTAAAAAAAGTATATATATATATATATATATATATATTACTAATCATTCACAATGCCATTTTACTTTATTTAAAGGTGACAATTGTAATGTTTGTACCATTTACGTACATTGTCGGTTTTATCATCTCTTTCATACTTTATTGATAACTAATCATTCACAATGCCATTTTCTTTTAATTGTTTTTAAAAAAAGAAGCAACTTATGTTTTAACTAGACTTGGACTCCTTTTTAGTGAAAACTTCAAGTGTCACTTATCAACTTTAAAAATAAATTAATACGAAAAATAAATAATCATTAGTTCCACCAAAATAAATAATAAATAGTCATTTGCTCTAATTTCGAAAGACATTTGATATTACATGCGTTCTATTAAATAGTAACGTTCAAAATTATAATAGTATAGAGAAATTAAAAATGTAACAATAGATGTTTTTCCCTTTTTAACCAAAATTAATATAAGTTGTCTTACAAATAAGAAATAATTAGTTGTTTTTATGAGTTGGTTACTGTTTGGATAAGTTTGAGTTTACTAATTTAAGTTTTATTTTAATGGTCCTCTTATACTTTATTTAAGGTTTTTTATATTACTTTTATAATAATCAATGTGAATCGTTTATTTTGGTGAGTTGGTTTAGATTCAAAACGTAATATATATGTATTCTAACAGTTGGTTGCCTGTGAATTAGTTTGGTTCAATTATTTTATTTTAATAGTTCTCATTCTAATCTGTGCCAAAAAAGTAGTTCTTTATTCTAATATAGTTCTTTATTGCTCAATTTGAGTTTTATTTTATTTTCATTGTTTTTTTATAAGGAAGATGAATGGTCTTCTTTCAATTGTTGTATTAATATTAAAAAACTGTTTTTCCCTTTTATTATTTATTATTCATCGTTCTTGCCTTTTAGACTTCTAAGCATGGGTAACTACTATTTAAAAAACAGATGCATGAATTAAAAACATTACAATACCATGTATTTCCCTTTTTAATCAAAATTCATATGAGTTGTTTTTGAAATAAAATACGATCAGTTGACCTTAAAGATTCTTATTTATGTCACAATTATGCATTCAAAGAAAGGGGTTTCACATTCATAGGAATTATTCTTTTAATTGACAATCAACTCACTATATCAACAACGTATATATCATTATATAAAAGCTCCATAAAATATTTTAAAAAAAAATTATACGACAACCCGTGCAACGCACGGCCATTCTCCTAGTAAATCTCTAAAGGAAGCTTTTTTCCAAGCTCTAGGATGCTCCACATCATTTCCATTTATTTTTCAATAAATTTTTTAATTTTATTAATATTTATTTATAATTTACAATTAAAGGAGACTTAAATTCATTATTACCACTAACTTATTATTATTAAATGCTACTCTTAGTGGAATAAAATATTTGGTGATGCCTATGAGCATTCTCAAGAAGAATAAAAACCTACGGTTATGGATTTCTAATAGGAATTAAACATAAAATTATTCATAACACAATGAAGGCAAATGTTTATCTATATCTATATCTATACATATAAGTAAAAGAATCCCCAATGGAGCCTCCACAATAATTCTTGAATTTTTGCTTTTATTTTTGTCTATTAAAAAACTTCTCTTTTATTATTTATTAATTCCTACCTTTGTGTCCAACCCACTACTACTAATAAATTCCAACATAGTAATAAATTTACACATTATATTATATTTAATCATAATTTTTGTATAAATGAGACTTAGATTTTAATTTTTAATATATAATTAAATATAAAAAAACAAGATTTTTTTTATATTAATCAATGTTCATTCGCAATTCATGAGACTTATGAGCTCAATTATGTGTTCATTCTAAACTCAATTTTATGTTCTTATATTAGTTACTTTTTATTGTTTTGTTTTTTATATTTAGTACTATTTATTCTAAATGTTTTTTTAATTATATATTTATTTACATAGAAATTATATTATTATTAGAATTGGTCAAAATTTAAATTAATTGAATTAATAAATATATTTATCAATTATAATAGTTTAGATGAAATAAGAAATAATAAGTTGTCCTTTAAAATTCTTTTTTATGTAACCATTATGCATTGAATGGAGGGGTTTCACATTTACATGAATTATTGCTTTAATTTATAATAAACTCATGAGTTAGTGGAATATGAGTGGAAGAAATAGAGTTTAAACTAATTATAACAAGAAATGACTATTTAAAGGAGAGATCTTTGGATGGTTAGGGTAGAGGTTTTGACAAAAAGAATCATATAAAAAATAAGAAGTAGAAGAAAGGAGCAAGTTTCACAAGAAGGTGTAGAATGCACAAAAAGGGTAAAGATTTTTATGTTGACAAATAGGCAATGATTTTTTGTAAAGTTATAGACATTGAGAAATTATGTATATTTTAATATTGTTCTTAAGAAAAATGTTTAATTTTTTGTATGATTGTATGATGTGTTAGATCTAAATGAGTTGCATATGTTCCACGAGACTTCATAATCTTTGGTGTCACTTCTACGAAGGAAATTACATTAGGTGCAAGAATCATATAGAAAACAAGGAGTAGAAGAAAGGAGCAAGTTGCACGAGATGTAGAATTCGCAAAAAGGATAAAGAATTTCATGTTCTTGATAGTTTGAAGTTGACAAATAGACAACAATTTTTTGTAAAGTTATAGGCATTGAGAAATGATGTATAGTTTAATATTGTTCTTTAGAAAAATATTAAATTTTATAGTTTTGTAAAATTGTATGATGTGCTAGATCTAAATGAGTTGCATATGTTCCTTGAGCCTTCATAACCTTCAGTGTCACTTCTAAGAAGAAATTACATTAGGTGCAATAATCATATAAAAAACAAGGAGTAGAAGAAAGAAGCAAGTTTCACAAGATGTAGAAATCACAAAAAGGGTAAAGAATTTTGTGTTCTTGATAGTTTGAAGTTGACAAATAGGCAACGATTTTTTGTAAAGTATAGGTATTAAGAAATGATGTATATTTTAATATTGTTCTTTATAAAAATGTTTAATTTTTTGTCAAAAAAATGTTTAATTTCATAGTTTTGTAAAATTGTATGATTTGCTAGATCTAAATGAGTTGCATATGTTCCTTGAAACTTCATAACCTTTGGTGTCACTTCTAAGAAGGAAATTACATTAGGTGTCTCTTCTCTATATCACAAAGGGAAAAAAAATTATTTTCTTCAACTATCATCATATCTAATGCCTTTAGTATATATTAACTATCATCATATCTAATGCCTTTAGTATATATTCTATCTAATACTTTTTATTTACATATTCACATCTATCATTTTCTCTATGTAAGTTTTAAAATTAATATATTAATAAATGGTATGAAAATTGGTGTTCCTTTATTTATAATTATACCTATTTTAATTATATCCTTAAAAATATTTTATATAAACCCGTGCATCGCACGGGATTATCCCCTAGTTTTTACTAAAAAGGATATTCATTCATTCAAATAAAGAGATTACATCGTTGATAATACAATTTCAAAATTGCTAAAAACATAAAGAATGAATCTGCGAATAAACTCACAACACCCAAATTAATAGTGTAAAACGACAAAATGTCTACAATTGTTACGAAATAAAAGCCATCGAGGGTACCCATGCTTCTGGATTTGAAACTTTGAGGCCCTAATTATTGGTCGAGTCTGAAATTGATCGAAGTTGATCACTACAAGAATAATTAGAATTTTCGGGCAGATTTGAATCCCTCGGAAAATTTCCGTGCGTGTTTTTTTTGAATTTTTTTTAAAAAAAAATCCGCAGGAAACGTCAAAAATCCCCCGGAAAATCATCCGATAAACTTTCCAGTGGATTTTTTTAAAAAAAAGTATATATATATATATATATATATATATATATATATATATATATATATATATATATATATATATTACTAAATTATTACTTTTTTAAAAAAAATCCGCCGAAAACGTTAAAAATCCGCCGGAACTGTCCGAAAATGCCTATAAATAAAATTTTCTCCTACACTCTTCTCATTTTCTCATTCCACTCTTCATTTTCATTCTCTTCCACATTATCCATATCTTATCTTTCTTCTTCTTTCTCATACTGTCCAACCTCCATAAATTTCTCAACATATCTCTTTCTTCTAAATTTCTCATTTCTTTTTACTTATTACTCACTCATTCATATTTTTCTTTACTTATTCATTTTCATTATCCATATTTTTTCTTCCTTCTCATTTTCATTACTTATAACTAAGAAAATACTTCCAATTATTTAAAAAAAATTGAAATATGAAACACCTTAAAAATACTCAACAACAGGGGTCAAATTCCACTCCCCATTGTGACCAACAAGATGACACGCCTTAAAAATAAAAATAAAAATAATTTTAAAAATATTTTCTAATTTGAAAAATAGTGGTCAATAATAATTTCAACAAAAAAAAAATATATTCGCGCGTTTGCGGCCATTCAAGAAAAAATACGAAATGAAAGGTAGATATATGTGATAACGACTTATTTAGATAAAAAAGATGAGAAAAAACAATATAGAGGGGTGATTCCAGGCCAAAAATTGACCTAAAACCACCCCCTTTTGGTAGGTGAGCAAGAAAGAAGAGAAGAGTGAGAGAGAAAGTTGAGAGAGATAGCTATGGTTTAAAAAGCAGGTATATAAGCGCATTAAAAGTCATGAATTGAGAGACTAAAGCTAATGAAAATTAAAACTAGGGGACCAAAAGTAAGTGAATTTTTTTGACGGACTAAAACAAAAAAAAATTCAAATTTTATAGGGACCAAAAATATATTTAACCCATCTTTTTTGTAGGAATTGTAATAGTTGTGATATTAAATTACCTTCTAATGGGGCTAATTACGGAGGTCTTTTTAGTGGTATTCTATACCTCACTTTATGGTAGGACTTTTTTCGTAATAGGCAAGGTCTCTCATGTTTTAGATTCATATAAGTGGTTTTCTTATAGGTTCCGGTCTAGTCTTCATGATTTTGTTCTTGGACCGTGAGGGAGCTTTATTTGCGATTACCTAAACTCGGATCACAAGACTAAAGACCCAATAGCTCGGCCCATTGGATCAAGAGGTCGGATTGGGGATGTCGAAGGCCCAAAGAGGGTAACCGAGTTCTTAAGGCGGGAAAATGAGTAATCCTCAAGAGAACTGCCTAGCGGTTACCAGGAGAGAGGGCTTAATAGAGGACACGTGGGAAAAGATAGAAAGATAGACACAAAACTGTACGGAGATCATAGAGAGTGCCAGATAGACAAAAGGCTATCCGACAACTGTCATAACAGAATGATTTGATAAAATCGTAGAATCCTAAAAGTCATTGCATTTGAGTTCCTAAATTGGAGGTAGAAACTAGAATGATGATTATCATGCTATATTCATATTGTTTTTTAGATTGAGTGCTAGGATTTCTTGTTTGAACTCTAGTTATGTGTTCACTAAACTGCCGAGGCTTTCTTGCAAGAATCAATAAGATAAGCTTTCTTGCAAGAATCATTAAAAGTCATGAATTGAGAGACTAAAAGTGATGAAAAATTAAAACTTAGGGACCAAAAGTAAGTGAAATTTTTTGACGGACTAAAACAAAAAAAAATCAAATTTTATAGGGACCAAAAATATATTTAACCCATCTTTTTGTAGGAATTGTAATAATTGTGATATTAAATTACCTTCTAATGGAGCTAATTATGTAGGTCTTTTTTAGTGGTATTCTATACCTCACTTTATGGTAGGACTTTCTTCGTAATAGGCAAGGTCTCTCATGTTTTAGATTTATATAAGCGGTTTTCTTATAGGTTCTGGTCTAGTCTTCATGATTTTGTTCTTGGACCGTGAGGAAGTTTTATTTGCGATTACCTCAACTCGGATCATAAGACTAAAGACCCAATAGCTCGGCCCATTGGATCAAGAGGTCGGATTGGGGATGTCGAAAGTCGAAGAAGAAGGTAATCGAGTTTTTTTTTTTGAAGTTCAAAAAAAAAAGGCAGGAAAATGAGTAACCTCAAGAGAGCTGCCTAGCGATTACCAGGAGAGAGGCCTTAATAGAGGACACGTGGGAAAAGATAGACACAAAACTGTACGGAGAACATAGAGAGTGCCATATAGACAAAAGGCTATCCGACAACTGTTATAACAGAATGATTTGATAAAATCGTAGAATCCTAAAAGTCATTGCATTTGAGTTCCTAAATTGGAGGTAGAAACTAGAATGATGATTATTCATGCAATATTCATATTGTTTGTTAGATTGAGTGCTAGGATTTCTTGTTTGAACTCTAGTTATGTGTTCACTAAGCTGCCGAGGCTTTCTTGCAAGAATTAATGGTAAATAGTCATTTTGGTCCCTGAAAGTGTAACTCGTTGTCAATTTGGTCTCTGAATCGAGCGAAAATGCAAAATGGTCCCTGAAAGTGTAATTCGTCTGTCACGTTAGTCCCTTCCGTTAATGTGTATTGTTAACTTCGTTAATTCATCCGTTACTGTCAATTTAGTCTCTGAAAGATGTCACTTACTGTCAGTTTGGTCCTTGAAACATATACGTGAATTCATTTTAGTCCCTCGAATCTTAAGTTACTTCAGCAAAATTTTAAATCAGAATTTACTAGCCTTGGCTCAATTTGTGCCTTGGCTTTGCTAGGCTAGTTAGCAGGACCTTGCAGCTGTATCATTTTATCTTTTACTTTGGTTTGCTACCTTCATTAATCATTAGGAGTGTTTATTGATTCAATCTGAATCAAATCACTTCATGTGTTGAATATCCTAAAATCAAAGTCCCTCCCTAATTTGTCAAAATTAAATCTGATGTGGAGTTCTATTAACTTATGCGGCAAGCCACATGGCTTTTATATTTTAAAAATTTTATTTTAATCTATGAAATAAATAAAATAAAATTCATTGTAAACAAAAATGAAATAGAATTAATAACCGTAATTTATTAAGTTCAGCAGCAGTGGAAGCTTTCGAATTAACATCAAAAATTACAATTGCTATCTAATTTCAATATAGATCAATGATTATACAAAGTTATGCTGATTGATTTTCTTGGAGCAAATAAGGTCACCCTTAACCATCGATTTTCCAATTACAATAGATTTGTGTAGTCCATGAGTCTATTAGCGTCCTTAATCAGCCATTTTAAAATTTTGCTGAAGTAACTTAAGATTCGAGGGACTAAAACGAGTTCACGTATATGTTTCAGGGACCAAACTGACAGTAAGTGACATCTTTCAGGGACTAAACTGACAGTAACGGATGGATTAACAGAGTTAACGACACACATTAATGGGAGGGACTAACGTGACAGACGAATTACACTTTCAGGGACCATTTTGCATTTTCGCTTAATTCAGGGATCAAATTAACAGCGAGTTACACTTCTAGGGACCAAAATGACTATTGACCCAAGAATCAATAAGATAAGCTTTTGGGCCCGTTTGGATCGGTTTATTTGGACTTATCTACTGATATAAGCATTTGTGAAACAGTTTGAGAGAACTTATTGAAACAGCTTATGACATGTTCATAAGCTATTTTCAGCTTTCATAAGCTTCCCGTGATAACTTATGGAAATAACTTATAGCTTATAAAAAATAGTTTCACATCATTTTATCTTTTACTATAAAAACTACTTATACATAAAATTTTATATGATAAACGCTTATGTTATAAGTACATAATTAAGTTGTTTATCCAAAACATAAGTAGCTTTGATGATTAGTCAAGAGAGCTTTGTTTGAAGGTAAAGTACCCCTAAAATGTGGGGTCTCTTTTGCACGTGCACCTAGGTACCATAGTGAGCTATGCCATGCAATCAAGTAGCACTACTTCTATTTGATTTCGGATGGAATCACAGGGACCCGTTTCACCTATAAAGGAAAAAAGGGTAGTTTGCACTTTGAACACCTTTCAGCAAAAAATGAAAAAAGAAATGTTGGTGGTAAAAGAGGCTCTCACTGCTGTACTGCACAAATACTACTTTTGTTATTTTATTGGAATTTCACCAACATCAAAAATCTATATTGGAATTTGTAAGGATAATAACGTTGATATTTTTCTGTATTGGATCAAAGGGAGAATCATGTTAATTCAAGAAAATATAAATTCTTTTTTTATTTACTTCATAAATTATTTAACAAAAATCACAATATAAAAACCTTTGATTGGTTTAGTGGAGCATGAGTCCCGTATCTGAATTCTTGCAAGTTTAAATCTCAACTAATCTTCTTAGGGTGAAGTAAATATAAATTCTTTTTGGACAAAAATACCCTCAAAACTTACAAAAATCAAAATTTACAAATCAAAAATCCGGAAAAAGTGAGTGTAAAACTGAGAGGTTCTCGAATTTATTCAGTAAATCCGGGAAGAAATCCGGGGTAATTAGGATTTCTTCCCTGATTCTGAGATAAATTCGAGAATCCTTATTATTTTAATTTTTTTTAAAAAAATTATTTACTTTTATTTTATTTTGCAAGCTGTGGAGAGTAGAGAGCAGCGTAGCTTTAGCACGAGGAGAGTCTTGGGAGCAACACCCTCACCGGACGACGACGACAAAGATGTTTGGGAGTCCAAAGAAGAGGCGATATGTCCAGTAGGAGTGTTACTCCTTCTCCGAACACCCTAGAGAGACTCAGACTTGCTGGACACGCTTCCGAGCGGGACAGGCGCCAGAGAGCCAGAGCCATAGAGATGGCTGCAGATCGCAGAAGCTCAGATTTTTGAGAGCTCTCCCCCAGATGAGGCGACCATACCATGACCACCCAGTGTATGAGTACTGGACGCGCCACTACCAAGACCACCCAGAGCGGTATCAGGACCCTCTGGCTCAGGGTTGGGAGGCTTGGGAGCGGGAGTATCAGGAGCATGAGGTTCAGGAGGATGAGGTTCAGGAGGATGAGCATGAGGTTTAGCAGGAGGAGCCTCGTGTTGGGTTCGGGGAGGAGCCTCGGCAGAGGCTCATCGCCAGGAGGTCGTCGAGCAACCGACCAGCCGCCCACCGTGGTTCACCCTCCATTATTGTTACACTGGGATACGCACTGCGCGTCCCTGATAGAGAGAGGTCAGGTACTATTTTAATTCTTTATTTTAATTTTACTAAACAATTAATTATTTATTTTTAATAACGTATGGTTTAATTTTAATTTTTTCGACACTTAAATCAAGATTGTATCTCACGGCGTAAGTATGTTGGGTTTAGACACGAGCACCACCCAAATGTAGCCCACTGGTTGCACGAGGCTAAGCTATTTGAGTTGGACATCACACCTCACTACAAGAAATTTGGGATTTACTGGCGGTCGGAATCCGCCGGCAATGATAAAAAACCGCCGGAAAAATGGCATTACCGGCGGATGTTGTCCGCCGGTAAAACTGTCGTATGTAATGTTTACCGGCGGCTTTTCCGCCGGTAATTTTCGGTGGAAAAGCCGCCTATAAACACACGAACTCCCGCAGAAAATTTTTTATTTTAAAAAAAAAACCGCCGGTAATTTCAAAAAAACCGCCGGTAATTTAAGAAAACCGCCAGTAATTTCAAAAAAGCCGCCGGTAATTTAAAAAACCGCCGGTAATTTCAAAAAAGTCATCGGTAATTTAAAAAAACCGCCGGTAATTTTAAAAAAACCGCCGGTAATTTAATATTTTATAAAAAATAAAAATAAAAATCCGCCGGTAATAAATTTATTTCCGCCGGTAATTTTTGTTTTTTTAATAAAAAAACGTTTTTATATTCTTTTTTTTAAAACATTTAAAAATTCAATTATTTTTAAATTGAAAATAAAATAATAAAAAATAAAATTGAAAGTTTAATATCATATATTATGTTTACTTTTTTTTAAACTGAAACATTATAAATAACATTATAATAATTCCTATTTATTTTTTTATAAACATAAACAGATTTGAAATTAAATTTTAATGCAAAATTTTAAGTTTAAATTTAAAACTAAAGTAACAATTTAGAAAATATCTTTTCATTACAGAATATTAATTATAGTAATTTTTTTCGTCAAATAATTTTAACTAAATAATTTCGAAAATATCTTTTACCTAATTAATTTCGAAAATATCATTTGATTAATTAATTTTAAATCTTTTTACTAAACAATTTCGAAAATATCTTTTAAATTTTAAATAATAATAATTACAATCTTATAAAATCAAATAATTTTTTTCGTATTACCAAATCAAAAAACAGTTTTTAACTAAATAATAATAATAATAACTACAATTTTAAATCTTTTTCCTAAACAATTTCTAAAATATCTTTAAATTTAAATAATAATAATTATAATCTTATAACATCAAATAATTTTTTTTGTATTACCAAATCAAAAAACACTTTTAACCAAATAATAATAATAATAACTATAAGTTCATTATTAACCGGTATGCCGAGAAGTCTCTGACTTGATGTTAGTATCTTCGAACAAACTCAACCAAATTGCAGAGAACTCTCCAACTTTCCCCCAAATTCAAGCCATACCTAAACAAATAATATCAAAATTAGTAATTAATAACTCATATTAATAAACACTGTCACATATAAATTACATTACATATATAAACCACAACATACCTTCAATAAAAATCTGAAAAAAATTAAGAAGAATATTGCTAAGTATGAAAGAAGAGAGAATTAGAGAAGAAGAGAGAAATGAGAGAAGAATAGAAGAAGAATGAGAGATTTTCGGATGGGAGAATGAGAGAAGAAGAGAGAAGAATAGAAGAAGAGTGAGAGATTTTCGGATGGGAGAATGAGAGAAGAAGATACATTGAAAGCCATAAATAAGGTGTTTTCAAGACTGTTGCACGCTTACCGGCAGATCATTATAGCCGTTGCACGCTTACCGGCGGTCATTATTTGCATTGGAGACCGAATCACGCCTACCGGCGGATTTGGTGACATTACCGGCGGCCAAGCCTTGGAAACTGAATCTCGCTTACCGGCGGATCCGGTGTATTACCGGCGGATCTCGCGTTACCGGCGGAATTCCTCGCGTTACCGGTGGATTCTGTGAAAAATTTGAATTTAATTTTTTTAAAAAAATATTCGCATAAAGCCGCCGGTAATTACCCCTTTCCGGCGGATTTTGTTTTTTTTTCTAATTTAGAAGTCGCCGGTAATCTTCTGGCTATTTTGTTTTCCGCCGGAAATGTTAGGAAAATCTGCCGGTAAACTTCAGGCTATTCTCTATTCCGACGGTAATGTCAATAAAATTCGCGATGCGACAAGATTTGCCGCCTAATCCGCCGTCAACGGCTGAATTCCGCCGGTAATTTACCGATGGATAAAATCCGCCGGAAATTAGCCGCCGGTATATTACGGAATTCTTGTATTGCCTTATATTCTGCCTCAACACTCGAACGAGTAACTAAGCTTTGTTTCTTGGCACTCCAAGTCACCAAATTTGGACCAAAGAATACACACAGCCCCGTAGTGGATCTCCTGTCATCCACATCACTCCCCCAATCACTGTCACAATAGACATTAACAGTGAATTTAGTTGTAGCTGAACCAAGTTGTAACAGCAAACCGTGATGTAGTGTACCACTTAGATATCGTAGTAATCTTTTAGTAGCCTTCCAATGACACTCAAGAGGCTGTGAAACAAACTGGCAGAGCTTGTTAACAGTGTAGGATATTTCTGGTCTTGTTAAAGTAATGTATTGAAGGGCCCCAACAATTGACCTGTAATGGTGAGGATCTTGCAGTAAGTCAGTACCATGTTTGCTTAGTTTGGGGTGTGTTACCATAGGTGTAGGAAGGTTGTTACAGTCTATCATATTAGTTCTCTGCAATAGGTCACGAATGTATTTAGACTGTGTTGGAACCATTCTGCAGTGTCTTTAATTCCAAACCCAGAAAATAGTCAGGTTTGCCTAACTCTTTTAAGGCAAATGTAGCATTTAACCGAGCAATTAGAGCATGAATTAACTTGGGAGAGGTACCAGTGATGATTATATCATCCACGTACACTAATGCATACAGAGTAATGCCCTTCGCGTAATATACAAATAATGAAGAGTCACATTTGCTAGATATAAATCCAAGCGAAGGAGAGAGCTGTGTAAGCCTCTCATACTGTGCTCTGGGGGCTCGCTAAGGCCATAAATTGATCTATTCGGTTTACAAACTTGTGATTTGTCCGAACTAGTGAAGCCGTGAGGTTGTCTCATATAAATTTCCTCTTTGAGGAAACCATTAATAAAAGCATTATTTATATCAACTGTTGCATTTCCAGTGATGTGTTAATGGTAGTGTGAGTATGATTCTAATTGTTCTTTGGTTTAACAACGAGGGAGAATGTTTCCCCAAAATCTTTTCCATAGACTTGATGGAATCCTTTTGCCACAAGTCTAGCTTTATATTTATTTAAGGAGCCATCGGGTTTTGTTTGACTTTGAAAACCCACTTGCATCCTATAGCCTTTCTACCTGGAGGGAGGCTAGTAAGAGACCACGTACCATTGTTCACCAAGGCCTCATATTCTGAAGTCATTGCTTCTTTCCATTTAGGATCTTGTAAAGCCTGCTTTACTATTGTTGGTTCTGCAACAGTGAGGAACACCTTTGGCTTGAGATGACCTGTCTTTGACCTTGTTACCATGTGATGGGAAGGAGTTGGTTGTGTGATGGCTGGAGGTGCTTGTTGAGGTGAAGGTGTCACTTGAGTGTCTTGCTGATTGTTGGAGGGAGGTGTACTGTTAGTAGTATCTGTGTTGTTTTGAGGCTGTGAAGTTTCTGTGGTGTGCTCTGAAGTTGTAGTGGTTGCTTGCAGCACCGTAACGGTAATGGCAGATGCGTGTTCGAGACATTAGTTGTGGTATATCAGTCGAGGCTATTTAAAGAGGCCGGTGTATGGCATAGTAGACTCATCAAATAAAACATCTTTAGAGATGTAAATCCTGCTTCAAAGACTCATGCACTTGTGACCCTTGTGTTGAGGAGAGACACCCGTGATATACACACGCAGTACTCTTTGTTTGGAGTTTATGCGTGTTATATGGCCGTAGGGAGGGTAGCATGCACACCCAAATACATTGAGAAGCTTGTAGTTAGGCAATTTATTGTGTAGGACTTGGTAAGGTGACATTGACTTGTCATGGTGATGTAGGCGTACTGCTTATAATTTGCATCGCATTGAGAACGCATGGTCCCGAGAACTCATAGGTAGAGCGACTTGAGCCAACAAAGGATACCCCATCTCTACAATTTGTCTGTGTTTGCGTTCCACTGTCCCATTTTGATGAGAAGTGTGAGGGCAGGTCAACCTATGTAGTATGCCTTGGTTTGTTAGATAATCAGTAAACGACCTGAACTCTCCTCCAAAATCAGATTGCACGGCTTGAATGGTTCTGTCAAACTGATTTTTGACCAAAGCTTGAAACTGCTAGAAGGCAACAAGTGCTCCAGATATGTGTTTCAACAAATAAAACCATTAGAGTTTAGTATAGGTGTCTACAAATGCTATATAGTACCTATATCCAGACTTGGTGGGAGATGGTGAAGGTCCCCACAAGTCAGTGTGAATTAGTTCAAAAGGATGAGTATATTCAGTGCAAGAAGCGGGTGAATGCAATTTATGTGCTTTACCCAAACAACAACAAGTACACAAAGAAATATCAACTTTATTATATGATGGAATATTACACATTTTGAGTACGACATTGACTGTGTTGACATTGGCATGGCCTAGTCTTGAGTGCCACAGCTTATACTCAGTCAATGCCTTAGAATTACTACTACTAATTGACTTAGATGCGAGATACAAGCAATCAAACAATGTGAGGACTCTTTGGACTACATTTATTAGACAGAGTACTATTAGTGTTTACAACAGAATTGACAACTGCAGAAAACTTAGACTTGGACTTTTGCTGAGTGGCAAGTTTTACTCTAGGCTTGATTGATACTTTGAATGGGAGAGCTTTGAAAGAGTAGAGCCCATCCTGTCCAACCAAGCCCTTGAACAACAGTTTCTTAGTTGCCTGGGATTTAACAAGACAAACTTTATCATTGAATTCAAAACTAACATTGTTATCTCTAGAGAATCTAGATACTTATATAAGATTTCTCTTAATATTAGGCACATGGAGTAGTTTATTTAATTTTAACTTAACCCTAGGATAAAGGGAGAACAAAAAGTGGCTGTGCCTATAGCTTTGATAGGAATTTTGTGCCCGTTTCCCATGGAAACTTGTGTAGTTCCGTGATAAGGTGTACTAGTATCTAAATTCTCAGAATTTTCAGTCACATGATGTGACGCACCTATATCGTTGAACCAATCTTCCTCGGGCTGAGCCGCAAAGATCAATTTCTTCATTGGCGCGTGAGTCGCAAAGTTCACCTGAGGTGTGGATGATGTGTTTGTCTTCTCACCACCTTCTTCATTGGAGTGTTGAGTTGCTTCCTTGGACTGTTGTGGCCTGGTGTAGTGGTGTGGTATAAAGTTTTCATCATATCTATGCCAATAGTCAATGAGTGAGTGACCAAGCTTGCCGCACAGTTGGCATACAGGCCTAGCATTAGATCCAGAAGTGGTGGCACTAGTGTGTTGACTATGGCCACGCCCACGCCCTCTGTTGTCACGACGCCACGGTTGTTAGAGCCATTGTTGCGCCCTTCATGAGTTGTATGCACCATATTGGCACTAATGGGGTGTTAGACAATTCTTGATGGTGTTTTTCAAATTGAGCCTCTCAGACTAAAAAGTAACGCTTCAACGTCAGATAGAGATGGTGAATCTCGTCCATAGATCATCATAACAAAAGAGTTATACTCTTCAGGAAGACCATCAAGCAACACATCGATTTTATCCTGATCTGTAATGTTCTCTCCAATGGAGATGAGAGAATCGGCTAGTGCATGAATCTTCATCAAATACTCAGCAATTGAACGATTCAACTTCTTTGTGTTCTTAAACTCAGATTTCAGTTGTCTAGTCTTAGCCTTGAGATGAGAATAGTAGTGAGAGTGTATACGATCCCATACCTGGTGAGCATGCTTGCAAGTAAGCATTCTCGCAACACCGATTCGTAAAGAAAGTGACAAAGAACCAAGTGAAAACCATTGATCTTGCACCAGCCATTTTTCATACTCTTCAGAAACCGTATTCGTCATGCGATCAGTTTCAGAGGTGAACTGCGGTGGGATCGTTGGATTCACTAGGAGACGATGCAACTTGTAAGAGGTGATGATTCCCGTAACTTGTTGGTTCCACATCAAGAAATTCTTGTCTTCGAGCTTGATTGATAGCTTCGGAGTGTGGAAGCCATGGGAGGAGTTTGAAGTGTTGCTACAAATTGCAAACAGATTGTAGCCTAGATCGGTTTTGGACTGAGCATTTGGTGAAGATTCAGACGCCATTGATGTGAAGCAAGAAAGGGGCGAAGCGAGAAACAGAAAAATTGAAGACGGAAGCGGGAATTATGGATCGAAACTAGCGAATGATACCATAATAGAAGAATTGAGAGAGAATTGAAGCTAAGCTTTCAATGAATTTCATAGATCTGAAAATTGTTATCAATACAATCATACTCTAGGATATTTATATGACACATTTAAGTGGAACTGGGTTTGTTAGATCTACAACAGAACCTAACAATCATCTAACTGAATCTACTTGAATTAGTTACAATTAACAGAAATGGGAGGAGTTTGAAAGCTTAGTTTCGGAGTGTGGAAGCCATGGGAGGAGTTTGAAGTGTTGCTACCAATTGCAAACAGATTGTAGCCTAGATCGGTTTGGGACTGAGCATTTGGTGAAGATTCAGACGCCATTGATGTGAAGCAAGAAAGGGGCGAAGCGAGAAACAGAAAAATTGAAGACGGAAGCGGGAATTATGGATCGAAACAAGCGAATGATACCATAATACAAGAATTGAGAGAGAATTGAAGCTAAGCTTTCAATGAATTTCATAGATCTGAAAATTGTTATCAATACAATCATACTCTAGGATATTTATATGACACATTTAAGTGGAACTGGGTTTGTTAGATCTACAACAGAACCTAACAATCATCTAACTGAATCTACTTGAATTAGTTACAATTAACAGAAATTGGAATCTTCCTTGAGCTTCCTTTAGTTTCTATTAGCTTCTTCAGATTCTTCTTCATCGATAGAGTGAGTGCTTGAGTGTGTTGAAGCTTTCCCGTGTCCTTTGTGACTTGTCTCTGATTTACTTTCCTTTCTTACTTTTGTGAGTTCCACTGTGTCTTGCTGACTAGGCGATGATGTGTTCAGTTGACCATTGGTTGACTTCACAACTTTACCAATATTCACTATCATGGAGAGGTGGCATCCTGAGACCAGCTCCTTCCATATGCCTTTTGGGGAGATGACAATGACGTTGGACGATGTGTCCGTGTTGCTCCACTTGCCACTGGAGGGCACCCTATTGGACCACAAGCCCCATGTTGATTCTGTTGAGGCTTTTCACTTGGTTGTCCAGTATTTGGGCATGAATCCGGCAGGTGTCAGGGATGAGCTTAAGGAAAACAGGGGGCAGTATTTGAGGATCGCCTTTGTAGAGGACGCTTTCACGGAGAACGTGGCACGGGGTGATTATGACCAGACAGCACAGTGCTACATGCTCTACTTGTTAGGCACCACCATTCTGGCCGACAAGAGTCACACATTACTGCCAGTGAGGTGGATGTATCTGATTCAGGATCTTTAGCAGTGTGGCCAGTGGTCTTGGGGTATAGCTACTCTCAGTTTCCTCTACACTGAGTTGACGGAAGCGGTCTTTCATACGACCAAACAGTTTGGCGAATACGCGACACTGCTCCAGGTAATCAATTATTTATTTTTTTAATTTAAGCTTTTAATTAAATTACTCATATATTAATAACTGCTTATTTATTAATTTACTTATTTCAGTGTTGGATCTACGAGCATTTTCCATCGTCGTGGTTCGGAAAGTGTTTGATAGGACACATCGCCCACGTACTGCGGTGGGAACCGTAAGTCGTATAAAATAAAGTTGAAGCACTTTAGGGAGCGGATAGATGCGCTGCAGCTGGAGAATATCATTCTCACCCCTTATTCTGACCACAGGCAGTATGTTCCGCTTCTCGAACATATCCGCTTGCAGGCGGTTGACTTGGCGCAGTGAGTCGGCCCCTACATGCCGCATGTGGTGCGTTGGCGCTTCTCGGGCAGAGTCCGCACGATCCCTTCTCCACCCATTTCGGGTAAACCTCCATCTGCAGACAAGATCATACGGGGGTTGCTTTGAGGATCATATTCGGCGCGAACTTTTGGCGTGGTGGCAGAGGCAAACTACTACCACGGCGAGTGCGATCCTGATTACCTATGTTGGTACTGTTAGGTAACCAGAGTCCGTCTTACTCCGGTGCGATTCTTGTCGACCCAGCCGCGAGCGATCAGGAGCCCGTTGTCCCGCAGACTTTAGAGAGAGAGGTGCAGAGATTTGCGACGGTCGGGATGCGCTACGTGTCGACCGTTCACTTGATACTTCACGTCGTTATTTTGAGGCACTTTTAGACATTTTAGCCCCGTAGTTGTATTTTACTTATTTGTATTTGTACTCGTATTTCATATTCGGTATTTTATATATTTTGACGTATTTTAGATCATATATGACGTATCTTTACTCGTATATCGTAACACATTCGTATCGTATTTTAAAAAATACAACGCGCTTAAAAAGCGGGTATCATTTTTCAAAATACAATTTAATACAACTTTATTAATAAATTCATAAAAAATATCATTTAAAAAAACACACAAAAGGGATTTCCGAATTTACCTCATACTCAGGTAAATTCGGTTCACAAATATGAACCGGATTTACCTTCGTATGAGGTAAATTCGGAAATCCCATGCATCTACCCCATATCCCCATTTTTATGAACCGAATTTACCGTTAATTGAAATAAATCCGGAAAACTTATTATTATTATTTTTTTTAATAAAATGTTAGGGGTATTTCTGTGTTTTATGGGAAAATGGGGGTGTAAGAGACAAGGTGGGGGGTAAAAAAAAACCCTTCTTTTGCTAGTGCTCTTAAAATCCACATATTTCTTTTTCTTGGACTAGAACGGTATATTCTCTCAGTTTATTTTCAATTAATTACAAAATTCTACTAATTAATTGTTGCTGCATCGATTGTATTTCTAATTACAATTAATAGCGTAATTGTAATGTAAAATATTATCATAAGTGACAACTTGCAGTGCTGTCGTACACAGTATTATATTTCCATTTCGGTAATCAATATTTAGTTATTCTTATTTTAGGACTTGAAATAATCTCGATAGAAAAACAATTCGCTTAAGTGTAGTTTTGGTCCCCTATTTTATCAAGTTCGTAATTTTGTCTCCTTATTTTATTTTTCGCAATTTGGATTCCCTAATTTTATCAGATTCGCAATTTTGATCTTTCTATTTTATTTGTCACAATTTTAGTCCCCCTGTTAAATTGCAATTCGATTTTTGACGGCATTGCTGACGTGTCAATAATGTGGTGATGTGGATGATGCGTGTTGTGCTATGACACTCAATGATAACACTAGCACAACACGCGTCTTTCACCTAAGCATTCGTCAAAAATTGGATTGATATTTAATAGGGGAACTAAAATTGCAGATTTGATAAAATTAAAGGACCAAAATTGCGAATTTGATAAAATGGGGGATCAAAATTGCGAAAAATAAAATAGAGCAACCAAAATTGCGAAAAACTTGATAGACGCAAGTGCACAATTCTATCGCGTAATAAAATAGTATCGATCCATATGGACTTATGTGACTACTAATCTTAGTTTCGGTTGTGATTAGCTAAAAGGAATGATTTAGTAAAGACTTAAATATGATTTAGGCCCCCTGCAAATATAGTGTGTTTTGGTTTAAGCCTCTGCAAAAAAAATTTAGTAAAAAGCCTTTGCAAAATGCAGTGTTTTGATATTAGCCTTTTTGTTAAAGTTCTGTTAGTTTCACGTTAAAATGCACACAAAAAAATTAGTAAAAAACCCTTGAAAAATATAGTGTTTTGATATTAGCCCTTCTATTAGAGTTCTATTTTTTTTTTAATAATTCTTCAATTATCGGCTTCTTCATCTCTCTTTCAACTTCATCTCTCTCAATCTTCCCTCTTCTCTATCATTGATGACTTCAACTTTTTCTCCTTCCTTTCCATATTTCTATTCACAAACTCCATCTTTGTTGTTGTTGTAGCTCCAATTTGTTGCATAATCTAAATTTTAATATTCTTCGCTACCCAAATTTGATTCACAACAAAGTTGCTCACTTTAACAAAAACCCGGATCAAATCATGTCTTTTTTTCTTACCAAGTTTAATTTACAATCAAGTTGCTTACTTTAGCACAAACCCATATGTTCTGGGGTGCATTAGTAAGGACATGACAGTGCGGTTAGCAATGGGCCAGCGGCCCACTCCTGCAAAACGGCCCAAGACCGTGACTTGCCCCGCAATTCTCGGCGCGATCGCCGCTTTTTCGCAATCGGTCAGTCGCCCCAGTGGTATAAGTACCACCTCCATCCACACGCCAGTACGCATTCCTACCCCGTGATACCCCGCTCGCTAGCACACCTCTCGACTGAGAGCGCCGGAGTGTCTTTGCAGTGTACCACCCGAGGTGCTCAAGACCGGCCCCACACACCAAAGAAGCAGCCGACCGGACAAAGGAGGCAAAGCAAACAACACACTTGGTGATCAAGGTACGATCATTTGGCGACCACGGTGGGAGCCCGAAAGCGCCGCCCCACTTCAAAGATGGGCCCAAGAAAATCGTTACGCGGGCATCCACCCGTAACGACCATGCCGGCCAAGACGCCGTCCGCGCAGCAGACACCGGAGGGCGTTCCTCTAACAATCAATGAATCCCAGGCAACCTCGCCGGAACCTTCCGGGCGGGCAAGGAGCCACCTCGGAACGAGCATCAACGAATCCCGAGCGAATCGCCGAGGCCGGGATCATGGAGCAATTGCCGAACACGCCACCTGTGCCGTTCTCCGGCTACTCGAAACCAAAAACCGAATCATAGCCGCCATCGATAACTCGATAACTCGGCTCGAGAGAGGTCCATGCCCGCCGTCAGAAACGGACATGGAGCGTCCTCTCGCCGAACTCGCCTTCACGTAGGCCGAAGCCCCCGGCGATCGCCCGCTATCGAGGAAGTACCTCTCGCCGATCGATCCCTCGCCAAAGGATTCGGCGCGCGCAGACGCCGCCGCAGAACGCGCATCGCCGTGCCCCTCACATAATTATGATTATTCGATTCACCCTACCGGCCGAAAGCGGACCTGTTTCGTCCACAAGATATTCTTCGCACGTAATCCTCCGACTCAGCGCCAGAGAGCCGGCCGTGGGACCCTACGACGAGATGAACGAATATCGGAACGGTGAAATCGAGAGATGTTTCACGACGACCGAGAAGACATCACTCCATCGTAAACAGAGGTCGTTCGTTCCAAGGGCCCCCATACACGGGCACCTACCGCGGTGGATTCTATGGAATACCGACCGGCGAAGCATATCTCACGATGCGCACGCTCGCCGAGTGACTTCTCGACCGGGCGCCAAGGCCCTTTCACAAGGGAGATTAGACGCTATCGTATCCCGGGGACCTCGTAAAGCCGCCCAACCTCAACAAGTTTGACGGGCGAGGTGATCCCCGACAAACACATCGATACTTCAACAACCATCGTAGCTATCGAGAGTTGGATTCCATCATGAAGCGCGCATTTTTGTTCCTACGATCACTGACGGACGAGCTCGAATGGTGGGGTCGCACTACGAACACCATTTCCTCGTGGGAAGGATTGATCGAGAATCTTTTGGCAAATTACACCGCCAACCCGGTGCAATACCGCCATGAAGAGCACTGGACACCATCACCCGTGGGGACCACGAATCATTAAGACGCTACATAGAACGTTTTTTAACAACGGGCGATCAAGTGCACGACCTAACAGACAGGATAAATTGAAATACCTCAAGAGAGGCATCCGTAGGACCACGTTTGTTGAAGAGTTCACGTTGAACCACATCGACGATCTCAAAGACGTTCCTCCGCAGAGCCAACGCCCACATGCATTATGAGGAAACCCTCGCGCGAGAAAGCGCCCGCGCGCGACCTAGAGAAGACGACATGCGCAGAAGCGGGCCGTAAATCAAGACAACAATGGACAACAAGCCGAGTATCGCCAAGAAGTATGAGCATCGGACGAGGCTCAATACTCCCATAGCCCAAATATTTTCCGAGTGTCGAACAACGAATTTGTCGATGTGAAGAGGCCCGATCCATTGGTACTCAAGAAGGCGCACGGGCCACCAAAAATTTTCCGCACCATAAAAGCAAGGACACGATACCAATGATCAGATGGTCCTAAAAGATGACATCGAGGATCTCATCCAAAAGGGGAAGTCAAGCGAAGACGTCCGAAGCCGAGGTGCCACGACCAAGAGAAAGCCGGAGGAAAGAAGCCCGACCAAAGGGCAAAGAAATTACTGCAAAGAACCATAGAGGAGATAGCGGACAAAGACACCTCGAAGAGGACGCCCAGGATGTCCAACTACGGAGAGTGGCCATGGTGATCCAAGGAGGAAACCCCAGAGAAAAGGGATTCAAGAAAGCTATAAAAAGAAAATGGAACGAGTTGATGATGGTTGGGTCTACATCGGCGAGCGACCGCCTTCAAAAAGCCGCCCATTTCCTTTGGAGATGAAGATTTCTTTGGACCGGCGGCCAATAGCTATGCCCCGTTGGTGATCGTATGTAATGGCCAATACCGGCACGCCGACTGCAGTCGACCAAGGCGGCTCTACCGACATCATTTTTGAAGAGCCGATCGACAAGATCAATGTCGACCGGAGTGAGATCATTCCACGCATCGATCCAACACCCCCTAACAGGTTCAACGGCGATCACCTACCCTTAGAACGATAGATCTCTTGGTCACCTTTGGTGATGACTCAGAACGAGCACCAAATACCGGACGGTGAAGGCCACATTCCTAGTCCTACCCATCAAATCCTCGCTATCGCTGTTGTATTATAGGCCGACCGACCCTAGGGAAGTTAGGGGCCGTAGCCTCCACAGTCCACCTGAAGATGAAATTTCACAGCAAGGACGATCAAGTGGTGACCGTGTTAGCCGACCTAGACGCGGCCAAGAAAAGCCACTATCTGTATCAAGACATCTGCAACGAGCAAGATAGAGATACTGACCCACGAGCACTGGAGAAGAGGCACCAAGTCAACCTCGCTGACTTAGACGCCCGGTATGACCCTGATAGCGACCCAGAGGACGACGATGATGAATTAGCCCGCGAGCTAAAAAATAGACTGAAGAGGCCCGAGCCACATGGAGAGCTAGTTGACATCCAACTAGGGGACGACCCAGAGAAGACGGTCAAGCTCGGACGCGGACTACCTGAGCAGGTCGAGCAGGATCTCACAGCCTGCCTTAAGGAGTATGCAGACTTGTTTGCATGGCAAGCATCTGACATGCCCGGCATCCCAACAGAAGTTGCATGTCATCACCATGATAGATGAAAATGTCGGCCAGAGCCCAAAGAAGGCGAACCCAAAATCAAGAAAAAATGGCAAGCTAGCTCAAAGGTTGACGACCTAGTCAAGGCCGATTTCATTGAAGAGATAAAATACACAACCCCGGCCATCAAATGTGGTTCTCGTCAAGAAGAAAAATGGCAAGTGGCGATGTGCGCCGACTACACAGAGTCTGAACAAGGCATGCCCGGGATGCCTTCCTCGTGCCGAGCATTGATAAATTGGTCGACGGGGCATCGGGCTATAAATTGTCGCTGTTCTCGGATGCCTATTCAGGTACAATCAGATCACGATGTACCCGCCCGATCGCCACAAAACCGCTTCATGACCGATCGTGGGAACTTCAAGATAAGGTCATGCCGCTCGGTTCAAGAACGCTGGGGCGACATACCGGGCGGATGATGAACAAGATCTTCAAGGATCGATCGGGCCGAGTAGTGAAGTTTACCTTGATGATATGATCATCAAGAGCGTGAACGACCAAGATCATGCGCCGAATTCGAGAGAAGTCTTTAAAGAAGCGAGGAAAAATTCTCTTAGGCTTAACCTAGAAAAGTGCACCTTCTGAGTTAGGCGGCAAATTCTGTGGTTCCATCTCGACCGAAAGGGGATAGAGGCTAACCTGGACAAATGTAGGCGGTCACGATACGAGGCCGCCCACCACAAAGAAAGAAATCCAACGGTTGAATGGCATGGTGCCGCCTCGCCAAGATTCATACCCAAGTCTGCGTGCAAGTCGCTTCCCTATTTAAAGCGTTGAAGAAGGAAGTAGACTTGAATGATCGACCAAAGGCGGTGCCGCACTGGAGCAATTAAAGGAGGCTTTGACCAATCCACCCATCATGACAAAGCCCGAGCCGCGAAATCCTATATTTGTACTTAGCCATAATCAAGAGGTATTGAGTGCCGCCTGGTTAGAGAAATTGACTCAAGGCAAAATCCGGTCTACTTCATCGCCAAGGTGTTGCAAGGACCCGAGCCGAGATACCGTAAGATCGAGAAGCTAGCACTTGCACTACTAGTAGGCGCTCGACGCTGAGACCATATTTCGTGGCTCACTGTGTCGTGGTAAGGACGGACCAACCCATAAGACAGATCCTCCACCGCCGCACTCGCGCAGCGAATGATCAAACGGGCGTGAGAACTTAGCGATTCGGCATCAAGTTCGAGTCCGATCGGCCGCTAAAGCTCAAGTGTTGGCCGACTTCATTGCGTAAATGACCCCAACACAAAATGGCTTCACGGACACAATGTGGACATTGCATGTGGACAGCTCCTCCAACAGCAAAGGCAGAGGGGCGGGCCTCATATTAGAGAATTCGGATGGACTTGCGGTAGAAGTGTCCCTGACATTCGCGTTCCACACATCCAATAACCAAGCTGAGTACGAGGCATGCATACCGGCCGCGTGCGACTTGCAAAAGAGTTCAATGTCGACCGGGCAGAGAGCTACACTCGATTCCCATGCTGGTCGTCTCGCAGATCCAAGAATTGTACGACGCTAAAGATGAAGTGTTGAAGAACTACCTGGCCAAAGTAAGAGAGCTCCTCCGTCAGTTTGACCGGGCGGAGATCAAACACGTGCCAAGGACAGAAAATGTCCGCCGACCAATCACAAAGCTAGCCAAAGACAAAGGCACCGCAACCACGTAAGTCTAATCCAAGAAACCTTGACTCGGGCCGTAGGCGCCTCAACAAAGCCTAGCCAACCCCTTGGCCGCCCTCACTATAGAAGCAGAGACGATTGGATCACTCCTATCCGCGCTACATCACACCGGGAGAGGAGCCGGCCGATCCAAAGAAGGCCAAGACCTTGAGATTGCGGTCCACCAATTATCTCGTGATCGGCGGAAGCTATATAGAGAGGACTCTCATGCCCGCTCCTCCGTTGTCTATCGTCGGGCGAATCCAACCCACGCCCCGCAAGATATACATGAGGATTATCGCGCGCGATCACCGGGCGGACGGTCAATACCAAAGAAAGCGCGCCAGAAAGTCGGGTACTCTTGGCCGACCATGGATGAGGACGCCAAGAAGCCGTGTGCAAATGCAAGAAATGCCGATACATGCCGATGTCCACACGCCCCCTCATCGAGCGCAAAGCCTCACTTCACCATGGTCGTTCACTTTGGTGGGGATGGATTTGCTCGGTCCCTTTCCACCGGCGCCCGGTCAATTCAAGTTCCTGATCGTGGCAGTAGACTACTTTACAAAGTGGATAGAGGCCGAGCCTCTGGCGACCATAACTTCGGCAAAAGTCAACAAATTCTTCACGGAACGCCCTAGCACGGTTTGAGTTCCCAAAGAGGTGATAACGCACAACGGCACCGGTTTGCGTACGTAAAATTCAGAGGAATGTTGGACCGACCTAGGAGTGAAACGGTGGCTTCACCTCTGGCCGAGCACCCTCGCATTTAACGGGCAAGCCGGCAAAGCCAACAGAGTCATCCTGCGTGGGTTGAAGAGAAGACTGGACGAGGCAAAGGGAAATTGGGTCGAAGAACTTCAGTCCGTCCTTTGGGCATATAGGACGACCCCCCACTCTTCGACCGGGAGTCACCTTTCAAATTGGTCTACGGAATGGACGCGGTAATCCCCATAGAAATGAACGAGTGAATTGGAGGACGCCAACCCCAACCATGATCAAGAACGAGCGGTCTTTGGCGGAAGAATTGGACTTGGTTGAAGAGCTACGCAATCAAGCATCCTCGAGAAGCATTAATCAAACGTAAGGTCGCCGCGGATATAACGCCCGGCATATGTAAAAGAGACTTTTCCGACGGGCAACCGGTCCTCGACGAGCGGACGTTGGCAACAAGAATGCACGCCAAGGAAAGCTAGCCCCGATTGGGAAGGCCGCATCTGCGTGTCATAAATAAGACCGCCGTGGGGCGTATGAATTAGAAACCATGGAAGCGGGCGGCCATCCCCGGACATGGAATAGTGACAAGTCAAAGCAAGATTTATGTTTAGTACCCCATCTTGTAATCGATCGATCAATTGAATGAATAAATATAAGGCGGGCGCTCTTTTTCCCCACTGGGGTTTTTTACAGAGGCCCGTCCGTTAAATTACATCTGTTCGCTTTAAATTTCGCAACTAATGACCGGCCAGATAACGGCGCGGCCGTATGGTCACCGAAGTGGCTCGGCGGTTAATCGATAACCGCGAACGATCGTAGCCGCCGCGAGCGACCTACAAAGAGTGCCACCGGAAGTGGCCCGCGGTTAATCGATAACATGCGCGACGATCGAGGCCGCCGAGCGACCTACAAAGAGTGCCACCGAAGTGGCCCAAGAGTTAATCGATAACCCGCGAACGATCGTAGGCCGCCGAGCGACCTACAAAGAGTGCCACCGAAGTGGCCCAAGGGTCGTGATAACCCATAATCGTTAGTAGGTCGCCGTGCGACCCGCAAAGATCAGGTAATGATCCACCCAACGATCGACCAAAACGAGCGCTTCGTAGTAGCGCAAATGGGCCAACGATCGGCCTAAATCGAAAACCTTATTGAAGACGAAAGGTGGCGGCCTACAACCGGCCTAACTTTCGTAACTTAGAAAAATGGGATAACAATGTAAGAAACAAGTTAATCTTTTAAGTAAAAATTCATTACAAAGCAAGACGCCGCTAAGCGCGCGAGATCTATTCGACCGCTCGAAGGCGGGATACAAAGCAAAAATAAAAGTGCGACGAAATTACAGTGAACAAACCGCTCGCAGGCGGGCAAAACAACAAGCCAATCACTTCTTGGCACGAGCGAGGATCACGCATCGCCATGATCATCTTGCCATCATCATCCATCTTGCGGGCAAGACGATCTCCTCACCCTCAACCACATAGCCTGCCGCACTGGATGGTCTGTCATCACAATGAATACCCGAGTGGGAGAGCAACTTCATTTGGGCCACAGCATTGTCGAACTGGTAAAGGCCCGCCCCTTTTGCCACTGAAGCAACCTCGGCGACCTTCTCCTGAACGGCGGCCGCCTTGACTTCCTCAAAGCGGGCGACCTCGGCTTTGAGGGTCTTCACCAACTCAGCAAGCTCCTTGTTTTCGGCCCCACCTTGACCTTGTCCTCGGCCAACTGCTTCTTATCCTTTTCAATGGCCGCGCCTTGATCTTGGTTTGCTCCAGAGCGGCAATCTCAGGCTCCAGCTCTTTAAGTCTCCGACCGGCCGACTCGAGCTCTTTGACTTTCTTCTGGGCCGCATCCCGCTCGGCCTCAGCACCTGAAAAGGAAAACTAAGTTAGCAAACGAATATAGAATTTTGGATCGGTAAGGTAGCAAAAACAGCAACTCACGTGCTTGGCTCCTCTTTATGTCCTTCATAGTCTTGTTGGCAGACTTGAGCAGGTCGCCACAAAACTCCATGGGATCCTTCTTGAAAAGTGCCACCTGAGCGTCATCAAAATCCTCGAGTTCAAAGACGGGGACTCAATCCGCTCTTCCTCCTCCCCTGGCCGCTAGAAGGAGTGCGGACCGCCCCGCCACGAGGGCCACCACCGCGCGCTCTGTCTTGGTGACCGCCCCAACGCCTCCTATTGGGAGTGGGGTGTTCTCGCGTTGGCGAGAACCGGGGGGAGTTTCTTCCGCGCGCACCAGGTGCGAGCTTCTCTGCATCGAGCCAATCTGAGGTAGACATCTTCAAAGTTTTAGCTGCAAAAAGAAAAAAGAGGTCACGACTGCATTTAATAAAAACGAGCCAACAAGTAGCAAAAGGTACCGACCGAGCTCGGATACTAATTTATCCCCCTCAACAATGTAACTACGGCATGGGATATCCCTCCGAAGTTCTCGCAAGAACAGGCGGACAACTCCGTTATCATAGCCAATGTCATTTGAATCCTCTTCATCCAAAGCCGACACACGGCGAATGTATACTCGCCCGGCTTCACGCAGAGAAGAGCCGCGCCGCCAGAGATTGGAAAGAAAGAGCTCCCTGCAGCACCATCAGGAAGAAAATCCGCAATGTCTTTAGCGGCCCTGCGACGGAACGACCCAAAAGTATTGATTCTTCCAACCGCCCGACAACGAATCCGAGTAAGCTCACGAAAAACTTGCGCTTAACGCTTTCGGTTCTTGAAAGACACCTGCTCCTTACGAGCCATATTGGTTCCGTATTCCCCGTGCCAGCTCAGTTCGAACAGGGCGAGAAAGAGCTTGGTCGACACGTTTCGGTTCAACCGATCGCACAAACTCTCGAATGTCTTCATAAAGCCCCAACCGTTCGGGTGGATCTGAGAAGGAGCGACGTTCAGGTACCTGAGAACATCCTGCTGAAAGTCTGTAAAAGGGGGAACGATCCCCATCTTTTCAAAAACCACCCGGTGCATGGTGAACTTTAACTTGGATGGGACGGTCACAATATTTTCATTTTCTTGCATGCCTTTCACTTTCCACCCCGGCTTGGTGAAGAGGGCGTTCAGATCGTCAATACATGGGGCCTCCGGGGGGACAAAACTTTTGAAAGCCCTCATTTTCTCAGACACCCAGGAGATATCATTCACATCAATAATCGTAGATGAGCCGGCCTCTTCCCCCATCCGTTCGTCCGCAACTTCACTTGGTCCGGCCGACTCCCCAACTCTCCCACCGGTCTGTTCGGCATCAACGACTGCTCGACTGGGACCCGCCTCAACATGCATAGGTTCAGGCCCTGAAGGGTCGGCCTCTAAATCGATAAAGTTAAAATTTTCCACCGCTGGCTGAGTGACATCACCCATGTCCTCGTCGCCCACGACGTCGATCACCGTTGTCGCTTCTCTTCGCCGATCGGCTCGGTTGCCTCGGTGGTGGCGGTGGACCCAAGACTTCTCTCGATTCCGCTGAGGTCGAGAGAGGAGACGCTGCCGCCGAGGTGGAGCTAGAGGAGCGTGATGATGAAGCGACCGATGTGGAACGCGCCTCTACTATTTGGGGGAGAACCGTTCGCCTCTCCCGATGACATAGACTCGGTCCTTTCTCGGCTCTCCTTGGGAACGCGACGCCATAAGTGGCTGGAGCTCTGGCTGAGGGCACCGGATATACGAGCGGTGCCGCTTAGTCTCGGCGGATCCACCGTGATGGGGACATTGCGTCAAGGTCGACCGAGAGCGCCAGGGGGGGAGAGGGGCGACGTGGTCGCCCTCGACGGACGACGCCTCCCTTTCACGAGGCGTGGAAGCTAACTAAAGGAAAGCAATAAGGAAAGCAATAAAGTGCAGAAATAAATAAAGACTTAAAAGGGCGACTTACCTGGAAAGGAGCAGTCAGGAAAGAGAGGAACGGGCAGATAACCCTCGCAAAACAACTTTCAGGGGGCTTGCAGATAGCTCGGTCGGCAGCAGAGGATTGCTTCTCAGGTGTAGAAGACGTGCTGACCAAAGGTCCTATTTATAGGAGGGCCCACCAGACGAAGCGTCGCGAGTCTGCTGCACGCCTACTCCCATCCGTTGCATGGGGAAGCTCAAAAGGTGTCTCGAGACGCGCAAAAGTCTCCTCATTCATTACGCATTAATGACAGGGTCGAAGCCCTAGAGACATCCACGCGGTCGGGCGATACCACGGTCACGACCGGCCCACTCCCGACGAAAGTAAAACCACTCCACCGGGGGCATCGATTCAAGCCTTAGCCCGCCCTAAAGCGACCTAGGCTTGGGGGGCAACTGTTCTGGGGTGCATTAGCAAGGACATGACGGTGCGGTTAGCAATGGGCCAGCGGCCCATTCCTGCAAAACGGCCCAAGACCGTGACTTGCCCCGCAATTCTCGGCGACCGGCCGCCTTTCTCGCAACGGTCAGGTCGCCCCAGTGGTATAAGTACCACCTCCATCCACACGTCAAGTACGCAATTCCTACCCTGTGATACCCTGCCCGTTAGCACACCTCTGACTAGAGCGTCTGAGTGTCTTTTTGTAGTACACCCGAGGTGCTCTGAAGACCGGTCCCCACACCAGCAGCAGCGACCGGACAAAGGAGCAGCAAACAACACACTTGGTGATCAAGGTACGATCACCATATTAAAACCCTAAACCCAATTTTAGCATTCCATCTAGCCTCATATGAACACAAGCAACAAATCTCCAATGAAAAAACTACTTTGATTCACAACCAAGTTGCTCACTTCAATTTCCATCACTTTGCAAAGGGGAGACAGTGTGACTAACCATCATCAAAGTTACAAATTTGATAAAATGGGGGGTCAAAATTGCAAAAAGAAATAGAGGGACCAAAATTGTGAATTTACTATAAAATATGGGGTTTTTTTTAGCACCCCCTCTTTCTCTATCTCACCCCCATAATTCCATAAATCCCGTTTTTACCCCTGGTTTGTTAAAAAAAATTAAAAATTAAAATTTTTGGAATTACCTCTAAAAAAGGTAATTCCGGTTCAAAAAATAAAGAATTTCGGATTTACTCTGTAATTCCGAAAAGATTTTCTGAATTACTCAGAAATGAGGTAATTCCGGTTCACATTTGTGAACCGGAATTACCTATTTCTGAGGTAATTCCGAAAATTACAATTTTTTTTCAATTATTAATATTTTTTATTTACATTATTTTTTTTAACAGTGGCGAGTAGACGACCAGACAGTGTAGCGCGAGCAGAGTCTTCCGAGCAAAGACCCGCAGTGAGACGACAAAGATCTTTGGGAGGCCAAAGAGAGTGATACTCCTTCTCCGGACACTCTACAGAGGCTCAGAGTTGTATCATGACATTCCTGCTCACGGTTAGTAGGCATCGTATATATGTCCAAAATGACATATATACGATTTGTTTTAATTTTTATTACTAAAAGGCTACTAAAAATAGTCAAACTACTCTAAAAAAATATAAAAACACCACTAAAAATCTAACAAAACCAAAATAAGGCTATACAAATTTTTTTAGATTTTTTGGAGACTATGAAAAATTAAAAAAAATCGTAAAAAATAGTAAACGATGGAATTTGGGATTTTGAGCGTAGTAGTCCCACAAGTAGTCCCTTTCTAGGGAGTCTTGATTCTTGATTTTTTTCGGATATAATGACTGTGGTTTCATTACGATCAGAGTATGTTGTCCGAAAACTGATTTTTAAGCCTAAATTATTCGTTCGAAATAAAAAATATTAATAATTACGAAAAAAATTAATAAATTGAAAAAAAATATTAATTTTCGGAATTACCTCAGAAATAGGAATTCCGGTTCACAAATGTGAACCGGAATTACCTCATTTCTAAGGTAATTCCGAAAATCTTTTCGAAATTACAGGGTAAATCCGAAATTCCTTTATTTTTTGAACCGGAATTACCTTTTTTAGAGGTAATTCCGAAATTTTTAATTTTTTTTTTAACAAATCAGAGGTAAAAACGGGATTTATGGGAATTATGGGGTGAGATAGAGAAGGAGGGGGTGGGGAAAAAAAAAACCCTAAATTATGGGGATCACCAAAATTGCATTTAAGCCAAAAACAATTTAACTAAAAACAATTTAACTTAAGTGCATATCCTTTCTTTGGTGGGTACTGCATGTTCATTCTGATATGTAAGATTTTGTTTGATGAAAAACAAAAAATTCCCATATAAACGGGAGTGATATGGACATTACACACCCCATGTCCTAATGACACAACAATGATAGTAAAAAACTAAAAAGAATGGTGAGAGAATTAAGAATAGTGAAAGAACAGCTTTTGCTTTTTAAAGTAGGCTGCTTTTGTTAGTTTATTAGAAGAAATGTCTGTTGAAAATGTGATTATTTGGAGACAAAATGAGTGATTGCGAATCAATAAAGCAAAACCCATCTTAGATTAATGTGCTATTTATTTGTATGCCCCCAAAAAAATAAATAATAAAAGGTACATAAAAGAAAATGGGAGATTTTGTTGACACAACAAAGATCTCACTAGGAAAGGAACCATTGACATCACCAATCTCAATTATCAACCATTCAACCTCAACCCCTTGTTGGGATTCTCACCTTTTTCTCATGATAATTGAATAAAATTAAAGAAAGTGGAGTTTTGCTATTTAGGATAAAGGCATATCTCAAAGGACAAAGAATGTTTGGATTCTAATTAGAAGAGAGAGTAACAAATCAAACTGATCCTGACCCACTTCTTATTTCTCTCTCCTCATTGCTTCCAGCTAAGCTCCCTGAACTTTAGTTAATTATCTGATTAAGCTCCACCAACAAAACTTTCACAGTGCTTAACAGATAATACTTCACTTACTCTTAATATTTTCTTTAGGTTTAAAGGTGGACCGAGTATTATTTTGACATGTTATTGTAGGTATCCACCAAAATATTAACACAACCCATAAGGTAAATGGGCTAAATATTTTCACATGGCTACCTGCTGTAGCAAGTCAAAATACATGGTGAAACTTTGGACCTCATTTTAAAGGAGCATATTAGGGGGAATTACTAATAAAGATTGGTCTGAGTGTTAACTGGATTCAAATTCCACTTTAAGATATCGGGTTCGAATCTTAGGTGTAGCAAAAATCGAGTATACATGTGGTTAGCTAGATTCTCTGACATAAATTAGTCACCGACAAATTCGGTGGATACTTCATACCAATAATACCGTAACCAAAATATTAGGGGGAATCACTTTAATTTATTTATTTATAATAAAAAAATATTGAAGGAATAGAATAAATGTCCTACTCAAAAATTTGTAGATCAATGCATGATTGAAGGGAATTTTCTTTTTCAGTCATCTTTTACAGTTATCTAGAAAAGAGGTTAATGGGGTGGTAGTAGCACTTACCTTTAATTATTTATATTCTATTCTATGCTTTGCTTTCTTTGTTGAACCATTGGTAAGCATATGCCATGCTGCTTCTTCTTTTTCAAAGTCATTTTACTTCTGATTTCTGACACACACACACACAAAAGGGTGGGAAAGTGAGTGAAAATTCTGGTTCCTCTTTTGATGTAAACATGACATAATATAATGTAACAAAAAACAAACCAACTTGGTAGTAGTTGTTGCTGAATCTTTCAAAACCTACTTCCTTTAAGATAAGAAAACACAACATATCTTCAAACACAATGGAAAGGAAAGGAGATATGGGTTTGTTTTGTTTTGTTTTGTTCTTCTTATGGACTTCTTCAGTAACTTCTTTGCTTTCTTCTAAAGGTGTTAACTATGAAGGTAACTACTTTAACTAACTTAGAACAAAACAACTTTTCTTCATTTCAATTTTCTTAGAAGGTACACTAATGTTTTTTGAACATGCAGTTCAAGCTTTGATGGGAATTAAGAATTCTCTTGTAGATCCTTATTCTTCTCTTAGTAATTGGGATGGTGATGCTGTTGATCCTTGTAACTGGGCTATGGTTACTTGTTCTCCTGACCGTTTCGTCATTGCCTTGTAAGTCCTATACCGAAACAAAGTACATCAACCTTCGTTGATCAATTTTAGCTTATAAAAGAGACCTGAGGCACTATATATGAATTTTGAATATTTCTTCTTATTTCATTTTTTTTTAAAAATTTTTTCAGTGGAATTCCAAGCCAGAATATATCTGGTACTCTTTCATCAAGCATAGGCTCCTTACCAAACTTGCAGACTGTGTGAGTAAATAAACCAACTATGGTTAGAGAAAAAACATGTTAATATGTTATGAAGTTTTTATTAAGGTTGTCTAATAAGGAATTTTGCAGGCTTTTGCAAGCTAATAATATCTCAGGACCAATTCCTTCTGAGATTGGGAAGCTACAAAAGCTTCAAACTCTTGATCTTTCTGATAATTTCTTCACTGGTCAACTTCCAGATTCTCTTTCCAATATGAAGGGTCTCCATTATTTGTAAGTTGAAAAAGGTTTTTATAAATTCCTGTATAGCCGCCTTCATATTCATATTATAAAGTTTTGATAAATAGGAATTTATTTGAATTGTAATTAGGAGGCTAAATAATAACAGTCTCACTGGACCAATTCCTTCTTCTGTGGCTAACATGACCCAACTTGCTTTTCTGTAAGTCTCTCTCTCTCTCTCCTCCATGCCTTGCATCATTATTTTATTTTTTTCACTCATCATTTTGATGTCCCTATAATAATTTGTCTTTAATTTGAATTTTGCATAGGGATCTTTCTTTTAATAACTTGAGTGGACCTGTGCCTAGATTAAATGCAAAAACATTCAAGTAAGTTTTTTGTTGGGTCTTTTTTTTTACTACTATTTATTTATTTATTTATTTATTATGTTTTTCTCATGTGAGTTAAAGAGTTAAAATTTATGTTTTCCTACTCTTGTAACAGTATTGTGGGCAATCCCCAAATATGTGCCACTGGAGTTGAGCAAAACTGTTTTAGAACAACATTAATTTCTTCTACCATGAATAATTCTCAAGGTAATTATAGTTCTCACATGTTATAACTTAACTTTATGCTTCTCAATCTCATGATATGTTAATCTAAAACTTTTTGACTTAAAACTCATCATGATGGCCTAACTCTGTTTTAATTTTTGGGTACAAACATGTTTGATGATACACTGTTTAGAACTATTCAAATTTCGAAGTTGTCTTCAAATATTTATAATCATTGCTTCCATCATTCTTTATTTCCATATTTAGTTGTTTTTATGAAATTATCTTTATGCCCCTAACACAGTTTCCTGAAATGTTTCTCAAGATTCACAATCCTCTAATAAACCAAAGAGTCACAAGGCTGCTTTGGCTTTTGCTTCAAGCTTAAGCTGCATCTGCTTACTAATTCTGGGATTTGGCTTCCTTCTTTGGTGGAGACAAAGATATAACAAGCAAATATTCTTTGACATGAATGGTTAGTGAATGAATCATAATAAACTAAAGAATAAATCATCAATTTAGTCCCTGAAATATCACTCTCCGTTCTATTTAATACCTAAACTATGTAAACCTATTTAATGGTCTCTAAATTTCTTTTCGTAGTTTAGGTACCGAATAGTATAGAGGTGATAATTTAGAGACTAAATTGAAGATTTACTCAGGCCAACTTTGTACCGAATAGTATAGGCATATGATTCAACTTCTTCTTTCTTAACTTCCTTTTAATCGAAATTTCAGAACAATACCGCGAAGAGATTTGTCTAGGAAATCTGAAGAAGTTCCATTTCAGAGAACTTCAGGTTGCTACACATAATTTCAGCAGCAAAAACTTAGTTGGAAAAGGCGGTTTTGGAAATGTTTACAAAGGTTCTCTACCAGATGGTACAGTTATAGCTGTAAAGAGACTTAAAGATGGTAATGCCATTGGTGGTGAGATTCAATTCCAAACTGAACTAGAGATGATCAGCTTAGCTGTTCATAGGAATCTTCTTCGTTTGTATGGATTTTGCATGACAACTACAGAGAGACTCTTGGTTTATCCATATATGTCAAATGGAAGTGTTGCTTCACGTCTTAAAGGTAATAGAAATTATGTATTTGCATTGCTAAATAACATTTCCTCAATATCTATACTTATCATAAGGTTGGTTTCAAGGTTTTAAATCGCGGTCATGGTCACGGTTCCAATCACGCCGCAATCCTTGATACAGTTAAATGTAGTTGGTTTAGCTTTAATTTTGGTCACTGAGAGATATAAAAACCTTGATATAGCGGGCGAGGTCTCAAAGAGCTGTCAAACTAGGTCGCCCGGTCCAGCCCAACCCACTTGGCCAAAATGTAAAATCGGGTTAGGCTTGGCCAACGTAGTTGTCTACTGGGTTGTGCTTTTTTGTTGCCTAGCAGAACCCAAAACACTCGACCGACCCAACCCAACCACAAAAAGTGAATGAAAAGCATAAAAAAGCGGGCTCATCCTGGCCTATGGACCAACCGGGTTGGGCCAAAACGGTCCGTTTATTTCTGGACCTCTATTAGCGAGCCCATCCCAAAACAACGGCCCATTAAGCTGGGCCAAAATTAAGACATCTTAACGGAGTACCTTTCTTTTTAAAACAAAACAACCCATAACACGAAATTTTTTGTACAAATTTCATCTTTGATGTTCTCACTTACAATCTCATAAAACCAAACTAAGAAAAGTGATAATAACTAGCTGTATTTTTTAGTACTCATAATATTATTTTTTTGATGATACAGCCAAACCAGCTTTGGATTGGGCAACAAGGAAGAGAATAGCATTAGGAGCAGGAAGAGGATTACTATATCTACATGAACAGTGTGACCCAAAAATCATTCACAGGGATGTTAAGGCAGCAAATATCTTACTAGATGATTATTGTGAAGCTGTAGTAGGAGACTTTGGGTTAGCAAAACTGTTGGACCACAGAGATTCACATGTTACAACAGCAGTTAGAGGCACTGTAGGACATATAGCCCCTGAATACTTATCAACAGGTCAATCTTCTGAGAAAACAGATGTTTTTGGATTTGGTATTCTTTTGCTTGAATTGATATCTGGACAAAGAGCTCTTGAATTTGGTAAAGCAGCTAATCAGAAAGGAGCTATGCTTGATTGGGTTAGTGAGCTTAACATAACTAGTGAATTTGGAATTTTGAGTTTTATTGTTTTGTTTGTATTACATTCCTTAACTAACAGACAAGGAAGCACTCACAAGAACCTCAAATCACTACTCCTATCATATATTATTTATGTCAGACACTTCATAAACCCTTTTGATTACTTGATAAATTATTATGTTTATAACTTCAAAATACTAGTATAATTCTCTTTTGTAGTTATACAAAAATTATATACTAATTTTATGTATTATACACTAGTTTTGTAGAGTTGATGTTCTGTGTTGCAACGGTAAGGTTGTTGCCTTTGTGATTTGGAGGAGGTCACGGGTTCAAATTCTAGAAAAACAGTATTTACGTACATCTACCCTGGTGGACTCCATCTGGAGGGAGTCTCGTACACTATACCGCCCTTAATATCCTATGTTCCTTGTTGCGTTGTGTTGATTTGAGGGGGTTCAACTGAACCCCTAAAAAAAGATCTATTTACACTAGGACTTGTAATAAATTTTTGGAACTTTAAATTTGCACTAATACTCCAAAACACAATTTTGAACCCCCCGATATCGGGTCCTAGATCTGCTAATGATTGTATATGTGCTTTTAAGCTAAAAGAATACAGTGTCACTATAATTGCAGGTGAAAAAGATACATCAAGAGAAGAAAATTGACTTGTTAGTTGACAAGGATTTGAGAAACAACTATGATAGAATTGAACTAGATGAGATTGTTCAAGTGGCTCTTTTATGTACACAATACCTTCCAAGCCACAGGCCAAAGATGTCAGAAGTAGTAAGAATGCTTGAAGGAGATGGGCTTGCAGAGAAATGGGAAGCTTCACAAAGAGCTGAATCAACAAGAAGTAGAGGAAATGAACTCTCCTCTTCTGAGCGTTATTCTGATCTTACTGATGACTCTTCATTGCTTGCTCAAGCAATGGAACTTTCTGGACCAAGATAACATACAAGTAAGAAATTAATCTGTATACGCCGTCAGTGTAAAAATATTTTACACAGACATTCAAGCGTATTGTGTTGCATTATTGTTGGTAAAGGGTGGAAGAGAGTTCAAGTGTATTTGCTTGTTGTACATTATTAGCATCTCACAGTAGCAGGACCTTGTGTTGTGCTAGTTTCTGAGTACTGTATAGAATCCGATTGGAGATACTGTCATATAGATTGAGTGTTATGTGTTAATTATGGGAAATTAAATGTGTCTTTCAGCTTACTATAATAATGTTCATAGAATAGATTGTACTCAAAAGTGTTGATAGTATTTTGGGACTTGTTGGTAAATATGTTTAATTTACTTCTTGTATGTTCATGCTGGTAAGTAAGTTATTAGCTATTGGATTTATTTATTTTTTGGACACAATTAGCTGTTGGATTTAATATATATTTAAGTGATGTGTGCTTACTTGCTACTGGTACTATATTGTTTTGTTTTGATGAACATTTTGGTACCATGGGACTACTGGAGTTTCGTTGGGTACTTTGGATCATTATTAATTGATGCCTCATCAGCATTTGTCTTCTTTACTAATATATTTTCTTTATCTTTAAGTAGTCGTTCTTCTCTCTCTATTTCTATTTCTATGGAAAATGTCGATTGGCATTGAGATAACCCATCGGCTTAGCACCAACAAGCTAATCATTGAGAGCGTCTCTAAAGTTATGGTGGACATGCTTACCAGAGCCAAAGATAATAAAGATACCGAAATCACCATCATCAAGCGCATAAGAAGACTCTTACTAGCGATTGGGAGGTGAAGATCATTCATACGTGGAGAAAGGGGAACAATTGTGTGGAGAAAGGGGACATGCAGTTCAGTAGAGATGAACAAACATTCATCAATTCGAAAAATTCAAATTCCATAACATCTCCACTCCTCTGTCATTCTTCTCAGCCATGTACATTTGGTGTGTTAATACAAGACAAATATCTGCAATTCAGTAGAAATGAAACCAACATTCATCATAATGAACTTTGTTATAAAGACACATTGTCAACATATGCTTGAAATACATATATCTCTCTCTCTCTCATAAATGTTGTCTAAATTTGAATACATAAAACTTCCATTGACTTTTAAGTAAAAGTAGTGCAATAGGAAGAAGAAATGAACTCAGAAACTAGTTCCATTTCAACGCTTAATTACCGTGTTAACAACATAAATCATATTCAAAATATAATACATCACAATAAAACTCTTCAAGTTAACAAAGCATACTATTCAGTTAAGGCCAGAAGAGCTAAGTTCAATAGTAGTCGGTTAATACCTGATGTTGTTTCTGAATTAGTGTTGAATTTTTTGCTCTACAAAGGAGCCATCAAAGTTACACTTAAGCTGAATTAGATTAGCGGACATTCTAAAGAACTTATTTAATGCATGTCTCTTGACATATAAGAATTTCATTATAGTGAACTCTTGAATTGAATTTGACATGCTAGCTCTGGAGTGATTCTCTGTCAAAGAATTCACAACACTAATTAAAATTTATTGTCATAAGTAAGAGAAATAAAAAAATAGTCCAACGAAAAGCTCATCCAAGATAAAGATTAGAAGTATAGGAACAAATGACAAATCATTTTATCCCAGCTAACCTGGTTGGATGAACTATTTAAGCCCAAATAAGCTTCTTTGGTATGGAGAGTTCCTGAGGCAGAATGCTCCTAATAGAGAACATCAAGCACATAATTCAAAAGGATGATAGCCTTCTTGATTTTCAAAGCCATAGTAGGACAACTTAAAGCTATGTTAGGCGAGGTCACATTTTAGGGAAGCAGAGAACGAAGCAATGGCAGAATAGGCGAGGTAACGTTTTAGGGAAGCAGAGAACGAAGCTTGTAGTTTGCTATGGGTTAGTTTTGGGCAAAACCACAAATCGAAATGGAGTTTAGGAAAGGAGAGTTCGCGTTTAGGAAGCCAAGAGAAACTTTTAGATTTGTTGGAAACAAAAATAGATTAGAAGGTAAATGACTTATTCTTGTAGTGGGTGGAAGTAGAAGGTTTTCTGGTTCGCAAGGGTTTTTGGGAAATAGCTAGCAAGAGTGAGAGGAATATTAGAATTAAAATTAAAATCTTATAAAATAATAACTAGCGCTTTTTAAGAAAGCGCTGCTCAATCTATTATGCATTCTTCTCATAAGGAGCGTTTTTTAAAAAGCGCTACTCATTCTATTATGTATTTTAAGTTTAAGTAGCGCTTTCAAACAAAGCACTACTAAAGATATACCATAAGTAGCACAAAAAACATATCGTAAGATTTATTCTATTCTGTATTTTAAGTTTAAGTAGCGCTTTCAAACAAAGCGCTACTCGTTCTATTCTGTATTGACGGATGTGTTAACATAAGGACCAAAATAAAAAGTTTGTATTTGCATAGATTTACTTAAAAGAAATTGCACGAGCTAAATTTGAATGACCTCATTTTTGCGGGGACCAAAAACATATTTAAGCCAATTCGTTTTTTTATTTTGTTATTATCAATATATTTATTTTTATCTTTTTATAAATAATTATTTTGATAAATAATAATTTAAAAAAAAAAACCTTAAACAAGGCTACTTGTAGAAAACGTAACCATATGGAACTAGTGCGGTGACCCGTCCGATGGACGGGGCCAATACTTCAAGTTCTATAGAGAGAGGACAATAGTTTAGCGTCATTCATATAGGTCCCACAACACAAGGAGGAGACTAAATAGGAGGTATATTCTCCGAATCCAAACGAAACAATCCATAGGGTACCGATTTAACCGGAAAAAAAAAACAATAACGGCGCTGATATAAGGAAACGTTCAGTGACAGTCACAGTGTTGGTCACACCTTCAATTTCCTCTCACCTTCCACAGTTGCCCTGCCACCACATCGGCAAGCCAGACGCGCGCCCACTGCTGTGACACCAACACGCTACCGGCTTCGTCTCACTCTCAACTGTAAGCCATTCACAAATCCCGACGACTCTTTCTTTTCTTATTTTCGAAGCATTCATGTAATGTAATGTAAGGGTTAATAGCTAGCTAGCTAGCTATTATGATTGATTAGGTCATTGATATTAGATTTTGTTCCTGGGTGTATCAGCAAATACGAGAAGTGCTAACAGCAATTGGGCCTGCGGCCCAGCCCATGATGACCGGCCCAAACACGCTGCTTGGAGCGCAATTCTCGCCGTGAAAACTTCGCAAAGCGGTCGGACCTCGCGGTATATATCGCCATTCATACATGGCATCGTGCACGTTCTCTCTTACTCTTGTATATCGCCGCGAGCGACCTCTCACTAGATCGTCGGAGTGTCTTTGCAGTACCACCCGAGGTGCTCAGCGTGAAGCGGGACCGGTCCCCTCTCATTCATTCAACGATCGCCCGATCAACGAGGCGACAACTACTTCAACACTTCATTGGTCAAGGTACGATCAATTGGCGACCACAGTGGGAGCCCGAGCGCTATCCTACTCCACTCATGGCTCCACGCGACCGGCCCCAGACGCGGGCCTCATCTCGGCTCAACCCCTCCGGCAAAGATCCCCAAAGCAAAGAAACCCCGGAGGGCGAGGCGATGACGATTCATGAATCTCGAGGAATCGCGACAAGAACCCCGGTGCGTGGTCGCAGACCGATCTTGGAGCAGTACGACCGCACGCTCCACCCCAACTACCGCCGAGTTGATTGAGGCGAGCATTGAAGAGCCATTGCCCGAGCATGTCACTCAGTCGTTTTGCGAGATCCTCCAAAGCAAGAATCAGGTGATCTCTGACAGAGACGCGCTCATCTCGCGTGATATGAAAGAGGTTGATTAGGCCGCGCCGCATTCGGAATACGGAGAACCTGCGCCTAACGCCGGCCGGGCGCGCAGACATCGCTCCCCTCCTCGAAGGAGCATCTCTCGCCGGGAGAGCACTACTCATCGTTCTCTCCCAAGAAGCGACGGCGAGGCGCATAGGTCGCCCCCAGTAGGAACACGCGCGCGACGCCGTTCGCTATCTTACGACCATTATGAGGACTCAGCCTACCGTCCCCGACACCGCTTCGCCCACTAGATACTCATCCAACGAGTCGTCCGGTTCACGTCGATCGAGAAGCAGGTCCTGGGATTCTCGTGAAGAGCTTGAAGAATACAGGGATGGGAGAATTAGGGACGTTTCGCGTCGGCCGAGAAGAGGTCGAGCGAGCGACCCGTAAGACCTCCTCAACTTCCACCATCCGCCCATCCGAGGAATCTATGGAATGCCGGGCAACGAGGCTTGCCTCGCTATGCAACCCTTTGGGTCGAACGGCATTCAGAACGAGCACGGCCCGTTCACTAGAGAAGTCAGGCGTTACAGAATTCCGAGAGATTTGAGGAAGCCGCCTAACCTAAACAAGTTCGATGGCGTAGCGATCCGCATAAGCATCTCCGGTATTTTAATAATTACCGCCATTATGCAGAGTGGGACCGACCATGAAATGCGAGTTGTTTCCTCGATCGTTGGACGACCGAGCATTGGAGTGGTGGGAATCCTTCGCCCAACACCATATCATCATGGGAAGACTTGATCGGGATCTTTTGTCTCACTACATGTAAATCATCGCCAATATCGATTTGAAGAGCACTTGGATTCCATTGTTTCAGGGGATAATGAAACCACGAGCAAAGACATCGACCAGGTTTAACATCGAGGCCGAAGTCCGTTCGTGACTTGTCAGACAAGGACAAGTTAAAATATCTGAAGTGTGGTATTCGACCGGACCACCGGTTCGTAGAAGAGTTCACTCTTAACCATTATCAGGATCTCAGTTATTTCCTAACAAGGGCAAACGTCCATATGGCGTATGAAGAGACTTTAGGCGCAAGGAAGGCGCGTCGTGCGCGACAGAAGGAAGAGCAGAGTAAGCCGTCTAAAGGGCATGAAGGTCGCCGAGACAACCGGCCGGACTTCAGAGACAAGAAATTTGACCATCGTACTCGCCTGAACACTTCCATTGCATAGATCTACAGTGAGTGCCAGAACAATGAATTCGTAGGAGTAAAGCGGCCCGATCCACTTGTAACACCCCCTTTCTAGACAACCGTTAATCACTGTATTCTATCAGAGTTTTTAAATTTAAAATCACGAAAGGGAATGTCGCATTTCGACGCTTATAAAAACAATCAGCTCATAGTCAAAATCATAAGAAGTTTATAAAATATTAAAACGATACGCAACACATAGTTTAGGGTCGGGCCCTCAAACACCTGTTTTAGTTTACAGTACCGAAATAAAGGACGTTTCCAACACAGCGGAAGAATTACTAGTTTTTAACAAATCACTTAATACATCATCAATAAATGTCTAAAGCATCAAATAATAAAATAAAAGACGACTACGCCTCTCCCGGTGCTACATATCGAGTGAGACACGACTACTAGTAGCGGGCATAAGGATGCCCTCACTCGCGAGTACTGCAGCGTTGCCACATAAGAGCAACATTCCAAGCGAGAATGGGTGAGTCTTTCATACAAATAATAATAGTTAGGATAGGCATTATATATCAAGAAGGCAACAAACACTACAATCACTCACCACATTATCAACACATCATCACTAAGTTCATTAACATATGTATGAGTGTATGCATGTGTGCAACATGCATGAGGATCCTTCATCACCACTATTTGCCTTGAGGGCACTCATCGCTTTGGACCAGGAGTCCCACGCCGCTTTGGTAGAAGCCTACACATCGCTTTATGCATATGCATCATGAGGCTCTATGTCAATGCACCACAAATATATTAGGCTCACCATTTCTTTTAATTATTTATTCACCTCCATCTCACCAACAAATTAGCCTTGAGGGCTCTCATCACTTTTGGACCGAAGTCCCACTTCGCTTTCACACTCCGCTTAATTACAACTTAATTTATACTCTTACGTTAGTATTTTAGCTCACAATCACTTCACAACACAAGAGTTGCACCAAACTAACACCCAGGGACCATAAGACACCTAGGAACCACACTGGCGCCACTTGGCGCCACAGGCAACCACTTTGGCGCCCCACCGCAACACTCTCACACACCTCATACACTACTAGGCCAACCGGCGCACTTGGTCGCCATATTTGGCGCCTGCACCCAAGACACACACGCACACACACACGCCCGCACAACCGGCGCACAACACAGACACGCGGGGCGCCACATTTGGCGCCCTGCTCGGACACACACGCCCGAGAAGTCAGACACGGGCGCACGGGCTGCCCAGTTGGCGCGCCTCGTGGCTCGCATAACGCACATTACAGCGATCGCATGACAACAACTCGGGCGCCATTTGCCCCGCAATTTGGCGCCCCCTTCACTGCACACTCCTCGCGCAAAGCCAAGAAGATACCAGCGCCAACTTCCCAAAGACTTGGCGCCCCCTCTTTTCCCAACACACCAAACCGAAACACACACACAGCATACCTAAACAAACACAGCACGGCGGTGGGCGCCAGATTGCTAAGCAATTGGCGCCAGGCCGTAGCCACACCTCCCTTCTTGCATAATTCTTTTAGCACTTTGACAACACTAATTCCCTAACCATCTTCATCGTAATCCACACTCTACTACCAATGGACATCGGACATCGGTTTAATTATTCTACAACTAACATGTTCACACACTTCACTCTATTGGAGAGTTCTCACAACCAATTCACATACACAATTGATTACATATACACATCCAACAAGCAAAGAACTCATAACAATTTCAATTAGGCATTAAACACAACAACAAGAATGGTTTCACAGATCTGAGACAAGCATTCAACACCTCGGCACCTAGACCACATACAACACAAATCCTAAAGATTATTATATGCATAGAAAGAGTCCCCATACCTTGAAATGCCAAGAATTCTAAGCCAAATCCACAACTCCAAAAACGTAACAATCCTCCCCTTCTCTCCTTCGCAGAAACCGAACCTTCACTCGCCTAGCACAACTTCGAGAATCCATCCCCTTTCTCCTTCCTTAGCCGCGTGCTCCTCTCTCTCTTCTCACTCTCTCACCTTCGCCGTCCCTCTCTCTCTCTCAAGCAACTCTCCTTCGGTTTCCTTCCTTCTCTCCCAACGAAATCGCAGCAAACATCTCCTCTCTTCTTCAATCGCGTTTCGTTCTCCGTTTCTCCTTTTCCTTCACCGCAGTGCGCGTTTCTTCTCTTCCCTTCCTCTCTCACCGTCGCGCTTCTCTTCTCGCTTCTCGTCACCGCCGCTCTGCTTTCTCCTCTCCTCTCCTCTTTCTTTCCCTTCTTTCTTCCTCTCACTCTGCACCAAAACCCTCTCCTCAATTTCTATTTCTTTTCTTTAATTAAACCCTAGGCCCAATCCATAACCTACTTGCACCCCTCTCTTTGCTTTCACACACCCCTCAATTAAAGCCCATAATGCTATTTACACCTCCCATTTCAATTAATTCCACCACTTCCTTATTACTTAAACACCTCCTAATAAAACTCCAATTAATAAATTCTAATATAATACCTACATAATTAATTAAATAATCCGCCAATTATTTTTGGGGCGTTACACCACTCGTGCTCAAGAAGGGGGCACGGCCGACCAAAAGGTATTGCCGCTACCACAAGAGCAAGTGGTCATGATACCAACGATCGTATGGCCTCAAAGCGATATTGAAGAACTCATTCGAGAAAGGCAAGTTGGGTAAGTATGTGAGGTAGGAAGAAAGCGATCGACCTCAAGAGAAAACAAAAGAACCCGATCAAGACAGAGGAAAGTGGTCCTCTAGCCATAGAGAGCACCCCAAGACAAAGACCGGTCTCAAGATCGTGACACTCGGCGATCTAAAGGCCGTAATGTTGCGATGGTAATTCATGGTGACGAACCCGTTAGATCGCAGGAATCCAACAAGGCCACCAAGAGAAAATGGGATGAACTTCGATGGTTGCATCAACTTCGTGAAAAGACCGGTCTCGAATAGACCTCCCATCTCTTTTGGGGATAACGACCTACACGATTGCAAGCCGAAACGCTTATGTCCCGTTGGTGATAAGAGCGATTATGGCCAACACAGAGGTGCAAAGAATTCAGTCGCACCAAGACCAAGGCTTCTACCGATATCATGTTTGTTGAACCGATTGACAAGCTAAAAGTTGATCGGGCGAGATAGTCCTCGGCCGAGCCCACTCCTCTAACGAGCTTCAACGAGCGACCACCCACCGTTGGGAACAATCGAGCTTTTAGTCACCTTTGGTGATGACACTCGGGAAAGTACCATGTACAGGACGGTCCGGACGACGTTCCTTGTACTTCCCATCAAATCCTCGCTATCAATGCATCATTGGTAGGCCGACTTTGGGCAAGCTAGAGGCCGTTGCATCGATGATACATCCGAAGATGAAATTCTACAGCAAAGACAACCAGGTAGTCACCCTGGCGGCCGACTTAGAATCAGCAAGACGAAGCCACACCCTATATCAGGAAATTTGTGATGAGGTAGATCGTGGCCCAAATGCTCAAAGCACCAGCGAAGGCCACCAAGTAAATCTCGCTGATCTGGACGCTCGTTATGATCCAGACAGCGACCCAGAGGACGACGACGATGTTTTAGCTCGGGAACTTAAGAATCGGCTTAAAAGACCAGAACCTCATGGAGAACTGATAGATGTGCAGTAGCGACCTACCAGAGCAAGTAAAGCAAGACCTTGTGATGTTTTAAAGACTATGCTGACCTTTTCGCATGGCAGGCATCAGACATGCCCGACATTCCTATCGAAGTAGCCTGCCATCAACTTTCGGTCGATGAAGGGGTTAAGCCAGTCGCTCAAAGAAGACGAGCTCAGAACGAGGAAAAATCTCAAGCCATTTGCAAGGCCGTTGAGGACCTCATAAAGGCCAATCTCGTAGAAGAGATCAAGTACACGACCGGCTATCCAATGTCGTGTTGGTTAAAAAGAAGAATGGCAAATGGAGAATGTGTGTAGACTACACCGACCTAAATAAGGCATGCGAAGGATGCCTTCCCTGCGCCCAACATTGACAAATTGGTCGATGGTGCCTCGCTATAAGTTATTGTTTTTTTGGACGCTTACTCGAGGATACAATCAGATCACGATGTATCCACCCGATCGACACAAGACGGCCTTCATGACGGATCGGAAATTTTCAAGATAAGGTGATGCCTTTCGGCCTAAAGAACGATGGAAGCGACTTACGGCGAATGATGAACAAAATTTTCAAGAAGCGATCGGTCGAATCTACGAGGTGTACTTGGGCGACATGATCATCAAAAGTGGGACCGATCCAGATCATGTGAGCGACACGAGGGAAATCTTTGAAGAAGCTAGGAAGAATTCCCTCGGGTGAATCCGCAGAAGTGTACCTTTGGGGTGAGGGGCCAGATTTTGGGCTTCCACCTAACGGAAAGAGGATGAAGCAAACCCCGAGAAATGTAGGGCGGTCGCGGAGCATGAGGCCGCCCAAAGACCAAAAAAAAAGAAATCCAACGGTGAGCGGGATGGTAGCCTCCGCCTGTCGATTCATACCCAAAGCGGCTCGCAAGTCGCCTAATCGCTCGCACTCCTTAAGAAAGACGTAGACTTTGAGTGGACCGACCAGTGCGCAAAGCGTTGGGACGAGTTGAAGGGAGCTTTGACTAGCCCACCAATTATGACCAAGCCGCTTCTTCGGGAGAAACGTCAGATTCGTATTTTGGCTATCACGGAGGAAGTTACGAGTCTTTGTGCTAGTCCGAGAGAATGATCTCAAAGCGTAATCCGGTCTACTTTATTAGTAAAAGCCGCAAGGCCCGAGTGAGTACGAAAATAGAGAAGTTTGCTCTTGCACTCCTAGTTTGCCGTCAAGATTGAGACCCTACTTTGTGGCCCACTGTGTCGTGGTAAGGACCGATCGCCCAATCGAGCAAGTCCTCCATCGGCCAGATCTGGCGGGACGAATGATAAAGTGGGCAGTAGAGCTCAGTGAATTTGGGATCAAATTTGAGTCAAGATCGGCCGCAAAGGCGCAAGTGTTGGCCGACTTTATAGCAGAAATGACTCCGACTCCAGAAGATCAAACCACAACGACCTGGATCCTACATGTAGAGGGGTCGTCCAACAGCAAAGGAAGTGGAGCAGGCCTTATATTAGAAAATTCAGAAGGCCTGGCGGTGGAGGTGTCTTTGACTTTCGCTTTCCATACATCAAACAATCAGGCCGAGTATGAGGCGTGCATAGCTGGCCTGCAGCTCGCCAGGGACTTCAATGTCGACCGGGTTGAACTTCGATCAGACTCCTTACTTGTCGTCTCGCAGATCAAAGAATTATATGATGCTAAGGGCGGCGTCTTTGAAGAGTTACCTAGCGAGTAAAGGAGCTTCTCAGCGATTCGGCCCAAGGCGAAGTGACTCACGTGCCTCGGACCGAAAATGTTCGAGCAGACATTCTATCAAAACTTGCAAGTACAAAGACCCCGGGGAATCACAAAAGTTTGATTCATGAGACTTTAAATCGGCCGAGTGTGTCGACCAAGCCAAGCCAGTCGTTGGCCGTTCTGTGTGTCAATCCAGGTTCAGATTGGATCGCCCCTATCCTGAGGTATATTGTTGAAGGGGAAGAACCGAGCGATCCGAAGCAAGCAAAGTTGGTCAGGCTCAGAGCGACCAAGTATTCGGTAATAGAAGGAAAGTTATACAGAAGAGGATTCTCCTCTCCATTGTTGAGATGTCTACGCGTCGGTCGGCTTCGACCATGTGTTGAGGATATTCATGAAGGTGTTTGCGGAAGTCACCAAGGTGCACGCCCATAGCTAAGAAAGCTCTCGTGGCGGCTATTCTTGGCCGACCATGGGACGAGGACGCTAAGAAGCTTGTTCGGAAGTGCAAAAATGTCAAGTACATCTTTGATGTCCACATTGCACCCTCCTCAAAATTACAAAGTCTTGTCTCACCTTGGCCGTTCGCTGGTGGGGCATGGATCTGCTAGGCCCGTTTCCACTGCTCCCAGCGGTTCAAGTTCTTGATCGTGGCGGTAGATTATTTCACAAAGTGGATCGAGGCCGAGCCTCTTTGCAACCATCACATCGGCAAAAAGTAAGCAAGTTCTTGGCCGGTGTGTGTTGGCCCGTTTTGGGATCCTCAAAGAATCGATAATCGACAACGGCACCCGGTTCGCGCAGACAAAAAGGTTCGAGAAATGTTGGCGACTTAGGGGTAAGCAAAGCGTTTCACCTCGGTCGAGCACCTCGGACAAACGGGCAAGGTAGGCGGCAGCGAGTTATCTGCGTGGGTTGAAGCGAAGACTCGATGAAGCGAAAGGGGCTGGTCGTAAGAGTCTGCGATCCGTTCTATGGGCTTACGGGACAACCCCTCATTCAACGGCCAGAGTCCCCCCTTTAAGCGGTATATGGATCGATCTTTGTGATACCCATAGAAATGGGCGGCCCGAATTGGAGAACTTTGAATCCCCTACGGTGGTTAACAACGGCCGAAAGCTATACGAGAAGAGTTGGACCTGATGGAAGAGCTGCGTACCCAAGCATCACTAAGAGAGCAACTGATTAAACAGAAGGTCGCAGCCAGATACAACGCTCGAGTTGAGAAGAGAGATTTCTCGGTCGGCCAGCTCGTCCTGAGACGCGCAGATGTGGGAAACAAGAATGCTCGACAGGGGAAGCTGGCACCAAATTGGGAAGGTCCATACAGGGTCATCAAAAAGACTGGAAAGGGGGCATACGAGCTGGAAACCATGGATGGGGCGACTATCCCTAGAATGTGGAATGCAGAGAAACTCAGAAAATATTACGTTTGAATGTAATGAACGATTTGAATGTAATAATGAAAGACCGATCGATAAATGAAAAGCAGGCAGGCGCTCTTTTTCCCACTGGGTTTTTTACTGAGGCCTGACCTTTAGAAATATGATTTGTTCTTTACTTCCACGCAATAATGTATGCCCGATCGCTCAAACATGCTCGTGGCAGAAGAGCGATCGAAGATTTATCAAACATAAACGGATCGTCGAAACGATCTAAACCGAGCGACCATCGAAGTGGTCCCAACCGAGTGCCATCGAAATGGCCCAAGGGTTAGATAACCCGCAAACAACGGTCACCGAGTTGACTCGAACGAGAGCCATCGAAAATGGCCCATGGGTAAAGTAATAACCCATCACGATAGGCCATCGAAACGACCTATTTCGAGAGATCATCGAAATGATCCCAACAGGTGCCATCGAAATGGCCCAATCGAGTGCCATCGAAATGGCCCAATCGACTACGAGCCGCCGAGCGGCCTACGAATACGAAAACAGACACAAAGGTACAAAATACAGACATAACAACGCGAATTCAAGTAGATGAAATAAAGGACAAGATAAAGTCATTACAAAGCGAGACGCCGGTTTAAACCGAAGCGCCAAGCGACTTCATCGCTTTCAAGGCGACTTTTGTAAATTGTTGTGCCCGAAGGCAAGTTAAACTATTACAAAAATTACACCGCTCGTAGGCGGGCTTCAGAAAAGAACCGAGGCGGGCGGACAACATTGCCACGATCATCAAGTTCCTCGGGCAGCATGATTTTGTTGTTATCAACGTAATGGCGGGCTTTATCATCTTTTCATCAAAATTGATCTTGAGATCGCATTCGCGCCCGCACTGACCGAGAGGCGTTGTAGAACCGCCGATCGCCGCATTCCGATTCGGCGTGCTCGGCTATTGTTCGAACTCGGGCCTCCAGCTCGGCATTCTCGGCCTCCAGCCTGGCTTTATCCTTCTCTAAGGAATCGACGTCAGTCTTCAGATTTGTCACCTGACCGGCGAGTTCCTTGTTCCTCTTGGATAATTTGGCCCGGTCCTCCTCTCCCCGCTGAAGAGCATCTTTCTTGGCTTTGGCAAGTTTGTCATACCTTTCTTTGCGCCTCAGTCAAGGCCTTCTCTTTCTCGGCCCGAGCCCCTGCAAGCAAAGAGCGATGGACTGTTAGTCGGTCGAGCAAAGACGAAAGTACAGCGGGCTAAGAAAATAAAAAGTAAAATACCTTCAGCTTCGCCCACCAGCTCTGCCATGACTTTGTCCACTCCCATGCAGAGAGAAGCGCAGACCGCCATCGGTTTCTTCCTGAACCACTCCAACTCGACCTGTCCTAAACCCTCGAGCGAAAGAACAGGAATCTCCTCCTTAGCCAGTCAAAGCTCGATCATCGAGCTTGGCCGCTTTTGGGAGCGATCGTCTTGGCGAGAGGGGCGTTGACAACTGAAGTTGGCTTTTTCCTTACTCTTGGGAGTAGGGGCACCTTTGAGGACCGCTTCCAGTCGCCCTGGCGAGGTCCTTCATATCTCTTGGCCCGCGGAGTTGCGGCTGGGTTTGTAACCGACTCAAGCACGGCCCACGACTTTCCGGCCATTCTTTCGCAAAACAACGAGCTAAGAGTTAGAAGAGAATATTGACAACAAAATATAAAGGCAAAGTTCGAAGCAAACCAATCTCGGCCTCCAGAGTCCCGGCCATCGAGCGAGCGAAGGGACGGCAAGGTATGTCGCCCTTAGGGTCTGGGGGCAGCATGCCCGCCAAAGCTTTAATCATCTCCAAAGATTCCAAGTCAACCTCGCCCGGATCTTTGGCGAGAATAGATGTAATCGCCGGCCTCCGAAGAAGTGTGCTTCATTCCACATGATTGGGAAGTAAGGGGACCAAGCATCCCGTCCGGTTGGACCTCAGATATGGCCTTACCGGCCTCCTTGGTGGGAACGATCCAAAAATAGTGGCCTCTCCAGGCCGCGCCCAGCGACTCTTGATAAGCTTTGAAATACCGATCTTTGAGTCTTACGCATCTTGAAAGAAACATTCCCTCTTCTCTCCTTGTTCGCTTTCTCCCGAGCCACCTTAGCTCAAAGAGGGCAAAGAACAAACATGATCGACATCGGCCGACCAAGTTTGGTTAACAGGACTTCGAAAGTTTTCAAGAACGCCCAAGCATTGGGATGGAGTTGAGAGGGGGCGACCCCGATATGACGCAGAACGTCACGTTGGAACTCAGTGAAAGGTGGGGTGATGTTCATCCTCTCGAGCACAATCCGATACATCGTGAACTTAAGATTGCTGGAATAAGTGGCAACATCTTCTCCATCTTTCATGCCTCTCACCCTCCAGCCCGGTGATTCATTGATGCAGCTCTCAAGGTCAGGCAAGGCAAGGTGACCGACCGTAAGTACACTCCGGTGTGAGCGAAGAGTCTCTGACACCCAAGACATGTCAGATGGGTCTCGGGCTACATCGATTTGAACGTCGGCCGCCTCTTCATTTGACCCTCCTTCGTTATTGGCCTCTCGACCAGAAGAGCTAGCCGCGGGCTGAACTACCGCCTCCTCGTTGGATTCTTCAGCTCGGCCACTTTCGACTTCCACCATCCCCTCGTCCGCAGCTTGGATGGTACTTTGCACTTCGTCGTCATCAATAATCACCACCTCTACATCTTCCTCTACTCCCTTTCGAGACACGATCGCCTCCGGTGGTGGAGTGTTGCACTACGAAACGCCGAATGGACGGACTTAGAGCTAGACTCTTCAAGCTAGCCGACCTCGGCGGAAGAGTGGGAACTCGAGCTCGTCTTGCTCGCTTTCAAGAACTGTTGCTCGAAGAACGAGTTGTTGTCGCTCGAAGACGACTTAGAGACTCTTCTTCGCGGGGCCTGGGCTCGGACGGCCTCGTCATATATGTAGCGAAAGATTGAAACGGTCTGCGGGAAGACGGCGCGCGGGTTCGTCAAGTGGCATGCAAAAGCACCGCGATAGAGGATCAAGTCAGTCGATCGAGTAGAATACTCGTGAGAGTGGCGACATGGCCGCCCCGGACTGATACCCTACCACGAGGCGTGGAAAAGCGCGAAGTACATTCAACGAAAAACTCAAGTTAAAAAGCAAAAAGAGAATCGACCCATACCTTAAGCGGATGTAGTAGATCGGTCCGCGAAAAAGACAAAGGTAGCTACGGATGCAAGTCGGCGGCAAACGAGTCGGTCGCTGGCAGAGCAATTCGTGAAAGTGTGAGAAATGATCTCAACTGACGGGGTATTTATAGTGAGGACCTATGGCGCGAAAGGGACCGGGAGACGAAGCGTCGCAACGCTTCACCTTCCCACCAATGGCCATCTTCGGACAACCTTGGAAACATCAAACGTCACGTCTTAAATGTCAGTAAAGACCAACCGTCGCGTCAGCACGGCCGACGGTTGACGAGCGGCGAGACCGTTCAACCAAGAGAACCAACGGCGCGTCCACCTCAAAGAAGGTAACATTACTCCTGGGGGCATCGATTCAAGCCTCAGCCCGCTCTTAAGCGACCTAGGCTTGGGGGGCAACTGTTCCTGGGTGTATCAGCAAATACGAGAAGTGCTAACAGCAATTGGGCCTGCGGCCCAGCCCATGATGACCGGCCCAAACACGCTGCTTGGAGCGCAATTCTCGCCGGCCGAAAACTTCCGCAAAACGGTCGGACCGCGGTATATATATACGCCATTCATACATGGCATCAGCACGTTCTCTTACCTTGTGTTATCTCGCGCGGCGACCTCTCACTAGATCGTCGGAGTGTCTTTGCAGGTACCACCCGAGGTGCTCAGCGTGAAGCCAGGACCGGTCCTCTCATTCATTCAACGACCGGCCCAGTCAACAAGACGACAACTACTTCAACACTTCATTGGTCAAGGTACGATCAGATTTAATCGTAAAATACTCTTTTGACTTTACTATTTCAATTCCCAAATTAGCAAAAACCCTAGCGTGGAAAAAGCCTTTTGTGGTTAGCAGGATAAATAATTACATGAGTATTTGAAGTTTGGCAATCATACATTTACATAAATGTATAGTAAAATTGTATAACAGATCCTTTTTGTCAGTACTAACACAAATTTGCATCTAACTTGCTGGTATTCTTTCACATCTGGTGTAGTAGTCTCAATGGAATTCGATCTATATTCTTTACAATAGGAATTCATCTATCACACTACTCACCCATCTACCAAATTGTATAGTGTACTATTATGTTTCAAATTGATATGTAGTTAGTATAATTCAATCCCGAATAAACTGATTTATTCAACTGATGAGTCGATTACGTTACAGAATTGAGTAGCATAATCTATTAAAATATCAATGATATGAACCATAATGTTCCTCCCTCTATCAACACTTTCCAATTATCTCAGAATAAATTGCTTTTGTTAGTTTTGGAGTTTAGAGGTAATACTGCATCATAAGGTTTTACCAATGAAGGTACCAGAGACATTACAATTTAATCTATGCATTGGTTCAATTTTGGGTGAACTAGTGAGATTATATATTGATGATTAAATAAACATCAATTGCAGTTGATTTTCCACGATAATTGATCCTAATCCTAGTTTTCAGAAGAAAAAAAAATTATTGAAAAGTAAAAAGAAAAACACGTGAAGAAAAAGTCTAGAGTAGACAATTGAAGTTTGAAGCTGTACAATGTACAATTGGAAAATGAACTCGGGATCTCATTTTATGGTTGAATATGAATGCTGAATATGAATGCATGTACTTACTTTACTTTTATAATAATGTGATTCATACTTTGCTTGAATTTCTAGTTTACGTATGACTTGGTCCAACCAGAAGGCTGATGGCAAGAATCACTTGGATAGAATCAGTGACTTACCAAGTCATATCATTGATGACATCCTAGACCACTTGAACATTGTAGAGCTAGTTAGGACTAGTATTTTGTCAAGAAAATGGAGGTACATGTGGATTTCATTCCCACAACTTTGTTTTGATGAAAGCTTTTTTAGAAAGTGTGCGCATCTTGAAGACCATGAAATTTCTAGAACTATCACTGAAGTTCTTTTGCTCCACACTGGGCCGATACATAAGTTTTCTCTTTGTATGCGTAGTGCCTCCACAATCAGCATTGAACACCTCAATAAGTGCTTTCAGTTTTTGTCAAGGGGTGCTATTAAAGATGTTAGGCTTACGAGTTATGGGGGGGATCCCTTTCAAATGCCATCTCATCTCTTCTCTTGTCAGGAATTGACTTTCTTGATACTTAGCAATTCCATAATGTCTTTACCACCTAATTTCAGTGGCTTTAAACGTTTGCTTGACCTTCGCTTATATTATATTACATTCGAGTCCGGTGCACTTGAGAGTCTTGTTTCTGGTTGCCCATTACTTCAAGATCTTACTCTTTTTTTCTGTTCTGGTTTTGAATGTATTGATTTTTCTGCTCCTACTCTCAAAGTCTTAGAGATATATAGTCGTGAAGTTATCAAGTCAATTTGTCTGAAAAGAGTGAACAATCTGATTGATCTTACTCTCGAGTATATTGGGATTTACGAAGAGAGAGACAGTGTATATAATTGTATCATTGGTTTGCCAAAAATTCAAAGACTTGTTATGGGACCAGGTTACAATAAGGTTAGTAAACTACATAACCATCCTAATCTATTTATTATTGCTCAGTTGGATAAGATTCTGGCTTGTATGTTAGTGTGGTAGATCTACATACTTAGAACAACAAAATTATAATCCGTTGACAAATGCACTTGTTCTCTAATTCCACAACCCTCCATAAAGTGATTTTTTACAAGGTGATGTAAACTACCGATCTGTTTTAGCTAAATTGAACTCGAGATCCAGTAATACTTTCATTATACATGATATGGATATGTCTTCCAGACCACTTCTCTGCAACGTGACCTTGCAGTTTGATTTTGTAAAGCATGTATCTTACCTTTTTATTGAATATTTGAAAGATAAACAATATTTCATTTTGATTGACGTAAAAGATATATCTCATAATGTTGTTTGTATGCATAGATTCTGTCTATCGGTACCATTCCACTGATGCTACAAAGGTCGTTCAGTTCCTTAGAGTATCTGAAATTGATTTTGAATTTGACTGAAAGGAAGATTTTTCGGCATATTGTTTGTTTGCTTGAAAGTGCTCCCAACCTGGTGGAACTAGTTATAGAGGTGATGCCCATGCTTACCCATTTTTCTTGGCTTCTTTTCTAATTGTCATATTTTGATTTCTTTTATCTTTTATGATTTAGGATTGCCATGTTTATACACAAGTGTCTGATGATTCGGAGGAGTTAGAATGTGGGAGTTGGTGCCTTAGTCAACTTCGGACCGTGAAAATCAAAACTGGAGGTAGATTTCAACTTGCAATGAGCTTAATTCGACTCATACTTGCAAATTCCTCATTGTTAGAGACTCTTACTTTTGATGTTGATATGAGTTATTCGATATTGGAGGCACCAATGTTGTCAAGCATTTCAGAAGACTTATTATTGATGGAACGAGCATCACAAAAAGCAAAAATTGTGTTCCTTCACAAAGAGAAGTAGTTTGACACTCTGAGTGATTTCTTCTTCTTTGCACTTATGCCACTTATGCTATTTCACTTGTTTTCAGCAACATTTTCATTTCTAGAAATGGCCTCTCAATCATAAATTGCCTTGTAATTACTAAGTTCATTGCACTTACTGTGAGGGAGTACATCGTTGTTCCGCTGCTACATTTAATTTCTAGTACTTAAATGTAATTAGTTAGTAGTAGTTTGTAGTAGGTAGATAGCTATTGTTACTTTGTATTTAAGTCATGTACTTAGATATAAGCAAATATCAACTAATCTATCTATATTTAATGTTACTTTTCTACAAGTACCATTAAATTAGTTCATTAAGGTTGTGAAAAGATGACTATTAATTAGGAATAGTTTAGTAAATCTAATTATTTTTTTTTTGATAAATTCAAGAAAATTAAATGCACAAAACTATTATACTTGATATATGTGAAGTAGTTTTTTTTGTTTATAATTAAGTTCGGAAGGAGTAATTTGATATATACCTACACAATTTGACACTATCTTTGCAATTGCATTTACATTCTTTGTAATTTGTGGGTTGTTTATCCATAAGCAATCATTCCTCATCAATAAAACGTTGATTGTTGGGTGGGTCAATTATAAACTACCATTGAAATAAAATTTAATGAAATTGCTTAGTTTACTTGCATTGTGGATGTCCTAACAAATCTGTTTCATTTCAACTTTCAACAGTCTAGTCCTTTATTCCTTCATATGTTTTAAAACCAGAATGATGGACTTAGGGTCCTTTGATTTACAAACAGGTAAGTACTGGACAACATGTTGTCTAGTACACTGTTTGGTGTACGCTGGACAGGACAAGCAAAAAATTGTAAAATTTACAATAGTTATCTTTATGTAGTTTATATTTTTTTATGGAGTAAAAGTAAGGGTGTTTAGCGCACCCCCCCTCCCCCTTTTTCAAAAAAATTCATGGGCTTACCATGTTAAGGCCCATAAGCCAACTTTAGATCCAACAATCAATGGCCAAGATCTAATCCCCAGATCAGACAGTTTATATCCATTAGATCAAACACCCTTTGACTCTATAAATAAGCATTCAATGCAAGCATAGAAGGGAAGCATTAACTCTCACCTAACACCTGCTTAAGTTCTCACTGATTGACTTTAGCGTCGGAGGAGTGCCTTCGCAGGTACACCCCATCTCAGATCGGAACTTTACCTTGGACCGGAACTTCGTTGATTAGGATCGAAATCTACTAACTATCTAGGAGCAGACACTTCCAAAGATAAGATACGAGAACATTGGCGATCACAGTGGGAAAAACTTGAACTTTAATTTCTTTCACCTTTTTCCTAATCAGCTATGGCTCCGCAACTAAGACCACGACTCCGTGTGTCAAGTGTCAATGAATCTCGACCCCGTCCGGGGGAGACTCCTGAAGTAGTGGTTGTCACTCTTCCCTACTCGATTGGAATAGGCCAAGGTCCCGAGAAGCTCGACAGGGCGAGCTTCCACCGCCTGCCCCTCAAAGATGCGTGTCCCGGTGGAGGCGAAGGCAGCGGCACTCGCCCGATTACTCGATCGTCGAAGCGAGGTTGAATAGGCTCAGAGTCTGCGTATATCCGAGTTGGAAGTTGAAATAGCAACTTACAGAGCCCAAAATATCTCGGTTCGGAACTCACCTCAGCGATATGTTCTCGAGGTCAGTTCCCCTCTGCGTTATCCAAGGAGGAGATCTCACCAGGGTCGGCGATGGCACCGTTCCCCATCTCGGCGTCGGCATCATCATTGTTCCCCACCTCGTAGAAGAAGGGTAGGAGGATCTTTAACCCCTCCAAATACGACTGACTGTACTTACGATCCAGAAGGGACTCCAGAACGAAGTTCGTCTTTCGCTTTATCCTCGCCGAGCCAACGTTCTATAAGCCGGGATAGACCCCCGAAGAAAGAACGCCACTGTTGCCATTCCCAGAGAACTCTAGATCGGTACAACGGATAGGAACAATTCCCGACTTTCCTCTCAACGGGCAATGATTTCAGCTACGAATCAACTGCTCTTGACCTGTCCCAAGACGGTTTTATTATTTATGATTGCAATGCTTATGCACTAGTGTCTGATGATTCGGAGGAGTTAGAATGTGGGAGTTGGTGCCTTAGTCAACTTCGGACAGTGAAAATCAAAATTAGCAAAAGATTTCAACTTGCAATGAGCTTGATTCACTCATAGTTGCAAATTCCTCATCGTTACAGACTCCTACTTTTGATGTTGGTATGAGTTATTCGATATTGCAGGCTCCCATATTGTCAAACGCTTCTATAAGATTGTGCATAAGCAAAGGTGTCTACGACTTGAACCTTTACATAGTGGTTAGGATTTCGACTCAACAAGAGTGACTCGTAGTCTTGAACTCTATCTCGAACATCAAAACCACACACAACCTTTTCTATGGGTGTATTCTTATAAGCCCGTGCTTTTATGGCCTTGCACGTCTATCCCAGTTTAGTGAACGCTCTAGGAATCTTGCCAACGATTCCATAGGAAGCGGCCCCACTTCCACATTCACAAAGGTGAGTCTATTAAGAGTACTCCTGTAGCTAGGTACTCCACTCCACATAGAGTATAGATCTCATTAAGAGTTTCTATTACCTCAACCTTAAGTTGCTTCAGGAATCATGCTTCTTTATTTATTATAGCATGTTCATCTCGTATCACTTCACAACTTGTTATTACCCATTGAACCTAATTCTTGGGATCTCCAGTCTTTTAGGTCGGGTTACCATCGTGAGTGACTCATGATTTTAATGGCGATAGTCCCATCCTTTGAGATGTATTTTGGACTTTTCTCCTAGCTAATCCTTTCGTCACAAAGGATCGGCTAAGTTCATATCATGCGTACATGATCCACTCTCACGCTCCTTTTGAGATACATTCTCTCACATCTTCGTGCTTACGACGTATTTGTCGTCTCTTACCGTTATAATAACGGTTCTCTATTTTTGCAATAGCCGCAATACTATCGCAGTGGATCAACACAGCTGGCATTGGTTTTTTTCATAAGGGAATCTCTGGTAGTAAGCATCTTAGCCAAGTAGCTTCTTCACTAGCAGTTGCTAGTGCTATCATTTCAGACTCCATAGTGGATTGAGCCAATATGGTTTGTTTCTTAGATTTCCAAGATACAACGCCACCAGCTATACAAAATATATAGCCACTGGTTGCTTTGGAATCATCAGATAGAGTATTCCAATCAGCATCACTGTACCCTTCAAGTACAGCTGGAAATCTCTGATAATGTAATCCGAGATTCATGGTCCTTTTAAGGTATCTCATGACTCTCTCAATAGCATGTCAATTCTCTATACTAGGTCGACTAGTAAACCTGCATAATAATCCCACAACATAGGCAATGTCGGGTCTAGTACAATCGTTGGCATACCTTAGGTCGCCAATGATGCTCGTGATATTCCGTTTGTCTTACATCGTCACCGTGTTCTTAAAAAGTTTGACACTCGGATCGTATGGTGAACATGCAGGTTTACAATCAAAATAATTGTATTTCTTTAGGATCTTCTCAATATAATGAGATTGATCCAAAGAAATTCCTTTCTCGGACCTAGTGATCTTGATGCCAAGTATTACACTTGCTTCTCCGAGGTCTTTCATATCAAAGTTGTTACACAAATGGTGATTTCACTTTATTTACGGCATGAATGTTTGATCCAAATATGAGTAAGTCGTCTACATAGAGACATATGATAGTGCAAATGTCATTTTCGGTTTTGTAATAAATGCATTTGTCACTTTCATTCACTTTAAACCCATTCGATACAATTAGATTATCAAACTTCTCATGCCACTGTTTAGGAGCTTGTTTTAGACCATACAGAGACTTATCCAACTTACAGACCTTGTGTTTGCCCATGAACTACAAATCCTTCAGGTTGTTCCATATAGATTTCTTCTTCTAATTCACCATTTAAAAAAGCAGTTTTAACATCCATTTGGTGTACTTCCAAATTGTGAATTGCGGCCAACGAAATTTATGTGTCGAAGAAATCTATATTCTCTCTTTGTCTAAAACCTTTGGCTACAAGGCGAGCCTTGTATTTATCAACAGTGCCATCAGGTTTTAGTTTCTTTTTCAAAATCCATTTACAACCAATGGGTTTGCAACCAGGAGGCAAGTCCACTAAGTGCCATGTCTTGTTAGACTCTAGAGAATCCATCTCATCATTGATGGCTTCTTGCCACAAATCTGCATCCAAAGAAGACAATGCTTCTTGAATGCTCATTGGATCCTCTTATAATGTATAGACCAAATAATCTGCTCCATAGTCTTTAGCAACACGTGCTCTCTTACCTCTTCGAGGTTCTATTTCCCTTTGTTCGTTGTTTTCAACGTTCTTAGGCACAAAAACTTGACTAGTTCCAATGCCCCCACTATTTCTAGATTTAAAAGGGAATTCATTTTCATAGAAGTCAACATCATTTGACTCTATGATCACTTTAGCTTTAAGGTCATAGAACCTGTAAGCTTTATTGTTTACTGCATATCCAATGAATACACATTCATAGGCTCTACTGGCGAGTTTAACTCTTTTTGGATCTGGGATCCTGACATAAGCCAAGCAACCCCAGATTCGAAAATAAGACACATTTGGTTGTCTTTTCTTTATGATCTCATAAGGTGAAATTTTGCTCTTAGACTTTGGAAGTCTATTCAGGACATAACAAACGGTTAGCAAAATTTCCCCCCACTAGTGAGATGCACGACTCTGAATAGAGCATTATAGAAACTACCAATTCGGTAAATGTTCTATTCTTTCTTTCTGCTTTACCATTCATTTCGGGAGAATATGGTGCAGTCGTTTAATGAATGATTCCCTTTGATTTATAAAAATCATTAAACAATTGGGATATTCAGTTCCTCTATCACTTCGAAAACGCTTTATCTTTTTGCTAAATTGGTTTTCAACTTCGTTTACAAAAATTTTGAACATGTCAAGCGCTTCACTTTTATTTTTCATAAGATATACAAAAGTGTAGTCTGAGCAATCGTCAATAAAAGTAATAAAATATCGTTTACCATTTCTGGTTAACGTTCCATCTAACTCACATATATCAGAATGAATTAAATCCAAGGGCTCAGATTCTCTCATTACTGATTTATGGGATGTTTCGTAATTTTTGCTTGACTACAAAATTCGCATTTTTGAAAATCATTTAAAGATAACTTGGGAATTAATCCTAAGTTACTCATGTTTGAAATAACGCGCTTGTTAACATGACAAAAACGAGCATGCCAAATATTAAAATCACAAAGCATATAAGCAAAAGGAGAAGTTTTATTCATTTCAACATTCAATGTGAAACATGCCATCGATATGCACTTCTTTCCCAACAAATACATTATTTTTGGTCAAAGTAAATAAATCCCCCCCAATAGTTTGAGTAAACCCTGCTTTGTTCAGAAGGAAAGAAACCAGATTCTTCCTTATCTTTGGAGTGTGCTTCACATCTTTCAGAATCAGAGTATTTCCCGAAGTGAATTTCAGTTCCACATCTCCAATACCAGCAACATTAGTGGTGTGAGCATCGCCCAACATCACTTTCTTATTATCAGCAGCCGTGTATGTTTTGAACATAGCACGGTCATTGCACACATGGATGGATGATCCAGTGTCCAACCACCAACCTTCAGATCCACCAACAAGGTTGATTTCAGAAATCATAGCAATAAATTGCTCTTCAGTCAGGTTGGCCTGCATAGCAGGATTTGGCCTGTTCCTACACTTGCGTGCCATATGACCTGCTTTCCCACGGTTGAAACAAGTGAAGGAGGAGCGAAGATCATTCTTGGGTTGTGGTGGTGGTTGTGGCTTAGGATTTGGGGCCTTAGGAAGGTTCCCATTCTTTTTGCGGTTCTTTTGAATCGACACGGTTACGATTCTTAAATGGTTTGCCGATTGGCTTGAGAATCGCTCCTGGTTTCTTGTTTGAAACAAACAAGACTTCATCTTTCGATCTTGCTTCCGAGATTCCTCCTCAATTTGAGTCGGGTAATCAAACTTTCCAGAGAAAACTCTTTGGTTTTGTGCCTCGAGAGAATTCTTGAAATCCTTCCATGAAGGAGGATGTTTGTCAATAATAACAATGACTACTTGAAATTGTTCATCTAAGGCCATGCCTTCAGAGATAATATCATGAGCTATTTTCTCGTATCTCGTGTGGATCGAGACTCTACTGATTTTTCATCTGTCATCTTGTAGTTCGGGAGATAGCGGCTAACAAAGATATTTCTTAGCACCCGCTTCTTGAAGATCATATATTTTTTTTGAGCATTCCATACATCCTGGCGCAGAATTGCAAGAACTGTAATAATCATAAAGATCATCAACAAGTCCATTAAGAATAAAATTCTTACAGAGATAGTCATGCTCCTTCCATAGGAGTATTTCTTTAGCTGTCTTATCCTTTTCTTCCGGTGTGGCTGTTTCATCTGCCACTGGAATGTCATCAGTCAAGACATTGGAAACTTTTTTCATAGTAAAGAAAAATAGCATTTTTGGTTGCCAAAGCATGAAGTGAGCTCCCTCAAACCGGAATGGTTTGTTGAAGTCGAGGCGCGGAACAGCATGCAGTAATTTCTTCGGTTGTCATGGCTGACTTAGAAATGTATTAAAATTGTTAATCCGAGTAGGTTCCCAGGAAAGAGAGGTGGGTCACAATGGACACACTTAAATACCAAGTCTTTCCTTAGCCAGAACTTTCCCCAAACAACAGTATTTAAGTTTTTATTTTTTTAAAAATAAACCGAAGATATTACTGGGATGAGTCGCGGACTAGGTCGCTTTCTTTAAGACGTTTTGTGGCACTACTCAAAGGTGCAAGTAGGCTATCAACCACGACGTCCCCAGAATAAAATGCCTGAAGCAGCATGTTACTTAATTTTCACTGCACTGTGAGAAATTCGCTCTAGAAATACACCCTCAATATGGTTTATGGAAACCACTCTATATGGTTATGAAAACCACTATTAGCTTTGAAATATCTCAAGCTTTCAAAAGAAGAAGAATGTTATAAAGGAGAAGAGAGAAAACTTGTGAAGAAAACTCTTGATTCACAAAGTTTTGGTGCAAGTTTTGAGAGTGGAGGAGCACTCCTTATATAGGAAAAAAATGGTATGTACCGTTGGAAATGAATTGAAGAGCCAACGGCTCTGTCATTCATTCTCAAAAACGTTCCAATCAATCCATAAAACAAACGTTATGGTTTATGATAATAGTTACAATCTTGACTTGGTCAATGGTCAAAATAATAATTATGTTATAGAAATAAAATAAGCAAAGGTGTCTATAAAATAATTATTTCCGAAAGATAAAAAAAAATAATACACCACATATCCAAGCCGGACGGACGGCGACGGCGCGCGCGTGTGTGGTGGTCATTTTGTGTGTGTCATCACCCTTCCACAAAATTGAGTACCCCTTGGGGCCCAACCAAATGGATGAGGTTCCCACTTATAAACACTCACATAGTGTCTATTCGAAGCAATGTGGGACTTTTTCAATTCACACAATTCATTGAAATTTCCAAGAATTTCACAAGACTATTACTTATGGAACGAGCATCACTAAGAGTAAAAATTGTGTTCCTTCACAAAGAGTAGTAGTTTGACACACCGAGTGATTTCTTCTTGTTTGCACTTATGCCACTTATGCTATTTCCCTTGTTTTCAATAGGATTTTCATTTCTAGAAATGACCTCTCAATCATAAATTGCCTTGTAGTTACTAAGTTCATTGCACTTACTGTGATAGTAGTAAGAATATTACTGGCACTACTAAAAATCTCGGTATTACCTGCGGAATTTGCTGCGGAAAATTTCTGCAGGTAATTTTTGAGAATTTTCCTTCCAATTTGTAAGTATGCAGGATGTTTGTTGTGAAATGGAGGTTAGCAGGTAAATTCGCAGGTAATTTTTGATTCTCCTGCGAATTTTCCTAAGAACTTGTGTTCGCAGGAAATTTCTTTTTTATTTACGAGAAATAAAATAGAGAATCGCTTAAAGAAATGAACCTCGTGACACTAGGCGAAATGGCAAGGGTCTTAACATCTGAATCAAGACTTCATTTCTGTTATAAATGGTATGATAATGTCTAATATTTTAGAAACTGAATAAATTTCTTTTTTTTAAAATTTTTTTAAAACTTATGAAGGATTTTTATATCTCTCACCATCAAACTATATTCTTCAACAATGTAAAACTTCACTCTCTGTGAATCTCACCATCAACCCCTCAATCTCACCATCGAACGAAGCATTCTTCCACTCATCGTCCCTGAGAAGCTTCAATCTCACTCATCGTCCCATTGAAAGCTCCAGAAACGAAGTGGAACGAAGTCCATAAACAAAGTTCTTCAACAATTGAACCCTAACCTTCAATGTAATAAGGTTAATATTGTAAAATTGTTATTGTCTTTTGTTATGCGTCCCACATCGGATGTGATATGGCCTGAAAAAGAGAGAGAGAGAGAGAGAGTATAAGATAGAAAGAGAGAGTATGAGAGAGAGAGAGGTAATCTGTAAGTACCTCTGTAAGTGCTTAAAGAGCCTTGAGGCCTATCCCAACCTTGGTGAGCCCCCGAAGCCCAACTCACCTAAACTTTCTCATCTAAAAAAAACACCAACTAGGGTTTCTTGCTAGCTCATTGTTGCTCTCAGTGCTCTAACGTACTCCCCAAACTGTGGCATCAAAGACATGGTTCGACTTAGTGGGGGGTAGTGGATCCTGATTTAGATCAAGTATAGTGATGTGGGTGACTCACATTTGAAGGGAGATGTTTGAAATGCAAGTTTTCCATATTAGTGATTTAGACAGATGAGTTAATTAACAAAAAGACCAGAATAAAAAAGTTTGTATTTGCAAGGAATTTAAAAAATAATTTTATAGGAATTAAAATCGAATGACCCCATATTGACAGGTTTAAACTAATTCTTATTTAGTCTTTATAAATCAATTTATTGTCTTATAAATGATTTTGTTAATTGTATTTTTTAGAGGGTAAATAGTCATTTTGGTCCCTGAAAGTGTAACTCGTTGTCAATTTGGTCCCTGAATTGAGTGAAAATGCAAAATGGTCCATGAAAGTGTAATCTGTGTCACGTTAGTCCCTCCCGTTAATGCGCGTTGTTAACTCCGTTAATCCATCTGTTACTGTCAGTTTAGTCCCTGAAAGATGTCACTTACTGTCAGTTTGGTCCCTGAAACATATACGTAAATATTCGTTCTAGTCCCTCGAATCTTAAGTTACTTCATCAAAATTTTAAACCAGAATTTACCAGTCTTGGCTCAGTTTGTGCATTGGCTTTGCTAGGCTAGTTAACACCTTGCAGCTGTATCATATTCTCTTTTACTTTGATTTGTTACCATCATTAATCATTAGGAGTGTTTATTGATTCAATCCGAATCAAATCACTTCATGTTTTGAATATCCTAAAATCAATTTCTAAAATCAAAGTCCCTCCCTAATTTGTCAAAATTAAATATGATGTGGAGTTCAATTAACTTATGTGGCAAGCTGATAACTCATATTTATATGGGTTATTTATACTAATTCAAAGAATAAATCATGCAAGTTCTTTAGCAATACAAGGTTAATTTAATTAGTTTTATGTTAGTTTCTTAATTCTTAGTTAGTTAGAGGTTAAATTGATAAATCTGTGCATTTTGGCACCAAGTGGTGCCTTTGAGAAGCGTTTTGATGTTTCTTGTGCTTGTGCGGCAAGAAAAGTCTTCGAACGTGACCACGTCCCTCACCACGTCTATAGAAGAGCAGCAGAGCAAGGGTGAAAGATCTCAAATTTGGCGCGCTAATGATGGTCAAAGATATAAAAAGTCAGAAGATCTTCTATTTCCCCATGAGCTGACAAAGTATGACGTGACCGTAGCAATCATGATGTGTCGATGTAAGAGGAAACATACTTGGTAGGTGGGCAAGTGACATCAGCAACACGTGAGCAAGGAGGTTATTTAATGAGGACTCATCTCTCTCAAGGCACGTGAGACATGCTCATACACTCACTCTCCCACTTCACTTCAGTTCATCCACCTTCATCAATCTCAGAGAAAGTGTTGTAAAGAAGTTCTGGAAACAGACTTCTGCATTTTGCTTTTCTGAACTTTTATTTTATTTTTCTGCGTAACTCACTACTGTGAGGCTCAGACGTTGTAACGTCTCTACAACGTACATCTTTGAAGAGTTGCTTAGGTGTATCTTTTGCACTTAGTTTCTTTTCTTTTCTCGTATGGTATTTGGATTTCAATTCCTTATCATTCTCAGAAAGATGCTCAAAGATGAGCTAAACACTTTGTAGTTGGGTTGTTGCTTTGTTTGTAATGAATTTCTAGTTTAATGTTATGAAGTATTGACGTTTAAATGTCTTAAATCTTTGCATGAAAATATTTCCAAACTTGTTTTGAGGTTGGCCTCTTAAAATAGGTAGATTCATAGTACGGACATGGTCTATGAAAAGAACTCAAAGATTTATATGAACGAAAAGGTGTACTAAAGATATTTATGCATTTTTATCTAAGTCTAGACATAGAATGGATAATAGTTCATAGAACATTCTTTGTGGGTACTTAAAATACGAGTGGGCCTATTTAGAACCTAGACATAGGACCTCTTATACTTGAAACTCGACGTTTTGTGGACTGAAAAGCACAACTTTTTTAAATGACGTTCGGGACGTCGTCACGCTCTATCTAGAATAGCATTTGTACGTAATAACGTGTAAACGTTATAACGTCTGACTAGAAGGGATTTACTTGCATGCAACAACCCAACTCATTTCTCATCCATATTCACAACCAACATTTGTTTACTTGCTTATTTACATTCTTAGCATTAAAACCAACTCTTAGTGTCGATTTGTTACTTGATTCTCTTGTGTTTTGAAACTTGAACTTTGAAAGAAAAACCAATCCTCGTGGGAACGATCTCTTACTTATATCCACTTTATTACTTGTACGACGTGTATACTTGCACTATATTTGTGAATACCACACGAACGCAACAAGTTTTTGGCGCCGTTGCCGGGGATTGAAGTTAACTTTTATTGTTCAAAAGTATTAAAACACAAGTTGAAAGAATTTTACTGTGTTGTTTGTCGTTTCTGTGTGTGAACAGGTAGACGTTACAGCGTATGCTTAGTTCCAACTCAAGCTCTAGTTCTATTGAACCAGGGAGTGAATCTGCACCTGAGTTTGATCCATAACCTGAAAGAACTTTCAGGGAACTAAGGAGACAACAAAGGTTAAGAAGGAGGCAACAACAACAGCACCATCAACAACCAATCATGTCTGAACATAACACTGGTAGAAGCTCTAGAGGTGTACCAAGGGGAGGTAGAGGACATGGTCGTGGACCGCAAACCCATACAGAAACAATTGTTGTTGATGATGAACACCGCGCAGAGGCAAAGAACTCATCAATGCGGGACCACAAGATATGGTCAATGAGCGAGGGGGACGAGCCTATGCGTGACTATGCCGTGCTTAATCCTGATCATCTACAAACAGGCATTGCAAGACCAACCCTTCATACTGGTCACTTTGAATTCAAGCCAATGATGTTCCAAATGCTGCAAACTGCAGGGCAATTTGGAGGATACCCTCAAGAAGATCCATACGCACACCTAAGGCAATTTTTGGATGTGTGCAACAACTTTATCATCCCTGGAGTTTCAGAGGATGCTTTCAGATTGAAGCTCTTCCCATACTCTCTTAAGGATAAGGCCAAAAGTTGGTTGAACTCCTTGGAGCCAAATTCAATTCACACTTGGGATGAGCTAGCTGAGAAAAGTTTCTTGCAAAATACTTCCCTCCCAACAAAAATGCTAAGCTAAGAAATGATATCACTTCCTTCAAACAAAGGGAAGGGGAATCATTATTTGAGGCTTGGGAGAGGTGGAAGGAATTACTAAGAATGTGCCCACACCATGGCATTCCTGTGGTGATCCAAATGGAGACTTTCTATAATGGTCTAGATCAGCCTACTAGGTTGATACTTGATGCTTCATCAGGTGGTGTCATTCTAAACATGTCTTTCTCTGAGGCATGCAAGCTTATTGATGACATAGCCACCCATAACTCTCATTGGCCATCTGATAGATTTACTCCTGGAAAGAAGGGTGGTGTTCATGAAATAAGTGAAGTAAACCGCTCTTTTCTGCTCAAGTGGCTACCCTGACCAACATGATCAAAACTTTGAGCACACCAAACGTGGCCACGTCTGAAAAGCAGACTGCAGCAGCAGTGGAACCTACACATTCTGGAGGAGTAGTGTGTGTCTATTGTGAAGAAGGGCATGTGTATGAAGAGTGTCCCTATAACCCTCAGTCTGTAAACTTTGTATCTCAGAACAAAGGAACGGTCCCTATTCCAACTCATACAATTCAAATTGGAGAAATCATCCAAATTTCAATTGGAGAAACAACAATGCTCTGAATGCCAGCAATACTGCTCCTGCAATACCTCCAGATTTCCCCCTTAGCAACAACAGAGGCAGTATGTGCAGAATAACAATAATAGCAACTTGGAGGCCATGATGAAAAGCTTCATAAGTGATTGTAAGACAACTCTGCAAACTCATGAGTCTTCAATCAAAACTCTGGAAAACCAAATTGGGCAGATAGCTTCAGCTCTCACTCAAAGACAGAATGGATCTCTCCCTTCGACCACTGAGACACCATCATCATCTAACCCTAATGGTAATAATGGGGTGAATGGCCAGGTAAATTCAATTTCTTTAAGAAGTAGTACTGAATATCCTGAACCAACTATGCCTGTGGAGAGACAAGTGCTAGAAAAGGAGAAAGAGAAAGAAAAGGAGCCAAGCACAAGTGGTGAAAAAGAGAAGGATACTCCAGATATTGTGATGTCTAAACCAGACGTTGCAACGTCTACTTTTGAACCAGGGATCAAGACTGTGCCTAGGCTTGTACCTGAGTATCCTCCTCCACCATACCCTCAAAGATTAAAGAAAGCTCATGAAGACAAGCAATGCAGCAAGTTCATGGAGATGTTAAAGCAGCTACACATCAACCTTCCTTTGGTTGAAGCTTTACAACAGATGCCAAACTATGCTAAGTTCCTGAAAGACATCATCACCAAAAGGAGAAGGCTAGGGGAGTTTGAAACTGTTGCTTTAACTGAGGAATGTAGTTTAATTATGCAGAATAAGTTCCCTAGAAAACTCAAGGATCCTGGCAGTTTTACTATACCATGCTCCATTGGAGATTTTTACATTGGCAAAGCTTTGTGTGACTTGGGAGCAAGTATCAACTTGATGCCCAAGTCCATTTATGATAAACTTGGTATAGGAACTGCCAGACCTACGTCTTTAAGTCTAACTTTAGCTGATAAAAGTAGAGTTTATCCTGAAGGCATATTAGAAGATGTTTTGATTAAAGTTGACAAGTTTGTGTTTCCAGTGGATTTTGTTATTTTAGATTTTGATGCAGATAAATAAGTTCCTATCATTCTGGGGAGACCATTCCTAGCTACTGGAAGAACAATCATTGATGTACAGAAAGGAGAATTAATCATGAGAGTCAATGACCAAGAAGTCAAGTCCAACGTCCTCAATGCACTCAAATATCCAGATCCAAACACAGAGGAGTGTTCTTATGTGGTTGCCATTGATCATATGGTTCAAAAACAATTCAACAAAGATAATGATCATTTGGAAAAGATTCTGGGCAGAGATGAAATGCAAGAGTTCTTAGCAGAAGAAGTTGCCCCTCTAGACGTTGTAACGTCTATCACGAGACGTTGCCACGCCCGAACCTCCCAAACAAAAGCCTGGACAAAGAGGTATGAATCATTGGGTCAAGAAGAATCCAATCTCAAGAAGAACGTGCCCTCCATTAAAGAACCACCTACCTTGGAACTAAAGGTGTTACCTGAGCATTTAAAGTATGTCTTTTTAGGGGAAAATGATTCCCTACCTGTGATCATTTCTTCTAAACTCTCACAAGAGCAGGAGAATGATCTCATTACTACCCTGAAGAGACATAAGAGAGCAATTGGCTGGCAAATGGCCGACATCAAAGGTATCAGTCCCACAATCTGCATGCACAGAATTGTCTTAGAAGAAAATGCCAAGAATAGCATTGAAGGGCAGAGGAGATTGAACCCTATAATGAAGGAGGTGGTAAAGAAAGAGATCATCAAGTGGTTGGACGCAGGAATCATCTACCCTATCAGTGATAGCTCATGGGTGAGCCCAGTACAGTGTGTGCCAAAGAAAGGTGGAGTTACTGTGGTAACAAATGATAAGAATGAGCTAATTCCAACAAGGACAGTAACAGGCTGGAGGATATGCAAGGATTATAGGAAGCTTAACAAAGCAACTAAGAAGGATCTTTCCCCCTTCCATTCATTGATCAAATGCTAGACAGGCTTGGAGGCAAGGAGTTCTATTGTTTTCTTGATGGTTATTCAGGCTACAACCAGATAGCCATAGCCCCTGAAGATCAAGAAAAGACAAGATTCACCTGTCCCTATGGTACCTTTGCTTTCAGAAGGATGCCATTTGGGTTGTGCAATGCTCCTGCAACATTTCAAAGGTGCATGATGGCCTTATTTTCTGATTTCATTGAGAATTCCATGGAAGTCTTTATGGACGATTTTTCAGTCTATGGAGATTCATATAAAGCATGCCTGGATAATTTGGAAGGAGTTCTGGTAAGATGTGAAGAAACCAACCTAGTTCTCAACTGGGAAAAATGCCACTTCATGGTGCAAGAAGGAATAGTGTTGGGGCACAGAATCTCAAAGAAAGGATTAGAGGTGGATAGAGCAAAGATTGATGTTATTGACAAGCTACCTCCACCAACAACTATAAAAGGGGTCAGAAGTTTTTTAGGACATGTAGGGTTTTACAGAAGATTTATCAAGGACTTCTCAAAGATTTCAAAACCCCTGTGTCTGTTATTGCAACGTGACAACGTCTTCAACTTTGATGAACAATGTCATGAAGCTTTCAATAAACTGAAGACTGCCTTGGTGACTGCTCCAGTAATAGTCACTCCAGATTGGTCTAAACCATTTGAGTTGATGTGTGATGCAAGTGATTATGCTGTAGGAGCTGTGTTGGGGCAAAGGTATGGTAAATTTTTTCATTCTATTTATTATGCCAGTAAAACCTTAGATGATGCCCAATTGAATTATACTGTGACTGAAAAAGAACTTTTGGCTGTTGTATTTGCTTTTGATAAGTTTAGATCTTACTTAGTGGGTGCAAAAGTTATTGTTTTTACTGATCATTCAGCCATTAAGTATTTAATTGCTAAAAAAGATGCAAAACCAAGGCTTATTAGATGGGTTCTCCTCCTCCAAGAATTTGACTTGGAAATCCGTGATAAAAAGGGGGTAGAGAACCAAGTAGCTGATCATCTTTCTAGGCTTGAGAATGTTGATGCAGGTACAGGAGAAGAGGAGATAAGAGAAAAATTTCCTGATGAGAGACTATTGTCAGTAGCCAAAGTAGTTGAAGACGTGGCCACGTCTATGACACTTTCGTCAAGCGTTATAACGTCTGATACTACTGCACCATGGTATGCTTACATAGTTAACTTTCTTGTTAGCAAGATTGTGCCTGTAGGCTTCAACTATCAACAGAAGAAGAGGTTCTTCCACAATATAAAGCAATACTTATGGGATGAGCCCTACTTGTACAAATTGTGTCCAGATTAGTTACTAAGAAGGTGTCTTGCTGAAGAAGAGCAACTGCATGTGTTACAACAATGTCACTCAGCACCTTATGGTGGACATTTTGGAGGTACCAGAACGGCTGCAAAGGTCCTACAATCAGGCTACTATTGGCCAACACTATTCAAGGATGCACATGAGCTAGTAAAGAGCTGTGACAAGTGCCAAAGGACAGGAAATATATCAAGCAAGCAAGAAATGCCACTCACAAACATTCTGGGAAGTTGAGTTGTTTGACGATGGGGAATGGATTTCATGGGACCATTTCCTATGTCTCATGGAAATCTATATATTTCGTAGTTTGTGGATTATGTGTCAAAGTGGGTTGAAGCTGTGGCATTACCCAACAATGAAGCCAAATCAGTTAGCAAGTTCCTTAAAAAGAATATATTCACAAGGTTTGGTACTCCAAGAGCCATAATCAGTGATGAAGGTTCTCATTTCTGCAACAAGCTAATTGAGAACCTGTTAGCTAAGTATGGAGTGAAACACAGAATTGCTACAGCTTATCACCCCCAAACCAGTGGCCAAGCAGAGATATCAAATAGAGAAATCAAAAGAATACTGGAAAAGATGGTTGGTCCCAATAGAAAAGAATGGTCATTGCATTTGGATGATGCACTATGGGCTTACAGGAGAGCATACAAAACACCATTGGGCATGTCCCCTTACAAGCTAGTCTATGGTAAGGCATGTCATCTACCGATTGAGCTCCAACATAAGGCCCATTGGGCATTGAAACAATTAAACTTGGATCATGCAAAGGCTGGTGAAGCAAGATTACTGCAATTAAATGAGCTAGAAGAGTTCAGACACCATACCTATGAAAATTCAGCAATATACAAGGAAAAGACCAAGAAGTGGCATGACCAAAGAATTCAAAGGAGGGAGTTGGTAGAAGGACAACATGTGTTGCTATTCAATTCAAGGCTGAAGTTGTTCCCAGGAAAGTTAAAGTCAAGGTGGTCAGGTCCTTTCAAATTGATGAAAATCTATCCTTATGGTGCTGTGGACTTATTTGATGAAAAGACCAACGCCATGTTCAAAGTTAATGGCCAACGTGTGAAGCAGTATCACGGAGAGCATGTAGAAAGGGACAAGACTCAATTGTCTTTCAACAACCCTTGAATTCAAAGAAGGGCAAAAGTCTGGCTGAAGACTCTTAAAGCAAGCGCTCTTGGGAGGCAACCCAATGATTTTTGATTAACCAACAATTTTTGTGTCTTTTAATTTTTGTTTTGTAGGTATGAAGGCTGAAGAAATCAAAAAGTCAAGGTGGTAGACGTTGTAACGTCTCAGTTTACACTAGACGTTGGCACGTCTGTGGTTTGCGCAAGGTTTAAATGAAAAAGAGAACTCAGTCAAAATGCGCAAATGATGGCGTGGCAGAAATCATTTTCCTCTGCAACACGAACGTGGTAATTGACTACGACGTCATCGCCTCCCTAACTTGTCTAATCAACGGTTACTTTTCTCCATTACTCCACTCCACCATTTCTCAACTCCCCATAACCACTTCCCCATAAAATCTAGCCGGTTACCATTATCACACACCTGCAACCTTTCTCTAATATCTCGCTCTCTCTGAAACCACAATCTCTCCCTTTTCTTCCTCAGAAACCTAAAATTTCAAAAAAAAAAATCACCCATTCTCTTCCAAAGAAATCCTTCACAATCACCATGACCAAGGTCAAGCAATCTGCAGCCAAATCTTCTGGAAAGGGCAAGAACGTTGACGTAAGCTCATCCTCAACCCCAATCCCAGAAATTCCTAACCCATCCAAAAAGAAAGCCCTACTTCCAGAGAGGGGTTTTAGCCTTGAAAGCCCAAATGCTGATTTTCTTGCAACCGTCGCGGCGTTAGGTTGGCAAAAATTCATCGTGCACAGAAAAGAGTATATTGCCACATTGGTTCATGATTTCTACAAAGGAATCATTGAAAGACCAGAAGGAGAGCCTTCAATCGTGTCAAAGGTGCGAGGAGAAGAAGTGAAGTTTGGAGTCAGAGTGATCAATGACTACTTTGGGCTAGGGTATTATGGAAAAGCTGTGGAGACAAAGCAGAAAGCTTATGGATTGGCTGAAATGGAAGCAATCAAAGAAAAAATTTGTGTAGAAGGTGCTGTGTGGGAGCGTAGTGGCGAGCACGGGAGTGAATTTAAAATTTTGAAGAGGTATTTGTGTGATGAAGCCAATACTTGGTTTCATTTCATAAGGCATTGCCTAATACCCACTTCCCACACCTCCTAGGTAGACAAGGAAAGGCTGATTGTGATTGATGCAATCATGTCAAAGGATAAGATTGAAGTTGGTAAGCTGATCAACCGAGAGCTCAACAAGTGGAAGAATAGGAAAGATGGATACTTGTATTTCCCCTGCATGATTACTGATCTGTGCATGGAGGCTGGGGTAGAAATTGAAGCTTCAGAACTGAGGGAACAGCCTCAAGGCCCTTTCTCAACAAAATTCAAGCCAAGAGTTAAAGCTGCAGGAACTTCAACTTCTGTAGATACGGAGACGTTGCAACGTCTGGAGGAGCAGCAGAATAGTCTGGCAAAATTTGTCAAAGATCAGTTCGAATGGCAGAATAAGGTATTTGCCCAAGTGTCAAAAGGCAAGTTGGTGATTGAGGAGCCTGTGCTACCTGAATGGATGCAAGAAGAGAATGAAGATGATGTGCCCTTGTCAACAATCCAAAGAAGGGCAGTAAAGAAGGAGAGGGCCAAAAGAGCAAGAAGCCTACCAAAAAGGAAGAGTCCAGCAAAGAAGCAGAAAAAGGTAAGTAGCGAAGAATAATTTAATTCCACTGACTTAGATGATATTAGTGATGTTGATGCAGATGAGTCAAGGAAGGTTAGCATGGAGATAATCAGTGAGGAAGAGAAAGAAGAAAGTCCTGAGGAGAAAGGTAGTTCGAGTGAGAAAACAATAAGTGAGTCCCCAACAACCCAAACAGAGAAGGAACCAACTAAAAGAGCAGGTAGCCCTAAATCACCATCACCACAAGCCACACAATCACCACCTCCACCACAAGAACCCTCCACCCATGACCAGAACACTCCCAAGACTCCACAATCCAAAGCCCAATACCAACCAATCCCACAACCACCCCCACCCCAACCTGAACCTGAGAAACAATCATCACCCCAACAAATGCAGGAACCAGACGTGGCGACGTCTGAGGCAACCCACATAGGAAGCAACCCACACTCACAGCCCATTTCCCCACCCAAGAAAACAAGAGTGAAGAGTGTGCCCAAGCAAAACCCTTTTGGAAGGAAAAAGAGGCAAGAGTTAGCTGCTGAAACAAAAGAAGGCCAAGTTAGTGAAGAGCCAAAACAAGTTGAAACCCCCGCAACAAAAAGGCAACAGCTTCCAGTGAAGAGAAAAGGTGAGAGTGCCACAGGAAGGCCAGCAACTGCTACTAGTGCAGCCTTCGTTGCTGCTAGTGGTTCTGCAGAAGCCCTTCCTGCCATTGCTGAAGAAGGACCTACAGACGTCATAACGTCCGCATTGAAAAGTAGGTCGCGGCTAAGCTTGCGAACTGCAAGTGGTGAAAGAACGTGAAATTCGCCATGGAAAAGGTAAAAGAGCAGCAATGGAGGAGGCAACTCGGGAAGTCGGCAGAGCACCTCTTAAAGCAAGCCCGGAAAAAGTAGCCGATATTGGTGGATCATCAACGGACGTGGTAACGTCTATAGAGCGAGAGGTGGAAAAGCCCGGATGAACCCCAATCAAGCAATGCAAGTCAATCCTGCTTTGAGTTAGCAATGAAAATGTGGGAGGAAGCCAAAAGAGGATACCAAGCCTCAAGTGCGGTGGTGCAAGCGCGGAAAGAAAGTGGTCGATGAAACAACAACAACAACCACCACAACAGAGGCAGGAGGAGAGAGAAAGTGAAGAAGGATAAGAAAGACAAGAAGAAAGGAGCAGCCAATCAGAATTCCCACCGCATGCAGCGGAAGGCTCAAGTGCAGTCTTCCGCAAACAAGTAAGTCACCCCTTTAATTTTAATGATAGTTTTTAATTTTTAGCTTTTAGAATTTGTGTTTTTAATCTTTAGTTTTTATTGTTTCGCTTGATTGTTCCCCTTATATAAAAAAAAACGGATTTTCACCATTGAGCGGTGAGGACACCGCTCAACTTTAAAGTGTGGGGAGAATCCCAATGTTTTAAGTTTTTGTGCTTTTTGTGCAAACAGAAAATCAAATGCAAAAGTAGTTTTTGTTCTTACTCACAAAGCATTGAAAATAATTCTCTTTGGGCTAAAGCTAGTAATGAGTGTGTGTGTAAGTAGCCAATGCATGATTAGATAAAAATAATTGATTCTTTTCTACACAACTCATTTTTAAGGAAAAATCTAGTTAGCTAGGGAATATTTCAGGTTGAAGCTAGTTTTGGTAAACTATGGTGAGAGTAAAACTTGATTAAAAACCTAGAGTAGCAGTAGAAGCTAAGTTTGGGGGTGAATCAGGTCGTACTAAGGCTGGGTGCAAAGACCGTAGGATGGTTAGTGCAGGTGAAGTGTGAGTGCAACGTTGTAACGTCTATTCCAAAAATACCAAAAAGAGTGTGTTGTTACAAATAAGTGGAGAATCCACATGTACTCTATGTTTACTGTAATACCCTGAAACAAATGCTGAGCACTCTATATAGTAAAAAAAAGACAGAAGAACTCCAAAATGGAGCAAATAAAAGAGAGTTGCTCAGTAATGAGGGGGTTACAGTCATTTGCGTGTGTGAGTCAGAAAATTAATTGCACTAACTTAGTCCTAGCACCCAATTAAGACCCTTTGTCATGCTTCAAATGAACCCCCATTTCTTATGTGAAAATGTTAGTCTACTCTTTGTTTTGAAAGATGTTTTGCTGTCACCATTTGGAAACCACTCTGTCATAGGCTAAAGTAGTTTCGAACTAGCTAGAGGAGGAATTAATCTGAGAGATCACACACACTCACTTGGGCAAAGAATGAATGCGGAACTTATTTGTGCATTGGTGCGTGAGTGTGTGGAAAATTAGCCCTCGAGAATAAATTTTTAATCTGTTGGCTGAGTAGAATGTAACCTGCTAGTGTAGTTGATTTCATGCATATCTGTTAATTGTGTTTTGTCTTGATTGCTTGAGGACAAGCAATGATTTAAGTTTGGGGGTGTGATAACTCATATTTATATGGGTTATTTATACTAATTCAAAGAATAAATCATGCAAGTTCTCTAGCAATACAAGGTTAATTTAATTAGTTTTATGTTAGTTTCTTAATTCTTAGTTAGTTAGAGGTTAAATTGATAAATCTGTGCATTTTGGCACCAAGTGGTGCCTTTGAGAGCGTTTTGATGTTTCTTGTGCTTGTGCAGTAAAAGTGCTGAACGTGACCACGTCCCTCACCACGTCTATAGAAGAGCAGCAGAGCAAGGGTGAAAGATCTCAAATTTGGCGCGCTAATGATGGTCAAAGATATAAAAAGTCAGAAGATCTTCTATTTCCCCATGAGCTGACAAAGTATGACGCACTGTAGCACCGTACAGTGTCAGTCAGAAGAGGAAACAGACTTGGTAGGTGGGCAAGTGACATCAGCAACACGTGAGCAAGGAGGTTATTTAATGAGGACTCATCTCTCTCTCAAGGCACGCAGACATGCTCATACACTCACTCTCCCACTTCACTTCAGTTCATCCACCTTCATCAATCTCAGAGAAAGTGTTGTAAAGAAGTTCGGAAAGCAGACTTACGCATTTTGCTTTTCCGAACTTTTATTTTATTTTCTCGCGTAACTCACTCATTTGTGAGGCTCGGGACGTTGTAACGTCTCTACAGCGCATACATCTTTGAAGAGTTGCTTAGGTGTATCTTTTGCACTTAGTTTCTTTTCTTTTATGTATGGTATTTGGATTTCAATTCCTTATCATTCTGTAAAGATGCTCAGCATGAGCTAAACACTTTGTAGTTGGGTTGTTGCTTTGTTTGTAATGAATTTCTAGTTTAATGTTATGAAGTATTGACGTTTAAATGTCTTAAATCTTTGCATGAAAATATTTCCAAACTTGTTTTGAGGTTGGCCTCTTAAAATAGGTAGATTCATAGGTACAGACATGGTCTATGAAAAGAACTCAAAGATTTATATGAACGAAAAGGTGTACTAAAGACATTTATGCATTTTTATCTAAGTCTAGACATAGAATGGATAATAGTTCATAGAACATTGTTGTGGGTACTTAAAATACAGGAGTGGGCCTATTTAGAACCTAGACATAGGACCTCTTATACTTGAAACTCTGACGTTTTGTGACTGAAAAACACAGCTCTTTTGCAACAGCGTTCAGACGTCGTCACGTCTATACAGAATAGCATTTGTACGTAATAAGGTGTAAACGTTATAACGTCTGACTAGAAGGGATTTACTTGCATGCAACAACCCAACTCATTTCTCATCCATATTCACAACCAACATTTGTTTACTTGCTTATTTACATTCTTAGCATTAAAACCAACTCTTAGTGTCGATTTGTTACTTGATTCTCTTGTGTTTTGAAACTTGAACTTTGAAAGAAAAACCAATCCTCGTGGGAACGATCTCTTACTTATATCCACTTTATTACTTGTACGACGTGTATACTTGCACTATATTTGCGAATATCACACGAACGCAACACAAGCCACATTAGAATGCCACATAGTTTTTATATTTTAAAAATATTATTTTAATCTATGAAATAAATAAAATAAAATTCATTGTAAACAAAGAGGAATTAACATTAAGAACCGTAATTTATTAAGTTCTGCAGCAGTGGTTGCTTTCGAATTAACATAAAAAATTACAATTGCTATCTAATTTCAATATATATATCAATGATTATACAAAGTTATGTTGATTGATTTTCTTAGAGCAAATAAGGTCACCCTTAACCATCGATTTTCCAATTACAATAGATCTCTGTGTAGTCCATAAGCCTATTGGCGTCTTTAATCAACCATTTTAAAATTTTGCTGAAGTAACTTAAGATTCGAGGGACTAAAACAAATTTACGTATATGTTTCAGGGACCAAACTGACAGTAAGTGACATCTTTCAAGGACTAAACTGACAGTAACGGATGGATTAACCGAGTTAACAACGGACATTGACGGGAGGGACTAATGTGACAGACGGATTACCCTTTCAGGGACCATTTTGCATTTTTACTTGATTAAGGGACCAAATTGACAGCGAGTTACACTTTCAGGGACCAAAATAACTATTTACCCTTTTTAGAAGACATAAACCCTAGACTTGTAAACGACTAATTGTAGACAACCTAACCCCATTCACTACTAGTGCGACCCTGTAAACGAAACATTCACTGATCGCACGCACCTTCAATTTCTGCCACCACATCGGCACTGCAGTGACGCCAACACGCCGCCGGCGTCGTCTCACTCTCAACTGTGTAAGCCATTCACAAATACTAACTTGCTGGTATTCTTTCACATGTGGTGTAGCAGTCTCAGTGGAATTCGATCTATATTCTTTACAATAGGAATTCATCTTTCATACTACTCACCCATCTATCAAATTGTAGATTGTAGTGTACTATTATCTTCCAAATTGAAATCTAGTTAGTATAATTAATGTCGGAATGTACTGATTTATTCAACTAATGAATTGATTAGGTTACAAATTGAGTAGCATAATCTATTAAAATATCAATGATATGAACCCTAATGTTCCTCCTTTTATTAACCCTTTCAAATTATCTCAGGACGGTCATTTCCTAAAGCAAGAATTCTTATTCTACTAGTTGGAAGCTGCAACTAGTTTTTTAAACATCTTTTTAACATTCACAGAATAAATTGCTTTTGTTAGTTTTGGAGTTTAGAGGTAATGCTTTAAAACTAGTGAAATACTAGAGACATTACAAGTTAATCTATGCATGGGTTCACTTTTGGGTGCACTTGTGAGATTATATATGGTTGATTAGATAAACATCACCTGCAATTGATTTTCCACTGTAATTGATCGTAATTCTAGTTTTTTAAAAAAAAAAAAATGTGTAAAGAAAAAGTTTAGGCAACAAGATTGAAATTTGAAAGTGTACAATGTGCAATTGGAAAATGAATTGCAGATCCTATTTTATGGTTGAATATGAATGCATGCACTTTACTTTTATTGCAGATCCTATCCTTTGCTTGAATTGAATTTCTAGTTTACGTATGACTTGGTCCAAGAAGAATGTTGTTCGTGGCAATCACATTGATCGAATCAGTAACTTACCAAGTCATATCGTCGATGGCATCCTAAAGCACTTGAACATCCAAGAGCTAGTTAGGACGAGTATTCTGTCAAGAAAATGGAGGTATATGTGGATTTCAGTCCCACAACTTTGTTTTGGAGAAAGCTTTTTTCGAAAGTGTGCGGACCTTGATGATGATGAAATTTCTATAATTATCACGAAAGTTCTTTTGGTCCACAATGGGCCGATATATAAGTTTACTCTTTGTTTGCCTAGTACCTCCACAATCAACGTTGATTGCCTCAATAAGTGGTTTCTGTTTTTGTCAACAAGTGGTATTAAAGATCTTAAGCTTGTGAGTCATGGGGATTTCTTTCCAATGTCATCTCATGTCTTCTCTTGTCAGGAATTGACTTACTTGGTACTTAGCAATTTTATAATGTCTTTTCCACCTAATTTCAGTGGCTTTAAACGTTTGCTTGACCTTCACTTATATTATATTACATTCGAGTCTGGTGCACTTGAGAGTCTTGTTTCTGGTTGCCCATTACTTCAGGATCTCACCCTTGATTACTGTTCTGGTTTTGAATGTATTGATTTTTCTGCTCCTTCTCTCAAAGTCTTAAAGATAATTAGTTATAAAGCTATCAAGTCAATTTGTCTGAAAAGAGCAAACAATTTGATTGATCTTACTCTTGATGCTTTTTGGGAAAACAAAGACAGAGGCGATGTATCTAATTTTATCATTGGGTTGCCAAAAATTCAAAGGCTTGTTATGGGACCAGGTTACGATACGGTTAGTAAACTGCATAACCATCTTAATCTATTTATTATTGCTCTGTTGGATAAGATTCTGGATTGTATGTTAGTGTGGTAGATCTACATACTTGATTTTGGTGCATTGTCATAGAAATGTGTCTTTTACAAATATATTCATAATGTTGTTTGTATGCATAGATTCTGTCTACAGGTACCATTCCAGTGATGCTGCAAAGGTCGTTCAGTTCCTTAGAGTATCTGAAATTGGTTTTGAATTTGACTGAAAGGAAATATTTTCGGCATATTGTTTGTTTGCTTGAAAGTTCTCCCAACCTGGTGGAACTCGTGATCAAGGTGATACCCATGCTTACCCATTTTTCTTAGCTTCTCTTCTAATTGTCATATTTTGATTTCTTTTATCTTTTATGATTTAGGATTGCCATGTTTATACACATGTGTCTGATGATTCGGAGGAGTTAGAATGTGGGAGTTGGTGCCTTAGTCAACTTCGGACGGTGAAAATCACAACTGGACATAGATTTCAACTTGCAATGAGCTTGATTCGACTCATACTTGCTAATTCCTCATCGTTAGAGACTCTTACTTTTGATGTTCGTATGAGTTATTCGAAAACGGAGGCACCCATGTTGTTAAGCATTTCACAAGACTTATTACTTATGGAACGAGCATCACAAAGAGTAAAAATTGTGTTCCTTCACAAATAGAAGTTCTAAGATGAATCTTATTTGCGATGTAATTAGTAGTTTGTATTAGGTAGCTACTTTTACTCTTTATTTAAGGTGTTAACTAGTTTGTTATATAACTACACACTTTCACACTCTATCTTTTCAAGTTGCTTATGGGTTGTTTATCCATAAGCAATCATTCCTTAACAAGTATTTTTATTTATAAAATAATTTTGGAGGCATTAAAACCGAATGATGGCATATTTACAGAGACCAAAGTATATTTAAGCTAATTCATTTTTATATTTGTCTTTATAAATCTATTTACTTTCTTATAAATAAGGCTAAATTACTCTTTTGGTCATTTATCTTTGACATTGATTTTATTTTGGTCCTTTATCTTTTTTTTTCTTGTTTTGGTCTTTCATCTTTTATTTCTGTGTCATTTTGGTCCTTTTTTGGTATTTTCCATCCATTAACTTAACGTACGCCACGCTGACAGTTAACTGCTGACGTGGCGTCTTAAGTGTTAGGGCTCACTTGTAATGCATTAATTGATGTGGCAAATGAGGGACAAAATTAAAACTCAAAAATAACATAAAGGACCAAATTGACATAAACCCAATAACTCTCATCTTCATCTCCTTCCTCCAAACACCATCTCCACTTTAATCACCACCACCTCCGGCGAGCCACCACCACTTTCGGCAAACCACTGCCACCATCACCACAAATCAATCACTCTTCTATTCTTAATCCCTAACTTCTCTCTTAAATCTAAAACCCCCAATTTCTCAAACTTAATCCCTAACACTAAATTGATTCATTAGATTCACAATCCAGAGAAAAGAAGAACATGAACAAGAAGAAACCAAATAAATTAAGACATTGCCGATTACTACTAATTCTCTTCACACACTATGTTTTTTTCTTTTTTAAACAAAAAGGTACATAATATTAAGCAATAAATTAAATATCATTACCGCAAAAGAAACGGGGAGCATCTACCGTGGACCGGGTGCAAAAGTGGACCCAGTGAAATTACCGGTGATAGCAGGTAAACGCGCTTCGCAAACCAGTTGCCGCGCTTGGCAATGGGGTGGAAATGTAAACTTTACATCGTGTTTTGACCCCCAATAGTATGTAAAATTTAAGGACAGTCCCTATTTGAATTTTTGACTTCCATGTTTACTTTTCCCAATTTTTCAAACTGTTGCTATCTCATCTTCCAAACATAACTCTCAATTCTTCCATTTGCATGCAACTGTTTCTTGTTTCTTCGCTTCGTTGGCTTTCATTTTTGTGTTTTGTCTGAACAAGCCATTTTGATCTATTCATAATGAGGTATGTGTTCCTCTACTTTGATTTAAACGTATTGTCCTTTCTCTAATTTGGGGTTTTGCTTCTGGTACTTGTGAAAATTTAGAAACCCAATTCATTTGGCACGATTTCCTTAGTGTTTCAATTTTGGTACTTCAAAACCTTTGCCATGATTTCCTTAGGGTTTCAATTTTGGTTTTCAGTTAAGTTTGCATTTTTTTCCCATTTGCTTCTCACCTCCTGTTATTGTTTGTGGGAAGAAATTTTGAAATTGGTAAATGCTTCAGTTCATCTTATGAATGTGGTTGTTTCTCTGCCCAGATTTCTCTTTTATATGCATGAAATTAGTTACAGTGTAGTTTATGATTTAGTAAAGTTGATTATCATTTAAACTGATATTACATTGATTTAGTTGTTTACATATTGAATTTAATTATGAATTGTTATTATTGAAGTGTTTTATACGAATTAGTATTTTTTTTGTGGTTATGTGCCAATTGTGCAATAACCAAGTATTCCTCATTCAGTTCATAACCAAGTATTTAAATGTGAAATTGTATTTTAGTAAAGTGTTGTTGTGAATTTATTAATGTTCCATTATTGTGATATCATTTGGTTTGTTCTATTGGCAGCAAAAAAACCATAGAAATAAGTTCGGATTCTTCAGATATTTTTTCATCCAAACACAACTCGTATGATTGTGATGATGACGGCCCCGTGTCACTCAGGAATGGTGTTAACATTGAATTTTGGGAATCACTCTTAACTAAGAGTATCAAAAATAGAGGTGGTGTCATGGTGATACTTCTTTTTGAGTATGTTAAATACTAGCAGTCTTTTAAATTGTTTGATTAATTCAATGTTTCTGTAGAGTTTATTGGATTAGAAATTTTGTAGTGTGTTAGAGTAGTGTTGATATCACTTAGTTCATTGTGGTGGTGTATTATTGTAGTGTAGTGCTGCATGATTGTGGTGCTATAGCACCTGTCACAGCACCTTGTGTCTGTTGTTCTGATAGTGTTTCTGTTATAGGTAGTTAGTTCATTTACACCTTGTATCTATTCTTCTTGTATGTTGCATTAAAAGCCAATACATCACCAAAAACAGAATAGTCCAACTGACTCCTACCATCACACCAAAACAGACGCTCCATTCTATGTTGCTTGTCAACAGTGTGATTCCAATACAATTTTGGATCCGATTTCTACAAACCACGTAAGTACGACAACACACATTTAGCATCCGGACCATCGCTTCTCCTTTGCTTATCTATGACATTGTACATGTCATGTTTTAGGAAGCCCACATTCTCAAAACCACCATAGTGGTTAGCAAGTTTGCTGTAAATTTGAGGGGTCCTAATGCCGGATTTCCTAAACTCATTCATCAAACTAATGTCATTTTCGTCCATCTTCCTGTGGCCAGGTAGGAACCCAATCAATTGTTCATCCACTAGCTTGTGATTGTGTACATCATTGAAATAGGTAAAAAACCATCGCCCACTATCATAATCAATGTGGACGTGACCTTTGGCCTCACAACCACACCTAGTATCTTTTATGGCTTCTCTTTGACGAATTTTGTCTTCACCAAATCTATCTTTCTTAAAACCTTCTCTATAGCAAACAAATATCTGCTGAATTTTTTCACCCTCTGTGTTTCTCCTCAATTTGCTTTTCTGCGCAGAAAAACCATTCAACCTAGCATACCAATTATAAAATTAAAACGCCACCCCAACATCTTGGAAATGATGTTTGTTAAATCAGACATTGTCATATTGTGGAAGTCAATGTTGCCCATGTCTTCCTCGTCGTTAATGGCAATTCCATTAACAATTGTGTCATCAAGAATATTACGACAATGATTGGTATCAGTATCTAACATATCATCGTCAAATTCCTAAAACATTATCATTTTGTGATTAGTTTAACTGTCGTGTATAGTCTCTCTAATGTACGTATATAATCATCTATATGAATAACAAAATTAACACTATCAATACATTCAAATACTAAATATTCATTCTCAACAGTTTTTCAATTATTTATTTCAGAATTTTCCCATGAGAATTGGAAATCTGATTCCAGAAAAATAACTTAACATTATCATTTTGTGATTATTTTTAAATTAAAGATACAAAGAAAAATAACTTAACATCCCAAACAAAGTACAGACCTCTGTTGCATTGTCTTCCATATCTTCATCACTACTATCATTCAAATCCTCTGTTACATTGTCTTCCATATCTTCGGCTCTACTATCATTAAAATCCTCAATACTATGTTAATGGTAGATGAAACCTACGGATACCAAAGATAATGCAAACAACTGAGATTACAAACGCATAATCGATTTTAAAAACCTAAATCCTATGTTGTCTTAAATAAATGCGAAAATGAAATGAAGAAATGAAATATAATAACATATGCTTCAAAGCAAACGAAATAAAAAATGTAAAATTACCTACAAGTATTGTCTTCTTGTGTCAATGTGAACCGAAGGAGAGAGTGTATCCTTGCGAAGAATGAGGTGACGAAGAAGCAGCAACGGATGCAACGAAGAAGCAGTGCACCAGTAGCTTGTACACTACAAGAAAAATGGAAATTACAAGGCATAACTTTCTGGCGGATTTTAATCCCCGGGAAACTTTCCGGCGGATTTTTGTATTTTTTGGGGGATTTAATCCGACAGAAACGTTTTGGGGGATTTTTGACGTTTTCGGCGGAAATATACCATTTGTGGCGGATTATTAAGTGGAAGGAAAAAGGTTTCGGACCAAAAAAAACTGATCCGCCGAAAACAGCAACAAATCCGCCGAAAACGCAATTTTAAAAAACAGGGGGAATTTTGAATTTTGAAATTCCGCCGAAACGGTACACCAATCCGCCGAAAACATATACACCAATTCCCAGGCGTTTCAAACAGCATTTTCACTCAGACTGATCCCCCGAAAACAGCAACAAATCCGCCGAAAAAACTGATCCGCCGAACTACACAACTATTCACACCTACCACTATTCTCAATTACTTAATTAATTAATGAATCTCAAACAATCTTAGTCAAATTTTGAGTCCCACGCCTTTTTTTAAGCTTCCAAGGCAACCTCTCCGTTATTCAATAAAGCAGTTCACCCTAAATTACATTCCTCATTTTAATTTTTGATCTTTCTAGTTTCTACCAGATCTCATTTGTTGCTTTTTTTCGGTGTCAATCTCATTCCAGTACATGCAATTAACCACTCACCACTCCATCTTCTTCCCTGCTTAATGCTTATAGCCAAACTTTTGCAAAACTCTTCCTCACTACTCACCACTCACCACTCAACCTCACAGTCGATTTCGTCTCACCACTCCACCATAAAACTGGCGCAAGTGCATTCAAAGCTGATGATAGGGTGTATTTTCCTCTCCTGTTCACACTTCTTACTCCATCACATTTTTCCAGCCCTCTTTCGTTTTTATATCTTGTTAATTTTTTTTTCATCTTATTCTCTATCCTTGCATGTCTCCGATCTACTCAGTTTTGAGTTCCTCCAGTCAAATCTGGTTTGATTTTCTCATATTTGGTTTGAAATCGCAACAATGTCAGCTTTGTGACGAGTAGGTTACAGCGGAGGCCCGGTTGACGATGGCGACTGTTTGTTTCACTGCCGGTGACTGTCCGTTTACCGCCGGCGATGACGAAGAACGAAAGCAAAAAAAAGGAATGGTTCGAGGGGCGCAAAAACTGGTGAGGAGGAGGAGTATTACGCCGGAAGAGTCATGGTCACCGCAACCAGAGTTGCAAACCGCCATGGTTGACCAACATCCACAACTTCAGATTCATTCACAGCCCACCGCCGCCGCCCTCTCTCTCTCAGCCAATTTCTTCCTTCTTCTCTCTGATTCATCATCTATTGACTGATTCATCATCTATTGACAGATCTACTCACAAAAAAACCTAGATCTGGACATGCAATATGGTAAGTTTCTTGAAGCTCTCTTCACAACTTCTCATTCCCTCTCTCAGTCTATGTCTCTCTCCGTTACCACGCTGTAATTTTTTTCCCAGAGTTTTCATTTTTTAATATTTTGTGATTATTTTTTAATCAGGGTCATAATTGCTGGACTGTAGAAGATTTTTGGATCATGAAGAGTTGCATGTTCCCATTTTTGATGGGTTTTACTGATTTAATTTCATGTTTTTCATTCAGTTTTATTATAATTATTGTCTCTATTTGTTCAAAATTTTGATTTGTAAATTCTATGTTAAATCTGTTAAATAAGGAGAATGATTCTATTAATTTCTCTTTAGCTAGCATTCAAATTTTTTTATAAAATTCTTTGTTGTATTGATTTTGAGTTATGTTTGTTGAGACTCTTTGGTAGTGTAATTGTACAATCTGATAAAATGAAAAAGAAAGAAGAGGCAAATGGAGCCCACAAGAGGAATTTCAAACGAAAGTCTATAGATTATATTAGTAAAGCGCACTCACTCAAACGTAAATGTTGGTAAAAAATCATGCTACATTAATTAATTAATTAATATATAAAAAATAAGGAGCAGCAAGTGGCAAATTAGCGCGGAACCGTTTATATAAAATTTTAAAAAACGTTTATATAAATTTTTTTTTTTAAAAAAAAGTATTTTTTCGGCGGAATTTTGGGTATTTGCGGCGGATTTTAATAAAAAAAACATTTTTGGCGGAAATTAGGGTATTTGCGGCGGATTTTAAAATAAAAAAAAAATTGGCGGATTTTTGGGTATTTGCGGCCGATTTTGAAAAAAAAAATATTTATTTTTGGCGGAAAAATCCGCAAAAGTCCAAAAATTCGCCGAAAATACCGGGAAATCACGCAAATTCCCCGCAAAAATCCACGGAAATGACATAAAATCCGCCGGAAATTTGCCGTGGAAATTCACGGAAATACGTTGCGACCACCTTTTTATCGGCTGAAAAATCCACTGAAAATACAGTATTTGCGGCGGAATTGGGTGTTTTTTGGCGGAAAAATCCGCCAAAAAAACCCATTTTTCTTGTAGTGGTAGCGGAGCCAACTAGTTTTACTTCTCTAATGAGGTCGATGCAAACCGAAGGAGATGTTGAATCCTTGCAAAGAATGAGGCGATAAAGAAGAAGCAGGAGAGTAGGCAAGGAAGAAGAGGTTCATTACAAAACCCCCAAATATCTATGAGTTTAAGGGTGGTATGAAATGTAAATATGTATTAATGAGTAAGGGTTCTTTGCATAAATTAAGAAAGTTACAAAAAAGACCTGTCCAAAAACGAAACCTGCAGTAGCAGGTAAAAAACCAGCGTGTCCACCTTTGGACCCTTTTCAGTGGGTCCATATTAGATGCACCCAAAGAAATGTTAGGACTGACTTGATGAATTACAAGTCAGTCCTAACATTTAAGACGCCACGTCAGCAATTAACTGACAGCGTGGCATCCGTTAAGTTAATGGATGGAAAATACCAAAAAAGGACCAAAATGACACAGAAATGGAAGATGTGGGACAAAAACGAGAAAAAAGATAAAGGACCAAAATGAAATCAAAGTGAAAGATAAAGGACCAAAATAGTAATTTAGCCTATAAATAATTTTGTTAATAGTATTTTTTAGAAGACAAACAATATTGATGTGGAGGTGTCTAGCATGAACAATCTTGTTTGGAGGCTCACGAGGTTCAATTGTTTTCTTGATAGGTCGTCGTAGGCGTGACTCCTGGGAGCTTCTGAGAACTTTGGCTAGGGATAACTTCCTTCTATGGTGCATTATGGGCGATTACAACAATTTACTTACTAATGATGAGAAGAGGGGTAGTGCTGACAAAGCCCATTGGCTCTTACGGGGTTTCAGGGAAGCTGTGCAAGGTTGTTCTCTTATTGATATTACCATGTAGGGCCACCCTTTTACATGGTGTAAGGGGCATGGAATTGATAAATTTAAGGAGGAGCGTTTGGATCGTATGTTAGCTACTCAAGAATGGTTTGATCTTTTCCCTAACCACGGTCTCATTAATGGTGTGGCAGATAGATCGAATCATACACCTTTGTGGTTAAATTGTGGGAGAGACGACGTAGAGGTTCTCCTAGACCTTTTAGATTTGAGAATGATGGGCTTGAAGAAGATGACTTACCAATCGTTGTGGGCAGTGTTTTAAAACTCGACTCGAATTGGCCGATTGGACCGATCAACCCGTGACCCGGACATACCACCGAGTCGAGAAACCTTTAGTAGAGGTGTCAAAATGGATGGTTTAGATGGATATGGATTTGGATTAAAATGGATGGATTGGAGAAATACAAAAATTTATATCTATTAGGATTGTATCAAACAAATCCAATCCAATCCATCCATTAACAAAAAAGTCCAACCAATCCATCCTTTAACAACTTTTTCATGGATGGATATCCAATCCATCCATTAACAATTTTAAAATAGAAAAAATCTTCTAATAAAAAAATTATGAGCAAAAAAATTATTCATAAATTTTTATATAATTTATTGTTGTATAATTTAATTTTTTAAATATTTTTTTGACCAATTTTTATATTTATTTATCTATTTTTGACCAATTATATATATATATATATATATATATATATATATATATATATATATATATATATATATATATATATATATATATATATGTGGTGGTGAAGGCGGCTGTAATGTAGGTGGTCCCGACAGCGGCTCTCCCGTGACTCACGGCGGTCCCTGCAGCATGCGGAAGGTGGTGGTTGGTGGTGCTTATTTACTTTATAATATATATATATATATATATATATATATATATATATATATATATATATATATATATATATATATATATATATATATATATATATATATATATGCTAGAAGTATACTGTGCATACGCACTTGTAGTCATACGTGTCTTTTATATGCATAAAAATAAAAATATTAAAGTATAACTTTTCTTAAGAACAATATATAACGTCTCTCTTTGGAATTAAAAAATAATATATATATATATATATATATATACACACACACACACACACAAATATAAGAGAAAATATTTTCTTGTTGGGATAGGAAAACAAAATAATTGTTAGTCTTTAATATTAAATACTCGTGTTACAAAAAGTTAAAAAATCGATATCTTCTTTTAATCTTAATAATGGAGTAAAAATCGGGAAAAAAGAAAATGAGATTTAAATAAGATATGCACCCCCGTTGTCGTTACCGATGTCACTTTCGTTGCCGATCCGACTGCCAGTCTCTCATTGTTGCTCCCGTTGCTTCTCCCATTGGCGCTCCCGTGTTGCAGCACCCGTTGCCATTCAATTGTCAGTCTCTTGTTGGCGCTCCCGTTGTCGCTCTTCTGGTGCCTCTTCCGTTACCGATCCCATTATCAGTCTCCCGTTGCCGCTCATTTGCCATTGTTTACTCCTTTGACATTTGTTACTGGTTAAATTGATTGATTTTAGTAGTTTTAATAGACAGATTTTAGTAGTTTTAATATAAATTTAATCATTTTTGTCATATATTTTTTAAAATATTTATCAGTAATTTTAATAGCCATTAAGTCATCTGATTTTTTTCTAAGAGACTAAAAACTACTTTTTAATAGGCCTTGTTTTTTCTAAGATATCCAAAAATTATTTTACAAATGTTCTAGTGGTTAAATTGCTTAATTTGAGTAGATTAATAGATGATAGTAGAAAGAGATAATGTAGTCCTAGTATTTTACCCGTGCATACGCACGGGTGATACTGTATTTGTTATAATTTTCTATGAAATTATTAATACGTTAAAAGTTACAAAATGTAATAAAAGAAAAAGGAAAAACTTCATAAAAGACGATATTTCAAATTTATTAAAAGAGTTGTGTTGCAAAAAGAATTTTAAAAAAAAAAGTCGGTACCATCTTATAATATAAATAATAGAGTAAAAATAAGGAAAAAAAAGAAAATGAGTTGTAATAATGTCTGTATCTTCTTATAATAATGGTGCTCCCGTTGGCGCACCTGTTTGCGCTCTCGTTGGCACCCCCGTTGGCGCTTTTGTTGGCTTTTCCATTGACGCTCCCGTTGCTACTCCCGTAAAAAGTGGATGGATTTAACTATTGATTTTTTTAAGAAAAATAATTTTGAATTTTTACTAGCGGTATCGCTTATTTTGACTATCAGTAGTGGTTAAATTAATTGAATTTAGTAGTTTTGAGTAAATTAAAGTAAATAATAAATTCTACATGATTTAATATTAATTTTATTAAGTTTATTTAATTACTGCTTTTCTAGAAGAAATAAATTTAAAAATAAAGTGGTTTTTTTTTAGAAAAAATTGTCTGCGTGCGTTAGTGTGGCAAGTAGTAGGCAGCTTTTGCTGCTTTTTGGCGCTCCCGTTAGGATATTTTTAGGAAAAATAGTTTTGAAATATTTGCCAGCGGTATCACTTTTTTAGACAAATAGTAGTGGTTAAATTAATTGGGTTTAGTAGTTCGAGTAGATTATAGTAAATAGTAAATTCTATATAATTTAATCAATTTTATGTAATTACTGATTTTTTACAAAATTACTAATTTTGTAAAAAAGATTTTTGGTAGTGAGTGTTTTGATTATGTTGATAGTAGAGAGAATTGGAAAGAGTGAGAAAGGGAAAGAGAAAAAGAAAAATAGGTTTTAAAGTGAAATAAAAAAAATAAAAAGATGATGTGAGAGTGGGACCCACTAATAATAAAAGTGAGTGAGAGTAAAAAAGTGAAAGAAAATAATTTGAAATGACATTTTTATCCCTAAGATTGAGATAAAAATAATTTGGTATTTTTGGTAGTGTGTTGATTGTTAATATTTATAGTAGATTTTTGATATTGAATTGTTTGGTTTTGTTGATAGTAGAGATAAGTGGAAAGAGAGAGAGCGATGAAAGATAAAAGTAGGTTTGAAAGTAAAATAAAAAATTAAAGGATGATGTGAGAGTGAGACCCACTAATGAAAACAGTGAGTAAGAGAAAAAATAAAGTAAGAGGAAATAATTTGAAATGACATTTTTATCCTTAGAATTGAGATAAAAGTTAGAAATAATTTAATATTTTGGGTAGTGGGTCAATTGTATAGAGTTATAGTATATATATATATATATATATAAGTTTCTGCTTTTTTTTAAATCTGGAAAAAAATTTAAATTTTTTTTTTGTGATAAATAAAAAAAATAATACTGAAAAGTTTTTTAATTTTTTTTGGTAAAAAAAAAGTTTTTATATTTATCCAATGGATTTTGACTTGTTAGTTATTCTACTCAATTAGACTCATCATATAACTTAATGACAAAACTATCAAATCATGTTCCAATTCTTAACTCCTGTGGGTAGATTAAGAAATACAATTTGATATTTTATCCTAATTAACCATACAAATATAACAAAATTCCCGTGGGTAGATTCTATTATATTACGTTTGATAAATTACAACTAATGTTTTTAACGTGATCTTGAAATTAATATATAATCCTAATCAATCAAAGATGTTGTGGCTATTCCTTAATTGACTATAATTATATTGATCATTAAACATTGTCAAATTTCTATAAGGAGCTAAACAACAATAGCATGGTATTCTAAATAATGCTAATTAAATGAATAAAAGCTCCCTAAATTGTAATGTGCATAATTAACTTAATATAACATTGCATGTTTAAATAAATACTAAATTAAACATACAATATATTGTTACTGAAATAAATAAATAAATAAGCACATTAATAGAACTTAGCAAGAACATAGGCGGGATAAAAATTCTGCACGACAGAAATAAACTATAACAATATATATAGCATTATGCTTAATTCTGATGAACAACAACTACAGGTAGTATAATGATTCTGCACAATCATTATAACAATATAAATAAGTATAATGATCGTAGTACATAAATACATGCAGCATTGAAAATTTACCAACATAGAGGCACAACAAAACTGTAATGCACAGACATCTATCCTAGAGTCCCTGGGTTGGAATCATGATCAACGCATAACCTTCTCCTGTTCAGTCATTTTATTTTAATATTGCAAAACGTAAATGGATATACTAAGTTGAACTACCACTGTGCTAAGCGAATAATTATGTTACAAAGTGACAACGATATAACTATCAGTCAATACAGTGCTAAAAAAAACATCATCATCTACCTTCAGCCGGGTCAGTTTCGACCCGCGTTTTTAGAACAAAAACCCGATGGTTTCTAGCCTATTTTAACATCGAAACCAACACATAATTAACTTAAAAATATCCTAAAAATTATTTCCTATTGGTTTCTGACATTAGTTTGCATTAAAATGGTGTAAACTGAATTACCCTAAATTGAAATTTTGAAACGTAGAAGCAAGGTAGAGGTAATAACAAGCTCTGATACCAAATGTAAGATAATTCAACAGAATTCGATTTAAACATACACATCAACAATACATTTAAATCAATATGACGGAAGCGTTAAGAGCAATACTAACCTCCAGCCATTGCAATGTCGGATTCAAACTTCACACACAACGGAGAACTCAAAATTAACAGCAACGGAAGAACTTTGTTCTTCTTTCCAAACCCTCACTCACTCAAAACTCGATGGTGTAATTTTCTGAATAGAGAAGTAGGTTCGGTGATCAAAACAGAGAATAGAAGTGGGTTTTTATAGAGCTCTGTCCATCACACAGCTCAGTAACTTCCCACTACTAAATAGGGAGTAGTTATTGTGAGATCATTAGGCATGACAACAGTGGTGGTCGGCGGGTTTGCATCCCCGCCCCCGCCCTATCTCTAGCGGGTCGGGTTTATATCCCCATCCCCGTCCCAGTGGTCGGGTTCCCATGAGTGCCGTTTTCCGTCACTAACTTATGCAAAAAAAAAAAAAAATTATATTTACGATAAATAATTTAATAAAATAATAACTATTATACAATGATAAAATAAAGTTAAAAATATTAAAATAGACTTTTCTTTTCAAAATAGATCAAAACTTAAAATAAACAAAATTATGAAACAAAATCAATGAATATATTTGCATAAAATAAAATGAAATAAATAGTTAATGTGTTGTTGAACAGGTTTCGGGCGAAGTCAGGGTGGGTATTGACATCCCCGAACCCGTCCCCGCCCCCGGTCAAAGCGGGTATTCCCCGTCAAACTCGGGTCGGGGTCGGGTGGGTACCCGCGGGTTCGGGTTTTGTTGCCATGCTTAGAGATCATGGGTTGAGTGGGAGAAGAAAATGGACATTATTCAGAGTTAGTTTCTTTCCCCAAATATAGGAGAAAAATAGAGCACATTTTTTTCCCCTTAAAAATACGAGAAAAAACATGTGACAAAACTAACATGAGTCTACAACAACAATAAATTAAAGTGAGAAAAAAAAATCCATTAGATGTAGTTTGAATTGTTTGTAGGCAAAGACTATAAAAACAATGATACCACTAAGCTTGCTCAAATCGTTCAGGTAGCTATTCTGTGTACTCAACAGCTTCCTAGTAAGAGCATGGACACTCATAATGTCATAGAAAATGAAGTTTTACCAAGCAAGTGCACTTATAATAATATCATATAGAACTGGAAGTTTTACCAAGCAAGTGCACATGTTATGCTATTGGGAAGTACTGATATCAGATATCGCTCACATTATGCAAATCTTCATTATGAGAATCAAAATTAGCCCCTTTCTTAGTCAAGTTTTAATAGCCATTTGCATGAAATGAGAAGCATCAAATCACTTAAACCAGTCATTCAAAGATTTAGTTAAAAACCATTTGTTCAAAAATCAATATGAACAACAGTACAATGGACTCTCCCTTTTTTTCTCTAAAATGGACTCTAGTACCTTATCCAACACATGTCTAATAGCTACTTTTGATTGAGAGTTTACAAATTGTTTCATATATGTTGAAAGGTTATGCACATGAGAAGTAACATTGGAAACGATAGAAAAGAATGTCATCAACAACATACTCGACTATTTTAATCCCGGACGAAATAAATTTCTGCTTTGGTAGAAGCTCTTCGAAACTTCATCATTTCGATCAACATTTTCATTTGATATTCCACATCATATACACAAGGAATGATACTCATTGTCTCGAGTGCAGGTGAACAGCCTAGCAAATACTTGATAAACTCCATTTCATGTGGCACACCACTCATTTCTGTTAACTTCACGTTTTTAAGCTGGCTAAGTGTAGAATCTAAAGGGTGTAATTTTTCCCAAAAGTCCAAATCTGGGGTATCTGTTGCAACTGGTATGTTTGATGAACCCTGCCAAAGTCAATTGCATAAAATATGAAGTAATAGACCATGAATGTTTAACTACAGAGCTGTCTATAAAAACAGGGAAAAATTTCGCAATTATGCAATGAGGAAGGCCTTACTGAAATTTGAAGTTCCTTTAGATTGGGAGAGCTAGTAATCAAGCGAAGGACAACAAGTATCTCTTTCATATCCTCGAAACTTACTTGATACAATTCGATAGTCTCCAAATTGTTGTACATTATTGCAAGATGTCCCAGGTCACTACCTATGCTCAAATACTTCAAGAACATGCAAAAATGAACGGGAAATAGGTTAACCATATATCACAATAAAACACCCTTCCTTTGTTGATCACAAAGACAATATGAATCTAAATGCAAAAGGGGGTGAACAAACGAAATGTTACCTTTGTGAAATCAATAAGCCCAACAAGCCTTTCAAGTTTAGGCACACCACCAAGAAACTTGACAAAATTGCAACTTGAGATTTGCTCAATGTGCTCAGTAATGTCATCAGTCATATACATAGCAACTGATATTTCAACCAGAAGCGGTGTATCTACGAGACAAATATCCTTGAATTCCCCTTCAAGACACAAGTACTTGAGATTCGGAGCGCAGATAGTAAGAGCTAAACAATCAAAGTATGACAATGATAAATTCTCTAAGAGAGGGCAATTGGAAATGAGGCTCTCAATTGCTTGAGGGATATCAAAACTGATGAAGGTTGAGGCTCTTCAAACACGAAAATCCCTTAAAACCAACCGGCGGATCCAACTCACAGCGGGAGAGCTCCAAGCGAGTCAATTTCTTACAATTGAAAAGGCAAGAAGGTACTCTAAAAAAATCACCATCACCTAATTCAAGAACCAAATCTTTAATATCATTCCTTGAAAGGAAAAGAATCCACTGATCTATATCGGGGCAGCTCTGCAAATTCGAATTCATGATTTGGAACTTATGAATTGGCCCTTGGTGAAGAAATAGCAGCTTGGTTATAAACTTGACAACGTTTTTCTGAATACCACCTCGCTCGTTCCAATAAGCAGCGCATTTTTCATCAAACACAAGCTGAGTGATAGAAGACCATTTGTACCTCCATTTGGTTGACAAAATACTAGTTCTCACAGCATCTCTTATAGGAAGTTGTACCAGAATGCTCTCTATAATGCTTTGAGGAAGGTCACTAATAAAATCATGACCCACAGCATCCCCCATAGCTAATACACAACAAAAAAAAAGACAACAAAAACCACAAACACAGTCAACAAAGAAGCCAAAATAACACAATTTGAGTCCCCAAAAGAAGTAGCACAGTGGTATGGATTGCTTCTATCTCATCAAATGCAATTCTTTCGCCCCTAACTAATTAACCAATCATATTTTTTTTGGTAAACCAAGGTATCCTCCGCGGCGAATGTGGAGATTAATCTTTCGAGGTATCGGAGATCCATTTAAGGGGTTGACCTCTCCCAACAAATGTTTTTCCATACGCACCGGTCAGGGATCGAACCCAGGACCAAATGGTTAAGAGACCCAAATAACTATCACTTGTGCCATATCATGTTGGTTAACCAATCATATTTTACAAAATAGGGGTTCAGTACCAAGCTAGTTGAGATCTTTATTCTCTCTATTTCTATGCTCATTTTGCTTGAAAAAAACCATAAAATTTGGTTTTGAAAACCAAACCGGACATTAAACAGGTGAGACCTCTGGGTCATGGTTGAGTCGCTTAAAACCGGATAAAATCGCTTTTAACTGCTGAAATAACCAAAGCGTATAAGGTGTTGGTGGTAGATTGCTCAATCAGCATCAAACAGTTCGCTCGCTTTTTTAAAACAAGTATAAACTCACAATTCTCCGTCCTCTAACTAATTAACCACTAATATTACCATTTTGCTTAAAAAAATCACTAATTTGCCTATAAATTACTCGGATTTGTAAACAATTCTATCTCACAAATCACATAATAATCACAACTATATAGAAAATCACAACCATATAGATGATACTTGATACATTTACTGGCCCCATTTTTTATCAATTTTATTTGACTGTGAAGAAATGTAGCAAAACCTAGGATCTATAAAATCTATAAAATTAAAATAAAGAGTCACTAACCAGATTTGAAGGAAAGTGTAGTTGAATGCAAGGCAGAGACCAAATAACCAAAAATCAGATCTGGGATTGAAAAGACGGCACGGAACTGGAATAGGTTGAAAAAGAGAGAGGAAGAATGGATGGTAAAGAAGTGTAAGAGAGGAAATGGTTTTTCGATCTTCGCATTCGAGTTTATCGACTATCAATCAACGTTGCTTATAAAAGTAAAAGACGGTAAATAATGTGTTTGGTAGCAAAGAGAAAGGAAATGAAAAAAAAAAATTATTACATTTTCTTTTGTTTGGTTACTTTTAAAAATAAGAAGGAAAGAAAAGTTTTAGTGAGTCCCATTTTGAGAAAAAAAGTTTAGGGAAAACACAACTTTTTATGAAATGACATATTAAACCTTGCACTAAAATTAATGTATTGCAATAAAAAAATATTTTACTTTTCTATTAAAGGTTAGTTTTGTCATTTTATATATACACACTTTTTTTCCTCTTATTTTTTCTTTTATCAAACAATGGAAGAAAAACATCTTATTTTCTACTACTTTTCTTTCCTCTCACTTTCTTTTGTGAGCCAAACATAGGCTAAGAGTTCCACCCCAATAGGTACTCACTTTTATTATCTACAATAGGGGTACATATTAAATTTCAACTCTTAAGAGATAATAAGTCTCATTGTAGATGTTAATGTATTGAAATTGCAAACGCGCCCCTAAGTGCTCTATCATACATGGTGACTTTGTGGGTTGTGTTTTGGGCAGTAGAGGATCCAGGACCCGAAGTTAGGGGGATCATAATTTTTAAAAGCATGACACACTTAAAATATAATTAAAAACAACTTTATTATATTTAAATAAATAAATTATACAACTCATAATTGGCTTTGTGATGCATTTGTGTGAGGTATTTGGTTGCAATTGAATGCAAATGGAGTGCAAAATTAGATATCTTAATGTAAAGTTATAATTTCAGAGTGTTCCAAATATTTTTATATAGGAAATAAATAGATACAAATAATTTTATATAAGGAAAATGGATATATATTTTTTAGGGGGTTCAAGTGAACCCCCTCAATGAAGCATAGGTCAGCCACTGGTTTTGGGGTGGATCCTTGTTAGAGAGATTCGTAGTACGTTGAATTTGGAGTTCGAGCTGAATATTTACTGTGAGGTGAACCGTGCTGACGAGTAAGCTTCTCTGAGTTGTAGTCATCAAGAGTCATTGATTTGTTTGAGCAGTATTCGCCTTCTGTGAGACCTTGCATAGTGATAGCTTGAGAATCTCCATTCTCCATTATATTTCTTGTTAGTTGTTTTGTTGTTAGGGTCGTAGCTCCATTTGTTACTCAAAAAAAAAAGTGACTAATAAAAGACATATTTGAAGTCTAAAATGACATATCATAGACACGTGATATTTTTACAATTTTGATATATTCAGGGACTGTAACAATAATGCCTCACACTTTTAAGAACCAGAACGAGTGCTTACCCAAATTAACACTCTCTGGCTGGTGTTAGCATGTATTTTCGACAGGCTAAATAAATGCAGTCAACGTTGTTTGACCATTTGCTTTAAAGGGGACAATTTGAACCTTCGACACTAAGAGGGTGTGTCAAGGGTGTTTCTTCGATCACTGAAGGGATCTAACAGGTTCGAAAGCGTGAAAAGGTACATTTCGACGTAAAGATGGAAGCGAAGAGCAATGGCAAACCTAGGCTCAGAAGATTACGTCGAAGGAAGCTGTTTTAGTGCTGTCGAAGTATTATCGGTTCTTAGTTTAAATTTTAAATGTGTTAACCGTTGTAGGCAGTTTATTTCCCTCTCCTTAGTATATATAGTTTTTCCTAAGAAGGAAAACAGGTCACAATCCCAACATACTGATTCTTACGCTCAAAATTCCAGCGATAGAGAAAACTAAGCAACAAAAGCGAATGTATGGATCTGTGCACCACTCTTTTACGCTTTTATGCAATTTAAGTTTGTTTCTTTAAACTTTTCTTTTCTTTATTTTGCGTTTCATTTTCCTTTGAGGATCCCTTGGCGTTCAAGGCAATTCTTCTTTTTTCTTTTCTTTTACATTTTTGGTGATTTACGAAGAACACGAGGAGTGTTCACACAATATCTTGTAAATAATCAACGCAATATGCTCCTGAGATTCACTGGTTGATCTCGCAACTTAATAATTCAGACCAGCGGTTGTTTACCAAAAATCACCGTAAATTAATTGGCACACCTAGTGGGACTGATTGTGTTGATTTTATTACTTGCATGAGCATTTCGTGGTTTGGTATATGCATTTGAGAAGTGGAAAAACAATTTCTACAATGACACGTTCAAGTTCAAATAATGCTTCAACGTCGAATGCACAAAATCCACAAAGTTCACAAGAACAGGCGTCACAGGGTGATGCTAACGCTGCAACCGTCGTAGGAGTAACTGCTCCCATGTCTTCTTCGACGTTGGTAGGGGTAACTGCCCCTGTATCTGTGTCAAATACTGCAACAATATCACAACCATTGATAATGGGGTCTTCAACGAGCCCTTTAATGGTAAATCCTTTGGTTGGGAGTTCTTTTGACACAAGATTTCAAAACCCCTCTCAGTTTAGAGGTTATCCATATGGTATGCCAACGACTATGATGGCGGGCCTACAAACAAATATGTCAGCATATGCAGACACCGTGGGAACAACAATTTCTCCAATTCATGGTTCTCCAGAAATTATTTTTGGTCGAAACGCCCAACCAGCCTTGACAACATCATCCTTGCTAGCGTTAAGGCAGCAAATGGATGACAGTAATCATGACATGGTTAATATGTTAACCCAACAAATAGGCATTGTGTTCAATCATTTGATAATACAAACCAAAGTTATCAAATGTTGGCCAACCAAATGGGTAGAATTGCAGATTTCTTTGGCACTCCATCAGTGCAAAACCAGCCAGTGCCACCAATTCAGATTAATAGGCTTGTTGAAGTTCCTATAAATCAGGCACAACCAGTTGTTATCGAACAACCTGTGGCAGGGGAAGTCAAAGCGAATCCCAAAATAGTGTTGGTTAATAGGGGTCAAAATGCCGATGAAGTGGTTAGACAAGTTCAACAAAACAATTTTGGTCTCCAATACAATTTGACCAATCTTGTCGAGACAATTCTAGCCCAGAATGGCCTAAATTTTGGTCTCCAATACAATTTGACCAACCTTTGTCAGAATATGTGTTACAAACTGAGTTGCCTAGAGGTTGGAAAATCCCTAAGTTCACAAAATTCGCTGGGGAAACTAGTGAATCTACAGTCGAACACGTTGCCCGTTACTTGACTGAGGCAGAGGGGACTTAGCCCATAATGAGCACTTGAGGCTAAAATATTTTCCAAATTCTCTAACAAAAAATGCTTTTACTTGGTTTACTACTCTTCCCCCTCATTCTATATTTAACTGGGGGCAATTAGAAAAGGCATTCCATGAGAAATTCTACATGGGCCAGTCGAAGATTAGCCTTAAAGAACTGGCCAGTGTTCAACGTAAAGTGGCGGAGTCTATTGATGATTATCTCAATAGGTTTAGACTTCTCAAAGCAAGGTGCTTTACTCAAGTACCTGAACATGAGTTAGTCGAAATGGCTACTGGTGGATTGGACTACTCTATAAGGAAAAGTTAGATACTTCACACTTAAGAGATATGGCACAACTCGCTGATAGAGTTCGACAAGTCGAAAGACTAAGGGCTGAAAAAACTAGAACTAATAAGTTCAATAAAAAAGAAAAGGTCGCCTATGTCGAATCATATGGTAACGACCAAGAATTCGACATTTCTTATGAAGATGTCGAAGAAGGGGTTAATGTTGCTGAATTGAAACCTGGACCTCCTTATGCTTGTAAATTATTAAAGCCTTCAGATGGGACAAATCCTGTCGAGCCTAAAAATGATAGATTCGTTGCAAAAACCTATACCTTTGGTGTTACTAAATGTGATCAAATTTTTGATCTTCTAGTTGCTGATGGTCAGATAATTGTGCCTAAAAGCCTAAAAATACCACCATTAGAACAACAAAAGAAAAGAGGTTATTACAAATATTATTTTTAGGCCATAATACCTCTCAATGTGTTCTTTTCAGGGATCTAGTCCAAAAAGCACTGAATGAAGGAAGGCTAAAGTTTGGAGACAAATCAAAGCCTCCAATGAAGATTGATACTGATCCTCTTCCAACAGCAGACGTCTCCTATGCTGAGCCATTCAAAATTCACATGGTCGAAGTTGTGGAGGTTACAACTGCAGGCAATGGTGCTAGAGCAACCTCTGAAAACCCAAAGGTTGGTGTCGAAGTGGTTACTGAGGACCAATACAATGAGAAGATGCAAGTGGTGTATCCTAAGGCTGAAGAGGAACTCGTTGACTTCCTTAACCGTTGTAAGATCAACAACTCAGAGGTTATGCTGTGTCCAAGGTGCAGTTCTGTATTAGACAAAGAAGCTGCTAAAAGTCTGGAAGGATTACTCCTCAACTGAAGAGAAAATGAAAGTGGGTCGACAAGAGGCCTAAGTTCAACTTCAACAAGAGGGGAATCCCATACAAAGTGGTTCCTTCAACAAAGCAACAACAAAAGTACCAGATCAAGACCTATGTACCACCAATGGCTTCTCCAGTTGGAAAATGGGGTCACTCAAAATCCCCTTTCGAGAAGTGGCACTACAAAAAAAACAGTATTAGGAGGGAAATTAGCGAGGGAATCTAGGTGGGTTGCTAAAAATCAAATACCGAGGGAATTAGCGACGGACACGGCCTTCGCTAAAGAGGCGCTGAACTTTTTTTTTAACAATTCTGTCGCTAAAACTTCACCTTCCGTCGCTAAAACTTTAACAGCTGTAACCCACAACGGTTACATTTCAAATTTCGTCGCTAAAACGTTGAATTCCGTCGCTAACTCTGACAATTATGACACTGCACAACTAAATTTAAAAATCCCTCGCTAAATTATTCCTTCGCTAACATTCAAAATCGCTCGCTAAGTTTTTTAATGTAACGTCCGATCTATTTTCTTCCTCTTCCCTCTCATTTCTCTTATCTCACTCATTTCTCTCCTCTTCCTCTACGGCTCCAACACCACCATCACCCATATCTCCTCATTTTCTCCTCCACCACCGTCCACGCCACCACCACCATCACTAAGGTTTGTTTTTTCTCACTCTTATCTCTCTCTATCTTTCTCTATTCTCCGAAATTCCTCTCTATTTATCTCTAATGGTTTTTCTTTTTTTCCTCACCTACAGCCACAATTTGTTTCTCACCACTGCACCGGAGTGCACATCGTCACCAAAACTCCAAAAGACCGTCGGATTCTTGACTCAAAACGGTTAGTTTTTCTTTATTTTTGATTTTAGCTGCTAGGATTGGTTTTTAGAACTTGATTTGATTTTAGTCTATTTAGGATTGATATTGGCATTTGTGTTTAGGAATGATTTTTGAGATGTTAGAAATTGATATTATTAGTATTAGTGTTTAGGAATGATTTTTATTTAGAAAGTAATAATAGTGTTTAGGAATTTGATTGAAATTTGATTTGAAGTTGATTGAAATATTATTTTTCTTTATAAATTTGATTATTATTAGTGTTTAGGATTGATATTAGTGTTTAGGATTGATGTATGAAAAGTGTATGTTGTTGGAGATGCTAAATGAGAAGTGTATGTTTGTTAAATTGGAATTGATAATTGTTTTAAAGTGTACATTAATTTTGAAATTGAAATTATGTTAAATAGTTGTTTTGATGTTTGATGAACCCTAGGTTAGATGACTATATCAGATGTTTTTATTGTGTGTTGTTGATGGAAAAGGGTGAGGTGGTGTCTCTCACCCCCATATTTTGCTCGAAATCATCTCCATTGAGATAATTGCGAGACAATTCTAACAACGGTAAGGTTGGGAGTTCGAAATAACTTCCTTCACTACTTGGATGGAAAAGGGTTTTGTGCTGTCCTTGACCCCCATATTCGGCTCGAAATCATTTCCACCGAGATAATATCGATGCCACTAACTTGATATGTTATATGTTGGGAATTTTATTGGAATCTAACTCGCTTTTTTAAATGCGTGTAGATGAAATGGAATCAATTAAATCGTGGTTGGGTGTATGATAGGTTATATTCGGGAAGATGATTTTTGAAAGAAACTTTTGTTAAAGGGGTTGAAGAGTTTCTATGGGTAGCGTGGCAACATGAGAAGGCTAAAAATGAAGGAGGGGTTAGATGTCCATGCCTTAATTGCAGCGGTGTACCTATTAGTGCGATGATGAAATTAGGGAGCACTTGTATCAGAATGCTTGGGTTTAAGCCAAATTATTTTATTTGGGAGGACCATGGAGAACGACTTCCAAATTTTGACTTAGGGGCTTCAAGTAGTTCTAGTTTTCGTGTTCCATCTAATGAGCAATTTCAGTCGATGGAAAACATGATTTGTGATGGTCATGGTGTGAATGTACCATTTGATGAGCCTCAATATGACGATCATGATGAAGCTCCAAATGAAGAAGCACAAAGATTTTATTGCGTGTTAAAAGAGGCAAACACACTGTTGTTTGAAGGCTCGCCAGAGTCAAAATTATCTATGTGTGTGAAGCTTTTAGCTCTCAAGTCCATGAGCAATATTTCTGAGTTGGGTTTAGATTTTGTGACTCAAATGATGTTGAATGGGACACCTAATAAGGATAATTTGCCAAAAATTTATTATGAAGCAAAAATGTTAGTTTCAAAGTTGGGATTTGAATATAAGAAGATTGACTGTTGTGAGGATGGGCACATGTTGTTTTACGACAACGAATTTGGTAAAACCGATGTGGCGCTACAAGCGTGCAGATTCTGTAGAAAGTCGAGGTATCATGTTCGTAAAGGAGATAAATGTAACTATAAACCCATTCCCGTAAGATCGATGTTCTATTTGCCTATTGAGAATTATTCGATGCTGCCTCATACCATCACTACTGCTGGAGGAGCTGGGACTTCACATTCCGCTCCAGTTGGCCAACCGCATGGTGATTCTCCACCCGAGCTAATTGGTATCCTATCTCTTCATCCAAAGACATCATCATCGCAAATAGCCGGACATCAAGCATCCTATGGGTATTTTCCAGGTCAACATCAGCATCCTATGGCCACACCAGCTGGATATGTGGGCCCACATCAACATTGTAACACCTCATTTCTACCCGGCAATTTAAAATCGAAAATATCAGAGTTTAAAAATTATTTCTTTTCAATTCATCCAAACGGGATGCTACATTTGCTTCAATTCAAACATACACAATTGATAATAAAATTCATCATATCAAAAAAAAGAAACATAATACGTAGCTCCTCAATAAGTTGGGCGAACCCCTCAAGTAACTCAAAAAGTTTACAAGTATGATTCATCAACACGCAGTGGAATAAAAGGAAATAGTTCTATAACATGGTTGTAACAACACCAATACAACATCCAAAAGTGTCAAATAAAATAAGACTAAAATAACTAATATTTGCCCCCCAGGTGCTACGTATCAGAGCATGACCGACTCGAGGGATGAAGGGTTAAGAGCCTTCACTCACGACTACCTGTAGTAATAATCAACATAAGGGGTGAGTCTAAACCGCATAATAAAACTTATAATAAGCGATTATGATAGATCACGAACTATACCAATCACAAGATCACATATATATATATATATATATATATATATATATATATATATATATATATATATATATATATATATATACATATACAACAACTCTCAATATTTATTTATAACAACTATAATAACATATTTATATATACATACAATGATCACTACTGATCACATCCACATTATACATCAGTCACCTATATACACGTCATATATATCAACCAACATAAAATTTATCAATTATGAGAATGAATGTATGTAATGCAAGTATGCATGTGGTACCATTCATCGTCCTTAATTTTGTCAATTGGGCACATCGTCAATAATTGAGCCTTATTCATCGTCAATAGCTCGAAGGCCGAAGCCTCACATCATCCATAATTATGCACATGTAATGCATGTGACTTCATGAACAACCAACAATTATAATATTCCACAACATCAATATCGTTCCTAACATAATCGTCACTTTGGCTTTACGCCCATCATCAATAACATCGTCACTTTAATTTGGTCAATAGACAAATCGTCAATTAACAACATTGGCAACATAAAAATTATGCCATCACCAGCCCACAGCACTAAAACAGCACATAAGACACACACAGGCAGCAACAGGCGCCAAAAACAGCCAAACAGTACAGAGTGGCGCCCATTAGCCCAACATTTATAAACACATGCTAAATAAGTTAAGAAAATATTGACAAGTACAAAATCGATTCATGATTTCTTGTTTTTTAAAAAAAGGGAATCGATTCATGGCTTTCATTTTCAAAGAGGGAATCGATTCATAGCTTTCATTTTTAAAGAGGGAATCGATTCATGGCTTTCATTTTCAAAGAGGGAATCGATTCCTAGCTTCTGTTTTAAAGGGGGAAATCGATTTCTAGCTTTCATTTTAAAGGGGGAAATCGATTCCTTGTTTTTATTTTAAAGGGGGGAATCGATTCCTTGCTTCCATTTTGAAGTGGGAAATCGATTCCTTGCTTCCATTTTGAAGTGGGAAATCGATCCCTAGCTGCTGGTGTAGAGCTCATAATCGATTTCAAGCTTCATTTTGGAGTAAAACAATCGATTCTTGGCCTATTACAATTACATACATCACAGTTTCAGAATCATCTAGAGACAACCAAATCAATCACATACACCTAACAAGTCATATACTTTTCAACAACCACATAGAGCATCAATTCATCATACGTACAATCATACATCGAAAACAAAATGAAAATCACAATGAGATCAATATAAACCCTACAACCCACATACATCCCATTATAAACCCTATTATAAGGTAAGACCCACCCTTACCTTAAGTTTTTCGAAAATGATGATCCTTCTACGTGAACACGAAGTAACCACAAAGAATGACTCTTCTTCTCCTCTCTCTCTCTGCATGCGATCTCCTTCTTTCTCTTTTCTCTCATGCGATCTCTCTTCTCCCTTCTCTTCTTACGTTTTTCTTTTTTTCTTTCTTTGTTTCTCAATTGATGCGAAAATGCATCAACCCTAGCACCTAGGAGCCTAAGTCAATGAGCTTGGGCTCTTGGGCCATTCCTTACCACCCCGGAATTACCGACACCACTTCCTTCATTTTAAAAATACAACAATATATTAATATTTTAATATACAATATTATTGCAACACTTAAATAATTCAATTAAATAGTTAATTAAATTATTTTGGGTGTTACAAACATCCTATGGCCACACCAGCTGGATATGTGGGCCCACATATACTCCATCCTATGGGCCCACCTATGCAACATCCTGGGTATATGAGTTCACAGATAGGACTATCTATGTCTACACACACTGAGTTGCATCCTCAACCCGTACAGGATGATGCTGACCACGATGATGATGATCGACACGATGGTGGTGATATTGACGCTGATGGTGGTGATACTGACGACATATCATCAGAGGAAGAGGTTGTTTTCGACCTTATTGTTGTGCGAAAAGGTGATGTGCAAGTATACACAATCGCAACAAGTAATATAATGATAAGTAAAGATCGTTCCCATGAGGATTTTTGAGTTTACTTCTATATTTAAATTAGTAATTTAGCCAATGAGTAACACAAATAACAATAACAAGTTGTCAACAAGTATTGTGAATAACATAAATGTAAATAAGCAAGTAAAGATAGATGGTAAGTAGAAATTCAGAATGGTAAGTTGGACTGCTCTTTGCTAAGTAATTTCCCAAAAGTGAAGCATTATAACGTCACACGCTATAGCGTCAAGCGCTATTGCAATTGATTTTGTGCTTTTCAGTCACTGACGCCAGGGTTTCATTACAAGAAGCCTATGTCTAGGTTCTAAATAAGTTCACCCCTGTATAATAAAGAACCCACACCTTTTGGCCTATGAACTATTGTATTTCTATGTCTAGAAGGAGCAAACGTTGTTTAAATGTCTTTAAACAACCTTTCGTTCATATCAATCTTTGAGTTCTATCCCTGAACCATGTCTGTACCCACGAATGTACTCACTTTAAGTGGCCATCCCTAAAACAAGCTTGAAAGAATTGAAATACAAAGATTGAAACGCAAAACGTGAAGTATTATAAACGCAATACTAATGGTTCATTACAAGCTTAAAGCAATCCAACTCAAGGTGTTTAGCTCATGTTGAGCATCATCAACAAAATACAAGATAAAGAACTCATATTACCGTGAACAAGATGAAAAGAAACAGATGCAAAAGATACAACCCGAAGGTTCCAAATCATCCATAGAGAAGACGCTATAACGTTCGCTATACACCGAGGAAAATGGTAAACAAAAGTAAATTAAAAATGAAAGCTTGAAAATGTTTTAATGGAGGAGAAAATGTGTCAAGTTTTCTTCCAAAAACTCTCTCTATCTTCGAAGGTGGGAGTATGGTGGAGAAAAAGATTGCTTTCTTGTGTTAGTCCCCAAACAAGTACAAAAGGTGATGGGAAACTTTTACCAACCAAAGCTACTTTCCCACTCAAAAGATGACAAGTGTCCCTCGCTATCCAATAAAATCCGGGCGTGTCAGCGTGTACGATGGCTTGGCGAAGACGTTGAGGAGGCCGAAGAGTCCACGATCCAAGTAGCTGATTTTACGAGCAAGCAAGGCTATGGTATGAGCACAGTGGTTGCCATCTCTATTGATCCAGGTAAAGCTTGAATGTTGGAAAGTAGCTTTCATATTGGTGATATCAGAGATTACCTTGAATTTCCTTCCTTTCTAATTTCATATTGCAAACCTCAATGAGGGTTTTATTGTCAGATTTGAATATCACTCGCTCAAATAATCCCTGCTAGATGAAGCTGTAAGTAGTTTTCCTTGAGTATCTCTACAAATAATCCCTGTAAATCCTTTTCCTGACATCTGATCAAATGCAGCATCACAATTAATCTTGATAAAAGATTCATCCTGTGGTCTCCATTGAATTGGCGAAGCCTGTAACACCCTAAACGATTTAATTAAGCAATTGATTAAATTATTTAAAGTGTTGCACTTATTTTAATTATATTAAGTCAGAACATAGTATTTATAATAAAGTATTTTTATTTAATTGAAGGGAGTGGTATTGGAAATCGGAGGAGCTGCAGATATGGGCCCGAGAGCCCAAGCCCAATGACTTAGGCTCCTAGGGTTGGTGCAATTCGCACCATTCACTGAAGGAAAGAAAGAAACGAATAGAGAGAAAGAAACGAAAGAGAGAAAACGGCGCAAGGAGAGGGAGAAGAAGGAGAAGTGGATCGCACCAAGCAAGGGGAAGAGGAGAGCTCATTTGTTGCTGTGGTTTTGCACCTGACTCAAGGAAAAGGAATTTCTACGGTTTAATCTAAGGTAAGGGGAGTCTCACTCTATAATAGGGAGGATAATGGGTTGTATGTAGGTCATAGGCTCCTAGTTAGTGTTATTTGATTATTGTATGAAGTTTGAATCGTTGAATTTGATGATTTGCATGTTGAAATCGATTTAGGGCTTAAGTTAGGGTTTATAATATGTGAATTTGTGTTTTGTGATGTGTTTGATAATTGAGCATGCAATTGATTGTTAGAATATGAAATTAGGAGTATTAGAATGATTATGGAGTGAATTGGTTTAAGAGAAATTGGAGAATTTGAGATTTTGGGGTTTGGGGCGCCAAATTGCTAGGAATAATGCGCCCTAGGTACTGTAGCAGGGAGTGGGTGGGTGAGTTGTGCTGCCTGGGCGCCAATTTCCTAGAGAAATGGCGCCTGTGTCACTGTAGCAGTGACTGTGTGTGTGTATCTGCTGTCTGGGCGCCAGTTTGCTGGGAATATGGCGCCCTGTGCACTGTTCATGTGCACATATGGGGTGGTTTGAGTGAAACTTGGAGTTCTGAGCATATTTTACCGTGCCATCTTTTGCAGTTACCTGCCCAAATACAATTTTAAACATTTTGGCTCGAGTAGTTTTATTTTTGCATGTGTCATTTGAGAGATGTTCTGGTGGGTATTGCTGTGGCACTATATGTGTGCGCATATGGGGTGGTTTGAGTGAAACTTAGAGTTCTGAGCATATTTTACCGTGCCATCTTTTGCGCTTACTCGCCCAAATTCAATTCTAAACATTTTGGCTCGAGTGGTTTTATTTTTGCACGTGTCATTTTAGAGATGTCCTGGTGTGTGTTACCGGGTTGTGTTGTGGCTATGTACAGGGCGCCAGATCGCTAGGAAAATGGCACCCAGTGTGGGTGTGTTGCCACGCAGGGCGCCAATTCTTTGGGTTTTAGGCGCCTAGTCTTTGTGTTGCCCTGTGGTGGGCGCTTTGCCAGGGGAAAATGGCGCTGGGTGACTTGTGTCTAAGTGGGTCTTTGTTTTGGTCCCTAGGTGACAGTTTAGTCCTAAGGGTGTGGTTTTGGTCCCTAGGTGATAGTTTGGTCCTAAAGGTGACAGATTAGTCCCTAAGAGTTGATTTGGTCCTAAAGTGTGTTTTAGGCCCCTGAGTGAGGTTTAGTCCTCCAGTTGTGATTAGTCCTTGGGACTTGATTGTGTTGAATTAGAGACCGAAGTGATTGATGTGCCATGGGGGCATGAGCCATGGGGGCTATAAATGAGATTAATAATGAGGTGAGAAATAATGTGTGAATGTGATATTGTGAATGTGCTTGTGATATGTTCATGGAGTCTCATGCATACATTCGGCTGCGGTCGCGACGTTTATAAATTGATTGTGAGGCCATGGGGGCCAGAGTCATGGGGGCTCAATTTGATGATGATACTGCCATGGGGGCAAATGGTACCACATGCATGACTACATTGCATACATTCTCATAAACGCATAAGTGCTATTGTTTAATGAATGGTTGATGTGTGTGCTGTAGACTGCGCCTGTGTGATGCTATGATTGTATATATATTGCTTATTATCATCTTTATTATATAGTTCGAGACTCACCCTTTCTGTTGTTGTTTACCACAGGTAGTCATGAGTGAGGGCCTAGTTCCTTCACTTCTTCGAGTCGGTCTGCTCTGATACGTAGCACCTAGGGGAGGGAATTTGTAGACTCTAGTTATTTTATTTTGCTCACTGTTGAGCTTGCATACTGCTATACTATGTATTGTTGAGATTTGATGATCACTCTTTTGACATGTAGTTATTATTTCCGCTGCGTGATATGGTATTATATTCCACGTGTTATTTTTATGGTGTTACGTATGGATTTATGATTATGAGCTGAATTGACCGTTTGAGTTGTTTTAAGAGATAAATGTAGCATTCCATTAAATGAAAAATGATTTTTATGTACTCTGATTTTTGATTTAAATTACCGGGTAGAATGGGGTGTTACAAAGCCTGTCTAGGTCTTGGTTGCTCATTGGTCGAAAGGTAATCACTTTGCACTTTGATTGTTGTAGCTGATAGGAATTCAGAGCATTGATTTTTAATTCTGTGTAGAGAGTTGATAGGATTAGGATTGACATTATTGAATACCTTATCGTTTCTTGCATTCCAAATTGTCCAAAGAGAGTAGAAGATCCATGATGATAGGTGGTCAGTTGTAGATAGAGGGGATTCCAACTCATCAAGTATCCACTGATTGATAGTTGAGAGACCTATAGGAGATGGACTCTTGTTGAATTGTAGACCAAACCATAGTGGCTTAGTCCAAGGGCAAAGGAGAAAAATATGTCCGTAGTCTCAGTCTCTGTTAAGCAAATAGGACACAAGTGAGAGATAGGGATCCTCTTTCTACAAAGATTCTCTCTTGTAGGGATAATATTATGGCAAGCCTTCCAAACAAAGTGTTTGATTTTGTTAGGCACTTTGGCAGCCCAAATAAGGTCCCAAAGCTTATCAGATGTATAGATGAAGATGTAGGTCTTGTGGGATTGTAGGAGCAGAACTAATAAGAACTTTGTACCCTGTTTTTGTAGAGTAAGAACCTTCCTTATTATGAGGCCAGATTAAAGAATCAGCTTGAGAAGACCAAGAAATGGGAGTTTTGACAGCATCTATTATGAGGTCCAATTGAACAATAGCCATATATCCACAATACCATTATGCACTTCACGTAAAAAATTTCTCCATGGATAGGATGGAATGCAACTCTTTACTTTTATGAAGAAAAAAATTGAAGGTTTAAATTGAAAAATTAATTTGAGTGGGAAACAATTTTGAGGCAAATCAGTCTGATTGTGTTTTTGGGGGAAAGAGTGAGAATTTGAGGCAAATGAATAAAGGATGATGAAGAGTTTTGATGTTGAAAAGTTATCCATAAACTAGCGCCGTGACCCCGTGCGATGCACGCGGTCAAAGCTTTAGGTCCTACGGAAGATTAGATTAATACAATTCATAGACGTTGTCTTAAAGATGAAATAGAAATAGCAAGATGTCATAATCCATAGGGTAATCAATGTATCTTAAAACGATTTCTTAAGTATAAAATAATTCCATACAACAATTCCGGTATCCAAAAATCTAAATTGAAGACAAAGTTTAAGTGTTAAACTTTGTTTAGAGATTACAAAAATCTACATAATACTTGTCACATGTCATATTCCCCTTTATTTCACATCAACAAAAAATCCATTATTCATTACTTGATTCAGTTGATTACTACTTGGGAACTTAGATTAAGTTTGTTTTGTTTTTGTTTTCTTGACATAACTTTCACTCAGATGTGCTTATTGGATCAATAGCTACTTGGTTAAATGTTGACATAAAAAAACATATAACTTGTTCCCCTGTAGAATAGGTGTATATGTTGGAATTCACTAATTCTAAACACTCCTACGGCTAGTTGTTTAAATACACACATGCAACAATAAAGTTTGTTGAAAGCAGTAGGTTCTCTATATATGCGGTTGAAAATGCGATTACAACAAATTTTGTTATAACCATTTCTCTAACCAACCACTCTTTCTAATTCAACACCTAGCGCTTACATTTGTATATATACATTTTACAAACAGAAATTTGTATGAGATACAGAATCGCTTTAATAAAGATTTACAAGTCGGTTTTTACTTCTAAGTCTTACCTATTCTTTAGTCTTCTGCTTTTCTCTAAGTTTCCTCAAGATCTTCATGTTGATTGTGAGTGGCAAGAGGTACCTCGCAAGAAAGGAACAAACCAGTTAGGGTTTGTTCTGCAACAGTGAAGAGAGTGCAAGAAAAGTGAGAATCAAGAGAGTGGAAGGGTTTTTACCTTGTGTATCTACGGTGTGGTGAGAATCTTCAAGAGAGGAAGCTTCAGTTTCATCACCAGCAGTTGCAGAGGTTCATGCAAGAGTTGAAACAACAACAAAAGTTAGGGTTTTTGTTGTTGTGCTCGAAATCAAAGAAAAGTGAAGGAAAGAAGTTTGTTTTACCTTCGTCTAGCTTCGGTTGTGTCCCGGAGTACTCCAATCTGCAGAAATCATCAAAAAACAAGATTAGGGTTTGTTGCGCCCCGAAAAATCCGGTCTGGACTTTTCGTTTGACAACGTGAAAATAGTAGAGCCGCCACCAATATTTATTTAGGAAAACATTGAAAAAACCTTTTTTGGGAAAAGCGGGTGGTCTTTCGAAAACTTAGAGATGTAGGTTGGAAATTCGGTTGCGCATGGGGAAGGTTTTAGCACCCCACACGCCCTTTCTACCGAAAGGGAACCATTAACTTGATGTGGTTTTGAAATGTTTGATTTGAAATAAACCGTTCTATACCTCTTTTCTTTTCTTTTCTTTTGAAAGATTGCTTTATTAAAAAAAACGGGGAAAAAGGAATGTTTTTGGTATCTTTGAAAAGCGAGAACAAAACAAAGATTTTTGAAAAGGGTGCTTGACGGGACATGAACCGGCCCTACGCACCCTCACCAATTTGAGGATCAAAGCTACGTAGTTCTTGGTTTTGGTTTTGAAAATATTTTTGGTTATCTTTGAAAATCGAGGACAAAACAAAGATGTTTTTTTAAAAGGGTGTTTGACGGGACATGAACCCGGTCCCACGCACTTCACCGGGTGAGGATCAAAGCTACGTAGTTCTTGGTTTTGCGTCAAAACGGCTTAGGGGTTTGAGTTTTGAAGTTTTTGAAATAAGACTCGAGTGTTCGCGAATACCAAACAAGCAAAGGCTTTGAGTGGCATTCGAAGATTAACTCGAAAGAAAAGAGAGTTGAAACCAGGAAATCAAACAAGCAATGGCTTCGAGTGATTTCAAGTAACAACATTGCATTATTCTTTTTGGAAATTGTTTTGAAAAAAGAAGTGGTGAGCTTCAGTGATGATGATCACTAATAGCTCATGTTATTTTGGAAGTTTGAATTTGTTTTTGTTGTTTAATTAATGTGTGGAGCTTTCATAATAGTCAAACAAGCAAAGACTTGAGTGACTATCACTAATAACTCCTCATTAACGATCAAACAAGCAATGGCTTCGAGTGATGGTCAATGATTTGTTTAGGAAAATGCCTTAGGGTTTTGTTTGAAAACATTTAAATTTGGGTTTGAAAAGAAGTAGAACATTACAAATCCTTTTTCAAGTCAAAACCGAGGCAACAATGAGAGCATAAGCAAGACAAACATAAAGAGTATTTACAAGTAGCCATGAACAATTGCATACATGAGTAGGCGAGCATGTAGATGCATGAATATACAATTATAGAATGTAAGGTATAAAATTATTGAAATGCATGATTAGGCAAGTGCATGAATGCATGAGCATACAATTGTGGAATGCAAAGCATAACATTATTGAATGCATGATTAAGCAAGTGTATGAATGCATGAGCATACAATTGTGGATGCAAGACATGAAATTAATATATATGCATGAGCATTTAAGAGAATATAGAGATGCAAGAGATATAAACTCATATGAGTGCATGAACATGTAAACACAAATGATGAGATGCAAAATATGAAAATGTTTTGGGTATTTTTGCAAATAGACATGTAGTAAAACTTTTTAGTAAAAAGTTAATGAAAGGTAAAGTAAGAATGCATGAGGTGAATGGTAATTATTTAATGAGATAGTAAAGTAAAAAGTTTTTTTACTTATGGTAAAATGCTAATGAATGGTAAGGTAAAAAGTGAAAAAACACATTAACACTATTACACATTTCCACACAAGATCAAACACACATTTTAAGCACTAAAATGAACCCTAAAAAAGGCCTCTAAGGCCGAAACCTTATATGAGCAAAACAACAAGTTATTTCATGCCTAAATTCATAATCAACACATGGAACACATTATGCAAATCAAGCATTTTATTTACATAAATCAAAAAGAGAAAAGAAAACTACAAAACCCTAAATTTTAGAGCTCAAAACCGAAACCCCTAATCCTCATGAATCAAACCAAAATTCAAACTTGTAAGTTATGACATGAACAATAGGATGCATACATTACATGAAAATCATTTATTCATGAAAAAGTGACAAAATGAGTGTGAAAAATACAACAACAATATGGTGAAAACACAAGAAACCTCTCATCAGGCCAGTGGTTCACTTCAAACACCCAAGGCTCCCAAAGTCCTTGACATAGTGTTTGAAATGAACCTCTAAGCCTCTTAGAGAGGAAAGAGGAGTAGAAAGGAGATTCACATGCTAATAGTTAAAATGCAAGAGATAAGATATTTACCTCAAGATCAAAGCTACACAAGAGTAAGAAAATGAAGATCAAGAATAAATCAACAAAACTCTTCACAAATCACCAACAATGCCACGCAAACTTGAAGAAAGCAAGCTCCTTGGTGATGTGAAAATGGAATCAAGGATGAAAAGAAGAGGATATGTGGATGTGGAGTGGATTTGAGGTGATTTGGTGGATGAAACTTGAAAGAAAGATGGAGGAGAAAGGAGGGAGAGGCTACGGTTTTGAGAGGAGGAGGGGAGGAGAGAATGCTAGCTAGGGTAAAAATGAGAGTGTGTGTATGAGAGGCTCTTATTTTTGGGTTTTATATGAAGTGAAAACTTAAGGGTAATTAGGGTAATGTGCTTCTGCAAACCAATAGGATTTGAGATAAATTTTGAATCAATGGTCAAGATGCAATATCACATGGATCAAGGGCAATTAGAAAGCACAAAATTGAGAGAGAGAGGACTGGAGTGCGCAGCTTAGTAAGTGTGGTGAAGGATAAGTTTAATTACGAAATTGTATTTTTCCATAAAGCTTATTACACAAGTGCCATTTTGATTCAAATGAAGGGTGGGGATTGCATTTCACATTTAAATGGAAGGCTATGATTTAGTACAATTTGCAAACAATAAAAATAAATGAAAATGGGGTGTATATGGCTGATTATGCGCAGCTATGGGGAGTGGGAGAGTGAGTGGAATTGCAAATTGTACTATTGTACTATTCTTATCTTTTCAAAATTCAAAAGAATGTAGAATATTCCATTCTAGATCATTCTTCTAAATTCATGCCATTTTGGGCCAAATCCTATGATTCAATGATTGGGCTCTGAATTTTATGATCTCATCAATCCCAAAATTGATTTATTTACCCCACTTCAAAGAAAATGACCATTTTACCCTTCTACCTAAAAACTAGGTTTTTAGGCCAAAAAGTTTAATACTTGCGCACAAAAATAATCACAATGGAGCACAAATATCCCTCAAATAAATCATTGGTGATTGTTCAAGGACTTCGGACAAAAGACCGTTTTTATTGTGAAATGACCAAAATGCCCTTTCACTCTAAAAACCCTAGTTCTTTGCCAGAGCACATTTTCACTTCAAAACTGATTTTTCATCCTAGGAATGACCTCTAATACCTTAAAAATGCATGTTGAATGATTTGTCCTGAGAAATTGCCCCTTATTTGCAAAATGACCAAAATACCCTTTTGCACTTGAAAAACCCTAGTTTATCCAAAAAGTGCATTCTAACTCTAAAAATGATTTTAGAAGCTTTGAAATGACTTTTAGAACCCTCAATGCAATGCATGATGCTCTTTCTCCTTTGTTTATTTATTTTGGGGAAAATTAGGGTTTTGACCTAAGCCGGACAAAATTGAAACCCTAGCAGAGCTCGAAAGGGAGAAGAAGAAGAAGAGGTGGAGAAGAAGGATCGGCTAGAGAGAGAGAGAGAGAGTGAAGACTAAGGTTGTCGACTGTTTTGTTGGATAAGCCTTCACCACTCTTGGGTAGGGCCTTACTCAAGTTCTCGACCCATTGATATTTGCATGAAACTGCAAATTTACATATACAACCCTGTTAGTATTTTTGTGTGAAAATTGGTGAAAAATTTAAAAGAGAGAGCAAAAATTCTACAGTATAAGTATATTATAGGTGGATAGAGACCATAATATTTACTTTCAATTGAGGGAAAGCGAATCAAGCAATCTGGTACGTGTAACACCCCCTTTCTATAATAAGCTAATTAAGTTAATAAAAATCAGAGTTTTCAAAAAAACTTTCCACGCACCTCAAAGAGGGTGGTACATTTAATGAAAACAACATCAAGACATATTTAAAATCCCATCTCATCAAGCGCATAAATGCATATCACGATCATGTGGATTAAAACCATCAAAACAACTTTGTTTAGTGTTTTGATAAAGAATCCGAAAATGTTCAAAACAGCGGAAAATAAATTGAGTTCATCTCACTTAACACATAACTCAAATCAGTTTAATTCATAGCATAAAATAATAGTGCTAAACCCCAATCCCCGGTGTTACTAGAATCAGAGCCGACACAAAATCCCAAGGAAGCCTAGACCTCCTCACTCAGAATCACCTGCATGTCGCCACGAGAGCAGGCAACATAAAATGCTAGGGTGAGTCTCTTTACATAAATAATAACAAATAAGATAAGCATTATAAGTAGAAAACATCTAGCAACAATAACTCTTCGCAATTGAGACATTTAGCACTCAAGTATCATAGCAGGAACAACAATCTCAAATTAATTAAGTATCAATAAGCAATCTATGAATGTATGAGTTTATGCATGGGTGCAATATGCATGTGGATCCATCACCTTCGCTTTTTGCCCAATGGGCACCCTTCGCTTTGGCCGAAGCCCCCTTCGCTTTTTGGCCGAAGCCCCCTTCGCTTTATGCATATGCTTTATGCGACACCATGACAATGCACCATACACAATATATCACTACCACATTCATTGTCACATCACTTAAGATATCACCACAACACAACCCTTCGCTTTTGGCCGAAGCCCCCTTCGCTTATTAACCCTTCGCTTTGGCCGAAGCCCACATCATTATTTAATTCAACACCTCAATATTAACTCACCACTTTGTTATCATTTATTATCACCACTTCACCAATTATTAACCACCACTTTATCAATTATTAATTATCACCTCATCAATTATTAATCCTCACCTCATCAATTATTAATCATCACCTCATCAATTATTAATCCTCACCTCATCAATTATTAATCACCATCTTAACAATTATTAGATTTAAATCCCACCTAAGGGCCAAACCACCTCATAAGGACCTTTTCTTCACTTAAGGACCATTTTGACACACCAAAATTAATTTAGGGGCTTAGGAAAATTATTGACATATTGGGACTAATTAGACACTAGAGGATCATTTTGTCACACTATTAATTAATTATTACTTTGAGACTTATATGGCATAGTAGAGCTAATTAGGCACTAAGAGATTATTTTGTCACGCCAAGGATTAATTTAATTCTTAGGGACTAATTTGTCACACCAAGGATTAAATTAATTCTTAGGGACTAAACCATCACTTAGACACATTTTAATCCAACAAATCCATTATCCAATTAAGTCATATACACCTAATTCACACACATACTCATACTTCATTTCTTTCCAACGAACATATCATCAAAACGATCCAAATATACCTAACACCCATTTATTCACAACAAAACAATCACACTCATATAACACCCAAAATGCATATCAATCCCATTTCAACAACAACATAGTGGGTTCCTCAAAAATCAATCCAACACAACAACAATCAAACCAAATAACACTCAATCAACATATAATCACTATTCATCATCTTCACCAAATAATTCAATAATTATTTTAAAACCCTAACCTCCATACAATACAAATCTTATAAGCTATTATGAATGAAAAGACCCCCTAACCTTAGGAATTTGAAGACACAAGCTCTCCCTCCACTTAAAGCTCCAAGAGCCACCAACACTCACTCAATCCAACTTTGAGCTTCCAATACTCATCCATGGTGAAATGAACAATAAAAGGATTGAGAGATTGAAACTTATATCAATGAAAAGAGCATGAAAAACTAGAGAGATTGGAACCAAAATCAACTTACCAAATCAAAAGATGAAGGAGATCTAGTTCCCCCCTTTTCCATGGCACCCACGGCTCTCTCTCTCTCTCTCTCTCTCTCTCTCTCCACCATCGGCCAGCCCCTTCCTCTTCTCCACCTAGCACACCGCCTCCTCCTCCTCCTTCTTCTTCTCGCACCACCTTCTCTTTTCTCTCTCTCTCTCTCCTCTCTCTTCTTTCTTTCTTCTTTCTTTTTTCTTCTTTCCTCTCCTCTTTCTTTTCCTCTCGGCCTCCCCCCTGTTTCTCACCGTCCCTCTCTCCTCTTAATTCAATTCCTTCCCTTCACTTAACCCCTAGGCCCAATTGATTTGGGCCAAAGGCCTCCTATTTCCTACACCTCCCTTTTACTTCCACCTCTCCTACTACTTAAACAACTTCTAATTAAAACAATAAACCTCAAATTAATTAATCAATTCCAATATTTCTCCACAACTTAATTAATCCACTTAAATAAATGTTGCAAGCCTTAAATAACTTAATTAAACAATTAAATTATTTTGGGGCGTTATAACTCTCCCCACTTAGAATATTTTCGTCCTCGAAAATACTCACGACGCAATACCCAACTCCTTCTCGCCTAACCGCAGTACTCATCATAATCTATCGTACACTACGGTAACAAACCCACGCGACCTTCTCTACACTCTTACCCTTAGCGGATATTCTAAACTTTGTAGGGTATCCGGATCCTACTCGACTACTCAACTACCATCTATTAGATGCGGGGCACTATACCCTCAACTACGATTTGTGATTAGCTTACCCTCCTTAAATTTCCAATCTCACGGTGCTCACTTCCGAACTCGGCCTCCTAATCCAACCTATCTCATTCATCTAATTGACCTACTCGTCGTCATTACTAATAATTCCACATCGAGTTCCACAACAACCGCACTAACACTAACATGCAAAACTTATCTTTTCTAAAACTTTTGACTAACAAGGTCTAAGTAACAGAGGCCAGCCCACGTGGCTTTTTTTTTTTTTTTTTAATATATATTTAACAGATATTTAAAATTAAATGAAACTGAATGAATGGTCATTAACTATTCTTGAGTGAGACCAATTCCAACCGATAAAGCAGTTGATTACAAAAAATAAACCTAGTAAAAGTTTAATAATTCAAGTGATACAAGCTGGACTATCCTAAAAGATAAAACCATAGATAACTCAAATCATATCCAATGATAACCAAGTCAATTATGGGAAGTCCCCATTGGATGCAAAATAACAAAACAACAATAATTTTGTGCTATTTTTGAATTGAAATTCTGCGAGAATGCAAAAACAAAATATATAGCATGACCAAACAACAAAATTTGTACGCCCCTTTCAAAGCAATGCACATGAGTACAACTAATAAGTAGAGAAACAGCTGAAGAATAAGCTCACACCATAAATTATTCAAACATCATCTCATGTAAAATATGATCCTATAAGTCATAAAATTCAGGAAATCTCAATATCATTAACAAGCACTTTAAAAAACCAGGAGTTAACATGTGAAATATCCATACTTAGTTAACACCACTCTAACATTTACTCAATTTTTCATTTACCCTCTAACCACACAATTCAATTACCACTTTAAACATGTATCAAAATTTCTAACGAAAATTCGGCAGAGTTTCCTCTGTAATATGGACATCCCAAAAATAATTTTTACTGTATATAACCAGTCGAACATCAATTAAAACCAGAACATATCATACCTCATATCTCAATTCAACTTCGAAGTACTCAAGCGCATAAACAAAATTAACGGTTTTCCAAAAGATTTGTAAATTCAACTAACACAGACCCACAATCGAAAACCATATTCAAGCATAACAATTAAACAATCAAATCTTTATGGTTTCATTCTAAGTTCCAAACAAACATAATTTCTCCAAAATGGCGTTTTTGACTCGAAAATTCACGAAACTCCAATTTCCGAAAACCGTTCAAACATAACATAAACAACATTTTAAAATTCTCTAAATGTGAGTAAAACTCACCTTTTTGTTTCAAAAGATTTTACCTCGTCGAACCATGAAATTATTGTAAGACCTCGTCATTTTCAAATAACATCAATCCATGACCTAATCGGTCCTAAAGCTAAAATCATGTCGCATCTTGTAATAAAATTCTAAACAACTAGGAACAGAATTTAACACAAATCTTGACATCACGTTCATTCCCAAAAACACAGAATTTTCCAAGTACCGTTTCTTTTTGAAAATCATAGAATTCACAATTTTTGTCCAAAAGGAAAAACTATACGCAACTCCAAATTTTATTATAACGCGAACATGTTGCCACACAGACGACCACTCATTATTTTCAAAATTTAGTTTTCCGACATAAACTCAGGAGTTAGAAAAGTCAATCATTTCATCCTTGCCAAAAAGGAGGCTATACGCGAATCCTAACCTTAATTGTTATAACCAAGCACCGCATTTCATTTCAGTACATAACTTCAAAATAATTTTAGCACAAATCAAAATTAAACTCATGTGCATTACAGAAACAATCAACCTATAGCAAACTGTCAATCAAGGGTAACAAGATTCAACAAACAATCCTTCAAATATTGTCTATCCACTACACTTAGGCACACTACACCTAAGCACCCCCTAACCTCGGCCATTATACTACACAATGCTTCGGTACACTCTTTTGGCACCTCGGTTCTCTACACTACGTCACGGTAAGCTTCACTACCCTTACTATTCAAACGTACCTAAACCTCGGTACTACATTACTTTGACTCCCACATACTACGTCATATGCATATTACACTCAACACACCTATGGTTGAACAACTACACCTCAGTTCATATGTAGTCCTATGCACCTAACCTTCCTCTTCCTTCTTTCCTTTGATCTTCATACTATGATCATACTTAAGCCATCTACTAAACACTTTCCCTTCGCAACTAGTCCAACACTTATTAAGAATTTCACGAAGGTTACAACACCCTTAATACCTCTTCACCTCTACAGTACATACCTTGATCATAATACACCTCACTTAAATAGCTTCCCTTAGGCATACTTAATCTACACCTTTACTTTGTACCAAAACTCTATTTTCAGGTCACCAAAGTCTCACTCGATTATCCAAACACCATTAATTTATCGCTAGGGAACTATGCCATAACAATCATTCAAGTACTAATGCTCCTATCTTACGTCAATCTATATCCAAACCACAAACAATGCCTTCCTCAGCTCGGCATTCCTACTTTTAAACTCGAATTTTAATCACCTAATCATCAAGGTTACACATTATCATCTAGATCCTATATAGGTACTCCCTCAACTACCATACTTTTTAAAAACCATTTCTCTACCTTAGGCTTTCCGGAAACCATATTTCTAAACTCTTTCCAAGAAGGCATGCTCTATTTTCTTTGCATGAACTTCAAATCCAAAGTGTCAATCCTTATTTTGACATCTCCCCACTATCAAACCCCAAATCAAACTCAAACATCCATAAGGCACCTATTTATCTAACAGTTAATAGTCAACCAAACTTGCACATACTACTCAATCAATCAAGTTGAAATTAGTACATATTCAGAATTTATAGAAACCACGAGTTATTGTCGCCTCTTTCATTGGGAATGAGTTATCGGGGTGATCGGTCCCTCCTACTCATGCAGCCAACTAATTAAGGTCACAAAAACTACTTTCTTTCAAATTTATATCTACTACATTAAAAGACTTTTAACTTGTGATCCGAGTGCGAAGGCGTCGTCACGACTTTCACTCCTATGACGTCGTTAGAACTCTTTAATCACACATCTTAATGATACTGCATAACAACGATCACGAGCAGACAAAATCAATGGTATAACCACGAGTTACAGTTGATCACATATACTTCAATAATACAATATAATTTTCAATCGTGATCTAACAATTAAGTCATAAGGCACGTCGGTTAATTAACAAGTCAACAAAATTAATAAAGTAATAAACAAAGAACATAGTTATGATTTAAAGCGAGTACCAAGACTCGAGGGTTAATGAGACTCGACAACTTGGCGGACGGACCGAATCGCTCGATACCACTAATGTAACACCCCTTTTCTATAATAAGCTAATTAAGTTAATAAAAATCAGAGTTTTCAAAAAAACTTTCCACGCACCTCAAAGAGGGTGGTACATTTAATGAAAACAACATCAAGACATATTTAAAATCCCATCTCATCAAGCGCATAAATGCATATCACAGTCATGTGGATTAAAACCATCAAAACAACCTGTTTAGTGTTTACAGTAATCCAGAAAATGTTCAAAACAGCGGAAAATAAATTGAGTTCATCTCACTTAACACATAACTCAAATCAGTTTAATTCATAGCATAAAATAATAGTGCTAAACCCCAATCCCCGGTGTTACTAGAATCAGAGCCGACACAAAATCCCAAGGAAGCCTAGACCTCCTCACTCAGAATCACCTGCATGTCGCCACGAGAGCAGGCAACATAAAATGCTAGGGTGAGTCTCTTTACATAAATAATAACAAATAAGATAAGCATTATAAGTAGAAAACATCTAGCAACAATAACTCTTCGCAATTGAGACATTTAGCACTCAAGTATCATAGCAGGAACAACAATCTCAAATTAATTAAGTATCAATAAGCAATCTATGAATGTATGAGTTTATGCATGGGTGCAATATGCATGTGGATCCATCACCTTCGCTTTTTGCCCAATGGGCACCCTTCGCTTTGGCCGAAGCCCCCTTCGCTTTATGCATATGCTTTATGCGACACCATGACAATGCACCATACACAATATATCACTACCACATTCATTGTCACATCACTTAAGATATCACCACAACACAACCCTTCGCTTTTGGCCGAAGCCCCTTCGCTTATTAACCCTTCGCTTTGGCGAAGCCCACATCATTATTTAATTCAACACCTCAATATTAACTCACCACTTTGTTATCATTTATTATCACCACTTCACCAATTATTAACCACCACTTTATCAATTATTAATTATCACCTCATCAATTATTAATCCTCACCTCATCAATTATTAATCATCACCTCATCAATTATTAATCCTCACCTCATCAATTATTAATCACCATCTTAACAATTATTAGATTTAAATCCCACCTAAGGGTCAAACCACCTCATAAGGACCTTTTCTTCACTTAAGGACCATTTTGACACACCAAAATTAATTTAGGGGCTTAGGAAAATTATTGACATATTGGGACTAATTAGACACTAGAGGATCATTTTGTCACACTATTAATTAATTTATTACTTTGAGACTTATATGGCATAGTAGAGCTAATTAGGCACTAAGAGATTATTTTGTCACGCCAATGATTAATTTAATTCTTAGGGACTAATTTGTCACACCAAGGATTAAATTAATTCTTAGGGACTAAACCATCACTTAGACACATTTTAATCCAACAAATCCATTATCCAATTAAGTCATATACACCTAATTCACACACATACTCATACTTCATTTCTTTCCAACGAACATATCATCAAAACGATCCAAATATACCTAACACCCATTTATTCACAACAAAACAATCACACTCATATAACACCCAAAATGCATATCAATCCCATTTCAACAACAACATAGTGGGTTCCTCAAAAATCAATCCAACACAACAACAATCAAACCAAATAACACTCAATCAACATATAATCACTATTCATCATCTTCACCAAATAATTCAATAATTATTTTAAAACCCTAACCTCCATACAATACAAATCTTATAAGCTATTATGAATGAAAAGACCCCACAACCTTAGGAATTTGAAGACACAAGCTCTCCTCCACTTAAAGCTCCAAGAGCCACCAACACTCACTCAATCCAACTTTGAGCTTCCAATACTCATCCATGGTGAAATGAACAATAAAAGGATTGAGAGATTGAAACTTATATCAATGAAAAGAGCATGAAAAACTAGAGAGATTGGAACCAAAATCAACTTACCAAATCAAAAGATGAAGGAGATCTAGTTTCCCCCCCCCTTTTCCATGGCACCCACGACCTCTCTCTCTCTCTCTCTCTCTCTCTCTCTCTCCACCATCGCCAGCCCCCTTCCTCTTCTCCACCTAGCACCGCCGCCTCCTCCTCCTCCTTCTCGCACCACCTTCTCCTTTCTCTCTTTCTCTCTCCTCTCTTCTTCTCTTTCTTTCTTCTTTTTTTTCTTCTTTCCCTCTCCTCTTTCTTTTCCTCTCGGTCTCCCCCTGTTTCTCACCGTCCCCTCTCCCTCTTAATTCAATTCCTTCCCTTCACTTAACCCTAGGCCCAATTGATTTGGGCCAAAGGCCTCCTATTTCCTACACCTCCCTTTTACTTCCACCTCTCCTACTACTTAAACAACTTCTAATTAAAACAATAAACCTCAAATTAATTAATCAATTCCAATATTTCTCCACAACTTAATTAATCCACTTAAATAAATGTTGCAAGCCTTAAATAACTTAATTAAACAATTAAATTATTTTTGGGCGTTAAAGACGCTGCGTGTCTTGTGAGTTTAAAATAAATTGATACTTATTAAACATGCACTTGTGCAATTAAGCATACACTTTTACATCTTGAAGTGCTACTATTGGGATTGTTTTTGTCCACAAACAAATGAGAAAGGAAGCGAGAAATGAAGAAAATACGTTGATATTGGAAAAGAAAATACGGAGATATTGGAAATAGAGGATCTTATATAAAGCAAGTGAAATATTAGTGAAAAGGAAAGTATTCCACAAACATCAAAATAACATTCTGAATCAATGCTTCCTAATAACATCGATGAATGCACAAAGTTGGGGTGGGCGGTCATCCAAGAACCAAAGAGGAAGGAACACCTCAAAAAAAGAGGATTAAAGATGACATTCAACTACTCTCATGCATACACAACTCATAGACATTGTCTTAAAGATGACATCAAAATAAAGTCATAATCTATAGATATTAAAATATAGAACTATAATCCAATGCTAATCAAAATTAGTAGTTCTTAATGCATATAAATCAATGACTTCGCCACTATAAACCTTTCATCATGTTGAATACGTTAACACAAATACCACATCCAATGCACAATTCCTCATAGATGTAAGCAATCTTTGATGCAGATGTAACCTCAACACACAATCTACCTATAATCAAACACATAATCACTCACCAATCAAAATTAAGACCCATAATTTGCATCAAAATGAAATTCTCCAAAAATTGAATCTATAGTAACGAAAATATAGTACTAAATTCCCAATATAACATGTTTTATGCATAAGCCTTCCCTTTAAAAAAACCATTTTATAAAATGTCAAATCGTAAAGGCTAAAACGTACTTTTAGTCCCTGCAATTGTCAAAAAAATCCAGTTTAGTCCCTGCAATTTCAAAAATTTTAAAATAGTCCTTGCAATTACTAAACGTTACTCCTTTAGTCCCTGCTGTTACTTTAGTGTTAACACCGTTATGAATTGATGATGTGGCAGCCAATAAGGATGCCAACAAGGTATAAAAGGAATTAGTCATCTTCCTCTTGGATCTCATCTCTAGAAACACTGTTCTTCTTCATCCATCTTCTTTCTTCTTCTTGTTCTTGTTCTTCTTCTTCTTTTTCTTCTATCTTCTCTCTTCTTTTTCAATCTTCTCCCTTTACCCAGAAACGATATTCTCCAATGGCAACAAGCAGCAACGCATCTTCGAATGGTGGTTTAAGGCAAGGGCGACTGCCTGTAATCAAAAGATTAGTTCAATTAATGTGAAGTTGTATGCTTGGAATTTATGTTGTATTGGTTTCTTAAGTGATGCAAAATTTTGCTGCATAACTGATGCATATTTTGCTGCATAATTGATGCAAATTTCTTTGCATAATTAGCGAGAAAAAGGTGCGATTATCTTTGCATAATTTTTCAGTTCAATCTGATTAAAAATGGTGTAATTTGCTGCATAATTATCCTGCATAACAGACCTATAAAGTTGGACAAAAGTTGCTGAAAAATGAAGACATAGTCGCTTCGTCGCTTCTTCAAGACACTCACTCACACTCTCAACTTCTTCTTCTTCGCTTCGTCTTCTTCTTCGATTGCTTAGGTTTGCAACTTAGTCTTCTTCTTCTTCACTTCGTCTTCTTCGCAGCTTCTTCAACACTCTCACATCTTCTCTCAATCAAGAAAAAACCCTAACATTTGATTTGGGGAATACTCAGAAATTGAAATTGAGAGAGCGAAAATGAGAGAGTGAATGTGAGAGTAATTACACATCACAAAATACCCCCACACGTGTCTGCATACGTGTAATTACACATCATCTTCAAATACTGCCACGTCATTAATTTATAACGGTGTTAATACTAAAGTAACAGCAGGGACTAAAGTAGTAACGTTTAGTAATTGCAAGGACTATTTTAAAAAATTTGGAATTGCAGGGACTAAACTGAATTTTCTTGACAATTGCAGGGACTAAAAGTACCTTTTAGCCAATCGTAAATCATAACCCCAATTAACTTCCGCCTTGAGTCATCGTCACCTGTAAAAAAAACAGCTATAATGTTAAGCATAAACAAAAGAGGGAAAAAGAATATTAGAAAACAGTGAGCATCAATACTAAGTTATGAAATCATCTCTTTAACCTTCATTCCCCTAAAATTTGAAACAAAAAGAAAAATATTTTTTTAAAAAAAGGTAGGGGAGAGTCCATTTATGTCTTCAATATTATGATCCTTGATTGAAAGAGTCCATTGCTATGGCTATCAAATGACTATTGAATCAAAATTCTAAAAAATGGAAAATTAGAATAAACAAATTGAGTGAGATTTTGATCTAACAAGTGCCAAAACTGTAACAGAAACAGGTTATGGAGTTTGAAAGATAATTATTGGCCAAACCTTAAGGTGCATAAAAACTATTGAAACGTTCCTTGGTGAAAACTGAAAGTAAAATGTTAACTCCCTCGAAATGCCATCTAGTTTTCTCCTAAAATCTTTGAGATCCAAACTTCTTCTCTTGAGTTGGGAAGGAATTTTTGGAAACCATTTCTTCTTTGATCCACTCATGCAAGGTTAAACACCTCTTACGAAGTTGCTTGGACAGTAACAATGACATCAATCTACAATACAAAGGAACACCAACAATTGTAATCCCAAACTACTCTAATCAACAACAAATTGATGAAATCAAAATGAACTTCTTCAAATCACTCCATTCCAATGACAACACAATGCATCCATTCACCATGAAAAAATAAATCAGCTATTAGAAAGTTAGTTTATAAGTTAGTTAAATTAGTTTTCAATTGTAACTACTTTTCTTAGTTAGTTGAATTTTTGTATTTACTTTCACTAGAAGGTGCACTATATATAGTGACCACCTCTTCATATTGTATTAAGTTTTTACTTCACCATTCATTTGAATAAAGTTTATCTTCAATTAATAGATAGAGTTTAACTCTTAATATGGTATCAGGAGCGATTATGTAGCTTCCGCGTTCATATCTCATCGTGATTCCTCTATTGTCTTCTCGCAAATTTCTTCTTTTGCTTTGTGATTCATGAACAATAGTGTTCATCGTGGTATCAAAAGAAATTTCTTGATTTTTTCTTCCATGTGTTCTTTGAGATTCTCCGCGTTCATCATTCTTCGTTTGTTCTTTGACCTACTTGGTTGTTGTTCAACTCATCTCTGCCATGGCAAATCCTCCACAGAACCATGATGATGCATTATACCTCCATCCTTCGGATAATTCCGCTCTTGTGTTGGTATCTCAACATCTCCCTAAGGACAAATTTTGCTCTCTTGTTTCTTCCTAGTCGAGCTGTGTAGCTATGGAAGAGCGAATGGACCAGCAAATGAAGTCTTTTTCAACTCATATAGCTAACAATCCAATTTTTTTTGCCAGAACTATTGTTCATTTTTGCAAATTAAAAATTCACTCAACATTTGGTTGTGTTTTTTCCATCATCGGCACCACCATGGGAATGGTCTTTCGAATATGTTTGGCACATTTTAGGATTTTCTCCTACTATTCTTAGCCTTTCTCCTTTCCATAGAATTCAAGGTTTGCTATGTTTGATAAGGAATTCACCGTTTGGCTGTATTTCATCTTGTTTTCTTGTTGGATTCTTAGATTGATTTCTTGTATCCACATTTTTGTCTGGGGTTTTTTGAAGACTGCTCAATGTTCTTTTGTCGACATGTGGTTTCTTGCAAGTTTTCAATTGCCATCAACATAGTAGCACTAATGTTTGGCCTTGTAGAATGAGATTTCAATTTCCCAAGATTCCTAAAGTGTCTACAATGGTTGCTAAATGGAATTCTTATTCACGTGGCTTTGTGTATTTGAATTTTTGGTTGACCGATAGTGCAAAATGCATGAAAGCCTTATTTTAGCATCTCATCTCCAAGTTGGAAAATCTTGACATCTCTCTTCCAACTTGAGGGGGAGTATTAGAAATTTAGTTTACAAGTTAGTTAAATTAGTTTTCAATTGTAACTACTTTTCTTAGTTAGCTAGTTAGTTGGATTTTTGTATTTACTTTCACTAGAAGGTGCATTATATATAGTGATCACCTCTTCATATTGTATTAAGTTTTTACTTCACCATTCATTTGAATAAAGTTTATCTTCAATTCATAGATAGAGTTTAACTTTTAATATCAGCAGTAACATAAAAATAGAATTTACAAAACATGCACCATGAGAGTGGATAACCTTACTCTCCAACTTAGCATATACTTCTTCTCCACTCTGAAAATTGACACCTGAAACAAACACAAAGCACCGGAAATTGAAAAAAGAATAAATACATACCCCAATCTACAATCCAAAAATACACTGATAAGATCTTAATTGGTAAGACTTAAACATATTTCAAATTCAAAGTCCAAATATTAATAATTGAAAAAGTCAAAAACAGGTCCAAACTCAAAGAACAATTAGGTAAATATTATACATAAATGATAGCAAAAAAGGAAGGAACACCTCAAAAAAAGAGGATTAAAAAACAAAAAAGTTCATATAGAAATAATTCCCGCTTGTCTGCTGTTGTGCGAAAAGGTGATGTGCAAGTGTACACAATCGCAACAAGTAATATATTGATAACTAGAGTTCGTCTCCACAGGGATTGGTATTAATTTTAGAGTTTAAAAATGAATTACACTTAGTGGAACAAGTAGCAAAGATTTAAGTAGCAACAGTTCAGTTGAACAGAGATTGTTTAAAGTAACAAGTTAAAAAGTAATTTAAAATATGAGAGAAATAAGTTGGATTGCTTTCACTAAGTAACTTCCCAGAAATAAGACGCTATAACGTCACACGCTATAGCGTTAAGCGCTGTTGCAAGTGTTTTGTGCCTTTCGGTCACTAAATTGTGGTTTCATTACAAGATGCCTATATCTAGGTTCTAAATAAGTTCACCCCTGTATATGCAAGATCCCACAGCTTAAGCTTTATGAACTATTGCACTTCTATGTCTAGAGGAAGCAAAAATTGATTAAATGTCTTTAACCAACCTTATCGTTCATATTAATCCTTGAAGTCTCTCTATGGTTCATGTCTGAATCCACAGAGGTACTTGTTTTACGTGGCCAAATATAAAACAAGTCTGGAAGAATTACAATACAAGGATTAAAACACAAAACGTGCAAAGTTATATACGTAATATCAAAGGTTCATTACAAGCTCTAGCAACCCAACTCAAGGAGTTTAGCTCATGTTGAGGATCATCAAAATAACACAAATAAACATACTTGCATTACCGTAGGTAAGAAGGAAAACACAAGTGCAAAAGATACAATCTTGATGCCTCATAATCATTCACGTAGTGATGATACAAAAGCAGCAGCTTTACACCGTGAGAAAGGGTAGAAAATTACAAAGAAGAAAATAAAATCCAAAAAGCTTCAAAATGTATCAATGGAGAAGGAGAAGATGTCAAGTTCTATCTCTCTACCAATACTCTCTCTCTAGTTCCCACGCCCTCTTTTTCTAGAAAATCAGAGGGTAATGTAGTACCCTAGCATGTCATGCATGTCCTCTCAAAAGTCAATAAAGTTGATGTTTGCTTTTTCACCAACTCCACTATTCCATACTCATGTGATGCCAAGTGTCCACAAATATCCAATAAAATCCGAGCATGTCAGCAAGCACAGTGGACACAAGATATGGAGTCTAGATTAATGAGCTTGGCGCCAAAATTGCACTTTTACTTTAGATGCTCAGCTGATTTACCTTCTAGACGCTATAGCGTTAGACGCTATAGCGCTAAACACTGCAATACTCACAAAACACATCAAAACATTCACAAGGGCACCAAATGTGCCAATTTTATAGCAAAACAGTGTTTACCCCTTTCTTTCCTAATACTAACAGAAATGAAATAAATACTATACTATTATTACTTGAGAACTTACTTAATTTAAAGATTAAAGGTATAAATAACTCATATAAATATAAGTTATCATCTGCACTCATTCTCATGACAGAATCCCATCCAATCTGCAATTTTCCAACATAGAAAATAAGACTGAACAACATGATGAAATCCTAAAGGGGATATTATCTCAGCCTCAAACCACGCGGAGGGAATGAGGAGTGATGTTGTGGAAGGAAAGTGTTATAAACCTTGCAATAGATGAAGCCCCAACAGAATAGGCCTCAAGTCATGTTGCAGCTCATATATAATTACAATTGTGTATGTAAGTTTGAAGATAAAAACGAGTTAGCAATTTTCTGTTCTCAACTTACTTTCTCTCTCCAAAAGAATCAAATATAAACCAGCTCCAAATGAATGAAAGAATCAAATATAAAGCAGCTTTGCACCAAGTAGCTGATTAGAATTCCTCGCCAACAACATTATAAAGATCAGTCCTGAAGAAGCCGGCAGGTAACCTCACTCTGACTGTCACTCACTCATGTTCCTATATAGCATATCAATTGTGAGTATTTGAACTCACTTTGTGCGGAATTGTTTCTGTGTTTATGCTACCAGGTCTGATAAAGAGTTTCTTTATCAAATTCTTGGAGAAGTTATTAAGGCTGGAGCTACTACCCTCAACATACCTGACACTGTAGGCATTACAATGCCAAGTGAATTTGGGAAAATGGTTGCTATAAAAGTTAATACCAAATAAATAGAGACGAACAATTTAGAGAGGGAAAGAATAAGAGCAAGGAAAGAAGAGGAGCACCCGTACCTACCATCGTGAGCGCTGATTCGATCACCGCAGGCGTCATCTGCAATGTTTGCACTGCTGCATCCGAGTGTCGTTTGCACCGTTGTCACCTACAGGAAGGGTAAAAGCAACTTGTTCAGAAAGAGGGGCAAATTAACAGTCCAACACAGAGTCACTCATCACTACACAAGAACCACAACTTAATTAACACCTAAGGAACCAACCATACCGTGGAAAGATCACTGTCACAGAAGGCTTCAAGGCATATGTCACAAGCCATTGTCAGAATACCAGAGACTACCACTGCATCGTTTGTTTTTAGCATTAGGCAACCGAGACAGGCCAAGACAATCAAGGTAGGAAACACAAACAATCTTTTGAGATAGGCGAATAGCCAAATGAAGGCAATAAACACCAAACTATTATTTTCATTGGGAAGACACTTAGAATCCCAAATCTTCTAAATTCCGGTTTTATGTTCACCATATAGCATTTTAGTATTTTTAACATAAAAGAAACCAAAATATATATATCTATCTAAAGCTACCAAAAAGAAGGAAGCCTTACCGTGTGCTCATCTAATAATCCAGATGTTGAATCAAGTAGTTCATTAACAAAGTCATCTTGTGCTTCCTTCTTTCCTATAAAGCTGATTGCTGCTACAAAAAGAAGAACTGAAAGAACACAAAAGCAAAACCTGATGGCAACCATATATTTCTGAATTCCCATTCGAAATGTTTGATATTGAGCCAAAAGAGTGTAAACATATGACAATGCAGGCTGACCAAAAGGTGTGAGGAAAATAAGAGGTCAGAATGTAAGCAATACTTTCTCAACATACCACACAAAAACAATCAAGACATAAAATTGAAAAACTCAAATAAACCTTTATGTACAATGGGAGAAAGCATAGATAAAGAATGATACAACTGAGAGAAAACAAAAATAATCTGAAAAAATAGATAGAACATGATGTAGACTAAAATATGAAGAAAAGCAAGGACTAAAGGACTAACACAATATGCTTAGGTATTGAAGGAATAAAAGAATAAGAGTGAGGAAAAAAGAGGGAGCACCCGTACCTACATCGTGAGCGCCGATTCGATCACCTCAGCGTTATGCGCAATGTTTGCACCACCGCATCCGAAAGGCTGCGTTTGGACCGTCGTCACCTACAGGAAGAGTAAAAGCAACTTGTTCAAAAAGAGGGGCAAATTAACAGTCCAACACAGAGTCACTCATCACTATCACAAGAACCACAACTTAATTAACACCTAAGGAACCAACCATATTGTGGAAAGATCACTGTCACAAAAGGCTTCAAGGCATATGCCAAAAGCATCATCATAAGCATATTGGATTCCACCTTCAACAAAAGCAGCAGAAGTCAAATGCGCCTCAGACATAGTTTTATTATCTTCCATCACAAGAACCTACAAAAACCACAAACAAACACCAATTTGACATTGAATCGAACAAACAGTTTTCTATTCTCGAAAAATTCCCAATCGAATAGCAACAAATCAAGACACATCGTATTCATCAGAACGAAAACACAACAAAAACAAATTAGTAAAGGAAATCGAATAATCTCTCACAAGAATTCTGATCAAAATAAAATTCAATGCAATTGAAGATTTTGAGAGAAAGCAAAAGAGGAAAAGTGACGACGGAAACGGTGTAGTTACCTCCATGGAGAATTTCGAATAGCTTTGCGAAATGGAGATGCGATGGAAGAAATTGCGGTGAGGTGAGGCAAGGTATGGAGAGTGTCTACTCCCTCTAGTTTTTATTGCATGTATGGAGGAAGAAAGAGTGGATGAAGGAAGAAGAAGAATGCAGAAAGGGAAGAAGAAAGAGATATGGCGAGAGAGAGAACAGAGAGAGTGAGATGTGTGTGTGGGGGAAGGCGTGTTTGACTCACTGGTACCTATGTTCTGTGTCTTGGTTGAAATTTGAGAGCTTCGAGATTATCTGAGAATTGAGAGAGCAGAAGAAAAAACACAATTGGCTGAAACAAACTGCAATCAGATCTTTGGTGACGTCAACTATGAGGAATGAAGATTTGGGCGGCTAATCCTTGCTGACACATGGCTGAAACAAAGATCTTCCATGACGTCAACTGCGAGGAGTGAAGATTTGCGCGCTAATCCTTGCTGACAGGAACCTTGTTGGCGAGGAAATAGTGCTGGCATCTGACGTGGACCACATGGCGGCGACTTACCATTGGAGGAATTGGAGGGAAATGGGGCGTTTTGGCGGGAAGCTGATATGGCATCGCTGATGTGGAGACTACATCAGGATGTATAGTCTCTGATGAAATATAGCTCCATTTAAAAGTAGCGCTGCATCTCTTTCTCTTTCCAAGTTAATATCAGTGCAACTTTCCTGTTCCCAACCATTGCAATAATTCCAAAAAATAAAATACAATACAAATTGAGTGTTAATGCTACAAAGTGGTAGTTTAGTCTTTAGGTAATGTAAATTTATGGTTTCTTAATCTGTGTGAAACATCCCAAAAGAACCAAAGTTCAGGAACGGAGAGAGTAGTATTTTTATGAGTATTTACTTTTTTAAGCGTCAAAGTCACTCACTATTTTTTTCTACTAGCTAGTTAATTTATCAACGAAATTAGTTAATCTCGTGAATGCATTAATATTTTATTTTTATTTTTATTTCTAATTATTTAATATTACAAAAGTTATAGAAGATCTATTTTTTCAGTGTTGGTCATACTTTAAAAATTAATTAGGTGTACAAAAGTTGTGAGGCCTCACGAATTAGAAGAGAAATGATATTTGGATCAAAAAGTGTACCAAAATTCGAATATGTATAGGATATGGAGAGAATACACTTGTAATATATATTTTTTATTTTAAATTAAGTATATTATATGCGTAAAACACTGAATTTAATTTAAAACAAAATAAATATATTATACGCATATTCCCTCTCCCATACGTATACGTATTTTGGTAAATTTTTTGACCCACTTTTTGGTCCAAATAGCATTACACAATTCAGAAACACATACAATTTGTAATTGTTTTATGCATTTTGTTCTTTAAAAAATGAAACGAGGTTATCATTATGAGTATTGTAATACTACGTTATAAAAAAAAAGTATTATATGCACTACTCCCACTCTCCTTGAAAATTAAAAAGACAGCATTCAATGAGGGTAACGGGATCAACATCAGAATTTCCTGTCATGGGGTCGTATATACATGAGATCAGCGTTGGTGAATGACAGTGGCGGTCTGGTTGACATTGTAGAGATCGGAGTCGGATTATTGTCGACGCTCAGAATTTCCTGCCACCTGTGTTTCATCAAATGCCTCGTTTACTCGGCCTCAACGGAGTGGCCCCCCATGATAACCAATGCCACAGGGCGTGGGTGTTGTTGTCTTCAACTTGGGTTTTGGCCACCGTTTACCACGACTTTAGATTTACGTGGTGGCGCCGAGGGAACGGATCTCTTCATCTCATCAGTTTTTATGTATTGCTTCAACTTTCCTCACTGAATCAAATCTTCTATGTCGTCTCTCAAAACTCTACAGGCCTCTGTGTCGTGGCCATGACTCCTGTGGTACTTGCAATAGGTACGCTTGTTTGTGTTATCATGTTGTGGAATCGCGGAATTCAGTGCTTGCACATTCAGAGAGAATCCAGTGCCTTGGAGCATTTAGCTCGGAATATTCTGTGAAACTTCTGTGCCATTCCTTAGAGCTTGAACCATGATCTTTCTTGTATTTGCCATCCTTAGAGTATTTTCCCTTGTCCAAGGCTGGACTGGAACTGGGTTCACCAACAGTAGAGGCTTCTTCGTAATCGATGAACCGTTGGGTTCTCCTTAGGAAGTCGTCCAGTGTTTTGGGCTTGCGAAGGCCGACATTCACGTGGAACAGAGATCCCTTCCTGAGGCTGTGCCTCATAAACATCATCCTGACGTCGTCAGTCAGGTGGTGAACTTTGTCCGCCTCTTTGTTATAGCTTTCAATATAATCCCTCAAAGATTCTTTTTCTCGTTGGCATACTGCCCTCAACACGTCTTCCGACTTTGGCTTCAGTCTTGAGGCAGTAAAACATGCCGAGAACAGTTTGGTGAACTGTTTCTAAGAAGAGATTGAGGTCGGGGGAAGATCCTGAAACCATTTTAGTGCGCTTATAGTCAATAAGAGAGGGAAGAGCTTGCATCAGACATTATTTGAGGCATCACGATAGTCTAACATCAAATCAAAGGTATCAATATGTTCGTCTGGATCACCTTTTCTGTCATACATGTTGAGCTGAGGGGGGTTTTCTAGAGACTTTGGAATCCAGAAACTAGCTATTTCCGGGGTGAATGGGCTAGGCCGGGATCGACGAGCCCCTTTTCTGACTTTTTCTGCTTTTGCGCCCCCTTCTTATGGGGGGGTGAACTTTTTGAAAGGATGAGTTATCAATCTTACTGGGAGAATCGGAACTTGGTGGAGATGGGGGAGTTGGAGGATTTCCCGTACACTTTTCCCGCCGAATTGGAGATGCTTTGTGACGTGTTTCCTTGGTCCGAGCTGGACATCAGTGCCTTCTTGATGCGGTTGATTGAGGAGACGTTGTAACACCCCCTTTCTATTTACTACTATTTAGCCAATTTTAAAATCAGAGTTTTAAAAAAATATTTCACGCACCTCAAAGAGAGTGCTACATTTCTTCAAAGACATAAAATGACGAATTTAATTTTCATAAAACAACTTGTGCGTGATACATAGCACGTCAAAATGGGGCGAACCCTCAAAAACACTTATTTAGTTATTTACAACATCCTGATTATAAATCACCAGCACAGCAGAACATCGACCAGTCTCAAAGTATTTAATACAACATCCTATATCAGACTGAATACATCAAAATAAATTACTAAATATCTAAGACTTCCCGCCCCGGTGCTACATATCAGAGCATGACCATCACTAGACTACTTCATTTGCTATCACCTGCAGGTTGCCGACATACGAAGCAACACGACGCAGTAGGGTGAGTCTCTTTACATAAATAATAGCAAATAGGATAAGCATTATATTAGGGAAGGCAACTAACGTAAATCACATTTAGCATCTAGCATTAAGTATGGCACATCAACTCACAATCATCATCAAGGCAACACCAAACATATGAATGTATGCATGAGTGCAAGTATGCATGTGGATGCATCATCACCGCAATAAGCCTTGAGGGCACACACCGCTTTGGCCGAAGCCTACACACCGCAATGGCCGAAGCCTACATCACCGCAATAAGCCTTGAGGGCACACACCGCTTTAGCCGAATCCTACACACCGCAATGGCCGAAGCCTACATCACCGCTGAATGCACATGATTCATGTGACACCATGACAATGCACCACAACACAATACATTTACCACAACAATTATTAAACTCGTCACTTTTCATTTCACAACTCAACTTCAATCACAATATAAGCCTTGAGGGCACTCACCGCTTTGGCCGAAGTCTACACGCCGCTTACTCATCACCGCAATACAACACACCTCATCATTGGACTAAATGTCCCACCAAGGACCAACACAACACACAAGGACTAAACCAACACCCCAAGGACTAAACGGTCACCTAAGGGACTAAACAGTCACATAGGGACCAAAACAACATCTTAGAAGGACTAAGGGTGCATAGGGACCAAGTTAGCATTTTTGACACTTTGGGCAACATTGGCAACACCCGCACAACATGACATCTTTGGATTCCTACAAAGAAGATACACCTACCGGTGGATTATTTAAAATAGCAAACGACATCGAAAAATTACAAAAGACCACTCGTCGGAAAGCCACGGATGTGTAGTTTCTGGATATATCTTTAAAGTTTCAAAACAATGAGCCAATTAGTACCGTTTTTATAAACAACCCGAACAGCTCCCGGATGGACAGATTCTGTCCTCCCACTTCATTTTACTCTAAAATGACTTAAACTTGACCAAATGGGACAAAACCTTAGCCCGAACAAAAGCAATTTGAGTATAGTTTCTAATAGAAAAGAATCGTTCAAAACGGAGTTCATTTGGAGACCTAAAACTTGCAAAAACCGAACATACCCACGTTTGACTCTAGAAATTTGATCCGACTTTGGAGAATCATAAGCGGAGCTACACAACTCGAATTTAACGAAACCAAGAACGACCGGCTTTAAGTCTACTTTCGTAAACACTCAGCCACATAATTTTTGAATCGACCAAACGATGATCGTTTTAAAAAGACCGAAACTTGGTGTTCGAAAAACGCACAAAACCATAAGCAAGTAAAACTCATCATAATCAATCACCCAAACCAATTATAATCACGGCACAATGCCTCACACTCCAATTTCAACACCAATTCATTTAGGCAAGTTATCAAACACCTTGAAATCATCATATTTTCATACTCAATTTCATTGAGGCAATACATCAAACACCTTGCATACATAGTTCATATCATGTTCATCTTAACAACAATTAGCATGAGTTCATCAATTTTACTTCAAACATAACACCAATTAATTCAAACAACACATAAACCATCAATTAATTCAAACAACACACAAACAACAATTAATTACCCTAAACACCTAACCCACACATAATTACTCATCCTACAAACTATTATGTATGAAAGAGAGCCCCCTTACCATAGAAATTGAAGAACTCTAGTGTTCTCTCCTCCAGCAACACAAGAATCACCATAAATAGCTTTCCCCAACACTTGAGCTTCAAAACCCATTCATGGCAAAGTGGGAATGGAAGGAAATTCGTGGGTAAAACTTATACTAAAAGGAATAGAAAGAAAAATGAGGAAGATTGGTACCAAATACCACTTACAACAAGCAAGAAATGAATTTTTTCCTCCCCCCTCCTCCTAGACCAGCTGCGCACCTCCTCTCCCTCTCTACGCTCTCTTTTTTTTTTCTTTCTTTCTTCAAATGGGAAGGGAAACCCTACACCCCTAAGGTTATTTCTTTTAATTTGGGCCTATTAGTGGGCCTTGGGCCCTTTATTTGCACTCCCTAGCTACTTCAATCACTCCTCATTTTAATTAAATCACCACTCCCTTATTTACTACCTAACACCTCTTAGTTATATTAAACACCCTATTTTTAATATAACTAATCACTATACACCTCCTAAATAAAATAAAACTCTAAATTAATTATTTGACTTAAATAAATGTTGCAAGCCTTAAATAACTTAATTAAATAAATTATTAAATTATTTGAGGCGTTACAACTCTCCCCCACTTAAAATATTTTCGTCCTCGAAAATCTACGCCAAACTCATGAACTCAACATCAAATCCCCTTATCACCTCTAACCGTTATCATCTAGGTTCTATCGTACACGTAACAAACCAAACACCCTCCTCTACACTCTCACTCTCCAAATAGGTATTCTAACCTGTAGGTTATCAAAATCCTACCCGTCTACCCAAACACCGTCTAAGGTTCACCCAAGACACAAAAATTGGAGCAGAGCTCCCGTCACCAAACCATCACCGTAAAATAGCTAACTCGTGGCATCGCCACCAATTAAGTAGGAACGAATCCTAGATGTCGCTTGAGACACTAGGTCTACATCGTTAATTTAAATTTCATATTCAACGGAATGCAACGCATACGACCACAGAGATAACAACAACCATGGCCAGAGGCCCAACAACACCAACAATCACAATTAACACAACAACACCCATCTCAACAATAAACTCAACATCACCAACAATAACATTGAATACAACAACGCCAATCTCCAACGATTGACACAACCTCACCAACATCACCAATTTATCATATACCCAACAACATTCACATCAACAATTAACACGACCACAACAACAAAATTCAACTTCAACTTATTTATCGTTTTATTTAACGTTCAAATTAATCTACCTAAACTCAGGTGCAGAAAATTCTGTAACTATGCGCCTACTTTGGCGAATTAATTAAAATAGTAAACGACCTCGGATTTCGACAAATAAATACTTGTTGGAAAGCCCTATGGGTATATTTCTTATCCCTAAATTCAGTTTTTGAAGGAGAGTGTTCAATAGGTACAGTTTTCAAAAATACGCATACTAGTTTCAAAAGATGCAGTTTCTGTTCTTCAAATTCAAGCAGTTCTATAATGACCAAAACTCAATCAAATTGCATGAAACTTGTGCATAAAGTGAGGCAAATTCTGTCAAGTTTTCAAAGAAATTGGATTCGTTCGAAAATGAGCTCTTTTGAAAATGCAGTAGCCAAAACACTGACCCTATGTCCAGATTGTTTTCAAGAATTTTAACCTAACTTGTTTCACCTATAACTCGAGTTCTACAACTCCAAATGCAACCAAATCAGTGGCAAATTAACAAGCATTCAATCAAGTTTTCGAAATAACAAACCACATAATTTTTCAATTAGTAAAACGTTCTCAGACACTGAAATACTGAACCCATGTCAGAACATCTCAAAACAGTGAATTCAACCACACAAACAGCCACCATTACTAATAATTCTACACCGAGTTTTATGAAAACAGCATTTTCAGAAAGTTTGCAAAAAGTATGCACAGCTTTACCGTTTCCCATGAGTTTCAACCTAAGACATTGATTTTGACATCATTTCTACTCCTGGGTTGTATAACAATCATGCTTTCATTCTAAGCACAAAACACTACTAAGGTTCATTGAGGACACGAAAATTATAACAAGATTTAATTAATCCCCTGCCTCCAAAGAACACGTGTATAAAACACATAAGCATAACCAATCATGCAAACAAATTAAACACACAAGCCTGAAAAGATTAAACATGTAGGCATCTTCTTCGATCTCTTTATTCCTAGGGATTAGCTAACATGCGATTTTACAACTTCCCTAGAAAATATCATGGGACATATAATTCTACTAATTTGAACTGATTTCATATTCGCAAAAGAACACAACCAACACATGCATTATAATACAATTGTTTCGATACAAGACTTGATATTAGTTTAAACAAATGAAATTAAATACCCTTGTCAACACTTAGCAAGGAAAACAAATCAAGACATAGAAGTACACAAAGTATTCCGTTGCACAGTTTTCATCATTAGATTTTATAAGCCACGTAAAACAATTTTCAAGAAGTGACAATTAATACTAGTGATAGCAACAACAATGCCAAAGTTAAGTCATAAAACGAACACAATTATACACTTGTGGTTCACAGTCAAGAAGTACCTAAAATTGTTTACATTTGTTCCCACGACCTCGACAATCATTATTGGATTCACATTCACATAACATAAAAATTCTAACTCATCTAATCATGCAATTTATGTAAAATCTCATAATTTTCAAACATCATTAAATCACAACCTAATCGGTTCAAAAGCCGGATTTATGTCACATTTTGAAATAAAGGCCCTAAAACATTTTGGGAACAGAATTCAACACTAATTTGACATCACATTCATTTTCCAATAGCATAAAATTTTCCAAGTACCGTTTCTTTTTGAAAATCATAGAACTCACAGTTTTGTTCAAAAAGGGAAACCATATGCAAACCCCAAATCTTACTATCACACGAACATGCAACCACATAAGCAACTACTTATTAGTTCAAAATTTAGTTTCCGACATAAACTCAGAAGGTAAGAAAAGTTAATCATTTCATTTTGACAAATCACATCATGCTCACGGAACAAGCCAAATTGAAACACTGGAAATGTCAAAACTTCAACTTATGCAACCTTACTTGAGAAAATGAAAATATAGTATTACACAGCATTTCATTTGAGCACCCCAACTTCAAAACAATTTAGCACAAATCAAATTTAAACTCATATACATCACAGTAACAATCAACCTATATCAGAGACGTCAATCAAGTGCAACAATATTCAACAAGAAATCCTTCAAATATTGTCCAGTGCATTAACTCACCAAGGTTAGGTCATATAAAAGTACTTTCTATATTCTAACAAGCTAGTCAAGCAATCAACCAAATTACAATTAGTGCATGCATCCAAAGTTAATAATAACCATGAGTTATTGTCGCCTCTTTTATTGGGATGAGTTATTGGGGTGATCAGTCCCTCCTACTCATGCAACCAATTAATTAAGGTCACAAAAACTACTTTCTCTTATGACTACTACATTAAAAGACTTTAACGCCGTCTGGAGTGCGAAGGCGTCGTCACGACTTTCACTCCTTTGACGTCGTTAGAACTCTTTTAATCACACATATCCAAATGATACAGACAACAGTCACAAACGGCCAAAATCAATGTTACAACCAACAGTTACACAATTCAATCACATATACCTCAATAATTCAATATAACTTTCAATCGTCATCCAACAAATAAGTCACAAGACACGTCAATGGAAGAACAAACCAACAAAGGTAACAGTAATAAACAGCAACATGATTATGATTTTAGAAAGAGTACCAAGACTCGAGGGTTAACAAACTCGACAACTTGGCCGGACAGACCGAACTGCTCTGATACCACTAATGTAACACCCCCTTTCTATTTACTACTATTTAGCCAATTTTAAAATCAGAGTTTTAAAAAAATATTCCACGCACCTCAAAGAGAGTGCTACATTTCTTCAAAAACATAAAACGACGAATTTAATTTTCATAAAACAACTTGTGCGTGATACATAGCACGTCAAAATGGGGCGAACCCTCAAAAACACTTATTTAGTTATTTACAACATCCTGATTATAAATCACCAGCACAGCAGAACATCGACCAGTCTCAAAGTATTTAATACAACATCTTATATCAGACTGAATACATCAAAATAAATTACTAAATATCTAAGACTTCCCGCTTGGTGCTACATATCGAGCATGACCATCACTAGACTACTTCATTTGCTATCACCTGCAGTTCTTGACATACGAAGCAACACGACGCAATAGGGTGAGTCTCTTTACATAAATAATAGCAAATAGGATAAGCATTATATTAGGGAAGGCAACTAACGTAAATCACATTTAGCATCTAGCATTAAGTATGGCACATCAACTCACAATCATCATCAAGGCAACACCAAACATATGAATGTATGCATGAGTGCAAGTATGCATGTGGATCCATCATCACCGCAATAAGCCTCGAGGGCACACACCGCTTTGGCGAAGCCTACACACCGCAATGGCGAAGCCTACATCACCGCAATAAGTCTTGAGGGCACACACCGCTTTGGCGAAGCCTACACACCGCAATGGCCGAAGCCTACATCACCCATTGAATGCACATGATTCATGTGACACCATGACAATGCACCACAACACAATACATTTACCACAACAATTATTAAACTCGTCACTTTTCATTTCCCAACTCAACTTCAATCACATATAAGCCTTGAGGGCACTCACCGCTTTGGCCGAAGTCTACACACCGCTTACTCATCACCGCAATATAACACACCTCATCATTGGACTAAATGTCCCACCAAGGACCAACACAACACACAAGGACTAAACCAACACCCCAAGGACTAAACGGTCACCTAAGGGACTAAACAGTCACATAGGGACCAAAACAACATCTTAGAAGGACTAAGGGTGCATAGGGACCAAGTTAGCATTTTTGACACTTTGGGCAACATTGGCAACACCCGCACAACATGCTGGATTCCTACAGCAGTACACCTACTTCGGCGGATTATTTAAAATAGCAAACGACATCGAAAAATTACAAAAGACAACTCGTCGGAAAGCCACGGATGTGTAGTTTCTGGATATATCTTTAAAGTTTCAAAACAATAAGCCAATTAGTACCGTTTTTATAAACAACCCGAACAGCTCCCAGACTGGACAGATTCTGTCCTCCCACTTCATTTTACTCTAAAATGACTTAAACTTGACCAAATGGGACAAAACCTTAGCCCGAACAAAAGCAATTTGAGTATAGTTTCTAATAGAAAAAGAATCGTTCAAAACGGAGTTCATTTGGAGACCTAAAACTTGCAAAAACCAAACATACCCACAGTTTGACTCTAGAAATTTGACCCGACTTTGGAGACTCATAACTGGAGCTACACCACTCCGAATTTAACGAAACTAGTGCCAAAACGACCGGCTTTAAGTCTATTTTCCAAAACACTCAGCCACATAATTTTTGATTCGACCAAACAGTACCAGTTTTAAAAAGACCAAAACAGTGTCCAGAAAACGCACAAAACCATAAGCAAGTAAAACTCATCATAATCAATCACCCAAACCAATTATAATCACGGCACAATGCCTCACACTCCAATTTCAACACCAATTCATTTAGGCAAGTTATCAAACACCTTGAAATCATCATATTTTCATACTCAATTTCATTGAGGCAATACATCAAACACCTTGCATACATAGTTCATATCATGTTCATCTTAACAACAATTAGCATGGGTTCATCAATTTTACTTCAAACATAACACCAATTAATTCAAACAACACATAAACCATCAATTAATTCAAACAACACACAAACAACAATTAATTACCCTAAACACTTAACCCACACATAATTACTCATCCTACAAACTATTATGTATGAAAGAGAGCCCCCTTACCTTAGAAATTGAAGAACTCTAGTGTTCTCTCCTCCAACAACACAAGAATCACCATAAATAGCTTTCCCCAACACTTGAGCTTCAAAACCCATTCATGGCAAAGTGGGAATGGAAGGAAATTAGTGGGTAAAACTTATACTAAAAGGAAGAGAAAGAAAAATGAGGAAGATTGGTACCAAATACCACTTACCACAAGCAAGAAATGAATTTTTTCCTCCCCCCTCCTCCTAGACCAGCTGCGCAACTCCTCTCCCTCTCTACCCTCTCTTTTTTTTCTTTTCTTTCTTCAAATGGGAAGGGAAACCCTACACCCCTAAGGTTATTTCTTTTAATTTGGGCCTATTAGTGGGCCTTGGGCCCTTTATTTGCACCCCCTAGCTACTTCAATCACTCCTCATTTTAATTAAATCATCACTCCCTTATTTACTACCTAACACCTCTTAGTTATATTAAACACACTATTTTTAATATAACTAATCACTATACACCTCCTAAATAAAATAAAACTCTAAATTAATTATTTGACTTAAATAAATGTTGCAAGCCTTAAACAACTTAATTAAATAAATTATTAAATTATTTGGGGCGTTACAGACGTAGGACGAGATTGGCATGTTCGCAGGGCGGTAGCGGCGCGTGCTATTGTGGCTACCTCCAAGCGTGATTATTCTTGTTGGATCAAATCTTGCTTCAGCGCTCAAACATGTTGAGGAGATGACTAACAACCTGAATTTGAGCAGGAATTGCGTCGGAGGGCGGAGCCGGAGCAATTGGATGAAGTCGGCTCGAGGGCGGTATAGTCGGTGCCTCCTCATAGGGAGAGTTAGCACGTAGCCCTCGCGAGTTTCTGTAAGTTGGGGCGGAGCTACAACATTAGAAGTTTGTGCCCGAGACTAAGCTCGGGTCAGTGGACGTCCTCTAAGAGCCATAAAGATTCAAGTGTGGAAATGAGTTTGGAAGCAAGTAATTATACTCCCACTGTGGTCGCCAATGTTCAGTACTTGGATCTCGACGAAGATTAGACCCGGGGTATTTGGAGAAGTGCTTCGGGTGGTTGAAGAAATAGCTTGGATTCATCCACTTTACAGCTCGGATGCGCCGAAGTAGTAGTCGGTGTAGTTGATGATGAGCTCGCTGGGGGGTGCTACCTGCAGACACTCTGATGCTTAAGTCAGCAAGAGAAGTGGAGAGGTATGCAAGAAATGAAAGTGTACCTGATAATGGATGGGTGAAGCTCTATTTATAGACGTGGATGCCGTATTTGAGGCGTCAGATCTGGCCGCTGCAGTCTGGACCGTTGAAAGACACTTATTCTTGAACGACAACAATTGGGATGTTTCCAACGCTGGATCGGGTCTGGTTCGGTGATAGGTGTTGATTGCCTTACTACGGATTGAGCCTTGGGCCCAGTCCGGAACAAAAGGTACCACACATTATTCTTATGTGAGCGCCACGTAGCAACTTTCTATTGGTTGTTGATGTGGCACATGTCAGGCCACGTACATGGTAGTGGTGGCATGGGGGTGATGATGTGGTGTGTCAGTGACACGTGGCACAAACGTCCAATAGGATATTGAGACGTTGCAGTGACATCATCTCCGTTTGCCAAATCACATTTTTTTAAAAGTAAGTTAACAAATAACGCCTAATATTTGCAATGACCATTTTAAAACTTTTTTACAAGTGCCTAAATTGATTATGGTCATATTTGAAAGGTTCAAACATATATTTAAGCCCTTTTTATGAGTTATTACCCTATTAGTCTCTCGCTTTATAGAAAAGTTCAATTTTGTCTGATTTTTCAAATATTTCTATTTAGTCTCTGACTTTTATAAACATGTATTAATTTTGTCTGTCTTTCAACCACAGTTAGTTAACAGTATTAACAGAGCTGTCATGACAAATGATTAAGTGTCTGCGTGACAAATCTCAATATTCAAATTGAAATGCAAAAAAACAAAATTAATTCAATTTCAAATTACCACATCACATAAATGTTGGGGGCTAACTTGAATTTTGGGAGACTAAATTGATACTCATTTTTATTTAAAAAAATGGATTGTATTCGTGAGACCAATTTGATACTAAGTTACACATGCTCAACGACCAAATTGAAACACCCAAAAAAAAATAGTTCATGTATTTACATCTCTTTCATCTTCCATTTCATTTTTCACTTCACTGAAATTACACAACTACTTCTTTTTCATCATCAACCGAAGAAAACTACCTATCTAACATCATTACTTGTTTATGTTATCATCATCTATATTCATGTCATTGTACAAGATAATTTCAATCACCAAAAGGCTATATTCATAAAGACATGATCCATCATTATTCAGCAGCTGTAATGCGAAGGAGGCAATGGTTACCGATATGGGGTCACGGATTGGATGGAGCTGGGACTGGGCCTGGGCGGAGGAGCTACCGTCAGCAGAAGATCAGAATGTGGACAACATGAAAAACTTGCTGCTAGGCGTGGAACCGATAAGAAACGAAGATGATAAATGGTCATGGCTTCTTGACTCAACAAACAGTTTCTCGGTTAAATGTTGCTACGCCTTGTTGTGATCTTCTTTCACAAATATTAGAGGACAAGTCGATGATCAAATGGCTGAAGCATGTAAAGTGGAGAAATGATGTGCCATCGAAAGTGTTAATTTTCTCATGAAGACTTTTGTTGAATAAATTAGCAACACGCGAAACTTTGTTTAGGCGTGGTGTCTTGGAGTCGCAACGCAACGTGATATTTGCTGTGTATTGTGCTTTAAAGAAACTGAAACTGTGTCTCAACTTTTTGGGGGCGTGCGGAGTTTTCGTTCAGGTGTGGGAGCTGGTATTCCAATAGTTAGGAGTGAATGTAAATCCAAGCGATGATGTGCTGGTTTTAACTTATTATATTTTTCTTTATTTATTGTGTACAAAGTTTTTGAACAACTTAACTACAGGTGATTACTATCTATTCAACACACACTTCTGCACCCCAAAAGTGTGTATGTGAGCATTACTGGAAATGTCTCTAGTATTTTTGCTCATATTCATTGGCCAAACCATATGGGAAGGAGCACTATTTCTAAACTCCAAAACTAATAAATACATACAGCTATTCTGTAAATGCTAAAATAATAATAATATGCAGAAAAGTAATAGCAACTTCCAAGAAATTAATATGCTTAAAGAATTGACTAAATGAAAACTTTATTAGCAAACAAAAATAGAAAAATTATGCTTGCTGAGATAAATAGAAAAATTTGATAAATTTGATAGAGAGGCTGTTGATAGAAACAATGTTGGGGATTTTTATAACTTGAATCGATGGAATCTAATTTCTAAGTCTCCAACCCCAAAAACTGTACTTTGAATTCCCTAATCATAGTTATCAATCATTACGTTTCTCATACAAACGCAAAACTGTGGGATAAGTAAATGAAAGAGTAGTGATTTTTCGATGGTGAAGCCTTCCGGTGGAAACATGTGATAGCACTGTACCTAACCTGCAGACAACTATTTGCGGGAGGTGTGGACAGCGATGCGGTGGCTTCCCGACTTTTGAATTTAAGTAAGGCAATTGTTTTTCCCACACCTCCTCCTACTTTTTCACACCCTTTAATTCTAAGTATCGTGCGTGTTTTCATCGATTCGGAGATGGGCAACCGAACGCAACAAATTGATGAATGTGGTGTGAATGTCCATTTTTTGTAATAAAATAGGGTGTTCGAACACCCTCATGCGAACCTGTTCGCACACTACAAGAAAAGCTTGTTTTAGCCACCAGCATTTGCCACGGAGCTTATTCCGTCGGTAATTTGCCACGGATTTGCGACGGCATGTGTAAAAAGTTAGAGCGCGAAATTTTCGTGGTGTTTGTTTACGGGTTTGCCACGGACATGTGAAAGGACAAATATTTGCGACGGAGATGCCGTGGCAAGTCCGTGGCAAACCATTTATCAAAATAAAACACCCACGATAACACTTCTCACGCTCATTCTCAGCCCTCACTCTCATCTCTCACTTCTCACTTCTCACGCTCTCACTTCCCACTCTCTCGGCCTCTCACTCTCATCACTCTCATCTCCGCCGATCTCACTCCCATCTCCGCCCTCACTCTCATCTCCGCCGATCTCACTCCCATCTCTGCCCTCACTCTCATTCTCAGCCCTCATCACCACCCTCACCTCTGTCGTCATCCCTACCTTCTCCCTCTCTTGCGACAACCAGAGCATTTCTCATGGTTGCACAAGTAAACAAGAACGATTCCAATGGATTGGGTGTTGTTCTTCCCGACATGATGAATTTGCGCGCGCGCCAACCCTAGCTCGCTCTCCTCCGTCGCCTTGCTCGCCGTCGCCTTGCTGCTGCATCTTGAAACCCTAAGTTTTCATCTCGGTTCAAGGTCCTCCCCTGCCTCTCGTGCTCGTGCTTCACCTTTCAGTTCGTTCTTGTGTTCACTTCCATTTTCATAATGATTTCACTCACACAAAGGTTTTTTTCTGTAGGGTTTTTCTTTAACAGATTGTTGTTAGATTTTAATTGATGTTAGGGTTTTGTTAGATTTTATCAGATTGTTATTTAGGGTTTTGTTAGATTTTACCAGATTGTTTTGTTTTTATAAGTTTCGCTATTTAGGGTTTTGTTAGATTTTATCAGATTGTTGTTTGTTGTTATTATCTATTAATCTTTGAGTGTGAACTTCTAATCAACTGGATCTGGGGTTTGTTTCTTATTGTTTTCTTGCTATTTACCTTTATATCGTTTTCTATTCAGGAATCTTTGAGTGTTATTAATTGGTATTTTTCTGATTATGGCTTACTCGTTCACCAGGTTGCTTGGGTGACAAAATCTGGAGATTCTGAGTTAGAAATTCCTATTGCTATTCGTCCAACTAGTGAAACTGTCATGTATCCCTACTACTCTAAGTGGATAAGGGGACATCGTGACTTGCCTTTGAAACTTAATCGGTGGTGTAATGTTGTTAGATGGGAGTTCAAAGAATCCCACACCATTCATCGAGCAATCGATTTTTGTTCATCATGTTATCCTTTATGTTATTATGTAATTATGTAACATTTTGTTCGGGCCGCTTTTAGCATATTAATGCTTCTGTTTGTTATTTTGGGAAAGACACATGAAGAGACTTTCACAATCTATACAAATTCTCACAAATTCAAGACCCCAACTTCTATTTGGATCTAATAATGTCGCAAGTTTGCTATCATTGTCACCAACCTTGCAAGATGGCAACTGCGCATCTGAGATGCTTGTGAATGATTCGATGGGAAGGTGTTGCCCATTGCATTGAAAGAGAGGATTGATTGTGAGGAGTGGCCATTACAACTCTTGTGAGTGGTAATTTGGAGGAACCGAGTGCATGTGAGACCATGAGTGAAGAGAAAGTGACTCAAGTTTTGGATGTGCATGTGCATGTTGAGAGTTATGTTCCTCCTAAATTTGGTATCCGGGAAATGGTGCACATTTGGTGTGGGGCTATGGGAGGCATGTTGCAGTGGCAAAATATTCAGATTGGGTAAGGTCACTTGTGCTATTTGAACTAGAAATCAGACATCGAACTCTACTTTGCTTTTCCTTAAATCCCATTTTTTTGAAAAAAAACAGGATATTGGTGAGTGAAGGTACAATACTAAAATGTTTGAGCATTTTTATCCATTATGATTGCTTAATCGCTTTATTGAGTTGTCTTGACTTCTGAGGTGTTTTATTTTGATGGTGAAGTTCTAGAAGGAACACATCCAAAGAATGACGAAACCTTATAAAAACAAATAAACAAAGAATCGTTATAAATTATTGATATGATGTAGAAACACTCTTTCTATTCTGCTTTCAAGCTAGCATATGTTGCCTCGATGATTTGGCTTCTCAATTTTGTTTTTTTTTTTTGCATTTTAAAAGCGACACAAGTGCCTATTTTTATTTGATAATCCGAATTTATCTAGCATGCCCATCCTTTGTGCACCACAACACCCTTTCCACACACTTTCGTATCTATCTCGCAAGCTCCGGTCTTTGACAATATAAATTTGCACTTAGTGTCGATGTTCCTTCAAATTATTAGTCGCCATAATTTTGTCCCGCATCTGCAGATTAGGAAGACTGGAAAAGCTCAGCCTCCTTCAAAGGATGTGAGCTTTTCTTTGTCAAATAATGGTGATCAAATACTTGAAGGTTGTCTCGACAAATTTTTCGTTGTTTCTTTGCAAGGTCGGCTTATCTTTTCATGTCTCTCCATACATTCTATGCTTATTGTTTACAAGCTTATCTCATGCCTCGATTCTCTCTGTGCCCTTTTTATTAGCAACCCATAATATGTTTGTATCACCTCCTAAAATTTGAACCCAAAAGCTTGCTAAACACAGTTAGATTGCTCATGCATTAGTATTCTAATAGGACTTCTTAATTTTGAGTTTTTTAATGCTAAAACTAATGCAGTAAAACTTTTATTGGGATTAACAGCATAGTTATTTGTTGAAATTGAAAACCTTTATCTTCTATCTGCTTTTGCATATTCCGATACTTTGTTTGTCATATTGATCAATAAAATGGTACTCAATTACTCATTGTGTTTGAAGCCTCTTATATGTTTGTGTTCTGTTTAAAATATTAAGATTTTATTGCTTTGATGATCGTTTGATGCTCATTGCATTTCCAAGATCGTAAAAGGCATTGTGGTTTAGTAACTTTCTTCCGCTTTTTGCTTTGTGTGTATGTGTTAAGACAATTTAATGAATAAGCGTATGTATAGTGGGTTTTGCTTTATATTTCTTTATGTGAGACACATGGATATACAAATTTTAGTTTTCATTTCCTATTTCATATTAGGATTGGGATTCGGATGATGGGAAGGCCCCATGTGATTATGGAAATAAAAACTCTTTTGAAGTGCTGATACTCCTATATCGATGGTGTTCTTCCAGAACAATACGCCAACTAGTGCTTGAGTATGAATTTAACTGTTTTTGCTACTATGTTTTCTTCAACTACAAAGTAACCATGCTCTTATGTAGAAAATTTAGCGTAATTTATGTTTACAAAGTGAACTACAACAATTTGCTTGATCTTAGTATAAAAGTAGGGCTCTATCTCAAGATCTCATATTGTCAACAATGAGACTTAAAGCATTGCTCTTCTGTTTTTATTGGAGCTTTGCTTTGTCAAATATTAGGAGATTGACTTGGCCACATAATTTGTACATGTGCAGGGTATGCAGGAGTGAAGGAATCGCATTTCGAGAGGTTGCCCCATCATGGTCGAACGTGAAAACCGGGAGGAGGCATTCATCACAAGTATTTTTTGTCATTTCATTTATTCTTTAGAGTTTTTGAGGATATTGCTCAACCGCTTAAGAATAGTATGTTGTACACAATTGCTCTTTTAGAAATGAGTGGCGAATAAGCCTCGTGAAAGTTTTCTACTAACACTACTCTTGTGATACATTTAAACGGTGTCCTCATAATGTACTTTTATTTATTTAAGAACACCACAAGCACCTAAGGAACTTCATTCCAATTTTTGTCCTGCACTCTAATTTGGGTTCATTTGTTGTGGTTTTGCTTCTCGCATGTTTTGAGATCAACTTTAGTCTCAACCTTATTCAACTTCGCATGTTAAGAAAATGAGACGAACATGTTCATTTGATGTCATTGAATTAAAGTGGTCTTGTTCTTCCCATTTTTCGAACATAGAATGGTTAATTAGTCAAGAGGAAACTCATCGCTCCATTTTTTTTTAATATTTTTTTTTAAAAATTTGCGACGAGTTTTGCACAATTGATTTGCCACGGAAATTTGCCACTGATTTGCGATTTAAAATTTGCCACGCGGCTTTGCGACGGAAAAATTTGCCACTTGATTTGCGACGGACAAATTTGCCACGGAAATTCCGTGGCAAATGATTTATGCGACGCAGCGCTTTTGCCACCAATTTTTGTCCGTGGCAAATCGTGGCAAATGTTGTTTTGCCACGGAAATTTGTGCATTTGCCACGAAATGTCCGTGGCAAATCAGCGATTTTCTTGTAGTGGCATGACTCCATGCGAACAGGTGAAATTACGCACAAGAGGATGTGAAGTCAAGATTTAACATACTCGAACGATGTCATTCGAACCTGTTCGAAGCCCCGTATGCGAACACGTGAATTTTTTTGAAAAAAAAAAACGTTTTGGCTGGCCTTTTGGTCATTTCACACCTTTATGGAGTGTGTTTTGAGTAGGAGTGGGCGTGGAAAAAGCAAAGGCCTTTTAAGTAATTCTATGTTGAAAAACTCTATGTTTTTGTAAAAGAACTTTTTATAATGTCTAAACATGCCTACGAAAAATCTTTGAAAAATTTAAAAAATGAAGGATAAATAAACATATTAGGATTTACAGGGAGTAAAACGGGGAGATGCAAAATTTTATGGCTTTTTTTGTCAGGAAACCCCACCCACCCTATGAAATGTCTAATTTACCCTTAAAAAATCTTAAAATCCCAAAACATTACCATCTGAATTCATTCTTTTGTTTCACTCTTTCTCTCTCTCCCCCCGTTTCCTATTCTAAAATTCACCCCACGGAAGTAACCTAATTCCGACGAGCAGAAGTACGTAAATCCATTTTGGTCCATTTCCTCAAAACGCAATCATGTTAAATTCCGTTTGTAGCCTAATATTTCAAAACAGAATTAACATAATTATGTCTACTATCTAGATTGCCAAAACAGAATTAAGTATCAAAGCATACTTCCTTTTTGATATTTTCTTAAAAAAAAAATTACAGATAATTTTGTGAGAAGGCGTTAGAATATGTAATTCCGTTTTGAAGAAAATATCAAAACGGAAGTATGTTTTGATACTTAATTCCGTTTTTTTTTTACTAAATATATATATTTTTTATTTCTGCAATGCCTTATACGCAAGTAGGGGCAGATACCAATTGATTCCCACACATGGGTGTGTTCCCAGTCAGAGTGAGCAGAGTCCTCACGGGGGCGTGGGCGTGGACAGTCACGGGCCCGGGCGAAGGATGCTGCTACTCTGGCGACGAGACGCGATCCGCGTGTCGCCGTGCATGCTTCCGCCAAAGACCAACTAGTCTAGAAACGACAGGGCCTCACTGTTAAGTACATGCCACTTTATTTTATAGGGACTACAACAACAACAAAAAACTCAATATTTGTAGGGACCAAAAACTTATTTAGCCCACATTAAAATCTAAGAATAGTGATGTTATTTTCTAGCCTTGTGGCACACCAGATACACCATCCCGGCTAGCCAGGAAGGTAATCAATTAGATTCGTTGATTTCTTCCGACAAATAGACTTGATTTCTCCTTCATATTCTATGTGCAAGACTTTGACTGTAGCAGCAGAATCAATACATTGAAAACCATAATAGAGTGAAATGTTGAGCTCTTCAAGTAATGGCAACCAAAAATTAGACTTTCAAGTGCATTGGACGAAAATGTAACATGTTCTAAGTGGAGGACAAGCAAACTTTTAAAGTAAATTAAATTTGGTAGAACTAACGTGTCAAATTGACCTTCCCGATAAATGGCCCATTTTGGAGCGAAATAACTTCAAAGATAAATCTAGGAATTTCAGGGGCAGGATGATCGAAAAGGTCATCAAATCAAAATGCTCATAATTTTGAAAAAGTCTTTGTCAAGTTCAAGTTGTGGGACTGAAATCCACATATGTCTCCACTTTCAAAACAAAATATTAGTCCTAACTAGGTATCCAATGTTCATATGTTATATGATGTCGTCAATTAAACAACATGGCAAGTCACTGATTCGATCGATCCATGTGATCACAACAATTGGTCTCCTTGTTGGACAAAGTGACAAGTAAGGCAACTAAGGAATGGGATCCACTACTCCAATAGGTGTTCCATAAAGGAAGGCAACTTTTGCTTGTTGTGATGCTCGTTCCATCAGTAACAATTCCTGTGAAATGCTAAGCAGTATGGATGCATCTGAAATATTAGAACTAAGACCATTAACCAAAAAATGAAGGTTCTCTAACAAAGGGAATTTATGAGTATGAATCGTATCAAACTCATTGAATGCTGGCAGCTAGCTTTAACTATGATAATCACCAGCTGAAGTTGACTAAGGCAACAACTAATGCATTTTAATTCCTCCAAATAGTCTCGCACTTGTGTAGTATAGTCAACATCAACGCAACTCTAAATTATAAAAAAGGAAAGGGTCAAAATAAGAAAATAAAAAAGACAAGCTAATAAGCATAGGTATTCATGGTCACCTCAATATAAAGATGCACTAGGTTAGAAGCACTTTTCATCATGCTAATAATATACAAAAGTTCTCGTCTATCGTTCAAATCCACGGAAGTCAACTTTAGATACTCTAGGGAGCTAAATGAATTTGTTAGCACCGACGAAGGAACCATATCTGCAAATAACATCTACACATGCAAACAACAAACAAAGTTGAGATATATTTGAAATAAGTCGACTTCCCATGCAGATATTGGAATGGACCAACAATCAAAATGAAACATGGCTTCTCTTTCAAATATACAATAAATGAGTAGTCTGGTGGAGTCTTTATAAGATCAATCTGTGAGGCAAAGCTAGAAAGAAGTCGTGATAAAAACAATCATATTGAGATTGGAACATTAAAAGTATCATTTATCAAGTATTATACTATTATTAGACTTCATTTTTATTTTTGCAACACAGCTTGAGCTTAGTAGCTATCTCCTACTGAAAAACAACTTCAACCATAATCTTATCCAACTGAACAATAATAAATATATTAAAATTAGCTATGTTGTTTTCTAACCTTCTTGCAGTATGAATGCATAGTAAACCTGTGAATTTTTGGCAAACTTTTGATCAAACCAGATACACTATCCCGCTCAGCCAAGAGGGTAAGATCAATTACATTCTTTGATTTCTTCAGACAAATTGAATCAATTTCTTCACCAACTTCTAAGCGCAAGACTTTGATAGTAGGAGCAGAAATATCCATACATTCAAAATCATCATCATCATCATCATCCATACATGCAAAACCATAACAGAAATAAATGTTGAGCTCTTCAAGTAATGGGCAGCCAGAAATAAGATTTTGAAATTCACCGGAACAAAATGTAACATATTCTAAGTGAAGGACATGCAAACTTTTAAAGTCGACTAAATAAGGTGGATCTAACATTTCAAATCCCACAAGTCTTAAGTAAGTCAATTCCTGACAAGTGAATACTTCAAATGGCATGGGTTCAGGATCTAATGCAAGATTCAAAAGCTCGAGATGTTTAAGGCCCCTATTTGACAAAAATAAAATCCACCTTCTCAGATCTTCACTTGTGATTGAGACATCGGAGCGGAAAGAGAGGACAAGAGTAAACTTATATATGGGCCCATTGTGGAGCGAAAGAACTTGAGTGATAATTCTAGAAACTTCAAGGCCAGGGTCTTTCAAATGCTCGTACCTATTAAGAAAGTCTTCATCAAACTCAAGTCGTGGGACTGAAATCCACATATACCTCCACTTTCTAGACAAAATACTAGTCCTAACTAGGTCTCGAATGTTCAAATGTTCTAGGATGCCGTCAATTAGATTACATGGTAAGTCACTGATTCGATCCATGTGATCACAACAACGGTTGGCCTTCTTGTTGGACAAAGTCACTAGTAAGCTACAAATTCAAGCAAAAGAGTAAATATTATAACAAAAATAGTAAAAGCACATTGAGCATAAGCATGCATGTTCAACTAAGGAATGGGATCCACTTCAATTGGTCTAACCATTTCACATAGTACTGTTTCCAATTTCAATCTTGTGGTCTTAACTTTTTCTTTATTTTTGGTGCATAAAGTTTCTGAACAACTAGAACAACATACATATCAAAATCAACTGCAGATGATCACTACTCATTCAACCATATATATATAAATACACACTTGTGTGCCCCCCAAAAGTGTATGTATTGTAAGCATAGTTTTAGTTGAAATATCTCTATAGTATTTTGCTACTTTTCATTGGCAAAGCCTTATGTTGTAGCATTACTTCTTCTAAGCTCCAAAACTAATAAAAGTAACTATTCTGTAAATACTAAAACAATATGCAGAAAACTAATAGCAGCTTCCAAGAAGTAGAATAAGAATTCATGCTTAAAGAAGAGACAAACGGGAAATTTTAGAAGACAAAAAGTAAGGGCTAAACATAAAGAAATAGAAAATGATGATAAAGAGGAACATATTAGTTCTGAATGTTGATAGTTAAATTTATCATGCTAATCGATTCTGTAATCTAATCAAATCATTTCATATATTGAAAAATCAGTATATTCTGACTTTCATAGTACAAACTAAATCTCAATTTAGTACAGTTTGGTACATTGGTGAGTACTCAGAGATGGATTAATTCCTATTAATAGTAGTCAACAAGTTCAGATTGTAAAGAATAGGGATTGTGACTCTATTGAGACGAAGTGTTCTCATCAGACTCAAAAACGCTTAAATCATAATTCATAATGCAACTCAAAAATATTAATTATCAAGTAAGAAACTTCAAGAAGTAAGCATAACTTCAAAAGATTCAGAAAGACACGTAAATCTAACAAGTGTTCAATAAACTCTATATAAAATAAGTTAACACAGTGTTTACTATATCGAGCAAGCTAGGAAGTTATTAACCTATTCTCGAATAGACACTTCACACTACTGTGTTGATATTGGCAGAGAGAAAATAATAACATTGGGGATTCATCGATTCTAATTTCAAAGTCTCCAATCCAACCACAAAAACTGAACTACTTTGAATGCCCTAATCAAAGTATCAATGCTTAGGTTTCTGATACAAATAAAAGCCTTACAGTTAAGATGAAGAGGACTGCAACGGCGGTGGCATGTGGAATTTGCTTCAATGTGCGCGCACGTGGAAATTGAAGGTTTAACCTGTAGGGTTGAAACGAACGGGTCATTTATACATGGGTCCAATTTGGGGTGTATTTTGGAGATTTGACACGGCTCATAAAGGCTCATGCTTCGTACAACCCCCTGCTACTCACTAGAACCCCTTTTTTGGTGTGAAAAGACTAAAAATTCTTACTGAAATTTGGTTTTTATTTTTTTTAAAGATTATGCACGGTTCGGCGCACGGTTGATCGAACTTGATCGAATCTCGCTGCGCCGAACCAGTCAAAATTTACTCAGACACCTCAAATTATGTTTTGACTAGGTTTGACCAAGCCGTGCGCCGAACCCTCTCCACCATCCAGTCAACGGCTAAATTTTTGAATTCTCCCCAACGGTTATAAGTTTAACAGTTTCGATTGTTTTAAATCAACGGCTCACGTTCGATCACACATATTATAGATAAGTGCAACAAGTCATACAAATCGAAAAAGTCTAAAAAAATAAATCGTGCAATGAATAAATCGAATCGTTAAAAATCAGTTAAAATTAAACAACTAGTGTTAGTAAAGAATAAATCGAATCATTAAAAATCAGTTAAAATTAAACAACTAGTGTTAGTAAAGAATAAATCGAATCGTTAAAAATCAGTTAAAATTAAACAACTCAGCATCCAGCAACAATCAGGGAGGTTCGACCCTGCCAAGTGCAAACCGGTTCGACGCACGCATGGTTGAATCACACTTAACAGGTTCGGCGCACGCATGGTCGAACCGTACGTAATGTTTAAAAAAATGTTTTAAATTCAGGGGTATTTTGGAAATAAAGGGTGGTAAGGGGGTTCTAATGAGTAGCTAGGGGGTTCTAAGAAGCATGGGTCGTCATAAATACATGGGTCCAGTGTCTCAATCCAGGTACCTCCTTTTTTTAGGCCCATTGTTTGTTCACACGGTAGGGTTCTGTCGGATTGGTTGGGTAACGAGGAACTGTACCCGTTTGGGAAGAAGCTGTCGTACATGCGTAGTTTTTTCCTTCTGTTTGCAGTTTTTTCTAGAGACTTAGGCCTATAAAATAGAAGAAAATGGTGTGACTTCAGGAGGAGATGACATCTCAAATGACGCTTTAGTTGTAGACTTTACTAGTTCGTTCACAACTGATAAGGTACGGACTAAGTCTTGATTTTTTAGTAAGCAACTAATAGTTATTTTCCTAAGCAAGTAAGTGACTGCTTGGGGACAGAATCCATCTGTTGGGTCAAAGGCTTACCAACATCCGCTGTAACCAAGGCAGGGTTTTCCTCGGTAGAATGCGTGACATTTTCTCTAGGCAATCGGAGAGGAAACCCCTTGCTGTTTATGTATCTGAGGAGGTTGCTCATTGTTAGAAGAGATCCTCGCCACATTGATGAGTGCGGGAAGGTTGCTCTTTATTAAAAGAATCCCATTGTTCTTTGAGGTTGCTCATTATTAAGAGCCTTACGCTTAGGAACATAGACACTGGTTTTACCGAGTAGAGAATCCTTGTTGTTGAGATTGCTCATTAATGGGAGCCTTATGCTTAGGGACATAAACCTTTTTACCACGAAGAGTCCTTCCTTTGCAAGCACTAGTGGTATGACCAATAGTATTGCAATTCGAGCAAAAGGAAGGCAAATTTTCATACTCGATGCCAACTGAGAAAGCATAGTCCGACCTCTCAACTAGGATGTGATCCCTAAGTTTTGATTTCAGGTCTATATTAACCAGGACACGAGCAAAATGACCAAACGATCTATCGAATGAACTTTTGCTTGTTGTATCATCTAGTTTAAGTGGAGAGCCAACACAACTAGCAATTGCAAAAAGAATTTTGGGTCTCCAATATTCTTGAGCCGGTGCTTTAAGCCTAATCCAACATTGTACATTTGTATGTTTGATATTGGAAGAATTAAAATCAGGCTGCCAGGAAAATAATCGAAGCAACCCTGGTCTGCATTGCCAAGATGGCTACAACTGTATTCTTCGTAAATCATCAGCACAAGAAAAGGAAAATTCATAGTATCATTTCCCTAAAGAAATCATACCCCCACTTACCTATTGGTTTCCAGAGAGCTTGGAGTTTGGATTTCAAAGCACCTAACTTGATAGGAGTGTCTCCCTTTGAAAGTAAAATTCTTCCACGAAGGTGATTTTTGCATACTTTCAAACCTGTAATATACTTCTCCTCAAGAATTGAGATTGATAAATCATCTCTTTTGATACACGGGCGAGGAAGTTGACTAATAGGAATATCACAGATATTGTTTTCGATCCCCATCAAAACTTGTGCAAAAGATTTGACATTTGTAGCCTCTTTACAATGTTTGGTAAATTGAGCCGTTCAAGTAGTTTATAAAAATAAAATTATGTAAATAGACATTTGTAATTAATGCTTAAAATGAGAGAAATTCAATTAATGAAGGATAATGAGGAATTTAATTAAAGTAATGAGACTAAATTGAGAGAGAAAATGAAACGCTATAAGCTCAAACGTTACTCCAAGTAGCGTTTCAAAAAACGGTATAATTAAGCTAGTGAAAAAACACTAAAAACTAATTGTGTCAAACACTTACAACTAACAGATTTGCTATAAACTAGCGGATGAACATTAACAGAGTCTTAGAGTAGTTGCCTTAACATTTATTGGAAAGGACTAACGGTTGTTGCTATATCTGGCATGATATGCTCCCTTTATTGGAAAGGACAAATAAGTATGCTTCTATTTTACTATGTTCCTATTCATTTTTTGAAGTTTTTTTTTCAATGCTGACATTTTATTTCTGGAGTAACTTAATTTGTAGATATATTACTTAACTATTCTGAGCAAAGTCTGGTGCAGTGTTATGGAGTGCATTAGGGTAATTGCATATTCCTTCAAACAAGGAATAATGTGTTGCTCTATCTCTCTCACTATGATATATCTTATCATCATGTTTTCCTTTTATCTTATTCTTTGCTATACTTACAAGTTACACGTTATTGTCGTTTTCATGCCAAATACTCTTCTGCTGAAGAAACTCCACCCTGAAACTCTCTTCTTTATCCTATCTTTTTCTTAGGATTTGTAGTTTCTTGTGAGTAAAAAATGCAGGTTTATAAGAAGATATCATGCATCGAGAAAAAAAAAATGAGCAAAGAAGCCACTAAAGGCATTAAACTCGAGTTACACAACAACACAAATCAATCATCAAACACTAAATACTTATTGCATATTCTACAAAATACTTATCAAAAAAGTTCGCATTTAACCACTATTCCCACATTTTCAAGAGTCAAATACATCACAACTGAACATCTAATCATAAGAAACTCGACTTCTGCTTTTTGTGATGCTCGTTCCATCATTAACAAATATTGTGAAATGCTAAGCAACATGGGCGCATCCGAAAGATTAGAACTAAGACCGCGAACATAAAAACTAAGTCTCTCTAACAATGGGGAATTTGCGAGTATGAAACGTATCAAAGTCATAGCATGCTGTACTGGCAGCTAGCTTTAACAATGATTTCCACCCTTTGAAGTTGACTAAGGTAACAATCAACGCATTCTAACTCCTTCAAATGGTCAGGCACTTGTGTAGTATAGTACACGTCAATGTCGTTCTGAATTATAAAAAATAAAGAGTCAAAATAAGACAAAAAGAAGACAAGTTAAGAAGCTTAGGTATTATTCATAGTCACCTCAATAACAAGATAGTACAGGTTAGGAGCACTTTTGATCACACTAACGATATACAAAAGTTCTCCTCTATCATTCAAATCCACGGCATTAAGCTCCAAATACTCTAAGGAGCTAAATGAGTTTATTAATTAGCAGCAACGGAGAAACCATATCTGCAAATAAGATCTACAAAAATGCAAACAACAAATTTGAGATATACTTGGACAACACTTGGCAATTGTTTGGCTTCACGGTGAGATTGACGTGGACGCAAAACCTACGATGTATAGCTTCAAGTCAATCCTATGTTTACCATCGCTCCACCGTGCTTCCAATGCAAATATTGGAATGGACCAGCTAGCAGTCAAAAAGAAACATTGCTTCTCTTTCAAATTAATAAGATACAGTCTTTGTAAGATTAAACTGTGAATGCAGTCTAGATAGAAGTTCGATGGCACTCGACAACAATAAGATCATGTTGCCTGCAGAATATGACGAGCAAGGCAACGTCATTCGCCCGGCCACCATTCTCTTTTGAAGCCCGCCTGCGAGCGGTGTAATTTTGTAACTTGCCTTCGGGCCCGACAATTTTTCTGCCTTCGTGCAGTTCTTCAATTCGTGGGCGCTCGGCTTCGGCCGGGCGTCCCATATTTGTAATGACAATCTTTACTTGCTTTTAATTACGCCCGTTCAAATTTATATTGCTATGTCTGCGTACTTCTTGCATTTATTCGCCTTATTCATTTTGAACTTGTGGGCCGCTCGGCGGCCGTTTCGTGCTACTTCGATAGCGCTCGTTTTTGGTCGCTTTTCTTTGCGCGCCTTGTATGTTTATTTTTCTCTAAGTCTTTGAGCTTTAAGACCGTTCGGTCGTCATTCGCGCTTATTTCGGAAGCATCCATTCTTTGATAAGTTAATATCCCAACGGGGCCTTGGATCGCTCGGCGACCTTCAATCAGGCCCTTTCGATGGCATTTAAGGTAGATCGTTTCGACGGCCTACCGCGATGGGTTATTACTTAACCTTTGGGCCATTTTCGATGGCACTCGATGTAGATCGTTTCGACGACCTAGCGTTGTTGGGCCATTTTCGATGGCGCTGGGTTGGGACCGTTTCGACGGTCGCTCGACTCAGATCGTTTCGACGATCTAAGGTTTGCGGGTTTTAACCCTTGGGCCATTTCGATGGCACTCGGTTGGGACCATTTCGACGGTCGCTCGATTTAGATCGTTTCGACGATCTAAGCAACTTTGGTAAGTCTTCGATCGCTCCTTTGCCACGGGCAATCTTGAGCGACCGGTCATACATTCTTGAGAAAGTAAAGAACACATCATGTTTTTAAAGGTCAGGCCTCTGTAAAAAACCCAGTGGGAAAAAGAGCGCCTGCCTGCTTTTCATTAATAGGTCGGTCGTCATTACATTCAAATCTTTGTTACATTCAAACGTAATATTTCCTGAGTTTTTCTGCATTCCATGTTCTGGGGATAGTCGCCCCATCCATGGTTTCCAGCTCGTAAGCCCCCTTTCCAGTCTTGTTGATGACCCTGTATGGACCTTCCCAATTTGGTGCGAGCTTCCTTGGCGTGCATTCTTATTTCCCACGTCGGCCCGTCTTAGAACGAAATGGCCGGCGAGAATTCTCTCTTTTGAACCCGAGCGTTGTACTGGCTGCGACCTTACGTTTGATCAATTGCTCTCTGCGAAGCTTGGGTGCGCAGATTCTTCAATTAGGTCCAATTCTTCTCGGATAGCTTTCGGCCGTTGTCCGCCATCGTAGGGGTTTGAAGTCCTCCAATTCGGCTCGCCCATTTCTATGGGTATCACAAAGATCGCCTGCACACCAATCGAAGCGGCGACTCCCGGCCGATGAATGGGGTCGTCTGTAGGCCCACGAACGGATCGCAGCTCTTCGACCTAGTTCCCCTCGCTTCATCCGGTCCGCTTTAAACCACGTGAGATAACTCGTTGGCCGCCTACTTGGCCGTTAGTGCGAGGTGTTCGACCGAGGTGAAACATTTGTTTACCCCTAAGTCGCCAACATTTCTCTCGAATCTCTTGTCTCGTGAACCGGGTGCCGGTTATGCGTTATCAATTCTTTGGGGATCCCAAAGCGGGCTAGCACACACCGTCCAGAAGAACTTGCCGACTTTGGCCGATGTGATTGTTGCAAGCGGCTCGGCCTCGATCCACTTAGTAAAGTAATCTCATCGCCACGATCAAGAACTTGAACCGCCTGGAGCGGGTGGAAACGGGCCTAGAAGATCCATGCCCCACCAAAGTGAGCGGCCAAGGTGAGGCAAGACTTTGTAATTCGAGGAAGGTGCAATGTGGACATCGGCATGTACTTGGCATTTCTTGCACTTCGAACGAGCTTCTTGGCATCCTCGCCCATGGTCGGCCAATAGTAGCCGCCCCGAGAGCCTTCTTAGCTATGGAACGAGCGCCCGGTGACTCCCACAAACACCTTCATGAATGTCCTCAAAGACATGGTCGGCCGACCGACGTTAGACATCTTAACAATGGAGAGGAGAATCCTCTTACGCATAACTTTCCTTCTATAACCGAGTACTTGGTCGCTCCGAGTCGACCAACTTAGCTTGCTTTGGATCGTTCGGCTCCCCCTTCAACAATGTACCTTAGGATGGGGCGATCCAATCGAACCGCGGTCGACACATACGTAACGCCAACTACCGACTTGGCTTTGTTGAAACGCTCTACCGATTTAATGTTTCTTGAATCACACTTCTATGATTCCCCGAGTTTTGGTACTTGCCGGCTTTGATAGAATATCGCTCGAACATTTTCGGTTCGAGGCACATGTACCACTTTCATTTCGGTCGAACCGCTTGAGCGCTTCTTCACTCTTGCTAGATAACTTTTCAAAGACGTCGTCTTTAGCATCATACAATTCTTTGATTTGCGAGACTACGAGTAGGGAATCGATCCGAGTTCAACCCGGCCGACGTTGAAATCTCTGGCGAGTGAAGGTTACTATGCATGCCTCGTACTCGGCACGGTTGTTTGAAGTGTGGAATGCAAAGGTTAAAGAGACTTCGACGGGCAAGGCCTTACGAATTTTCCAATATTAGGCTGCCCGCTCCACTTCTTTACTATTAGACGACCCATCTACGCAAGATCCGTGTCGTTCCGACTTGATCTTCCGGGTAGGAGTCGGATTTCGCTATAAAGTCGCCAACACTGCGCTTTTGCGGCCGACCGATTCGAATTTGATGCCAAACTCATCGAGTTCTACCGCCCACTTTATCATTCGTCCCACCGTGTCCGGCCGATGAAGGACTTGCTCGATAGGTCGGGTCGGTCCTTACCACGACCGGTGGGCCACAAAGTAGGGTCTCAACCTTCTAGCGGCTATTAGGAGTGCAAGAGGGCAAACTCTCTATCTTTCGGTATCTCATTTCGGGCCCTCGAGTACTTTACTTATGAAATAGATGGATTACGCTTTAGATCGTTTCTTCTAACTAGCACAAAGATCGAGAACTTCTTACGTTATGGCATGAAATGCTGGATATAACGTCTCGCCCGTGAACGGCTTGGTCATGATCGGCGGGCTAACCAAGGCTTGCTTTAATTCATCCAATGCTCGTGGCATTGCTCGGCCCACTCAAAGTCCACCTCTTTCTTGCCAGCCTAAGCGATGGAAGCGACTTGCAGCCGCTTTGGGGATGAACTCGGATAGAGCGGCCACCATGCCATTTAGTTGTTGTATTTCTTTTTCGATGTGGCGGCCTCAATCGGCGACCGCCCTACACTTTTCAGGGTTTGCTTCTATCCCTCTTTCGGTCGGTGGAAACCCAAGAATCTGCCTACCACCCCAAAGGTACACTTTTCAGATTTAGTCTAAGTGAGTTCCTCCTAGCTTCTTCAAATATTTCCGAGGTCGTTCACGTGATCGGGTCCTTCTACGCTTTTAATGATCATGTCGTCTAAATACACCTCCGAGATGCGACCGATCCGCCTCTTGAATATTTTATTCATCATTAGTCGCTTCCAAGCCGCTTCTTCGTTCTTGACCGAAGGGCATCACCTTATCTTGAAAATTTCCCGATCGGTCATGAAGGTTTGTCTTGTGCCGATCGGGCGGATACATCGTGATCTCGATTGTATCCGAGTAAGCATCCGTAAAAGACAAGAGTTTGTAGCCAAGCCCCATCGACCGCCTTGTCAATGTTAGGCACGGGAAGGCATCCCTTCGCACGCCTTATTTAGATCAAGATAGTCCACACACATCCTCCATTTTCCATTCTTTTTCTTAACCAAAGACGACGTTGGACGGCCCGTGTCGTGTATTTGATCTCTTCTATAAAATTGGCCTTTATGAGGTCCTCAACGGCCTTTGCGCGGCTCGAGATTTTTCCTCGCTCGAGTACGTCTTCTTTGGGACCGGCCGACCCCTTCATCGATCGAAAGTTGATGGCGAGCTACCGATAGGAATGCGGGCATGTTCGATGCCCGCCATGCGAACAGTCAAGATAATCTCTCAAACATTGTACAAGGTCTTGCTTCACTTGCTCGTAGGTCATTTCACCGAAGCTTTCTTATTTTGGACGGGTCGTCACCCAATTGAACATCTACCAACTCTCCATGGGGCTCTCGTCTTTCACTGCTTTTTCGGTTCCGAGCCAAATCGTCATCATTGTCTTCTCGGTCATTTATGCTCGATCATATCGAGCGCCCAAATCAATGACATTGACTTGATGGCCTTCACTAGTGCTCGACGTTCGGGCCACGATCTACCTCGTCACATATTTCTTGGTATAGAGCGTGGCTTCTTCTTCACGATTCAAGGTCGGCCGCCAAGGTAACCACTTGGTCGTCTTTCTTTGTAGAATTTCATTTTCGGATGCACCGTCGATGTAACGGCCTCTAGCTTACCCAAAGTCGGCCTACCAATAATACATTGATAGCGAGGATTTGAGGGGAAGTACAAGGAACGCCGTCCCGACCGTCCCGCATGCAGTACTATCCCCGGTGTCGCCACCAAACGTGACCAAGAAACTCGATCGTTCCCAACGGGCAGTCGTCGCCCCATTGAAACTCGTTAGAGGAGTAGGCTCGGCACGGGAATTATCTCGCTTCGATCAACCTTTATTTTGTCGATCAAGTCTTCAAACATGATATCACCGAGCTACCTTGATCGACTGTGATTTCTCGCACTTACGTGTTTGCCATGGCGACTACGATTACCAATGGAACATAGCTATTAGGCTTGCCGTCGATAAAGTCGTCTGTCACCGAACGAGATGGGAGGTGCGCTCGAGACCGCGGCGGTGGTCTTTGAAGTGGATGCGACCATTAACAACTCGCCCCACTTTCTCTTGGTGGCTTTGTTAGATTCCTACGATCCGGGGTTTCCACCATGAATAACCATCGCAACATTACGGCCTTTGGATCGCCGAAAGTGTCACGATCTTGATCGATCCTTGTTTAGGTGCTCTGCATGGCCGAGGCCCTTTCCCTATGCGGATCGGCTTCTTTCTGTTTCTCTTGAGGTCGGCCGCCTTCCTCGACCTCACATACTTTCCCAATTTGCCTTTCTCGAATAAGCTCTTCAATATCATCTTTGAGGCCATACAATCGTTAGTATCGTGCCCCTTACTCTTTTGGTAGCGGCAGTATCTTTTAGTCGGTCGTGCCCTTCTTCTTGAGCACGAGTGGTTCGTGTCGCTTAACTCCCACAAACTCATTGTTTTGACACTCATTTGAGATCTGCGCAATAGAGGTGTTGAGTCGAGTGCGATGGTCAAACTTTTTATCTCGAAAGTCGGCCGATTGTCGCGGCGACCTTCATGCCCTTTGGCCGCTTCATCGTTTTTTTTCTTTAGGCGCGCACTGACGGCCTTTCTCGCCGCGAGTTTCTTCATACCGCATGTGGACGTTAGCCTCGTTAAGTGATCGAGATCTTGGTAATGATTCAATGTAAATTCTTCGACGAACCGGTGGTCCGGCCGAATTCCACGCCAGATATTTCAACTTGTCCTTGTCGCGACAAGTCACGAATGCACTTCACCTCGATGTTAAACCGGTCGATGTCTTCGCCTCAACGTCTCATTATCTCCTTGAACAACAGAGTCCAAGTATTCTTCATACCGATATTGGCGATTTGCGGTGTAGTGAGACAAGAATATTCTAATCAGTGTCGCCCCATTTGAGGAGATGGAATTGGGTCGCAGAGACTCCCACCATTCCAATGCTCGACCGCCCGTGGACCTGGGGAAAAGCTCGCACTTCATGGTCGGTCCCAATTTCTATATAGCAGCAGTAATTATTGAAGTAACGGAGATGCTTGTGCGGATCTCCTCTACCGCCAAACTTGTTGAGATCGGGCGGCTTGAGATCTCTCTCGGAATCTTATAACGCCGATCTCCCGGAGAACGGGCCATGTTCATTCCGAATGCCGCTCGACCCAAAGTGGTTGCATTGCGAGGCATGCCTCGTTGCCGGCATTCCATAGAATCCTCCGGATGGGCGGTTGGTGGAAGTCGAGAGGCCTTCTCGGTCGCCGCTTTGGCCTCTCCTAGGCCGATGCGTAAACGCCCCTAATTCTTCCATTTCGTAATCTTCCGGCTCTTCACGAGAATCCCAAGATTCGCCGCTCGACCGACGTGACCGGACGACTCATTAGAGGAGTATTCGTGGGCGAGCGACCGTGTCGGGGCGGTAGCTAGAATCTTCATAGTCATCGGACATCGAGCGCGCGTCACGCGGCGTTCTCGCTCGGGGCGACTGCGTGCCTCGCTTCTTTTCCGCCGAGAACGATGAGTAGTGCTCTCCCGGCGTGAAATGCTCCTTCGAGGAGAGGAGCGGTGTCTTCGCACGGCCGGCGGCGTGGTGAAGGTTCTCCGTCTTCGCACGCGCGCGCCCGAATCGAACCTCTTTCATACCGGGAGATGAGTGCATCTCGGTGCGATCACGATTCTTGTTTTGCAAGATCTCGCAAAACGGCTTGAGTAACATGGTCGGCAGAGGTTCCTCGGATGCCCTTCAATCGGGCGGGCGGCAAGTCTCCGTGAACGGACGGATGGATCTCGCTGGAGGACCGGCCCACGCACCGTTGTGCACCAAGGTTCTTGTCGTGGAAGTCCTCGAGATTCGTGGATCGTGGACGGCCACGCCCCGGTCTGCTGGCGATTCTCGCCGGAGGATTGAGTCGAGAAGTGGCCCGCGTGCGGGGCGGCCGCGTGGAGCCATGAAAGAGGTAGGATAGCGCACGCCTCCCATCGTGGTCGCCAATTGATCGCCTTGACCAATGAAGTGTTGAAGTTGTTGATTGATTCGCCAAATGGGCGGTCGTTGAATGTGTGAAAGGACCGGACCGCTTCACGCTGCGTTGAGCACCTCGGTGGTACGCAAAGACACTCCGACGATCTAGTGAGAGGTCGCTCGCAGATAGCACAAGGTTAGAGAACGCACGATGCCATGTGCGCGAATGGCGATATATACAAAGTGATGTCCGACCGTTATGCGAGAATTTCGCCGGCGAGAATTGCGCTCCAAGCGTGTTGGGCCGATCGTGATGGGTGGGCGCAGTCCAATTGCCGTTGGCGATCCTCATAATTGCTAATACACCGAGAATGTATGGTGTTAAAAACAGTGAGGCAAAGCTAAATAGAAGTGGTGTTAAAAACAATCATATTAAAATTGGAACATTGAAAATGTCATTTATAATGTATTATACTGTTATTAGACTTTGTTTTCATTTTTGCAACACAACTTGAGTTTGGTAGCTTACATCTCCAAGTGAAAAATCACTTCGGACCATAATCTTATCTAATTGAACAGTAACAAATATATATATTGGGATTAATGATGTAGTTCTCTAACCTTTTTGTGGTCTGTTAACAATACAATCCTCCGAATTTTTGGCAAACTTTTGATCAAGAGAATACATCAAATGGCACATCATCAGGATCAAATGCATTGTCCACAAGCTCAAGATGTTTAATGCCCCTTCTTGACAAAAATAGAATCCACTTTCCTAGGTCTTCACTTGTCATTGTTGCATCCCAATAGGAAGGGAAATCGAAATGCCTGTACCTTTGTGGAGCGAAAGAACTTTCGAGATAATTTTAGGGAAATCGAAATGCCTGTACCTTTTGACAAAGTCTTCATCAAACTCAAGTCGCGGGACTGAAATCCACATATACCTCCACTTTCTAGACAAAATACTGGTCCTAACTAGATCTAGAATATTCAAATGTTCTAGGATACCGTCAATTACATTTACTGGTAAGTCACTTATCCGATCAATATGATCACAACTATTGGCCATCTTCTTGGACAAAGTCATCAGTGAGCTAGAAATTCAAGCAAAAGAATAAATGTCATGATAAAAATAGTAAAAGTACATTAAGAATATGTACATATTCAACAAGGAATGTGATCCAACTCAGTTGGTTTTCCAATTTCACAAAGAGTACTGCTTCAAATTTCAATACAGTGGTCTTAACTTTTTATTCACATATTTTTCTCTTTTTTTTGTACAATATGTTTTTCAATAGCTAGAACTACATATAGTTCAAAACCAAATGCAACTGATTACTACCCATTCAACCATATATAACGACACACTTTTGGACCCAAAAGTGTATGTGTGCATAGTTTTATTGAATTTTTTCACAACTTCTATTGTTTTTACTTGCAGGGGTGTATGATCAACCTGAGGGAGGTGTAACTTGTAAAGCCCAGCTTTACAAGTGACCCAATCCAATAAAGACTCACATGCTGCCAAACAAATTTGTTTGATGGGTCGTGTGCACCCAAGACCCGACCCAATTGCTGAGGCGCAGATCTAATTGCAACCCGGAGTATATATGCGTGATCAAGAAACCCGGAGTATATATGCACTTTGATCTTATAAACCCTCATTTTTGTTCACTGGTTCTGTTTACATGTACCACTGAGATTGTGATTTGATGCAAACACTTGTGATTTCACCCTTGAAATCACCCTTCCAGGAGCAATAATAAAGGTAGTCACTTCCTCTATTTACTCTTCTGTGATTCTTTCTTCTTCACTTTAAGTGTAGCAAACCCTAATCCTCTAATTTACTTGTCTGCTAGGACTTGCTGTGATTTGATGCAGTTCTTGAGACTTCTTTCTCAGAAAATACAACTATGTTGACATACAAGGTAAATCCCTAATACTTTTCTTTCTTCTCTATTTCTTCAGTTTGTTTAGTCACAAAACAAACTCTCACCCTTTTGTTCCTCTCTTGTTTGCAAGGTATCAATCCACCTGATTGTTTTTGGTAAACTCAAAGTTCAAAGGTTGAAGATAATGGAGCTTACGGTTTAGAGTAACAGGGAGTTGTAAAAGTAGAATAGAAAACTTTATTGAAAATGTATGATTGTATGTACGTTATTTACAAGGACTATGTGTAATATATATACACAATCACTAGGCACTAAGCGGACATGTTGGTTGGAGAAAGTTAGTTAGAGTTAACTAACTCCAACTAAATAAACCGTATTAGGATCTCACTTAACAAACTTTTAATTTTAGAAAATGTGTTTGTTTGTAAGTTAGTTCCAACGGTCACATTGTTCCAACGGTCATATTAGTTTGACTATTATAGGTTTTTTTATAATACCAAAACCCAATAAGTTTCACACTTTCACATGAAATGTCTCAAGTGTTTTACTCATTTTCATTGGCAAAACCTAGGACTACTTCAAAATTACAAAACTAGTGAAATCAACTATTCTATAAATGCTAACATAATATGCAGAAAACTAATAGCAGCTTCCAACAAGTAGGTTATGAACTCATACTTAAATAATTGACTAAAGGTAAAATTTAGAAGACAGAAATTAAGAGCTACATCTCAAATTTGGAATACAACTACAGTTTTGGTATAATCACATTGAGATGCAAAAGCATAATCCTGTATGTCAAGTAAAAAAGTGTGAGAAAACTTGCAGAATACTTGAGATTAATCTGTGTGTGAATATCACAAACTTTGTATATGAGGTTTTGCGGCTTACTTAAACTAAACAACATAAAGTTAATTACTGTATATGAGAACTAGGAAGAACTGGTGCTAATTAACCTATTCAGGAAAAGACACTAATTAAATGGGGATTTTCATAATTTCTAAACCTCCAATCACTAATTAATTTCACAATTTCTGAAAACGAACGAAAACAAAGGGATAAATAGATGAAAGAGTAGTCAGTATTGATTGTAATTCCTTACAGTTGAGATGACGCAGTGGCTTGCCGGAGGACGGAGGTGCGGTAATAGCAGAGTATCTTGTCAATTCATCACGAGAAGCAAATACTCAGTCGATTTTGGAATGAACTTGAATGATCAACCACAACCGTTAAACTAGATGGGGTACCATTTTTGGCCATATTAGGACCTAAAAAAATCAAAAAAAAAATTAAAGTTAGAAACACAAATTCTGCATAATCTTTCAAATGCTGTCAACAAGGTGGCTCGGCAGTAAAAAATTGTACCAGTTCGGAGTTTAAAATCCGAACCACACCCCTTTAAGAGGTTCGGTCATTAACTATCGAACCGGTTCAATTTTAAAGCTCCGAACTATAAGTGCGATTTCAGAACCCAGAAAACACAACAAAAATGGCAAAACGAGTGGGAAAAAAACGAAAATGAATAATGGATGAGCTACATACCGTAATATACTTCACAAATGGAGCCCGATTTGTGCAAAATAGGTGAGCAAAAGTGGGAGGGTGTGGAGTGAGAGTGAGGAGAGGTTGAGAAAGAAGGGGTGTTGGAGGAGAGGTAGAAGGAAGAAAAAGGGTAAGAAGAGGATTCGGTATTATTGTCATTTCACAGGGGGGTAGTGTATGATGAGTAGAGAGGGGGGGGGGGGGTAAGAAGCATGGGCCTTCTAAAATAGCCAAGGCCCTCAAAAAGGCTTCAAAGCAATCAAGAATTTGGGAACCCCCAGATTAGGGTTACGTGAAGGTTAACTCGGATGCTGCCTCCAAAGCAGAAACCGGGAAAGGTTCCTATTCTAATATATTTGCAGAGATAACAATGGAAGGATCCTTACCATGACAGCAGCAAGAATCTTCGCAACCTCTCCTCTAATGGCGGAAGCGGTGGCCCTTCGAGAAGCTACGAAGCTTAGCTCTAATCTCTAGATCCAAAAATCCATCTTTGAAAGTGACAATCTTCGACTCATCAATGCATGCAACAAAAAATGTCAAATTCGTGAGATCCAAGGGATATTAGACGATATCGATATGCTACAAAGGGAGTTTGTTGAGTGTCATTTTACTTGGGTAAGGAGATAAGCCAATTTTGCTGCTCATGAGATAGCAGATCTAAGCTTCAAAGGCAGACTTCCGGCGAACTGGACGATCATGCTCCCTCAGACTCTTCGACTAACTGTTCAATGCGAAGCGAATCATTCCCTCCTCAATCCTATGTTGAACCCTTTGGCCCTCAAAATCGATGATTGGGTGGAGTTGGTTAATGAATTGAAGTCGAGTTGAGCTCTCTCTCTCCTCCATGATTACTACTTTCCCAATTAGGGTTCCTCTGTGTGGTGAGATGTGAACGAAACAAATGTTGCCAAATTTGTAAGTCGTTCACTTTGTTTTGTGTAATGGACTCGGGGTTGCTGAGCGCTATGATCTTTTTTGCTAGATCCGGGGTGAACTGAGTACGCCTCACTGGGCCTTTCTATTTGTAACTCTGTCTTTTATTTCGAACCCCCCTTTTGTTGTTTTCTTTTGAACCTACATGGTACTCTATTAGTGTGTGTAATGTTTGTGGCCTACTCCCAATATGAATGAAATATTACACAGTTGACAAAAAAAAAAAGCAAAAAAATATGAAAATAGTCTTTGATAATGTTCGATATTGTATTAAAATATAAATTTTATTTTTTAACATAGATATTTTATATGTAATTGAGTGTTTGTGTTGTCTATTTTTAAGTTGATATTAATTTTGGTAATTTCACTCCTCAAAAGTAATTTTGAGTCAAGCCATCCAAACAATAAAAATTTGTAAAAGTAACATTTTCTATAAATGTGTCCAAAAAAAATCACATTACGTTCAACTCACATTTAACTAAAATTAATTCTAAAAATCAACTAGGTCAAAATCAATTTCGTCACCGCAAAACCAAATACATGTTTGTTATACATGGGATGGAATCCATTTTACAAATTTTGGTTGTGGCTGAAAATTTTGTTTAGATAATTTCCTTCTATCCTTGAAAATTTGGAGATGCAGGGTATTTAGGAGGTGTGCTTCAGATGGTTAAAGATGTACTTCGGATGGTTGAAGATGTACTTCGAATATGGTTGAAGATCTACTTCGGATGCGCTGAGGTTGCTTGCTAGAGGTCGCGGGGGTGGTACCTGCAGACACTCTGATGCCTAAGTCAGCAAGGGAAATGGAGAGGTATGCAAGGAATGAGAATGTACCTGAAAATGGAGGGGTGGACCTCTATTTGTTGACGGAGATGTTGTAGCTAAGGCGTCGGATGTGACCGCTTTAATCTGGACCGTTGAAATGTGCTCCCTCTTGTACGACGGAAATTGGGTCATTTCCAATGCCGGATTGGGTCTTGGTCCAAGTTCTGTGGGTTTTGGACCAGTCCGAAACAGTTCCCTCGAAGTCGAGGTCGACCAGGGAGGTAAGTCGACCTCAGCTTGAGTTACCAAGTGCCTTCGTTGGGAGAGAACAACGAAGTTGTTCCACGTGTCATCCTATGAGCATGTTACTGTTTGATGTGACGTTTGGGAAACTGAGGCATGATTGTCATAATTGTAGTTCAGTTTCCAATGTTAGTGCATTGAAGCGACGTATTGATTGGATGCGTCGGTTCAATTTTTGAACCCTGGGAGAATATAAACTCTATGACGGACTTCATTTTATACCTTGCAAGTTTGAGCGAGTTAGAGTGCTTCTCAACCCTGGTAATCGGAAATGCCGGTCACTTCTCCGACCATCACGCCGAGCTGCATCTTCCTCATGTGGTATCGTAGTTCTGGGTTTCTCTTTAATCTGATTTCATCATTCATCAAACCGAGATAGAAACTCTTGTCGAGCTCATGTAGAATTCTGATGGGATGGGGTCATCTTCGGGGGACAACCAAGATCATGCTTCTCTTCAAGCATCATCGTCTTGAAGGTCCGAGGTTGAGAAGAAAAACCTTTGGTTTTGAGGCAGAATTGCTGGACAAAACTGATAAGCTGAAGTACTGCTGAGATGAAAGAATTCTAGAGCTTATTGAAGAAAATCATCTGCTACGCGACACCTTGGATTCCCTAGCCTCGACTGATGAGCAAATTGTCGAGCTCGAAGCTCAGTTGGTTGCTAACAAGGAAGTCGCCAACCAAGCCCTGGCTTATGAAAAGCAGTTTGCCGAAATCGACGCCGAAATAGCAGAGGTTGAGGCGGAGGTTGGGGCGTGAAAAAGATGTTGTTGCAGCCTAAGTGGCGGGTTCCACCAGACTTGGCTTTGGTCGCTGCAAAGGGTTGGTGGCCGTAATTGATCCCAACTTCCCTATCTACTTGCTCGACATCAAGATAAGACTTAATCTTGTAAATCGACCAAACACTGCATGACCCATCAACTACTTCTTTGTTGTACTTCTGTTCCGTTGATCAAATACCTCTTCGACATATAAACCACGTTCTTAATTCTTTCGTATTTCTTCTTCACTGTCATTACCCGAGACCGAGTAATTTGTCGAATGACCAATTTTAATTTGGCAATATATATTTTATATATATATATATATATATATATATATATATATATATATATATATATATATATATATATATATATTGTAGAGTCACACACTTCTACTCAATGGAGAATCTTGATAGGATGAGCAACTTTAATGTTGTTGTCTATTGGGGTAATTAAAAATTAGTAAACAATACTTATAGTTGTTTAGCGTTGAAGATGTCCTACGTGGCAATTTAAGTTGCTTAAAAATAGTTGTCAGTAACAAAAATAGTTGCCCATAACTAAAGATTAAAAACTATTTTTTCTCTGTCTCAATTTTTTATCAATTATAAAAATCTTGACTGTTGTTAAATTTTTTTTTGACAAAAAAGTATAAATAAGTGGGGTCATATATGATTGCTTATAAACAATCACCATCGGAGCTATGAAGCCCGAATACGAGATACGATACAAGATACGACAAGATACAGATACGGGAAAATTTTGAGAATCAAGATACGACACGGCTGGGATACTTTAATAAAAAAATTAAATTAAAATTAAAAATATAAAAACATTCTAGAAAACATAAAATGAAATAGAAATACAAATAGCAAAAATAAAGATGAAAAACATAAATGTTGCACTTATAGAGATGAACAAAAACAGTACAAATAGATAAAAAATCTCACAAAATATACCAATGAAAGGAAAGGATAACCGACACACCTATGTATGAGTGACTAGTCATAAAAAAGTAGAGGTGGACATGTACCACCCGAAATCGTATAATCTAAGTACTCAGTGGCGGAGCTTGTATTAAATATTGAGGAGAACAATAATTACTAACTAAAATATAATTAGCTGAGAAGTATCGAAAATGTATTTAAAAGGTAATAAGTATCGAAAATGTACCTGAAAAGTATCCTTAGTTGGTAAGAAGTATCAAAGATGCATCTGAAAAGTATATAGTGAAATAGTATTTAAAAAGAATTAAAAAATTATTAGATACTCTTTGGGTACATATCGGGAAGTATCGGGTGCGTGTCGGTATCAGATACATATCCCACACAAGTACGTTGTCATTTTTGAAGTGTCTGGGCTTCATAGCATTGGAGTAAAAACTAATTGAGACAACTATAAATTTCTTAAATCCTACGTAGCAATTTGACCTCACAAAAATAAACTCAGTTCACTCAAATAAACTCTCTCCAGTAAAGATGTTCTTTAGGCAACAAAACATATACTTTGTATGTAAATATAAAAAAAAAAATATCCATGACCTCTAAGAGTTAAATATTGGTTGAGTAGTTTAGCTATGTTGTTTTAACTAGAAGGTAAGGGGTTCAGTTCATACTAGAACCGTTTTAGGCCTTATGTTCCATATTTGCACATGGAAACTTAAAAGAAACACAATTAACCCAGACCAGTAGTTTTTTGTTGGTGTTTGCTTTTCCCGCACCCCCTCCTACTTAAAACACACCCCATAAGGGTGTGAAAAGACCAAAAAGCCAGCCAAAACCTCTTTTTTTCCACGAAATTTCACCTGTTCGAACACGGGCCTTGAACGAGTTCGAATGATGTTTATCGTTCGTGTGTGTTAAGTCTTGACTTCACACCCTCTTGTGCGTAATTTCACCTGTTCGAACGAGGTCATGCGAACAGGTTCGCATGAGGGTGTTCGAACACCCTATTTTATTACAAAAAATGGACTCTCACACCACATTCACCTTTTTTACCTGTCCGGTTGACCTCAACCGAATATATTCGGTTGCCCATCCCCGAATCGGTGAAAACACGCACTCCGCTTAAGGGTATTTTTGGAATATTTGGAGTTAAGGGGTGTGAAAGAGTAGGAGGGGGTGTGGGAAAAGCAAACGCCTTTTTGTTTTGACAAAAAACCCAAACCAATAGTTAAACCCGTGTATACCTTGTACAAAGCAAAACTTGATATTGTATATATAAAAAAGGTAAAATTGATTCTTTAAGTTTTTTCGCACTCACGTCTTTGAGCCTTCCACCCATCAACCATACGCTAAATGTTTGCACCTTCTTTCTATTACAGGTTCAGTAAGTTTACAATATTTGAAATAAAAAGGAAATGTTATGTTAAGAACATTTGACAAATTTTATATTTTATCATGTTGCAGCCTCATAGAGTTTGACAGTTTTTTTAAACCACCCGTGTTTAGCTCTTTCATCATAATCCATGTGCAAGACAAACAATTTCATATCATTGTAAAAACCAAAAAAAATTGATTTGTATTTTTTATAATTTTATATTTTATTCAATGCCTGCTGATAATGTAATGGATGGAGATGGTGGTGTTGTTGGGCGTTCTTTGTGAACGACTTTAGTTCCAATGTGTTACTGCTATGTGATAAATCATATACAGTTCTTTGTATAAATCATATACTAATAATGTCTTAATAGAAGATACAATTTTTAAAACATTAGATAAACCTGATGTAAAATAGCATAACCAAAGAAAGACACAATGAATGACCGTGGAGATGAAAGCTAAAATCAAATACATACACAACAACACAACTCAACTCAACTCAACATCTGCCCATAAAGGAAGTCAACTTCTGCTTGTTGTGATGCTCGTTTCATTAGTAACAAGTCTTGTGAAATTTTAAGCAGCATGGGTGCATCCGAAAGATCAGAACTAAGACTATAAACATAAAAAGTAAGAAACTCTAGTAAGGGGGAATTTGCGAGTATGAACCGTATCTTACTCATTGCATGCTGGCAACTAGCATGATATCCACCTTCAGAAGTTGACTAAGGCAACAACTAATGCATTCTAACTCCTCCACGGAAGTCAACTTCAAATACATTATGGAGCTAAATGAGTTTATTAGCATGGAGGGAGTAACCATATCTGCAAACATGATCTACGCATGCAAACAACAAAGCTAAGATATATTTGCAATGTGGCATACATCTTGTGAAAATCACTTCGGACCATAATCTTATACAACTGGACAATAAGAGATATATTAAGATTAGTGATTTTTTCTAACCTTAGTGTGGTCTGATTCAATAGAAAGCATCTTCATTTTTGGTAAACTTTTGATCAAACCAGATATGTTGTCCCGATCAGCTATGATTGTAAGATCAATTAGATTTATTGCGTTCTTCAAAGAAATCGACTCGATGTCACCATCAACTTGTATGCGCAATACGTTGACCGTAGGAGTAGAAAGATCAATACATTCAAAACCATAGCAGTGTGAAATGCTAAGCTCTTCAAGTAATGGGCAACCAGAAATAAGATTTTGAAGTCCATCAGACCAAAATGTAACTTGTTCTAAGTGAAGAACAAGCAATCTTTTAAAGCCACATTAATTAGGCAAAACTGGCATGTAAAATCCGTCAAGTTTTAAGTAAGTCAATTCCTGACAAGAGAACACATCAAATGGCATTGTTCCATGATCGAATAAGTCGTCCACAAGCTCAAGATATTTAATGCCCCTTCTTGACAAAAATAGAATCCACGTGCCCAAGTCTTCACTTGTGATTGTGACGTCAAAAGGGATCGAAAGAATAAACTTATATACGGGCCCATTGTGGAGCGCAAGAACTTGCGTAACAATTTTAGAAATTTCAGAACCAGGGTCATCAAAATGCCGATAGCTCTTTAAAAAGTCTTCGTCAAACTCAAGTCGCGGGACTGAAATCCAAATGTACCTCCACTTTCTAGACAAAATACTGGTTCTAACTAGATCTCGAATGTTCAAACGTTCTAGGATGTCGTCAATTATATAACTTGGTAAGTCACTGATCCGATCAATGTGATCACAATAATTGGCCATCTTGTTGGACATTGCCATAGAAGAGCTAAATATTATGACAAAAACCATAAAAGTACATTAAGTTTTTGAACATCTAGGACCACTTAAAGTTCAAAATTAACTGCAGGTGATCTATCCATTCAAACATATATAAACAAATGCTAGAGCACCCCAAAAGTGTGTGTGCTTAGTTTTACTTGAAATGTCTCTATAGTATTTTTCTCATTTTTATTGACAAAACCTTATGATGTAGCATCGCTTCTAAATTCCAAAACCAATAAAAGCAACTATTAGCAGCATCGAAAAACTAGAAAAAGTATTCGTACTTAAATAATTGACTAAGAGGGAAACTTAAAAGACAAATATTAAGAGCTAAACATAAATTATATCAGCAGATAACCAAGTCATGCCGAAATGCATGCAGTGCTTGGCTATATTTTCTTCTACACATTACTGAACTTATTATTCCTAATCTTTTGAGTCTTTGACTCATCTTTTATGCCTTTCGTACAATTCCGGGGTCCACGCTTTTCTGTACAATATTCTGCATTCCATCCTTCTCTCTCTGTTGCATCTAATATGGACCAAACATATTTAGTTGATGCTTTCCTTCTAAAGTTTTGTGGTGGAGATGGTCCTGAACTTTCACCACCTAGTCCTACTAGATGTAATTCTGCTAGTCTACCATCATCTAGGGCAAACAGTATCGTTCCAACTTGTAATGGTAAACCAGGTAAGCCTTTTCCTGTTTTTGTGTGTAAAGGGTGATGATGACTTCCCCATGCTCCTTGAAATTGATCATTTGGATAAGTGCATGTGTACATGTGATGTGAGAGTTCAATGTGCAGAACGTCATGAACAATTTGAATCATAGAGATATTTTTCTTTGTCTTTTAGCACTTCATTCTGAAATATGGCTTTTAATGAGAGAGTATACGCTGCAATGAAATGTTCTTGTGAGTAGGAGAAACTCAAGAATATTTCTCACAAACTCCTTTTATATATTGATAGATAAAGAACAAAACTGAAATCCCCTAAAGTTTATATGGAGTGAAAGCAAAACTGAAAGTATGTACTAACCACACAAACACTATGGAATTGTTATTAAATGGGCATAAGAGTCATTTCTCCATCAATGAAAAGATTTGGTAACCACACAAACACTAAATATTTGTGGTTAGTATGTGCTAACCACAATTTAGTGTTTGTGTGGTTACCGAAAATTTAGTAATTATTACTAAGGAATTTCTTAGTATCACCAGTCTTTGCTGCTTTTATATATTGATAGAGAGCAAAACTGAAATTCTCCTTTTATATCAACAGGAGAGCTTATTTTCTACAAAGAAAGGAACACTAGTGGAACTTGTAGAGGCTGAGCCTTCAAGGTAAAATTCAAGTTTTGGAGCAAATATTACTAATTCAGGCCCAATTTTGCCATACATATAGATCAGATGGATATGTAATGGCCAACCAGCTGGAGCAAATGTAGCAGCAATAGCTGATGTTGCTTCTACAAGAGAAGTATTATATACCATAAGATGATGATCTTTATGAATATAATAGTAAATAGTAAATCAAAACCATCATGGAAGAGGCACATATGGCAAGAAAAAGCTGCACAAATTTCATTTTTGATACCATCTAATGGGTGCATTTGACATGGACTGAGTAGATCATTCTGAATCTCTTTTTCTTTTAACCAAGGTATTGTAAATGTAAGCATTTTATGAACATTTTTATCATAATCAGAATTTGAGCAAGAGTTTTTTGAGCTCATTATAAGGGAAGTACTGATGCAACCACGGCTGAATGGAGACTATGTTAGTTGATAGTCCAACGGAATTTCTTCAAAGGAGAAAGTTAATGAGGAAGGAACTAGACTATTACCAAAATTGCAAATATAAAGTAAGACCATGATATCCAATTGGAACTTTTTTAAAGTTTTAATGAACTTTGTAAATCACTTGATGTGACCATTTAAGGATTTATTCCTATCTGTCTTGGACACCATTTTTTCTAAAATATTTGATAATTATGCAAGAAGGCACTTTGGAGGAAAGAAGGTTACATCAAAGAAAGTGGAAATGGGTTGTCCATGGAAGTCTCCAACATCAAAAATTGACAGCTATCACACCAGCTTTGAGAGATGAATCTAGTGAAACTTCCATTTCTTTATTCTTCACTATTTCAGCTGGATCTTTTTTTGAATATCAAATTCTAAAACAATTATACAAAATCTAATTATCTTTAACCATCGTAGATACCTTGCTTTTGTGATGATATAAAATTTATAAATACCTTGCTTTCACTGCATATAAACTTTAAGGAATTTCAGTTTTGTTCTTTATCTATCAATATATAAAAGGAGTTTGTGAGACATATTGCTTGAGTTTCTTCTAGTCACAACAACATTTCATTAAAAGCCATAATGCAGAATGAAGTTCTAAAAGCAATATAAGACACAAAAAATTATCTCTATGATTCAGATTGTTCATGTCATTCTAAACATTGAACTCTCAAGTGAACACATGCACTTATTCAAATTACACACAAAAGCATCAAAAGGCTTACTTGGTAGGATACTAGCAGAATTACATCTAGTAGGACTAGTTGGTGAAAGTCCACCACCATCACCGCAAAACTTCAGAAAGAAAGAATCAACTAAATATGTTTAGTCCATTTTAGATGCACCAGAAAGTGAAGGATGGAAGGCAGAATATTGAACAGAAGTGCGTGGACCCGCCGGAATTGTATGACAGGCATAAAAGATGAGTCAAAAGATTCAGGAATAACAAGTACATAGCCAAGTACAGCATTATTATTACTTTGATCATAATACCCTTTTGTGATTTTCTGATTATTCTTCTGCGTGAATATCAGAAACTTTGTAGAGAAAAATTTTCGGCATACTAACAAAACAACATCAAGTAAATTATGAGAACTAAGAAGACACAGTGCTTATTAACCTATTCTGGAAGAAACATTACTGAGTTGATATCGGCAGAGGAAATAATAACATTGGGGATTTTGATAACTTAGATTCATCGATTCTAATTTCTAAATCTCCAATCCAACCACCAAAACTGAACTGAACAAAATTCAATGCCCTAATCATAGCTATCAATGCTTAGGTTTCTGATACGAACAAAAAACTGAGGGATAAGTAAAAGAAAGAGTAACAATTAATGATTGTAAAGCCTTACCGTTAAGACGGCGGGACTGTGATGGCTGGTGGTGGCGCGTGGTCTTTGCTGCAATGTGCGGGGGCGTTGTGGCTTGCCAGAGGTGCGGTAATAGCAGAGTGTTGTGTCTGTGAACGTACGTTTAGGGTTCCTCAGTTTAGATGGGGAGGGAAAAGAATTTGGAGTGAAACTGTGAAAGGGATGATTGGAAAGCATTCACTAATTTTCAAGATTTCTCGATAAGTTCGTTAAGTTCTATAAAATATAAAAATTTAAGTTCTATAAAATATAAAAATCGTAAGTACATTTGCAAAATTTTATTTTACTGAAAATATGTCTCTTAATTTTTACCGAGAGATCACATACGTGTATAGTAAAATATAAGGAATAATCATGTGTGGTCCATTTTTCACCAGCACAAACGTACATAGGGAAGGTTCTATTAATGAAAACGTGTTTACTCCCTGGAGGTTTAAATCACAGACTATTATCACTATAAATAGCAACTCACCTCTCACTTTACTTTCACACAAAACTTCCGAAAGCTTTCTTTGAACCAGGTTCTAATCTCTCTTTTTCTTTTGTTTTATTAGCTTTTACTTAGTTCTTCCTTTTACTAGATTTTATAGTTCTTATCACACTAGAAAAACTGGAACTTCTAGTCTATACAGTAAAACCTTCTTCTGTCATTATTTAGTTTTTCCAGTAACAATTCTTTTCATTCTTTACTTCATTTCGTTGACAGATTTTAACATTAAGTTGTAGGTTAATCTTTATCATATAGTCATTTCAATGTTGAGGTATGAGAAATAGTACATTTCAAAATACAAATAACAAAGCTTTTGCTTTAATATAGTTAGTCTATTATCTATTATATCAAGTTATTGTTTGTAGCTCATGAAAATCACTTTTAAGACTCTCCAACAACACTCACCCTCTGTACAAAACAAAGGACATAGGATATTAGCCTATTTTATTACTTAGGTTCAATATTTATTAAGGAATGAATTAGGATGATTATTCAAGAACTTGATTTAATAGGTGAACCATTAGATTAAACTCTACAAACTGAAACTGAACCTGTCATGAGGTATTCTTAGGATTTAATTCAAGAATTTTAAGTTTAGCTTAGAGACATTATCAATACACCCAAAATTCAAGAATAAAAACTATGGCTATCAAAACAGATTTTCTTTAAACAAATGTCTATTTCACTTGAAACGCACAAGGATCCAAAGTAGAATTTTAGTAAAATACTTCTAGTTATGATTTAAGTTATGATTATAGTAAATTAAGACATAGTCGTTTTAATGAGTAATAGGTATTGTCGGAATTGAAGCAAGTGCTGATCAACAAACTCTTTTGGAACCAAATCAAGGAAAGGGTGAAGTGACTAATTTGCACAAGAAAGGGGGGATTGAATTGTGGTATCTTTTTAAATTTTTAATACCTGCAACCTTCTGTAATATTTCTCAAGCTAACTTGGATATCAGAAGGTTGAATGTTAGTTGCACAAACAATAAGCAAGTATGACAGAAGACAGATAACTTTGATGAATTTAGATGTCTGTTATTTTACCAAGAGTGTTGTTTTCAAAAGATAATCAAAGTAAAACTCATTTAAAATTATGATTTTGACTACAAAAGGTTGATGTATGTAACCTTCTGAAGTGGTTGAAAACTTTGGTGATTGTGAGTAACTCAAACAACACACAAACAACAATTAATTACCCTAAACACCTAACCCACACATAATTACTCATCTTACAACCTATTATATACGAAAGAGAGCCCCCTAACCTCAAAATTGAAGAACCCAAGAAGCCTCTCCTTCAACAACACAAGAATCACCAAAAATGGATGCTCTCCTACTTTGAGCTTCAAAACCCCATCCATGGAAAAGTGGAAATGGAAATGAATTAGTGGGTAAAACTTATACTAAAAGGTAGAGCATGAAAAATGAAGAAGATTGGTACCAAATCCACCTACCTCAAGCCAAAAATGGAATTTTCTCTTCCTCCCTCCCTTGGACAGCTGCTGGCCGTCCCCTCCTTGCAGCCCTCTCCCTCTCTTTTTTTTTCTTTTCTTCCAAATGGGAATGAAAACCCTACCCCCAAAGTTATTCCCTTGAATTTGGGCCTATTAATGGGCCATGGGCCCTTTATTTGCACCTCCTAGTTACTTCAACCACTCCCTGACATAATTAAATCATCACTCCCTTATTTACTACCCAACACCTCTTAGTTATATTAAACACCCTATTATTCCTTTAATATAACTAATCACTATAACACCTAATTAAATAAAACTCCAAATTAATTATTTGACTTAAATAAATGTTGCAAGCCTTAAATAACTTAATTAAATGAATAATTAAATTATTTTGGGGCGTTACAAATGTATCTCAAGATGCAAAGCCTTAATTGATCTTTTCTCTCACACTGCAAAGTGTGCTCAGCCCCTAGAGGTGAGCTCTGATGCCAATTGAAGTGACTAATTTGCACAAGAAAGGGGGGGATTGAATTGTGCTATCTTTTTAAATTTTTAATACCTGCAACCTTCTGTAATATTTCTCAAGCTAACTTGGATATCAGAAGGTTGAATGTTAGTTGCACAAACAATAAGCAAGTATGACAGAAGTGAAAGACAGATAACTTTGATGAATTTATATGTCTGTTATTTTACCAAGAGTGTTGTTTTCAAAAGATAATCAAAGTAAAACTCATTTAAAATTATGATTTTGACTACAGAAGGTTGATGTATGTAACCTTCTGTAGTGGTTGAAAACTTTGGTGATTGTGAGACAGTTAAAGCAATTAATAAGAAAAGTAGATAAAAACACAGTAGAGTTATAGAGGTTCACCAAACTGTGGCTACTCCTCTCCCCACATCCACGTGAGAGTTTCCACTATTCTCCAAATAGATTTTACACTTGCTTTAGCTTCAACTGCCAAAGACTTTCACCTCCACTCTCTTTTGATCACACACAAAAGACAAGTGCTAACTTACACAGCTTCACCAAGCTGTCTCAACCTACTAGAAAACTCTCTTCTAGTTTCCTAAAGGTATTTCCTGTTGAACAGAATCACCAACACAACTCACCTCTCACTAGGTAGTTTGTTAAGAAACTTTCAAATAGAATCACCAACAACAGTCACCTCTCACTAGGTAGTTTGTTCAGAAACTTACACAATATTTCTTACAATAAGGGGTTTGGGTTTGGGATGATTTAAGAGCTTGTTGATAGATAAATACAAAGTATTTCTAAGAGCATAACAAGCAAACACACACTCAAGATAGTATTTCCCAATTCTGACTTTGTAGTAGCTTTGAGTGTGGAAGAGAAGGTTGGATTTCTTTTGAGAAGCTTGACTTGTAAAAGTTCCAATTCACTCTCATGGTTTGCATTTGAGTAGAACAACATTCTTTATAGCCATTAATCTTGGAATATGACCGTTGGAGTGAAGGAAAGAGCTGTTGGAAGTTGTTGTAGCTTTGTAGGTAGGCAATGATGATTTTTGAGCTTTTGGTAGTAGCCTTTCAACCTTCTGAAGCAACATTTGTGCTTTGTCTTGTGTTAACATCTTTTCATGTCAGCACTCTACTTCCTTTTTCATCATTTCTGTCAATTCAGTCCCTGTTCATGTACTACATAATTTTTTACTTACTTAATTTGAAGCTTCTGAAGCTTCTTCAACATGAACAAGCATGCTTTTAAGATACAACAAATAATCAAGGATTTCCTCTTTACATAGGTTATTATTTCTACAACTTTTATTCCTTGAATACTTATTTGATGCATATAGGTTTAAGATTTCGAATATGAACATGTTTCCCAGAAACAGAAGCTTGAAGTTTTCAATCTTCTTTTAACCTTCTTGAACAACCAACCTTCTTAATCATATTCCTTATTTAGTCAACCTTCTTTTGACTTCAATCAAACTTTCTGTTGACTATTGGTCAACCTTGTGTTGACTTTTAGTCAACCTTCTGTTTGACTTTCAGTCAACCTTCTGTAGAAAGTTATTTTTTCTTTTAAGCTTCTTTAATCAACCTTCTGAACTCAACCTTCTTTAAGGTAACCTTCTGTAGGTAACCTTCTTTTGGCACATTTGAACTTTGAAAACACTTGGTTTATTTGTAGAGCCAAGATTTTTGCTATGATTCTTATTTCCTGTTCTTTTACACACTTGATTGAAACTTGTTATTAATCATAATAAGTGTTTAGAAAACTTAACTCATTCCTTTAAGTTTGTATCATCAAAACATGGAAAGAGATTTTCATTTCTACAAAGGGGAAATACTAATAATAAGTTGATGGACACAAATTATGTGTTGCTTGTATATATATTATTTAGCTATTCTTAGGTGATTTGTGTGATTGTGATTTGTTTGAGTTCTATGTAACTGAGTCAGATTAAGTACATTTTGAATTTGGTGGAAATAGGAGTTGTCTATGTTACTTAGAGATATGACTTATGAGGATTGATAAGTTGAGGTGTATCTCACTAGTTGTTGTTACGAATCCTAAGGACTGATTTGTGTCATACCCTAATTTTGTCTGCCTAGGGTCAAAACCCTAATTTTCCACAAAAATAGTAAACTGTGAAGTGTGAAATCATTTTGTAAGGAGCATTTTGCATGCATTTTTAAGGTTTTGAAGTCATCCTAGGGTTTTTAGAATCATTTTTAGAGTGGAAATGCATTTTTTGGGCAAGAAGCAAGTTTTTAGGTCAAAGGGTATTTTGGTCATTTTGCAAAGTAGGATAATTTATCATCAAGAATCATTGTGCACTTTTAAGGGAATTTATTTGGGGCAAATGTTTTGAATTATATGTGTGTTACGCATGCATTGTTGATTTTTGTACAAAAAGTCAAATTTAAAAAGTCAACAAAAAAAATGGATATTCTTCAAAATGCAAGGAGAGGTTTTATATCATTTTTGGACATAGTGATCTCATGAAAGTGACCCATTCATTTATATTCCTAGTATTTGGCCCAATATGGTTAGATTTTATGGAGTTATCTTGTGAAGAATAATAAAAAAAAGAGGATATTTGGAAGGGTCTCACAATAGTACAAGATGACAACTTGCAAAACTTGGGCACCACTCTCCCTCTCATTTTCGCTCCCCCTTCTCATTCTCCTCCAAGTTTTCATTTTTTTGCCCTTTGCAAAGTGTGATTCAATCCTCACCCTCCATTCAAATTTTAAATGAAATCCTAGAGCAATTGGTGATGCACAATGACCCTTATGCCCTTAAACCTAATTGCACTCTATATATACCTTCATATCCAATCCTCTCAAGAAAAAAGGGGGACCTTTGGCCTCATTTTCCACTCTCAAATTTCAGCACAACTTTCTTCTCCTCCAAATACCCTCTTGGCTGAAGCCACCACCACCACTCCTCCTCCATATTTTTTTTGATTTCCTTCCTCTTTTTGATCTCAAATTCATTTCCATTCCATACATCTCCATCCTCTCCTACTCTAGTTCATATTTGCATCATCAAAGGCTTGTGATTTGAAGATTTGCGTGGGGTTCTTGTGGTGTTCTATTTAAGATCATTGTTGATTTGTGTTCTTGCTCTTCATTTTTTTTTCATAATCTAGCTTGGGTCCAAAGTATACTCTAAAAATCATAGCATTATCTTCAACATTTTTGCATCAAAACTCATGCTCTTCCTTTCCTTCCTTTCGCATACTCTCATAAGTATATATAAAATGTGATTTGCTGGTCATTGTTGGTGAGAAGAGCCTTAAACACTATTGACAAGCACTTAGGGAGGCTTGGGTGTTTAAGGTGCCTCTCACCCTTGAATAAATTGATTCATGTTGTTTTTGTGTTGATTTTGTATTTGTTGTGAAATAAAATTGTTGTTTCATGTGTTATTTAGTTCGCATATCATGTTAAAGTAGGTTTTAATTTGATTTTGTTGTTCCTCTTTGCTTGACGATGCTTAATCTTGTTGAGGATACTTGATTTTGGTGTTTTCATGCTTAGATCATTTGTTTAAGTTTGCAAATCTCCTTTTCTTACTCATATATGTTTCGCAAAAATTAAAGGAAAATGAAGAATAAATGTTGATTTGAAGTTTTAGTGCTTGAATCATGTGATTAATTGTTCCTAAGTCTTGCTAGTATCTTGTGCTTGCTTGATTTTGTGAGTTTGATGAATAAATTTGTTGTTTGGCTATGTGTTGGCTTCGCAAATCATGAGAAATAATTAGGGTTTTGTTGTTTCTTGGCTGTTTGGCTTGCAATTGTACTTAAAAAATATTTTCTCAAGTTGTTTTGATGGAATATTGCTTGCAAGTAATTGTTATGTTGATGATTGGCAAGATGACTCACACTTGTGCCTTTGTGCACATACTTGATAGTGTTGAGGATTGCCTAAAAATGATTCAACTTGTTTTGGGCTTACAATGTTGAATTTAATTGTTTTCAATGTTGATGATGAGTAACATGACTCTCACTTGTGCCTTGGGCGCCACTTTTTTTTAAGTGATGAGGATCACTTCAAGTGATTCAACTCTTTTTAAATTTTCAATGAGCAAAATGTGAGTTTATGATTCCTTGCTTGCCAATTGTTTGTGATAGCTTGTGAATACTTTCTTTTGGTCACTTTGAGTCTTGCAAATGTGGTGCTTGTTTTAAGTCATTAATTTGTTTAAATGTTGATGATTGGTAAGAGGATTCAACATGTGCTTTCAAGCATAATTTTAAATGTTGAGGATTACTTTAAAATGATTCAACTCTTGTATACATTTTGGTGTTGAGTATTTGGTAAAATGACTAGACGCTTATGCACTTGTGCATTGTTAATAAGTGTCAAGGATTACCAAAAGGAATTTAACTCTTGTGTTTTTATTGTTGATTCTTAAATTGATTCAATGAGCTACCCTTTTGTAATTGATCAATGTCTCATTTTTGTGTGACCATTCTTATTACAACTTGTAACTAGTTTTGACAATTACATGTTCATGCCTATGCTTGCCTCTTGGATTTGTAATGTTTGCATGAATTGTAATTGAATGATTTGTATATATATTGGTTATGGATTTGGAGTTGATTGAAGTGTTCTACTTGTTTTCCAAAATCTTTTTCCAAATCAAACTTTTCTAAACTAGTTTGCAAATCAAAATCAAATGCTTTTCCAATGAAAACCCTAGGGCATTTTCTTAAATAAATCATTAGTCATCACTCGAAGCCTTTGCTTGTTTGATCGCTAATGAGGAGTTATTAGTGGTAGTCACTCGAAGCCTCTGCTTGTTTGACTATTATGGAAGCTCCCACACCTTAATCAAACACAAACTAATTCAAATTTCAAAAATAACATGAGCTATTAGTGATAATTATCACCGATGCCCGCCCTTTTTCAAAAAAAAAAAGATAATAAAATGTTGTTACTTGTAATCACTCGAAGCCTTTGCTTGACTGGTTACCGGTTTCAACTATTTTCTTTCAAGTTAGTAATGAACGCCACTCGAAGCCCTTGCTTGTTTGGTATTCGTGAACACTTGAGTCTTATTTCAAAAGCTCCAAAAAATTAAATAAGGTAAAACACAAAAATATTTTCAAAATCAAAAGGCGAGAACTACGTAGCTTTGATCCCTCATCTCAGTGAGGGTACGTAGGAGCGGGTCACAGCCCGTCAAACACCTTTTTTAAAAAAAAATTCTTTGTTTTGTTCTGCTTTTCAAAGATACCAAAAATTTTCTTCTTCCCCCCGTTTTTAATAAAACAATTTCTCAAATGAAATAAAAAGAAAAGGAAAGAAAAAAAAGAAGTAGAACAAAAATCATTTCATATCAACTTTTCCTAAACCACACATCAAGTTAATGGTTCCCTTTCAGTAGAAAGGAGGTGCGGGATGATAATACCTTCCCCGCACCTAACCGACCCCCGAACCTACATCTCTGAGTTTTCAAAAGACCATCCGCTTTTCCAAAAAAGGTTTTTTCAATGTTTTCCTAAATAAATATTGGTGGCGGCTCTACTATTTACCACGTTGTCAAACGAGAAGTCCAAACCGGATTTTTCGGGGTGCAACAATTTGTCAAGTTGATTATGGATTAGATTGGTAAGACTGATGTTTTTACTAAAAGCTTTACATGATGTTTCTTATAGTACTATCAAGTATATAAGACTGAGGATAGGTTCGGTTGGGTCGACTACAGACCTTCTGGGGGCACTTGTGTTTCGAACTCCTACCAATGGTCAGTGGTAGCATCTCTGGCTGGAGGAAATCGTATTACCCGACACGGTGAGCCTGACTGTGCAGGACTATCTATAATAAGGTGCAGCGCTCAGGCCAGAATGATTGGAGTATGGATTGTATATCTGCTCTTTATAAACGATCATGTTATGGCAGTTGAAACGGCCTTACGCTCATGATGATAGAAATCTCCATGGAGTAGGTTGAGAATAATATTTTAGATAGTGGATTAACTTCATTGATGGATTATAGAATAAGTGTGACACTTAGTTCGTTTGACTAACAATCAATTATTGATTTCACTAGAATGTTGGTTATGTTTTGCAGGATTTGGGATTAAGAGTGGTCGATTTCCTTGGTCGTGATTGAATTGTGTGTCATGTATTTTATATATATTAATATTTGTGATTGTATAATATTATTTGTAACTTGTGTAACCATCGTGTTGCACACTTGTGTACGAGTATTTCACCCCTTACATTTCAGATGGAGGGAGGCAGACTACTGGGATACTCGGGTCACCATCAGATCATCTTTTTGGAGGAGGAGGGCAATCCCCTCTGGGAGATTGACCCGCCTGCACAGACTATCACCTATACAGGTCATGTCCAGACCACATATGGAGTTGACTAACAATCAATTATTGATTTCACTAGAATGTTGGTTATGTTTTGCAGGATTTGGGATTAAGAGTGGTCGATTTCCTTGGTCGTGATTGAATTGTGTGTCATGTATTTTATATATATTAATATTTGTGATTGTATAATATTATTTGTAACTTGTGTAACCATCGTGTTGCACACTTGTGTACGAGTATTTCACCCCTTACATTTCGGATGGAGGAGGCGGACTCTTTGGGATACTCGGTCACCATCAGATCATCTTTTTGGAGGAGGAGGCAATCCCTCGGGAGATTGACCGCCGCACTGCACTATCACCTATACAGGTCATGTCCAGACCACATATGGAGTTGGGGTACCTATGACTTCCATTACTTCGCACATTACCTTATCAATCACACTACCTATGGACTGTAACATCCTGCATCGCTTCGGAAGCGCGATTGCGCCCTCACGAACCAACACGAGTCTTTTCAGCATGTTTTGTCCTCACTTGCATGCTTTCCAAGAAACTTCTCAGAAGGTCACCCATCCCACTACTACTCCAAGCCAAGCACGCTTAACTATGGAGTTCTTATGGGATGAGCTCCCGAAAAGAAGATGCACCTTGTTGGTATAGGTAGTTCAAATCAATTCTTTTAAGCCTTTCTTCAACTATGCGATACCCCATACCGCACAGCCTCGGGATCCCTCTCATTAGGTGCGTATTCGGTTCATTCACGCGCCCTTCGCTTGAAGTCGCCAGAGCCGCTCTTTGCCATGCCACCTTTTTGGGCACCGGCGATCACTCCCGCTCCTCTCGGCCCGGATGTCACATGCCCACCGGCTTCCGCTTGGTTCGTCCTCGAACCACACCGCATCGGGAGAGGCTCGCCGCTCGATACCATTTGTAACATCCTGCATTCGGAAGCGCCGATCGCCCCATGAACCAACACGAGTCTTTTTCGGCATGTTTTGTGCTCACTTGCATGCTTTCAAGAAACTTTCAGAAGGTCACCCATCCCACTACTACTCCAAGCCAAGCACGCTTAACTATGGAGTTCTTATGGGATGAGCTCAAAAGAAGATGCACCTTGTTGGTATAGGTAGTTCAAATCAATTCTTTTAAGCCTTCCTTCAATCATGCAAATCCCATACCGCATGCGACCTCGGGATCCTCTCATTCCGGGTGCGTATTCGGTTCATTCACGCGCCCCTTCGCTTTGAAGCTGCCAGGAGCCGCTCTTTGCCATGCCACCTTTTTGGGCACCGGCGATCACTCCCCGCCCTCCTCAGCCCCGGATGTCACATGGACCGGATGATCGAAGCTTTACTACCACATAGTTATTCCTGAGGTAGTAGTTCCAGACATTGTGATTCCGGATGTAGCAGTATCAGACTTTGTAGTTCCTGAGGTGGTGACTCCGGAAGTCTATGAAGAACCCGTTCAGGTCGTACCTGAATGGGAACCAGCCGATGGTTCAGAGGGTAGTGGTACCAGTGGGGATCTCCCCAATGGTTATCATTAGCTTTGAGAGATGTTGGTCTTCTTTTTATGGCTTTTGGGGGATGGAGTATATGGGTTTTCTTTTGGGACATAGACTGTTTTGTAACCTCCCATAACTCTATATTTTGGGGCGGTATATATATCAGGTGTATAGGTATACTAACCTGACTGCTTAGGACGTAACATGACTGGTGTAGGTGTGACTCGGTAGGACGTACTATATTGGATATTATTAGATATGGTACCTAACCATTGATATTGTGTAAGCCTAAGGGCAAGACTATGACTCGATAGGTGTTGACTTTTACATATGATGCATATATATATATATATATATATATATATATATATATATATATATATATATATATATATATATATATATTATGATGGGTGTATGATAATAATTATTTTTTTTCTATTTTGTTAATACTTAGAAAATTCTCATCAAAAGTAAACAAAGGTGTTTTGGAAAATTTAGAAATGAGATTAGTACTTAAGTGTAGCATCGCTTTTTAAGGTTAGAAAAAGGGGGTGTTACAGATGGCACCCTAGTCCATATATACAAATCTTGTTATGTTTTATTAGGCAACCTTTGTGAGGCTTCTTTTAAAATTGTTTTGTACAAACTAATAAATAACTTTGATTAAAAAGTAAATTCCAAATATACTTTTACCTCTTATTATTCATAGATATACACTCTCTATTCATTAATAATGTTAGTGTAAAATAATTAATAAAGTACGAGTATAATTGATAAAAAAGTAATTAATATTAATTCAAACTTGAAAACGACAAATAAATATAAACTAATTTTGGCAAAAAAAGAACGACAGTAAAAATGAAACAGAGGTAGTACTAACTAGAGTATGCCTTGTGAGATGCACAAGTGAGTTCAGCTTATCAAGAAACAAATATGTTATAGGTAGTTCAGTTGATATGCTAAGCTGCTAAGAGATATCAAATGAGTGCATCAAAAGAGTGCAAGCATGAGGTCCCTTATTCAAACTAGGGAAAGTAACATTTTCTCCTCTTCCACTGACATTGTCTATCAAAGAAAATGTTATAGATAATATGAAATTCATATTATGAATCGAAATAAGAACTCTCACTCAGAACACGCGATAACATTGACAATAATCAATAATAAAATTAAAAATAAAGATCCTAATTAATTGAAAGGTCGACAATATCGTTCTAATCTGCCAAGCCTCCCACTCTTTTTTTTTTTTTTTTACTTATAGCTTCCACTTGAGCCACGGAAGTTCAATTCTTTTACTTTTTTTAACACTTAAAAAGTTTCAATTCATGTTGGCAAAAAATAATAATTTATATTTACATTTATTCTTTTTATTTCTTTGAACTGCATTTTTTTTACCAAAAGAAACTTATGGAATTTCATTCAAAATCAATGTGGCAATAAAAGAACGATCAAATTAAGACATGGATACTAGCATAATTCCTTGATGCCCTAGCTAAAGTATGAGCCACAAGGTTTGCTTGCCACCAAATAAAACTAACACAATAGTTTTCCAAGCTAGATAAGAGACTCCGACAAGAGCGTAAAATAGACTCATACTCAGTTTGAAAATTACACAAGCCCCGGATCCCATCTACTACCGATTTGCAATCAAACTCAATGGTAACGCGAGAAATGCCTAAATCTCGTACCCAAGTGATAGCCTCCAATAAACCAATAGCTTCAACCTCCTGTGGTGGTGGTCGTCTAAGAAACCAAAGCGTTTTCGCCTTAACAAAATTTCCCCTATCGTCCCGTAAACACAGACCAATACCATACACCTGTCATAATCAAAAATACTTGCGTCGACGTTACATTTAAGAGAACCCGAGTCCGGACATGACCAAAATATCTATTCAATATGATTTAAAATAAATTCAATAGTAATTGTGTAGAATTCACTTCCAATTTGGTCACCGTTCAAATCACAAAATTGACGACTACACCGATTTTTGCTTTTGGTTTTGTCATCACAAACATCTTTCTTAATAACTAGCGGAAGACGGGCACTCTCGTGCCCGGCGTCTTCCGCTTTTGAGACTACGCTACAGTAGATCCCTTAAGTAGTCGTAGTTTATTGTGTTAGCTCAGTCCAAACGGGCTTCGCTTAAAGGCCCAATAAACACATCGCCGCAAACCACTATGCTCACCATACTGATCTAACGATCGAGGTCTGCTCGACAAAGTCGAGAGGTCAACATCACACTTCATCTCTTCACGCATGCTTTCATGCGACTTAGAGATCCTCGTGTTAGTTGTCAACAATGGAAAGAGTGAGGTCACATATTTATAAGTGTTGTTGGCAACTGACACACACATTCCCAAGGCCTATGGAAGCACCCGTGAAAATATGAACAATGATTTGGACTTTTCGACCTCGCCGAGTCTAGCTCAACCGTTAGATCAAAAGGTTGTGCATAACGATTTGCAGCGATGTTCTTAATGAGCTTTTGGAGTGAAGCCCGTTTGGACAGAGCTAACACAGCCCGGAACACAGTAAACCATGATTACTTAAAGGATCTCTTGTCCCGTGTTTGTCTTCTTATTGTATACTGAATGCAAGAATATATATTGGCTGTAGTTGCCAAGGCATATTTTGGGGCTTTGGATTACATCACTAAACTAAAGGTTTAGTGATGATCACTAAATGAATTCTAACCATTGGATGAGTAATTTATTACCTAATTCTGATCCAAGGGGTGTTATTATAGGGGGTATTGTTTGCTGGTGTTTTTAGCAAACAATCACTAGTTTTCAATATTGTGATTGTGAGATCAAACTAGAAAATCTCTTTGACAATTGCCCTTGTAGTTTTGTGTTTTTAACGTTTTGAAGAACAGTAAATGACAGAAAGAACCAAATTGAAAGTAAAACAAAAGCAGTAATTGCAACAAATGTAAACAAGAAGTAAATATTGCGTTGAATCGAAAGTAAAGTGGTTCACAAACACATACAATGAATCTGTTTCACTCGTTTTCGCTTTAGTCTGGAAGTTGAGTTTTCAGAGTTCTTGTGAAATGTTGTGACCCCGATTTCCTATTACAAAAGAGTATTTATACTCTTGGAAACAAACGTGGGAAGAAAGAATAACTGCCTCCTAGAACTAGGGAGGAGTAATTGCCCACTAACTGTTGCTCTTTGCATTTCGACTAGAACGTCGTCAACCGTTCGGCGAAGTGTTGAACCCTGCTTCGTCGAAGAGTTGAGCCTTCTCTTGTCGAAGGTTTCTTGCTTTAAAACTGAGCTCGTCGAAGCTCATTCATATTGTCAGCACTTTCAAGACCTTTGCCGTCGAATTGCTGGTGAATTGACTTGAACATTGACCTGTTGTCTCTAAAACATTATTAAATGTGAAGTCAACCCCATTTAAAGCTTCATTTAATGTATTGTCGAAAATTTTGAGGTTCTGATTGCCCCAAAAATGCTTCTTTCGACGGAATAAGGAATGGAGGTAAGAAAGGGCATTTTTGAATCTCGTGCAATGGTCACTTCTACCGCCTTTTGCACTTCAACATGAGTCGAAAGATAGTCATCATGACTTGCATGAGATAAAGTGAATCGTTTCATTGGCACACGTCTTATGGTAGGTGGGCCATCACGTCTCTCAATCGCCGCAAACGCGTGCGAGTAATGGTGAACGTGCCAATAATCGTTGCTTCCAAACATATATAAAGCGGATAAAATCCCTTCATATTCCTTTTTACTCGGTTGAACTCCTCGTGAGCAGTCTATTTACCTTTCTCATCTACGAACTTTGCAAAAAACCCCAAATCCACGAAAGTTTCAAACTTTCACTCTCTTTCTTTGATCTAAACCTGATTCCAACTCGCATTTGCTTTTCCACACTTATGGCTTCATCATCTCATTTGTTGCGGTGCAACTGAAAGTTCGAAGAAAAAGACGAGCCCAGAGAAAAATCCAAAACTCGATGGCTTCGTTGATGAACCGACACCAATGACGAACGAGCCACCCAATGGCAAACTCAGTCATCGATTCCTTCCACCGAAATTTATACCCATGCCTATCTCGGGTCCCTTGCCCAATATTCTCACTGAAACAAGCGAGGCTTTAGAAAATTTCCCTAGTCCCCGTTGTCTTCAACCTAGAATTTTTGTCAAGACACCTTTCCACTTAGAATTCTGAATAATCCTCTAGGGTTTATGGAGTGCGCTTCTAGGCTTGACCAACAGGTCTATTTAGATTGGCTTGACAAGGTAGAGGCTAAGAAAGCCAAAATCTGGAAAAAACAAGGTATTTTCGACCTTATTCAGTTATCTAGGTATGGGCCTAAGTATGATAGCACCCTAATCCTGGCAGCTATGCAGTTCTGGGATTGTGCTACCCATAGCCTCCATCTGAAATGTGGCATGTTGTCCCCCACTCTGCTAGATGTTGTTGCCATTACAGGTCTGAAACCTCTTGGTGAGACCTTTGATCCTACCCTTCCTGATTATGAGTACAAGTTTACCTTCACTAATGCTACCTTTGCTCCTTACATTAGTGATCATCACAATCTTGATACTGAGGAGGTGTCTGATGCAGAACATGTAGCCTTTCTAACCCTCTGGTTATCTCTGTTTGTTTTTTGCACACGTTCTCTGCAAGTTTCCAAATCCTATATCCCACTAGCTGTCCAACTCCATGCACAACAAGACCTCAATCTTGCCAAACTGATTCTAGGCTCTCTTCACCAACAACTCGACAATGCTGTCATAGAGTTGAGAGAAAATGAACCAACAACCAAGTTTTTAGCTTCTAGTCCTATATGGTTGTTACAATTGTGGCTCTTGGCCACTTTTGAGTCTCGACTAAGCCTGTATATTCCCAAGTCCGCTCGACAAACTGTAGAGACTAGGAGGACTGAAGGGATTCGACTAGCGCAGTTTAAACCTAAACAAGCAAGTCTTTCCGCAGAAGAATCTTTCTCAGTCTATTTCGAAGTCTTCTTGACATGTACCACTTTTACGGACTCTATGGCCCCCTTTGTCCAAAGGCCTTGTGGTCCAACTTGGTTTAAACAACCATTTCCTTCTCCCTCTGTCGAGCACGCTGAGGCAACCAACCGAATCTGGCAAGCTTATCTCTCTCCATCTATCCTCTCCACCAGACTCACCCCTGGCAAGAATAAAAATAATTTGGGAATCACTAGGTATTTCCCAAGTTATTTTGCCAGGCAGTTTGGGCTTTGCGGATTCGACTGCGCCCGATTGTATTATCACAAAGTAGAATTCATGAGTCCAGAATCAGAGATAGCTTATAGACAAGCTTTTAAGAAATTCCAGTACAAAGCCTTGAACTTTGAACCCCTCAGTTTCAACCCAAGGTTTTCATGCACTGCAAAGTTTCAAGAGTGGTGGTCCGATTATTACACTGCTGCTGCTGGAGAAGCCAGTGATACTTTTGCTGAAAACCTCGTGAAGAAGTTGGCGTCTACTTTTCCTTCAAACAACACAGGTATATACTTTTCGACACTTAAAGCTTTCTAAGTCTTAAACACTTGTAGTCTAATCTCATTTCTGCTTATTTATCAATGTTTTCGACATCAGAAAAACCTGCACCTAAGCTGAAGAGCAAAGTAAGCAAGACTACAACAGCAAAGTCTTCTCCACAAGTCAAGAAGAAAGTGGAAGCAAGTCCCACCCCAGATATCACCCCAAAGAAGGTATGTTGCCATACATTTTCTTAAGTTGTTTTTTGAATATGACTTTTATTCACGTCGAAAACATTATTTTTTTTTTCTTCAGAAAACAACCAAAGCAACGAGACCTCTTCAAAAGCTCAAGGCCAAAGAGAAAGTGGTCATTTCCTCCAGTTCTGAGGTACTATACACACACACCCTGTTAATCTGTCGAAACTTCCCTCCAACTTACCACTTACTCTTTTGTGGTATTATTTACACCATCACCTGAATTCTTTTTGCAGGATACTGAAAGTGACGACGACAACGTGACCCTCCAACAAAGATCAAGGAAAAGGAGTCTACCTGATCCTCAAAGGGCAACCAAAGGCATTGTTATCAATGAGCCTTCTGAACCACCACATTCTCCTCCAATGAAAAGACTTAAGGTAAACTTCCTTTCGAAGCTATTTCGAACCTTTTTGGTTTTACACCTTTCCAGTTTTTACTTAAGTAATATTGCTTACTGTAAACAGGTAGGTGGACAACTTGTCGATGATCCTGCTATCGAGTCTTTGACTGAAGTTGCAGAGAGAGAGAGAGTTGTCGGCCGCAAGACCTTCTTTGCCTTCGTCGCCTTTCGGTGTACTCACTGAGGAGATTTTCCAAGATCTCGTCGAACCTGGGCTTCCTATTTTTGAGGAGACCATTCCAAATGCTGATGGCGTCGAAGGAGGAGCCATTGTTGAAGAAAACATTCAAGCTTTGGGATACGAAAACCCAGAGAATGAAAGGCCAGAAGCAGTGGCTATCTCTGCTGATAACCTTGACGAAACTATGGTTGATCAAAGGCAAGAAGAACTTGGAAGGAATGAGAACGAAGACCAATATGCCTCTGCTAAAGAATCAACCAACAGTGCTGTCGATGAGAAGGACTTGTCTGAACTGAAGAAAACAGACCCTTTAGCAGCTTTAAAGGTTATGTTGAGTCTCCAAAGTTCGTCGACGCGCTTAGTTTGCAGTTCCTCCAACACTTCCCTTAGTTCCATTAATCAAAAGTCGACAGATAGCTTGCTTCGCCAATTGAAGACCAAAATCTTAGAAGGAGATCTCAAGGCGAAGATTGAGCAAAACCCTTCTGAATACTTGGAGATCAAATCACTCATTCACAAGATAACCAAGTTTGATCCCCCTCGAGATCTTCTCACTTTCTTCGTAGAGTTTGGTCCTATCTTCGAACAACTCTCCCTTTTGATCACACAGCGGTCCAATATCCTTAAGCGTATAGCTCAAGAGAACCAACTTCGTGAAACAGAACTTGCTTCTCTCAAAACTGCTCAAACTGACATTGAAGCTCTTGAAGCGCAAGCAGCAGAAAATGAGAAAGCAATTCTTTGTGTGGGGGATGCAAATCACTCGCTATCTCGAGGAGATAAAGATACTTCAAACCAAATTGGCAGATGCTCAGTATCAGAAAGGCTTAGTAATCGAAAAGATGGGAAGTTCTTTGTCGTCGAACACAGCAACCAAGGCGTTGACGGCCATAGAGCACTTGGAGAAAGCCGACCAACATCAAGCCACTCTCACTGAACTCGACAGAGATTTAAGCCTTCTTGAGACTTCCATTTCTCTAAGCGCAAGTATTATTGAGAGGCTCAAGACATCTTTGGCGAAGTTCTGAGACTTTATGATAGTTTAGAATTTTTTTTCAAAAGCAAAAAATGGCTATGTACTTTTAACATTGCATTATACATTGCCATATGTGAACAATTCTCTTTTATTTATGCTTGTTCGATTTTTATCTCAGTCAATGTTGGCTTGTATTGCTTTAAGTACTTGCCATTTATTCTAAAGATTCTATTTTCGTCACCTAGCTCTTCGATTTCATAAGCACCATTCGAAAAGCATTGCAATACGCGAAATGGGCCTTCCCACCCTGGTGACCACTTGCCTAAAACTCTATCTTTTTTATCCATAGGCAGTAGGACTTTCCACACTAACTCTCCTTCTTCAAAGGTTTTTAACTTAACCTTTTTGTTATAAGCCTTAGCTACTCTATTTTTCTGTCGAATAAGCATTTCTAAAGCCAATAACCTTTCTTCGTCTAAATCAACTAACTCATCAATCATCATATTCCAATAATGATCAGAAGGGATTTCCCACTGTTTCTGAATTCTTGTTGATTGTAAACAAATTTCAACAGGCAACACTGCATCATGTCCAAATGTTAACCTGTAAGGAGTAGTGTTGATAGACTCTTTAGGTGAAGTTCGACAAGCTCATAACACTTGGTCAAGAGTGTTATGCCAAATTTTGGGTTTACGTCCAACGTGCTTTTTAATCAGGCTAATAATAATTTTATTGGCAGCTTCTACCTGACCATTGGCTTGTGCGTAGTATGGCGTCGAAGTCAATAACTTAAAACCAATTTCAGCAGCAAATTCTACCATTTTTCGACCAGTAAACACAGTACCTTGGTCTGTAGTAATGGTTTCTGGAATTCCATATCTATAAATGATATGATTTTGAATAAACCTTATTACTGCTTCTTGATCAACATTGGCTAAAGGTATTGCCTCTACCCATTTGGTAAAATAGTCAATTCCTACAAGAATGTATCTATGGCCTTTTGACGAAGTTGGCTTTATTTCTCCAATCACATCCAAAGCCCAACCTCTAAATGGCCAAGGTTTCACTATAGAATGTAATTCGTTTGCAGGCACATGTTGTATTCCAGCATGTTTTTGGCATTCTTGGCAACCTTTAGCAAACTCTATACAATCTTTCAAAATAGTTGGCCAGTACATTCCTTGTCGAAATAACAACCATTTCATTTTATAGCCTACTTGATGTGAACCACATGCTCCACTATGCGTATTAGAAACTGCTAAGTATGCCTCATTCTCACTAAGACGTTTTAATAGTACCCCTTCAGGAGTTTGCTTGAACAACTCGTTTCCAATTAACACGTAGCTTAGAGCTCTGTACTTCACTTTTTTATTAGTGGTTCCTGTAGGATTTTGCAAATACTCTACAATAGGTTTACGCCAATCATCATCAACCATATTGTCAATAGCAAAAATTTCTGCTAAGTCAACATCATTAAAAATGTGGTGTTTTTCGACGCTTGTATTTATTGCCCCCCCAATTTTTGGTGTTGACAATAATGTCGAAGAAACATCATTGTAAAGAGAATCCTCTGAGATTAATTTATCTTTAATCTCAATTAACTCTTCTAGGCTTTGTTTTGACACTTTGTAGCCTGAAGCAATATGTGCCAATTCATTTTCCACGTGATTTTCAATTCGTGGTAAATGTTCTAGGTGTACGAATGTAAACCTTTTTAACAAAGTATTGGCAACAATGAAATATTTAATAAGGTGTTCATTGATGCATTTGTATTCTTTTGTCAATTGTTTGACCACTAATTGAGAATCACCCTTTATTTCGACATGACTTGCCCCCAACTCAAGTAAAATTTTAAGGCCTACTATCAAAGCCTCATACTCAGCTTCATTATTGGAGCAGAAGTCTCGAATTTTGAATCTATACTTCGTGGGAATGTTTTCTGGCGAAATGATTAAGATCCCAATACCCACTCAATTTTTATGGTTTGACCCATCGAAGTATAGCTTCCAAGGACGTATGTCTAACGAATATATCTCATGTTCGACAACAGAATGGTCTACTATGAAATCAGCAACCACTTGTCCTTTGATTGATTTAAGAGGCTGATACGTTAGGTTATATTCTAACAAAGCTAAAGCCCACTTACCAATTCTACTATGCAACATTGGTTTTGATAACATATGTTTAATAACATCAAAATGCGAATAAACATAAACATCTGCTGACTTTATATATTGCTTTAATTTCGTACAAGAAAAATACAAGCAAAGACATAATTTTTCTATTGGACTATACCTTGTTTCAGCATCAATCAAAACCCTACTAAGGTAATAAATGGCTCTTTCGACACCATTATCATCCTCTTGTGCTAACATGCTACCTATCGTGTTATCAGAAGCTGCTATATACAATTTTAGCAATTTGTTTCTAACAACAGGCAACAAAATTGGTGGTTTCATTAAATAAGACTTAATTGCATCAAAAGCTTCTTGATGGACTTGCTCCCATTTGAACTCATCTTCTTTCTTCAGTCTTAACAATGGCGAAAATGCTCGTGTTTTGCCACTTAGATTTGAGATAAATCTTCGAAGGAAATTGATTTTTCCCAGCAATGACTGAAGTTCTTTCTTGGTCGAAGGAGCCTTCGTTTCCATAATTTCTTTAGTCTTATTTTGATTGATTTCTATGCCTTTCTTGTGTACCACAAAACCCAAGAATTCACCTGCACGTACACAGAAAGCACATTTGGTTGGATTCATTTTCAATCCATATTTCCTCATTCGTTCAAAGGAATGTCGAAGATGGTCTAAATGACCAATTTCTGAGGATGACTTAACCACCACATCATCTATGTATATTTGCATAAAATCATCAATAAAATCATGAAACATAGAATTCATTGCTCTTTGATAAGTGGCACCAGCATTTTTTAAACCAAAGGGCATTACTACCCACTCATAAACGCCTAATGCCCCTGGACATCGAAAAGTTTGTTTTCGACACGTCCTCTTCAGCAATAAAGATTTGATTATACCGAATAGCCATCTAGCATACCGAGATAATCAAATCCTGCCACTTGAATCTATTAGCATTTACGCTTCTGAGCATAGCGTATTCATCTTTAGGTGTTGCATTATTTAGATCTCTAAAGTCTACGCAAACTCTAAGTTTTCCATTTTTCTTCATTCTTTGGAACAATATTAGCTAACCAATCGACATACACGCGATTCGATGAATTTGCTCTTGAACAAACATTTCGATCTCTTCTTTGATTTTCGCCAATATTGGAGGAGCAAATCTTCTTGGTGTTTGCTTTCTTTGGTTTCTTCCCCGGTCGAATAGGTATTTGTAATTCTACTACCTCTCGACTCAAACCAGCATTTCGTTATATTCCCAAGCAAAGCAATCTTTGAACTCCCGCAAAAGTGAAATAACTTGGGTTTTGAAGGCGGCATCAAGGTGTGTGCATCGATATATGTTGGCACATTCACTAAGCCATCTCCCAAATCCACTTCTTCCACTGGATCTTGAGCTTGCATGCGTTTTGTTGAATCTCTAGGATCCTTTTCAAAACCTAATGGTTCGTCATCATAAATGCAATCAAGTTTGTCATCTATGACTTCACCATTTTCTTCAGATGAAGTTATGGCTTCGACAGCTATTGTTTGTTGAATTACTTCGGCTTCCAAAGTCGCTTTTACTTTATTTTCGGCCATGTAGGCCGTAATTTTATCCCAAGCATTGGGTACTGACATTTAAATCTTTTTAGGATTCAATGTCCATCCTGTTGGAGGTAGAACACCTTCAGGATAGACACTTGCATCTTCTATCACCTCCCTCTCCCAAACAAAACCATGGGTTGGGTATAGGTGAACTGAGGAGAGCACATTATCAGAAGAGATATATGCTTGACTAGAAGATGTACATGGCGCAATATTCGCCATTTGCTTCTCAAAATTTTCCTTGGTGACATTGTTCACATCAGCAAGAAAATAACTCTGGTCTGCTTCGACGTACTCTACCAGACCATCATCTTTCCACATCACCAATTTTTGATGTAGGCTTGAAGGCACAGCACCTACTCCATGTATCCATTCCCTACCAAGGAGCAGATTATAGCTTGCCTTAGAAGCTATGACAAAGAACATAGTGGTTCTTTTGACAGTGCCTACTACTACCTCAACTTCTACGGCCCCCAAAGACTGGCCAGATTTGCCTTCATAGTTGGTTAAGACAATATTATGAGGCTTGAGGTCTGTGTCGAACATCCCTATTGTCTTCAGCATTGCTTGAGGCATCAAGTTTACTGCAGCACCTCCATCCACCAGTATTTTGTTGATACCTACGCCATTGACTTTGGCTTGAACATATAGTGGCTTCAAGTGATGTTGCATGCCTTCGTCTGGCTTCTCGAAAGTAGCCATCTGGTCTTCGACACAACCGTTGTTCATCACATAATAACAAACTTGCTTGTGGTTAGCCATATCTTCAGTAAAGTTTTCCTCAACATCATTAGGAACTGTAATGACGTCGTATTCACTGGGTAAAATAGATACCACGTTGCATATGACATCAAAACTAGCCTCAGAATCTTCAAAATCTGAAGTTATGTCCTCATCCATGTCACATTCGACATCTTTCTTTTTCAAAGATGAGAGTGGAGGAAAAATTCTTTTTCATTGCGGGCCTTCTAGGTTTTTCCAAAGACAAGGGTTTTACCTTTGGGCTTGTTTCCAGCATTCACCTGGTTGGCAGCACCTATACCCACTTTCGTAGTCCCCACAGCTTTAGAAGTCATATTCTTGGCCGCCTTCGAACTTCCTGACGTTTGCTCATTGGCAACAAGTGTTGCTTTCTTCTTCAAGCGTTGATAACGACGCCATTGGGTCTTCGTCATGGGATTCTTTCCTTTATAATTATTTCTGTAATTATATTTTGCATCCTCACTTGTATTTGGCTTTCTGACTTCCAGTAGGTGGAACAACATTCTGTAGTGTTTACAACCAACATGTATCCACTTTTCGTTTGGAGGGTTTGCCTTTGGAACAAACGATTTGGCGGATCTCGACAACACAAACTCCTTCTTGGTTGTACTCTTTGCCAGATGTTGCTTGCTTGTTGAAGGTCTAGTCGAACTCTTAACCTTATAAGGAAGGTCTCCTTTTGGCGAAGTTTGGCCTTTGTGCGCCATTTCCTTTTCGAGAGGTTGTCGAACTCCATAGCCTCAACACTCTTGCTGCCTCTCCTTGTAAAAGCAGCTACATACATCCGGGGCACAACATTACCTCGAGTTTTTAACTTGCACCTATTGAGGAAATCTATCAATTCCTCTTCGGCCTTAGGGTATACAAAGCGTACTTTTTTCGTCATACTCTTCCCGAGTAATTTTTTGTCTGACCTCACCCATTTGTACGACACTTTTGAGCTTGTCTGTAGAAGGTTTGACAGGCTTAGGAGAACTTACCGTCTTCACATCCACCATGCTTATATTCATTTCAATTGGCTCTACATACATGGCTTCTGCCTGATGGAGTGGGTCAGCGTCAATCTGCATTGGAGCTTTGTTCTTTTTGTCGACAAATTTAAGTCTCCCTTCTTCGATTGCTTTTTGAACTGTGTCCCTGAAAAGTACACAACGGTCAGTTGTATGTCCCAAAAAATTATGAAACTTACAGTAACCCTTTTTCTTCCTCTGTTCGAGAGGAGGTTGGCACTATTATTTGGCCATCAGTTACTAACAGATCAAAAATTTCATCACATATAGTAACATCAAAAGTGTACGTTTTAGGCACAAATCTATCATTTTTAGGCTCTATAGGGTTATTCCCATTTGCAGGCCTTAATAATTTACAGGCATAAGGAAGGCCAGGCTTAAGTTCAGCCACATCTATTTCCTCTGCTTCGACGTCACCAAATGCGAAGTCGAATTCCTCATCAACATAGGCTATTTTCTCTTTTTTATGAAACCCAACCGAGTTTTCTTTTTTATTGAATTTATTCACTCTAGCCTTTTCTTCCTTAAGCCTTTCAACCTGTCGAACTCTATCGGCTAATTGGGCCATGTCTCTCAAATGAGAAGTATCCAATTTCTTTCTAATTGAATAATCGAGGCCACCTGCAGCCATTTCGACAAGCTCATGTTCAGGCACTTGTGTAAAGCACCTCGCCTTTAATAGCCTAAATCTATTTAAATAATCATCAATAGCTTCAGACATTTTACGTCGAACACTAGCCAATTCTTTAAGACTAATCTTCGATCGCCCATGTAAAATCGTTTCATGGAACGCTTTTTCCAATTGCCCCCATGTATACATAGAACCAGGGGTAAAGTGGTAAACCGCGTGAAAGCATTCTTAGTTAGAGAATTTGGAAAATACTTCATTTTCAAACTCTCATTTTGGGCTATATCCCCTGCCTCTGTCATGTAACAGGCAATATGTTCGAAAATAGACTCATTGGTATCACCCCCAAACTTAGTAAACTTGGGAATTTTCCAACCTCTTGGCAATTCTGCTTGCAACACATATTCACACAGTGGTGATATGAAATTAGGCCTATGTAAACCTATGTTAAGGCCATTTTGCGCCATTATGGTTTCTACCAAAGTGGCTATGTTATCTTGAGCGCAAACGTTATTTCGTTGCACTTGTCGAACAACTTCATCAGCGTTTTGGTATCGATTTACCATAACTACTTCAGGAACATGGTTTCCCATCCCTTGTTGTTCTCCTACTACTGCCTGGGCTTCGACAGTAACTGATCTCTGTGGGGTATTAGGCGCATTATTCCCACAATTGGGTACTTGCCTATTATTTCCCGTAGGAGCCCCGAAGAAATCTGCAATCCTACCCATTTTATTTACTAACATTTGGTAACTTGTATTGGTATTCTGAATTAATGGATTAAAAACAGTACCAATTTGTTGGGTTAGCATATTGACCATATCATGATTACTTTCGTCTACTTGTTGCCTTAATGCCAACAAAGACGCATTGGTCAATGCAGTAGGATTTCGACCAAGTGTGCTTTCAGAAGACACATGTGAAGGAGAAAAGGTCGAAACGTGTGGCATTCCAGTAGGCATGCCATATACACCAAAAGGATATGGTGGTAGACTCATATTCTGGAAACGTGTCTCTAAACTATTCCCTGTTGCCATATAAGGACTAGAAGGAAGTTTTGCATTCGGTGGCAAAGACATAGATTGTGTCGACCCCACAGTGGTCATCGACATCGTGGGAACGGTTATTGATGTTACTGGGGCCATTGTCCCTGTAACATTCCCAACGCTGACACTTACAGAATCCATGTTTGTTCCTTGCCCTTGTGATACCACAGGGTTAGAACTAGAGGCGTTGTTAGAATTAGTTCGTACCATTCTACCACTCCGCAAGTGCATACAAACACATACACTTATAGAAATAACACAAAATCAATGGCAAAAGGTCCCACCGAGCGTGCCAATTTGTTTGCTGGTGTTTTTAGCAAACAATCACTAGTTTTCAATATTGTGATTGTGAGATCAAACTAGAAAATCTCTTTGACAATTGCCCTTGTAGTTTTGTGTTTTTAACGTTTTGAAGAACAGTAAATGACAGAAAGAACCAAATTGAAAGTAAAACAAAAGCAGTAATTGCAACAAATGTAAACAAGAAGTAAATATTGCGTTGAATCGAAAGTAAAGTGGTTCACAAACACGTACAATGAATCTGTTTCACTCGTTTTCGCTTTAGTCTGGAAGTTGAGTTTTCAGAGTTCTTGTGAAATGTTGTGACCCCGATTTCCTATTACAAAAGAGTATTTATACTCTTGGAAACAAACGTGGGAAGAAAGAATAAGCGCTCCTAGAACTAGGGAGGAGTAATCGCCACTAATCGCTGTTTCTTTGCATTTCGACTAGAACGTCGTCAACCGTTTGGCGAAGTGTTGAACCCTGCTTCGTCGAAGAGTTGAGCCTTCTCTTGTCGAAGGTTTCTTGCTTTAAAACTGAGCTCGTCGAAGCTCATTCATATTGTCAGCACTTTCAAGACCTTTGCTGTCGAATTGCTGGTGAATTGACTTGAACATTGACCTGTTGTCTCTAAAACATTATTAAATGTGAAGTCAACCCCATTTAAAGCTTCATTTAATGTATTGTCGAAATTTTTGAGGTAACAGGTATATATGTACTATCCAATTTCAATTATATAAATTAATTAATTGGAATTAACCATGTGATCCAATATTATGCCTATCTTTAAGGCAATTATTTCTAACGGTTATGGGACAATAAAAATCCCTTTATTTTTGTTATTTAATCTCATCTAATTAATAACCAATTTTTTTGGAATTAATAACAATAAAGAGATTTCCTTTCTTTGCTGGTTTCGTTCAAGCTTCATTACGGAAGAACTAGCCACACTTTGGAAGAAGTTTGGTTAGTAAATTGACTAACCACATGAATATGTTAGATTGGTTATTGAAGAACTAGCCACACTTTGGAAGAAGTTTGGTTAGTAGACATTACTTGGGAAGAGATTTCATTTCTTTCTTTGGTTTCGTTCTTTCTTTGGGAAGAGATTTCCTTTCTAATTTTGAGTTTACGAAATTTTAGGAGTAGCCGGGTGTGGCTTCTTTTGTTTCGGTTTCCCCTTTCCTTTTTGTTGGCATTAATTTAGCACGTTTTTTTTAATAAATTCCATACTTAATGCCTAATAATTAGGAAATCAGACATTTGCTGAATTTGTCAAACTATATTTTTATTGATTTGTTGTTGACAAATCTACCCCTTTAGTGATGGTCACCAAAGGGTCTATTTAGTGATCTAAACTATACTCGAGGGTGTGTGTGGCTTCGACGGATGTAGGTCGACTGCATGAGGCACAACCCCTATTCTTCTCTTTCATTTGTTTCTACGCTTTCACCTTCATGTTTCTCTCTCTTTCACTTTGTGTTTTAAATTCTTATCCTCATTTTTGGTATTTGGGGTCTGATTAATTTGGTTTGTTGTAATCCTGTTGTTTTGGTTTACAGCTAGGTTCTAATGGTCACTGCTCACTCAACGTTGAAGATGAAGAGAATATACGCAAGTAAGTACCCGCTTATTTTGGTGTCTCCCTTTTGTTTCGATATTGCCCTGGTGTGTCCGCAGTAAATGACACAATAACTCCAAGCAACTCTCTGGCGCCACAGCCGCACCAAAAGTAGATGCTCCCACATCAAAACAAGACAATGTATTATTGTGCGTCATCTCGACTATACAAGGGCCACCAAATCTAAGCATGTCTTAGAATAACCAAGGGGTATTCTTGTTCAATATAAGCTTATCACAAGCTAACCCATGATAAATTGAAAATAGTATATATAATAATAGGTCAAATATCTCCCGATGTTTCTTAACTTATTTTCAGGTAACAAATAGTTCCTTAAGTTTTTTTTTGTAACGATTAGATTCTTTAAGTTTTAAAATCTTTGCACAGTCACCCTTTTTAACGGTTTTTGTTTAACTCTGTTAATCAGTGAATGATGTGGCTATTAGACTGCTTACTTGACATGCCACATAGGATAATTTAATTTAATTATATTATATTTATTTTTTAAAAAAATTAAAGAAAAATGTTAATTGTCTTCTTTGTCCCCATCTTCTTCTTTACCCCCTTTCCAAAGCCTATCTTCCTTGTCCCCATCAATTCCTATGTGCTTATCTTCAAGCTATAAGAATTGACGTCATAATCGAGTGTGATTTATGATATTAAGTAAATTGTTTAGTATTTGTTGCTAAAAGGGTCATTTACCTAAAAAAAATAAAAAAAAAAATTGGGAAATTTGTTTTTCGAAAAATAAAAAAAATTGGTAAAAAAAGTGTTCATTAACCACAAATTTATAACACAATGGTTAGATATCACCACAAATGTGCATAATAATGGTTAGATGCCACAAACCACAGATATGCATAACTATGGTCAGATGACACTAACCACAGGTTTACATAATAATGATTTGATATGATCATGGAGGTTAAGGAAATAATGACTCTTTTAGTTTATTCTAGAAGGGGCTTTTTAGGCATTTGTCTTTGAATAGTTTGTTAGGTAGTATTGTTAGTGTGTGGATGATGTACCCTCTTTATGGTGTGTATCCACTAGCCTATATAAGTATTGTAGTGACTTCATAATTGGTATCAATGAAATATAATCAAAGTCTATTTCCTCTCTTAAACATTTCTTTAGGAGGTATCTCAGTCCTCGAATTCTGAGAATCTATCAATGGTGCTTTCATCGTGTTGAACCCCTCTCTACCATGAGTTCTTCACACCCTCCTCTTCCACAATATGACATTCCGGTGTTTAACGGTGACGACGATGCTTATGGATGGGTGCTTGACATCGATCAATTACTTGCTGAAACGGGAATATCATCAACGTCAAAATTGTTAATCGCTGCCTCTAGGTTGCAAGGTCCTCCTCTCCAATGGTGGCTTCAATGGTCTCACCATCATCCAATGGCAAGTTGGGAATCATTCATTGCTCCTTTTTTATGGCACTTCAAGACTGAATGGCAACACCTCTTACCAACACCAGAGGAGCCAATAGAATTAGCACAAGAATTAGCGCACGATCTTCCTTCACTCGAATATGTTCCCATCGTAACTGGGGATACAATCGCAAATTCTTCTTGTTGCAAACCCCAATCTGGATTTCCTAATACTTCAACAGTGATAGAAACTGGGACCAAGGCCAACGCATGTGAAGAAACGATGAGTAGAATGCATACAATAGAAGAAAAAAAGGACTCCGAGAGTTCAGATCTCAAACTCCCAATTTTGAACGCGTCTCCGACAATGGCTATGTTCTCCTTTTCTTGTAGAACGACTGTGATAGAACCGCCAAATCCATTAGAGGAGAACCAGAATCGAACACGATGGCGACCACCATCAAAGCCACCGGATCGGGAAGTAATCTCTGCGCGTTCATCTCCTTTCAGTTCCATTTCGTGGCTTGGATCCATTATGCATGATTCATGGCCTCCCACGGCGGAGCGATCAGAGATGATGAAGATGGACTCAAATCGAAGATCTAATCCCCCACCGTATACATTAGATCTGCCATGGATTATTTTAGAGTGGGTGGGTTCGCAGTGCAGATGCCCTTCACGTGCTCGACTAAATAACCCAACGAAGTCACTGCTGTCGAAACAACCTGATTCGAACCTCAATGAAGTGGAACATCCTCCACCGCCACCTGAACCACCCGATTTGTACTGCATCAGGTTTTATCCCACACAAATTTATCATCCATGTCATGTTCTTAGTTATATGGAAATTCTAGAGAAGCTTTATGCTTGTCATTGTGATTTCTTCTTGTTTCAAAGAGTTGGTGAGCATTGCAATATTAGGAGTTGCTGGAATAGATTGGCTCAAAATCATGGTTTCTTCTTGTTACCTAGTAACATATGTTTTTCCTTTCAATTTCTGACCATCTTTTATGTTTCTCGGTTTATTATGGTCTTTATTCATTTAAGTCCCTACAAAGTGGTTGTGATTATCATTAGAAGTTTGTTGGTTAGAAATCCTAATATAATTGTGTTTGGTCTTACTGGGAAGGCACAATTTGGAAGTGAAATTGGTGTGGGTTGGGTAACCAACATAGTAGGACAAAAGGTAAGGGTCAAATACTTACTGAACTTGCAGAATATGGTGTTGATTAGAATCAATCGGCCACCTATTTGGAAAGTATTTAGCCACTCCATGGAGACATTGTTGTCCTGTCAAGCTTTTGTAGTAGGAATGAGTATCAACAGTGTATTCTCCTACATGGACCTTCTTCGTTATCTTGTTCATGTTGTAGCTGGTTGGTTTCTTTTTGCAAACTTTGAAACTCCAAAAATAGAGGGGTCACTATCAGGAGAAGGCAGGGGGAGTCCAACAAATTTCCCTAGTTTAGTTTCGCAATCAAAGCTTGAATCAAAGTGTGTTAGTATTATGTGTGTGACCACTACTTTAATCTCCTCAAGGTGGGAAGGGATCCTGACGTCAACATGTGTTAATGCTTTCTTTAATGTCACAATGTTTGTTAGCAGGGTTCATTTTGGTGGCAGCCCACTTGAATTAGGGAAGATTATTTCTACTCATGTGTTGGTTGGACTTAATTTCCAGGCTGCTTTAGATCTTGGCTGTGAAGACTTTATAAACATTCATGTCAGGGAAAAGAGATATATGTGTGGCTTTACAATGAGGGGGTTAAATTTTATTGTCCTTGTTTGCTGCTTCATCTACAGTGTTACTTTGAGTGCCTATCATCAGCTTTCTATTGTCAAGGGAGCATGGAGCCTCACTTCTACTCTTATCATGGGCAGTTCACGTGAGCATCAAATCAGCCATTTGTTAACTAGTATTGGAAGCTACCTCATACCACTAGTGGAGTATAAGAATTTGATCCCAAGTCTTGAGTTCTTTTTTATTACCATTCCAAACATGATTCCACAATGGCTTGAGCTCTTGCTTATTGATATGTCAAATGTTTATGTAAACAATGTTGCGATGTGCTCTTCGTGGCTTCTCTCTCAGGTGCAGCTTGTTAAGACAATTGGCTACTCACACGAGTTTGAATGTCCAGAGGGTAGGGAATATTTGTTGGGACCATCTCATGGGGTCGGAGCAGATTCCAAGGTAAGGAAGTTGCTGAAGGCAGTGGTAGCAGCTGATCTTCGAGACTTGCAAAATTCTAATTATGTGATACCTTTTGGGGTGGAGGTATCGGCAATGCTGTTGATTTTTTCAATAAGGAGTGTAACAAGGCAACAGTGGGATCCAGGTGGATATTTCCATATGTCTAAAGTTCTTCATTCATTTCAATTCAAGCAGTGGAATCCAGGACAATTCATTCTTGAAGAAAATTTCTACAACCTTGAGGACAAGGTTGATTTTGATGGGGTAGGTAATGATATGATCATGGAGGTTAAGGAAATAATGACTCTTTTAGTTTATTCTAGAAGGGGCTTTTTAGGCATTTGTCTTTGAATAGTTTGTTAGGTAGTATTGTTAGTGTGTGGATGATGTACCCTCTTTATGGTGTGTATCCACTAGCCTATATAAGTATTGTAGTGACTTAATAATTGGTATCAATGAAATAAAATCAAAGTCTATTTCCTCTCTTAAACATTTCTTTAGGAGGTATCTCAGTCCTCGAATTCTGAGAATCTATCATGATTAGAGTGGACCAAAACCAGTCTGGAAACGAGAAGAAGAAGCCAACCTGCATAATGATGATGAGAAACGCGAGAAAGAGAAGCGATGCTAAGAAACGAGAAACGATGCTCAAACGATGTAGAGAAACGCAATTGAACACGATTTCGCAAGATGCATTAACCACAGATTTGTACCACAATGGTTAGATGTCACTAGCCACAAAATGTGCATAGCAATGGTTAGATGCCACTAACCACAGATATGCAGTGGCCACTAACCATAGATATGCATAATTGTGGTTAAATATTAGAAGAATAAAAAAAACTTTTTTTAAAACTGCACTATTTTATTAACTTTATATATATATATATATATATATATATATATATATATATATATATATATATATATATATATATATATATATATATATATATATATATATATATATATATATATATATATATATATATATATATATATATATATGAACATCTATTATATATAATATAAATATATATGTGGTGGTTGTAGGCGGTGGTCGACGGCAGAGCTCTCGGCGACGGTCACAGTGGCTCTCCGACTGACGACCAGGTGATAGTGGTGGCTGCTATTTATATATATATATATATATATATATATATATATATATATATATATATATATATATTAAAAATACATTTAATAGGCTCCTCAAAGCCAAAAATTCAATGTGTCATTCTCTCAGACCTCCACATAGACATTATTTTTTCATTCATATGTGACAACAATGATCCCAGTCATCAACCACCCAACAAATCATTCTTCAGCTAATGCAATTTTCAATTTAACGTTTCACATTAATTTTCCTTTGGTGTGCATTACTAATTGAAATTCAAATCTGTTTCTATTTTGAAACAAATAAATGGAATTTTATAACATTCAATTCAATTAATGTTTTGAATACAATTTTTTTTTTGAATGATGTTTTGAATACAATTTAATTCAAAAAAATTAACGTATTGAATACCATCAATCAAGCCAAAACGCATACAGCTGAATTCCTAGCCAGATTCATCTAGATGTAACTGTTCAAAAAAAAATTGTGTGTGGAATATGACTGTTCAATTTATGACTGTTCAATTATGATTTCACGAAACTAGAGAAAAATATAATGATAGTTCAATGTGAAACAACGATGATTAAACCTAAACATTATATTTTTCTGCAGAAACACTATAGTTATATTCAACAGAAACACAGATCTAAATTTGCTAGAGAAAAATATAATGTTTAGGATCAAATGTTCTTTCTGCAGCAATAAATAGTTATATTCTACATTGAACATGAAGGTGAAACAAAATTTCTAAACGATTAAACCTAATTAACAGATCTAAATATAAAATATAATGATAGTTCAAAACATAAATGAAGTTAGAGAAAAATAATACTTAAAAGAAATACATAGCAACAATTGATATCCAAAGAAATACATAAGAAATGTTAAGTGAAAGACAAATATCTCTAATATAGAAAAGAACGGTCTAATCAAAATTAGCTTCAGAAAACCAAATAGCTCCTTCCTTATCTTCCTGTTGTATTTCTGCACCAATCAATATTCTTCAAGACATTGCTGGCTAGTACGATTTTTCCTATTTGGAGTTTCTTTCTAAAATTAAAATAACACAAAGGAAAAGAAACATCCCTACTTATGCACAATAAGATAAGTTCCTTTGTCTAATGGAAGAAGACAGAAGCATATATATATATAAATTAGAGTCGCAGCAGACAATTTTTTTTTGGGTACAGAAATTTTTGGTGAGTTGGGCTCCGAAGACTCATGATTTTGCTCGCCGATTGCCCTCTCATCCTTCTTGGTTTATTTGATGTTGTGCATTGCAGTGTCTTCGATCTTGTATTGACATCATAGTATTCGTGTTCTTTGGTTTCTTGAATATGGCTTCAAATCTATATTGTCTTCGGTGGGAGGTGAAACTGCTACATGCATTGAGAATGATTTGAAGCAGCGCAAATTTGATGCGAAGAGGAAAAAATATAGAAGTTTAAGGGAAGAGTATTGAAAACATTGAATGGTGCCTTGTAAGTTTTATGATTGCCAAACAATAGATAGTGGGTCATAGAAGATATATAGGTGAAAATAGTATTGATTGAAGAATATATACCTCCATTCCTTCAAAAAAGAATACCTCCAAAAGCATTGAGAGAGAGAGAGTGTGTGTGTGAGAGGGTGAGAGTGGTGTATTTGTATTGTAATTGTTCTGATAAGGTGTGCAAGAAAAGTTACGTTCAAAAGAATTAAGTAGAAAAAGAAACAGGTGTGCATTAGAAGAATTGTTAAGTGTGTCTTAATTGCTAAAATATGCTTAGGAGATGACATTTGACAAATAATTTAATGAGATTATTTGTAAATGTTAATAGTATAGATATAAATGTCATAATATCAAAATGATGCACGGAAAAGAAGCAAATTTCGTGAAATCATAATTGAACAGTTATATTCCACACACAATTTTTTTTTAACGGTTACATCTTAGATGAATCTGGCTAGGAATTCAGCTATATGCGTTTTGGCTTGATTGATGGTATTCAATACGTTAATTTTTTGAATTAAATTGAATTCAAAACATTAATTGAATTGAATGTTATAGAATTCCATTTATTTGTTTCAAAATAGAAACAGATTTGAATTTCAATATTTAGTAATGCACACCAAAGCCTATCTTCCTTATCCCACAACAGATATTAGTCTTTCGTTGTAGGCACTGAGACACTCTGTGGATAGCCAATAATAATTCGAGAAAAAAAACATTTACACAGATTGCTAAATAAATATAAGACCAACAAAATTATTGAAACCTGAAAGTTTAAACGACAAAGTCATTACATAATTTGAAGCACTTACAATTTCTAGATATCCATCACTCGGGTAAATGAATGTAAAAATGTCCACCAGCTTATCTTCGAGACGATCTACTGAACATAAGTTCAAACAACTAAACTTATTTTTCTTACAATTTTATGTATTTACGTTGTTTATGTACCATCCTTTTTAGTGTTACCATAAATTGGCAAACAAGATAGTTATTAGTGTTAAAAAATACCATGTTTCCCTAAATAATAATTTACATGATACATTCGCATTAACTAATAAAATATTATTTCCTTTAAAAGAAAAAAATTTATAAGATCATCGAAATCTCAGTATAATAGGTAAAACATGACCAATTATGTGAAAACAAATATTAAGTTCAAACTATTGTTTAGTTGTTTTGTGTCTGTGTTTGGTACTAACAATTATAGATACGTCCATGTTCAAACAATGGAAACCAAAATGTTTTATTTAACAAGAGAAACACAAGTATATTTTAACGGAGGTAACCAACACGATTGGTCCAGTGGCATAAATTACCATTGGACACGGGAGGTCGACCCAGTGCTCCCAACAGAAACATCAAGTCTTTTTAACTTCTATTTTATTATTTATCATTTTTTAAAAAAATTTAAACAAAATCTAAATTTAGTCTCACCTATATATTCTAAACCACAAATACTAATTTTTCAAATAAACATCTTTAGTTAAAAAATTTCCATTTAAGTTATTCATCTGCAATAATCATATACCTTATGTTTATTCTTCAAAAAATTTAATAACATATAATTAAACTTTATATTTATACTTATATATCAAAACCAGGATATTAGGGGTGTCCTAACCCATATACAAAGTGCACAATTCCAGGAAAATAGCAACAGAATACTAATTTCGACTAATACATAGAGGAGCGAGATGCCACTCATAGTAGAGACACTTTGGTCTCCTCAATCAAAGCTAGGCCATAGAAATGGCCAAAGCTAGGCCATATTTCATACAATGCATGCATAAGCTTGACCTATTAACTGATATAGCTCATTTTTAAAGGCCTGGCCTTAGTGGCCTAATACTTCAAAAGACTAATCTAGCCTAAAAACTTTTTTGAAGGCCTATTGACATTTAGACCTTTTGATGGGCTAATAGAACAACATCTGGTTAAACTTCTAAACAGAGCAAATTAAAACATTATTATGACAGCATGCTAACCTTTTTTCGTTAGACGTGATCAAGTACTAATTTGGAACTAAAATCTGGCCTGCAAGTTAGTAGTAAGGATGTTGTGTAGTGAAGTTAGTCCAGCATGTTGTGGTTGCGTTAGAACCTGTAAGCCACCAGAAAGGGTCATTCAAACACTCGTATGATCAAAAACAGACATCCCATATGGTTTGTTTGAAGTGATTAGAGTTATGATTAAATACTCCAATTTAGCAAACTCATTTTTATGCTTTATTTTCATTGGAGTTACAACTATCGAGACTGCAAAACAGGTGAACAGACAAAAACTGCCAAGTTAGAAGAAAATTTTCTTATTACTGCCAAGTTATCTAAGGACCTGTTACATGATTCTACACACACAACAGACATCCAATAGGGTTTGTTTGAAGTGATTAAAGTTAGGATTATATACTAATCAAATTTAGCAAACTCATTTTATCCTCTATTTTTGGAGTTACTAATTAGTAATTACTATGATTGATATTTGAAACTGCTACACAACATGTGAACAAACAAAAGCTGCATTTTTTCTTGTAAGCTGCATATAAGCTATATGAGGAAGCAATCGAAGGCAAAAGCACTTTTTAGTCGGAAAAGGATATTCTGCTAATATCATTCTCATATATGTTGTGATTGCTGTCAGTGATTAAATTATTTTGAGTGTTTTCTTTGAAGAAGTACTCGATGTTTAATAAACTAAATAAAAAGGGGATAAAACATTGTATAATAGTTAACCCAATGCTTACTTTAGCGACCGCGCTAGGAAATTAATAACCTACTCTGGAAGAGATGATATTTACAGAGGAAAAGAAATCCACACACAACATGAATTGGGGATTTGATAACCGAATCGATCAATTCTAACCATTAAGCGTTAAACCACAGGAAGAAAAACAAAAAAGTGAATTGCCTTCCAGTTGAGATGAGGATGACTACGAATCAGGTGGCGTGTCGACGGCGCTGCAATGCCTGAGGGTGTGGTGGCCGGAGAATCGTAGAGGGAGTGTGTGACGGTGCGAGCCTGCGAACGCTAGGGTTCCTGTTCTGGAAGTTAAATGGCTTAAATGTGTTTTTTCCCCACAAATATTGAGCTTTTTGCTTTCCCTCCCAACAATGTGAAATTTTTGAGTGAAGTGGCACCCAATTGGGTGGGTTTTTTTTTGTATCAAAAGGGCAATCACCCGAAAACAACAAAACAAAATTAATAATGGGTCCTAATGTCTCGTGTTACGGGCATCTTGAACATGTCATCAAAAAATTTTGGGCGGAGGCCCTCGAAGGGCTCCTCTAGGAAAACTCTATTCATGGTGTCCATTTAGAAACTGTAGTTCGTCAGCCAATCTGCGCAGCAGTTCCCTTCCCTCTAAGTATGCCTTATGTCCACCTCCCAGTCACCAACAAAGTGTCTCCGTATATGCTTAACAATCGTGGGAATGTCTTTTGCGTCTCTATCTTTCCTGAGTAGCATGTCTACTAGAGTCTTAGAATCACTCTTAATCACCAACTTTGCAATACTAATTTGTCGTGTCATCTCTATATTAATCCACATCCCCCATATTTCTGCATGAAGGGCAGAGCAAGCGCCAACCCTTCTAGCATATCCTCTAATCCACCTCTCGTTGGCATCTCTCAAAAGACCACCACACCTAGCTTGGTTGTCTCCACTCTTGCAAGCCCATCGGAATTCAGGTTAAACCAACCCTCAATAGGATTATGCCATCTAACAAGCACTGTGTCACTACTATAAGTAGAAAGATTAATGTGAGTGAAAGTGATGATGTCATCTATATACTTGCCGATCAAAGCCACATCATTGAATGGCCTTTAGAGTCCCTCCTCAAAGATATTCTTGTTTGACAATTGCCACAAATACCAAGTCGTAACCATAAAGGTTGTATGCCAATGACGACCTTGAACTGAAGATGATTTAGATGAGAGATTGGCAAATACCCAAATGTTCCCAGCGCTTGCAAATAACATTTCAACCTCCTTAGACGACAGAACACGCAACCATGTGCGAGTGGCATAGACATAGTTTTGAATGGCATGCATTTGGATTTCCTCCAGATGATTACAAGCTTGACATATTGGTGAGATAGAATCATTCCAATTATGTCTTCTAGCATTGGTGAGAAGTCTACCATGGGCGACGAGTCAAACGAAGCTATGAATACGATGTGGCCCTCGCCACTTCCAAATAAAGTTCCAATCACCATCTATTGGGGCATGCTCACGGCACAGAAAGGTGTAGGAACTCTTAGTAGTGAATTGGAGCTTGGATGCGCATCTCCACCCAAATTGGTCTGATCCTTCATCGCCCGGAGGGGTGGGAATAGTTCTTACCTTGTTGACAATTGAAGTACGAAAGAAGTCCGTAAGAGTATTGACGTCCCAATGTCCATTACCATCGGTCAAGTCTGCCAAAGTAAGTGTAGTATCCAAAACCTGATCAGTATCACTATGATTCATAAGACTTAGGCTCTCTCCTGACAAGCACTTATCTAACCAAAAATTGATATTTATTCCATTCCCCACCTTCCAGGTCACATTTTGCATCAACTTATCCAAAGTAGAGTGAATAGCCTTCCACAGAGGAGAGTCAGTAGGCTTATGGTCCATTTGTTCAAACAAGACATAATTCCTGCCATATTTTCTAATTAAAACTTGGCACCATAAGTCTTGTGGGTTATTGAGAAGTCCCCACAAAAGATTCATCAGAAACGCTTCATTCACTTGTCTTGGTTGCTTAATCCCTAGGTCGCCTGCATTTCTAGGCATACAACAAGTTTCCCAATTAACCAAATGTAGTTTCCTCTTTTCTTCAGTGTCTCCTCACACAAATCCCCTTGTATCTTAGATCATCACAAATGATCTTCGATTGACTCGAATATTGCATATGAAAGTAAGGAATAACACTAAGCATTGATTGAGTAAGAGTTACTTGTACAGCTAGACAGAGGCAGTGTTACTTCCTTCCACTAAGGAGAGATTGGATCTTATCAATGATGTTTCGATAATGGCCTCTATTGGTTCTTCCATTGATAATATTAGCGCCCACGCAGTGTGTAATCCCTATAGTTTTTGCAAAATTTGTGTCTTGTATAATGTCATCTCTAAGTCCCTGGTAAGTGTTCTTAGAAAAGAAAATTTGAGTCTTTTGGGGATTAATCTTCTAGCCTGAAGACTCACAAAAAAATGTCTAGGCAATGCATGATGCAATGAGCTTGCTCCACCAATGCTTCAACAAACAACAAGAGATCATCTGCAATGAGCAGGTGAGAGATTTGAGGCTCATTCTTACCTGCTCTCATTGGTTTCCAGTAGTCAGCTTCCACTTGATCTACAATGATGTGAGATAACTTGTGATGAGATCTGACATGATCTCTAAGATTTAGGATCTAGAAAATTGGCAAAACAACAATTTCTCACAACAAACTCATGAACAAAACTCAACAACACAAAAGGAAAAGACACAAACTTACTTGAAAAGGAGAAGAAATACCAAATGTTGAGAAGATGAGAATGGAAATGGAGAAGGAAGTCCACCACTTCTTCCTTGGGAAGATGATAAGGACAACACTATCCTTGAGCTCTCCTAGCCTCAAGGTTATGTGCTCAAGGTTCTCATATCAAGAAACCTTGGAGAATCTATGATGAACCTCACCACACTAGCAATGGAGTCTAGCCTCTCACCTCTCTCTTAGGTCTAATGGCTCTCTCTCAACAATTGCTCAAATGTGAAAAGTGATTTCATTCATCATCAAAATTCTAACTATTACATTAGGGTTTCAAGTATTTATATTGTGGACATATGGATCCTAGGCCCACAACTAAAGTCCATTAGAAATACAAAACAAGGCCCAAGGCCACAAACTAAGCTACTAAGGCCAACATGGCTCAATTAAAAGTGTCTTACAATTTATTGAAATAAAAACAAACCATAGAAAATACCATAGCTGGTTATCTAGATATTCCCTACTATTTACATGGTCACCTTCAATGTGTTCTTGTCTTAATGATTAGGTGAGCACATTGAAGTATATTCCCTTTAAGTGTTGAATCTCTTTTTGGTCTTTTGAATCTTTATCTTTGTGACCTTCATCCAAGCTCCATGATTAGGCTAGGCATGCATGTGGGCTCACATCATACCCCCCTCTTGAAACTTCACTTGTCCCCAAGTGAACTCCCCCTCTTGGAAACCTACATCAAAGATGGAGAGAAATCACTTATTTTGAAAATAAAAGACGACTAAACTAATGCAAGAATTGCTTAGGCTCCACCGGGATCAAAAGGGAAGTGGGTTACTTCAAATAAAAGCCTAATCATGCAAATTCTAAGCACTAGCTTCAACACAATCCAAAGTATGGTAAACTTCCAAGTAAAAGAAAAAGACCTAGAGTAAGGAATGGAGAAAAGAGGGAGAATATTATACCTTTGAAACTTAAAAACATTAAGCACATTCTCCATTACCTTGGTCTTACCTTTTAGTGGAGTACCTTTGAAAGAACCATCAATATTAAAGTTGTCTACCACAACTACACTTGTAATGCACTTTATCTCATGTACTTCGCAATTTTCATATTTAGAGGCAATATGGTGCTCTTGGCCACCATCAAACTTTACACCTTTAAAATTGTTGTGCTCTTTCAATGCTTGTGAAACATCATTCTTTGCAAGTGTCTCAAATGGAACATCATATTCACTCACCATCAAATAGGAATCAACAAAACTAGAAACAAAGTTAGCATTAGTAGCCAATCAAACAAAATCATTAGAAGATGGGAGTTTGGATGACTCTTCCAACAATGGTTCAAGTTCCTCCCTACTTCCAATTTTTGGAACCTCCTTAGAAGTTTCCATCATTAGAGGCTCTCGGCCAACCCTAGTTGCTAAATCCTCCTCATTGATTTTAACATTCATTTCATTTTCTTCTTCCTCTATTTTCTTCTTCAAAGCAATTTGGTCCGTAAGCATTTCATGAAGGCTAAGAGAAGTAAGATGAATTTCCAAATTGTCATGCCTAAAAGAGTACATGTTAGCATATCCATCATAGAGTACTTTTTATCATGTTTCCATGGCCTACCTAAGATTAGGTGGGCGGTCTCTATAGGTACAACATCACATAAAACTATATCTTTGTAACTATGAGTGAAAAAGCTAACAAACACTTTTTTATTCACAAGAATTTCTTCTTTATCTTTATGCAACTTGAGCATATATGGTGTTGGATGGTCAAAGGTGTGAAGGTTGAGTTTTGTAACTAAACGAGTGCTAGCCATATTAACACAACTCTCACCAACCACTTGCAAACAACATACACTATTTTGAACACATCATCTTGCATGGAATAGAGAAGAAGTATTAGCAATAGGAATAGAAGTAGAGGTTTTCTCCTTACCATGTGGCACAACGGCCGAAGCTTTATCATCTTCAAAGTTAGGTCTAGAAACTTCTTCCATACTTGTATTGGTGTTCCTCCTTCTATGTCTCCTTTCATGTTCTTCCTCCTCAACATATTTATCTCTTCTATGCCTCCTTTGATCCTCATCATATCTATATTTTCTATACCTCCTTACATAGTACTCATGAAGGGAATCGTGTCTCTTAGGAGAAAGATACCTTCTTGGTGAAACATGCCTCCTTGGACTTCCTTTGTACCCTTCATCCATCATTCAAATACAATGTAGTACCTACAAGAAGAGTTAGAGAATAACAAAAAAATTCCAGCCACAATAAGTCCTCACAAGTGTATTTAACTCACCAAATTTCACTTCACTCGTGTTTCGGCTTTTTAGAAAAAATACTCTCCACTCAAGGGATTTTTTGGGCACACAAGTATAAAGTAGGGTCACTAAAGCCACTCTATTCTCCAATGGTCTCTTAGGAGTGAACCTCAAAAGCCTCTTTCCAACCTTGATGTTGATATTACTATAGATTCTCAATGAGAGTATTGTCAATCACCAAAGAATGCCAAAAAAGGGAAAGAAACTACTATGACAAACTTAGGAATTTGAAGACTAAAATCAAAAACAAAACAAAAATGAGAAAGCTAAACCAAATATAGAGTATTTAGAGACAAATTTAAACTACAAAAAAGAGACTCAAAAATATTGGTAGCAATGCACCAAAGAAAATGCAACAAAATGAGCAAATAAGATTCCAAGGGCAAAATGGTCCAAAAGTCCTCAAAAAAATATTGAGAAAATTTTACAATGATCAAATTAATGTGTAGTGACGGTAGGAAGTTTTCTGGAATTTTTTAGGAATTTTTTGATGCTCCCGTGATTAGGTTGATGCCTTTTTTTCTTGACAATAATACTTTCTTTTTTTGCTATTTTTTTTTCCTATTTTTTTCAATGTCTCCTAGATTTTGAGACAAACAACCTGGCTTTTGAATAACTGAAAAATGAGCTATATTGAATCCAAAAACTTAATTTGAAGTTTTGAACAATCACTTTTGGATCAAACAGCAGAAATTCAAGGACAGAATGAAGAACACTAAGAACAACAATGATTTCTTAAAACAGGTTTATCTCAATGGAGACAAACTTGGTGTCCATTTCACTCAAAATTTCACAAGGAATCTGATTGTGCAACTTTTAGAACCTAAGAAGTACTTCTGCAGAAAAACACTTCTGGAAAAGAAGGTTGAAGACAGGGCCGTCCCAAACAATTTGGAGGCCCTGTGCGAATTTCAAAAATTGGGCCCCTAGTTATATTCTTACCGAATGAATCACCAAAACCTTAAAATACTTTATTTAATTTAAAATTTAAATAACATCTAAATACAACTTTAATCTTGGTATATTAATTTTCAAACGATGAATGATTCTCGGTGACGGGTCGGACAGAGGGGTTTGTAGTTGAATAGCATGACCATTGATGCAATCTCGATTAAAAAATTTTCAAATTTTTAGGACATATAAATTTCATGCATGTAAAACTTTTTACTAAAATTAGATTCATGAAAAACTAATGCATTGAGTTTCTCTTCATAAGAAAATAGTATAATTTTATATTAAAAAACAATATAGTAGCCATCCAAAGTACCAAAAATTGATAGAATGATTTTCTAAAAAAAATAACATTTTATGATAGTTTGTTTTTATATCAAAATGAGAGGGGATATATAAAACTGTTTGCAAATTACTCCCAAAATCATTGGTAGTGTAATGGTAATATCATCTAGTTTTGATTTCGCGTTGATTAAAATGTCCAGGGTTCAAATTCTGATTTGTGTGTTTTGTGGAAAATTCAATACAATTTTTAAAACAGTGAAATCTAAATTTTTTGCAGAGGGGATCGAACCCGCAACCAGCGAGTGGCAAGGAGGAAACGACACCACCAAACCAGAAGCGATTTTATAGTATTCCTTTCCCGAATTATGTACATATATAGATACCTAATTTTTTTGGGGGCCCCAAAAAGTTGATATTGGGCCTGGGCCCTGTGCGGTAGCACAGGCCCAGGGCCGGCCCTGGTTGAAGATGAACCTACAAAAGCTTGAAGCTCAACAATGGTAAAATGCTCAAAACAGCACCAAATCGAACGAAATTTGTGCCTAACTTGACCCAAATTTTACAAGGATCACGAATCAATCATTAATTTGCACAAAAGAGTTGAAGAACTCACTTGAAACACGATTTTCAGAGGTAAACGCGTTTTGACTTGTGGAAATGCAATATTGCTCAAAACTCAACCAAAATTCATCAAACCACTTGCAATAGGTTTGAAATAAGTGTTATCTTAGGGATTAAGATTATTAGCATATCAATGATTTCCTTAATGACTTCGGGATTATCCGACACCTGCTCATAGAGTAATGCAGCTTGGGTGCGACAATGTCTTAATTTATCTGAAAGAAGAGCGTTGGGAATCCATCCTCGTCTGGAAACCGAAGCATCAAGGTAGGTGCTTTGGGTTTCCAAGGAAAGGGGGTAGCTGGTCCACAAATCTATTCGGTCTCGGGTAGGGGTATCATCCCAAAATAGTGAAATAAAGTAATCCCTCACTACAACAGAATTCTCTAAAAAGATCGCCAAGATTTGTAGCGCTTTTTAGATAAGCGCTCCTTATTCCCAACACGCACACCCAATAAGTAGCGCTTTCTACACAAGCGCTCCCTATGACTAAAGACGGACGTGCGATAAGTAGCGCTTGGTACGCGAGCGCTCCCTATAGATACATACGGAGGTTCAAATAGTAGTGCCTTTTAACGAGCGCTCCCTTTGGCCCAGGCCCGTTAACAAATGGGTAGCGCCTCTAAACGAGCGCTCCCTATGGATTAATAATTTATTTTAATCCTATTGATTAATAATTTATTTTAATCCTATTTTTTCCCTCTTCTCTTCCAGCGTTCCTCTCTAAACGAGCACTCCACTCTCACTTCTCTCTGCAACCCTAAACCCACTCCCCTCTCTCTGTAACCACACCGTCAAACCCATCACCGTCAAACCACATCTCTCGTTTGTCGCTCCTCCTCCTCCACCCATCACCGTCAAACCCTAACACGGCTTCACCTCATGCATGCGGAAGTTTTGTTTTCATCACTTCGCGAGAACAAGAACAACTCAGCCGTTACGGACCTTGCCCTTTCTTTTACGAGCAATGGCTCCCCTTTCTTTACGGACCTTGGGCCGTTCGGTTTGCGTTTGGACCTTGCGGTACCCTTTCTTTGCATTCTTGTTTGCTTCGTTCTGGTTTGAGTTTATCTTTAAAGTTAGCTTTTGAAGCATAACTAATTTTCTGAAAAGAAAATAATGGAAATTAATAGTTATGGGTAATTATTCTTCAATTTTCAAGAATCATACACCAATTGCTTACACCAGAATGCTTCAAAATCCTCAGTTATCAAAATTTTATGTAGTTAATCTCACTGGAATTAATGTTGGTGTGGCTTTGAATGTTTCTGGTTTGCCTTTATACTATTAATGTTGGTGTGGCTTTAAATGTTTCTGGTTTGCTTTTATACTATTAATAAAAATGGAATTAATGTTGGTGTGGCTTTGAATGTTTCTGGTGTTGTATAGGAATACAAATGGAGTGCAATGTGATGTTTTAGCCTATAGTTGTTGAGTTGTTGTCATGTAGTTTTATGGACTCCCAATTTTTCCATAGTATATAACTCTATTTCATGTGCAGTGGATATTTGATTCTTTGTGATATTAAATGCCATTGTTCCTAATCATATTCTAATCCTCTATTTCTATGTTAATTCCTTTAATATACATTTATTTCCTTGGCTGCAAATATCAGGTGGCAGAGTTTCTCGAGAGTGTCTCAATGATTACTTTTTATGGAGGAAATATGTGCAAACAAAATTCAGGAACAAAATTGGAGATAATTGCCTAGAATCAAGATTTTTCTGCTCCCACAAACTTGTGCTCCCTCCAATCAGGGCAACACCTTACATATTTTTTTGGTGAGAATGCTACACCTTACATTCAATTAAGTAATACTATTACTCACATATTATATTTTCGTTTCCTGTGGTTCTGAGTTAGTTCGACTCTTTGCCTTTTGATCACAAATAGCCTTGTCAAGAACCAGAAGTGAATTGGATCTAAGCCTTATATGTACACTTGTCCTTTATAATTGCCTTTCTTCATTTCTGTACAAGTTTAAAAGCACTTGTCAGTATCTGCATGTGAGCTAAGTTATCATGAACAAATTGAGATGTTACTGTAATAAATTCTTATAGATATAGATCTGTGCTTAATGTTCACTAAGGTTATTCCTGCTTTGGATTTTGCATACTAATTATGAAATATCTCTCGATGGAGGCTTTTGTCTTTGCAGATTATTGTAGAAAGCTATTATTGGTGGTAGTGCAGTAGTGCTTATAAGTGAGCATGGTCTCTTCCCTTTTGTTGTTTTTATACTATTTTATAAGCTTTGGGACCATTTGTTTAGCATCACTCTAATGTTTGTATTGTACCTTTGAATAAGTATTCTTACCTAGTATCATGAATGTTTGAAGTCCAGTTCAACCTCTTATGGACCCCAACAGGATAATCACGTGAGAGTAATTAATAATTACCAAGGAAGAATATTCAATATCATGAAATCATGTGAAACAAGATTTGCTATTTAAGTTAAACATAGATTAAGATAAAACTGTGTTGGTTGGTGTTCCCAACTATTTCCCTAGAGTAGGATATAGCAAGAACAAGGAATGTAGTGAGTAGAAAATAGAATGTTCGTCCCCTTTCATTGGCCTCTAGGGCGTATATTTATATTACAGTATGTCATAAATGCTCATAATGGTACATGAATGCCCCGAGATCTTAGGCGAGATTCTCGGGCTTGCCTAATATATCTAGTAGGTCTTTCGCCTGAGGCCGAGCCCTTCAGAGGCGTCGGCCCTTTGATCGGGATGTGGTCTGTGCGTCGGTCTTGAGGTGTTGCCGACGGAAGCTTCGGTGATGAGAAGTGCGAGGACTTGGTCTTCGCCGTCTTACGAGCCCGGATGATCGGCTAGGAGGCGCGTCATATCCGAGCCTTCTGGGTGGTCGGGTGGGAACTGATCCCTCGGCGGCGAGCACTTTGTGCGAAGTCGTTCTAAGTATCTTCAACTCATCCTCGGTTCCCATAGTCCCTCATTCCGTGCGTTAAGGAGATTTAGCCTTGTTTGCTTTGGCGCCTTGGATTACGGTCTGCGTGGGTTTTGTGCTCCCTTTGACCCGGTCGGTTTTGGTCGGGCGTGGGTTTTTGCCGCCTCGTAAGTGCGTTTTCTTTGACTTCGATCGATTTTGACTCTCATGAGTTTCAGTTACGCCATAATCATAACTCCTAGGGTTTTGCTCTTCCCTTGTATAAATAGGGGTTTTTGTTGCTTTGGTTTGTTCATGGCTTGGTTGCGCATGCTTTCCTATGGTGAGATCGCGTCCCTCCTTTGAGTCTTTTGAACAACCCCATCCATTGCAGGTGTGTGGGGGTTGTCCAGAGGCTCAAAGTGGGGGTTATTGATCTTCGTGAACTCTGGCTCTCTTCTTCTTGTAGGTGGCTTTGCTTCTGACTGCTGGAGTTGTTCAAGAGACTCAAAGAGCGATCGGCCGGAGTATTCAGCCGACCGTTCAGGGAAGGGGACACCTCAGCCGCTTGGTCTGGAGCCTCGTCATAATTGGCCGGCAATCCTCGAGTGGGCTTTGGTGTCGCCTTTGGTGCGGCGGGGAGTCGCCTCTGTTTACGCCAGAGGCCGATTGAACATCGGATGTAGCAAGTAGGCCGGGAAGCTCGTCGGGAGATACTTGAGGTTGGGCGGGTACGCAAAGAAAGCCGTCGTTGCCGTATATATTAGTGGTTCATTCTTTTGTAGTAATTGGGAACTTTTCTTTGCTATTGTAACGTCACATAATGTTGTAATGAAAGTAAACATATTTAATTAGTAATGGAAACCTTCCCTTTTATTGTTGTTCTCGGTTATGCAGGTCTTCTTTTGTATGCGCGACCGATTGCGTCTTTTCGCTTTCTAGACTTATTCTTAGCGAATGGCATTACGTTTCCTTTTTACGGGCGATGGCCTATAGGCGATGTCTCACCGATTGTGCTACCGTGTGGCGTGGCGTTTGATTGATTTGATTTTTGGCGGGAGGTGCCATCATGACTTCCTCGGGAACCGTCGCGTCCTTTAAGTGCTCCATTGGGGGCGGACACGTGTCGTTGGGATTTGAACCGTTTCAAATAACCACCAGATGATTTTGTTGGTGGGTTTTTAGCCGTTGGATTGCTTTACTCGAAAGGGTCTTGTTTAACCTTCGTGTCTCTTCGCTTTGGTTTTCTTTCTGTTTCATTTCCTCTCCGTTCTTTGCGCTACCGTCTTCACGCCTCTCTTCCATTGTGTTCCTCTTGTGTCTTTCTCCTCCTCCTTGGTGGTGTTTGTGGCTTGCCTTGATTTCTTTCTTTAAGGTGCACGCGGCTTCTCGCATTTTCCCACTTACTGTGGCTTCTCTTATTTTCGTTCTCGCTTTCTCGGGTTTGTATTTCTTTGCATTTGTTTCTGCGCAAAATAGAGATGGTCTCGATAGTTGAAATAAGTAGTGATAGTGAGAGTGAGGTGACCTCTGAATATAAGTGTCCCAATCCCAATTATCTTGCTTCCCTTAAATGTGGTTATTGTTCTCTGCGCGCAACATTCGTCGAGTGATAGGGGAATGGGCGATTCTTATATGATAGTTCCCTTCCGATTCCGCAGACCTACCGGTGATTTATCTGTTATGGCCGAAGGCGAGAGTCCTAGCGGCGAACGATCCGGGAGCGAGGACTTTCTTGGGTAGATCAAGAGGTGCTCGACTTCGACTCGGAGCCGCACCGAGGCCTCCCTCTTTGGTCTTGGCGAGATCTTTGTGCCACCCTGCGGACGAGGATCGGCGTAGCTAGTCGATCTCCTTGGAGGAAGCTGTTTGAGATGAGTGCATTCAGGGAGCGATGTGTATACTTACGCTTATCGGACTGGTTTGAGCACTTGGGGTTTGGTTGCCTTTCTCCCCTTTTACTGCGCCAGTGTTGAAGATGCTTCACGTGGCTCCGACGCAGCTGCATCCCAACGGGTGGGCCCATATGAGGGCCTTCGAGATCCTTTGTGAGTGCCTTGGGGAGGAGGTTTCGGCCTGCAAGTTTTTGTATTTCTTCCGCTCGTCAGTGAAGGACCCAGTAAGGTGGGTATCTTTGTGCAATCATCAGCGCCGTCCTCTTATGGCTTTGTACAAGAGCGATTACAAGTATTTTAAGCACATTGGTTTCGTTTGTCACCGGGGCGAAGTGTCCTTTCTTCTTTGGTTGATGAGGTTGGTGATGAGCGGTTCCACTTTGAGTTGGGCGAGGCACCCCGAGGATAAGTTTTACTGTTGAGAGAAGGGTGCTTAGTTCGGTCGAGAAAGCGAGTGGATCATTTGGATGGTTGGGTTAAGTCCTCGGGTATCTTTGAAATCCTCCCCTGTTGTTGGGCTTAGTGGATGACGCCGAGTCTTTGATAGACTATTTAAGTAATTCTCTCGGGCATATTCCCCATTTTTTTTTTTTTTTTTTTGGATTGCTTTTCCTTAACCATTGTTTCTCCTTTTCGAGCGGTTTTGGAATGTCTACCCTTAGTGTTCTTTGAACGCAAGAAACCGAGAGAAGCGAGAAGAAGAAACAAGGGGAGTTCAGAGCCTTCTCCTTCACTGTTTTTTTAGAGCCGAGTTCCTCTTACGCCGAGGCTCTCCTGTTGCCAAAAGTCCTGGCCAAGGTTCTGCGCGCGCCTCGGTGTCGGAAGGTGCCACTAATGTTCAAGGTGCAAGTAGTCCTCGTCCTCCTCCCTTCTCGGAGAATCCTGCTGCAAAAGAGCGCGAGTTAGTCTTCTTTGTTGAGATCGGTTTGCCGCTTGTGGAGGGGTTATTGATACTTCTTGGAAAGGCGTGCTAAAATGCTGGGAAGAGCGCCGACGGCTGCCTGAAACGAACCTATTCGGTCAACTTTTGACTCAAGGTATCCTCTGAACTCTGTTCTCAATGCCGCTGCTGGTGTAGGTGATGTGGAGAAGGTAGCCACTCTGGGAATTCGGCAAACGCTGGTGGCGGTGAAGACTTACGGCCATTATGCCTCGGTGCTTGCTCACCTTGCCGAGGATGCCTTTAACAAAGCTGCTGCTGATCAAGGTCGAAAAGAGGCGGCTTGGAAGAAGTCCGAGGAGGAGTTGGAGGTCTGTAAGGCCGACAAGAGCCGCCTGGAACAAGTGGTTAAGTGGGACCTGGAGAAGCGTCGGCTTGAGGAGAGGGTGTTTGAGCTTACTGCCGAAAAGAAGAAGCTGGGAGAGTCCTTGGAGAAAAGCGCAGCAAAGAGGTGGAGGCGCATAAGTTGAAAGCGCTAGCGAAGAACGGGGGTGCTCAAAGGAATTTGGGATTTGTTCCCCAACTTACCTGTGGGTGGGGACTTGGTTGCGCTATTGGTGAAGTGAAGGCCTCGTCATTGAAAGTTTTGACAATGGGTTTTAGCGGTATTTGGATCGTGAGGCCATTTTCCTGAAGTTGATGTGGGCGGCTTGATCGACAAAATTGTGGTGAATGGCAAGCTTGTTGATGAGGAAGTTGCCGAAGGAGTTGTTGTGAAGCGGCCGACGCGGTGCCTTGCCTTGACGATTTTGGCAAAGTTGATGCACCGCTATATCGATGCAGAAGTGGGGCGGGTTTTGGCCGGCGGCGAGGACCATGGTGAAGATCTTCCTCCCGCTCTCCTAGTTTCTCTGTCGAGAAAAAGACAAAGTCTTGTAATAACATTTTGTAATAGATTCGGGTTACCTTTGTTTCTTTTTATTATGGCTTTTGGACATCGCTTGGTTGGGCGTTGTATAATTCCTTTCTATTTTCCTTTGATTGTTGTTTTGCTTAGTTTGCCTAAGCTTTTTTTGCGCTTTTTGGAGCGTCTTATTTTACTTGGTTTTGTTTCACCGGTTATGTTTTGCGCCTTTTAGTTAGAGCGTCTTATTTTACCGGTTTTGTTTCTAGGTTATGTTTGCGGCCTTGTTGGTGCCCAAGGGTGTATGTCGGCTCTAAGGCGATCTACACACTGTCGGGTCTTTGGTTTAATGGGCCCTTCTCGGTGCCGGACACGTTGATCCGTCGTGGCGAAGCGCGCTAGCATCGCTTGCACCTTGAAGAGCTCTTACATCGCACCGGCGTGTTAGCGTCGCGGCGCAGTACTTTAGCCTATGCGATGTAAGCTCCACGGTGGCGCCAATGTTCCCAACTATTTCCCTAGAGTAGGATATAGCAAGAACAAGGAATGTAGTGAGTAGAAAATAGAATGTTCGTCCCCTTTCATTGGCTCTCAGGGCGTATATTTATATTACTGATTATGTCATAAATGCTCATAATGGTACATGAATGCCCCGAGATCTTAGGCGAGATTCTCGGGCTTGCCTAATATATCTAGTAGGTCTTTACTTCGAGGCCGAGCCCTTCAGAGCGTCGGCCCTTTGATCGGGATGTGGTGCGTGCGTCGGTCTTGAGGTGTTGCCGACGGAAGCTTCGGTGATGAGGGCGCAGGGACTTCGGTCTTCGTCTTCTGAGCCCAGATGATCGGCTAGGAGGCGCGTCATATCCGAGCCTTCCTGGGTGGTCGGCTGGGAACAGTTGGTTTGGTTGTCTTGTCTTTCCAATGTTTTAAATAGTAAGGTATTCGTGTTCTGTAAAGTAAGACTTTGAGATTAAATAAAAGTAATGAATAAGAAAGACAGATATTGTTTACCTCTATAACAAAATGAATAATATAGTTGAAAGCCAATATCTCATTACCGAGTGAAAGTAAATCTCCAGTCCTACTTATAATGAATTGCCTACTAAAAAACAGAAATGCATGTTTTAATAGTATTAAAGATCCAAAGAAAAAAAACTTTTAATTAGAGGGATAGCCGTAAAAGTGAGATGGAAAAGGAAAAAAAGAATTAATCAAATTTGATGTTTGTTAATTATGAATTTTTTGTCAATTTTTTAATTATGAATAAAATGAACATAGGGGCTTACGATTGTGGCAAGGCTTCAGTCATCTTATTCTGTGAATCAAACATGTGGAGAATAGAATAGACTCTATGGGACTATTGCTAGGCTTTACAGTGATTGTGCCAATTGATGGCGGTGCCTCCATCGTTTTTACTTAGTGTAACGTCAGTTTTATGCGATTTTCTCAGACAATTGTGGCATTCACTTAAAGTTCTATTTTATGCAGTTAATTGCAGTTGGTTGGTTGTGTAGTTGGTGAATATGTCTCCCTTTCCAGGTACCTAGCTTCTTTAAATTTGTCTGATTCTTACACTGAATATGTGCGAAACTAATAATTAATTTTTTCCTATCAGCCATTCTTTCCTAGTGAGAGTAGAATAGACCAGCTTGTGGAAATTATCAAGGTAAGACATCTTTTAATCAATCGTATTTTAAATTGTAAGCTCAAGGCATTCTGAAAAGTGCTGGCCTCTTTCTCTGCATGATGGTCCATACTTGGTGTTTGTATAGTTAGTGATTATACATTCTAATATGGTCCTTACTTGGTGTTTGAATGTGGTTCATTTTCCTTGACCAAATGACCAAGAATAGGAACACAATAGGAAATAGAGCTTGGGAAAATAGTGAGGGAAATTGAAAAACTTTTAAAAGAGTAAATTTTGTTTGTTTTTTTTTATATGAATTGATTCTTCATTATATTTGATATATGCTTGATGGCTCAAGGTTGATAATAAGTATTTGAAATTGATACATCTTTGTCCATATTAGGAAGTTCTCTTAGAAAATATGGATAAAAAGTGGATGTCTGTCAATCGTTTGTCGAAGGAATATGCCGATGGAGTCGAAGATTTTGTTAACTTTGCTATTCGACGTTTAGGAACTTCTAGTAATATGAAATGTCCTTGTTTACGGTGTTGTCATGTAAATCCAGTTACTGCAGTTGAGATGGTAGGACATTTAAAGGCTTACGGAATTGATCAAACTTATACTTGTTGGACATTGCACGGTGAGAAAAGAGGTGAATCTTCAAATATGAATAATAGTACTGAGAGATGTGCGTCGTTTGAAACCGAGACATATACATTTGATGGCGACCAATTTGAAGAGATGGCAAAGGCGGTTGAAGACGATCTTGATGATTGTCCTAAAATGTTTGAGAAGTTGATAACTGATGCGGAGACACCGTTGTATGCGGGTTGTACTGAATTCACAAAATTATTAGCTGTGATAAAGTTGTATAACTTGAAAACTTGTTATGGATGGACAGATAAGAGCTTTACATAATTACTCGCACTATTGAAAGATATGTTGCCGAAAACAATGTGCTCCCTTCTCGAACGTATGATGCAAAACAAATGTTAGGCACTATTGGCTTGAACTATGAGAAGATACATGCTTGACCCAATGATTACATTTTATTTCGGAATGAACATGCATTGTTAAAGTCGTGTCCTAAGTGTAATGCATCACGGTATAAGAAGAAAGAATCTGCTCCAGAAAAGGTGTTGTGGTATTTTCCCATAATTCCTCGATTTAGGCGTATGTACCGTAGTTCAGAAGATGCAAAACACTTGACTTGGCATGAGGATGAAGGATTAAAGATGGAATGCTACGACACCCGGCGGATTCTCCGCAATGGAAAAAAATTGACATTGATTATCCTGATTTCGGGCATGACCCAAGAAACCTACGACTTTCATTGTCTGCCGATGGATTTAACCCGCACGGTATCCAGAGTAGCTCCCACAGTACATGGCCCGTGATTTTGGCGATTTATAACTTACCTCCATGGCTTTGTATGAAACGCAAATATATGATGTTGTCTTTGTTAATTTCTGGGCCCAAACAACCAGGAGATGATATTGATGTATACTTGGCTCCTTTAATTGAAGACTTGAAGCTAATGTGGGAGACTGGCGTAGAGGTGTATGATGGGTTTAGAGAAGAGAGTTTCACCCTGAGGGCTATGATTTTTGGCACGATTAACGACTTTCCAGCATACGGCAATCTATCTGGGTACAGTAACAAAGGTCAGTGTGCATGCCCTATATGTGAAGATAATACTGATTGGATGTGGTTGGAACATGGTAAGAAGAATATCTACCTTGGTCATCGTAGATTTTTGCCTTCAACTCATGAGTATCGACTGTGGAGAAAGGCATTGAATGGGAATTCAGAAACCCGTAAAGCTCCCCCACCTTTGATGGGTGAACAACTATTTGAAAAGGTGAAAGATTTGAACATTAATTTTGGGAAGCCTTTTGCAGGAGAGCTTGCTAAAAGAGGGTGGAAGAAAAATCGATTTTCTTTGAGTTGCCATCTTTGGAAGTCTTTACATGTAAGACATTTCATTGATGTGATGCATGTTGAAAAAATGTGTTCGAAAGTGTCATTGGTACCTTACTCAATATGCCAGGAAAGACTAAAGATATCATCAATGCAAGGTTGGACTTGGTTAGTATGGGGTTGAGACCGGAATTGGGTCCTATAAAGAATGGTACACGTACATATCTACCTCCGTGACTCATACTCTATCTAAAAAGGAGAAAACTGTCTTTTGTAACTTTCTTCATGGAGTTAAAGTTCCAGAGGGGTACTCTTCAAATGTTTCGAACCTTGTATCGATGAAAGACCTCAAGTTGAAGTCTCTAAAGTCTCATGATTGTCATGTTCTCATGGAGAATTTGTTACCCATTGGTATACAATCCATTTTGCCCAACAAAGTGCGTCATGCCATTACTAATCTTTGTTTCTTCTTTAAAGCAATCTGTAGTAGAGTGATTGACCCTGGAAAGTTGCCAGTGCTGCAAAGATCAATTACTATCACTTTATGTGAGCTTGAGATGTTTTTCCCACCTTCATTCTTTGACATAATGATTCATCTAATAGTTCATCTGGTTAGAGAGACACAGTTGTGTGGCCCATGTTACATGAGATGGATGTACCCGTTTGAGCGTTACATGAAGATATTAAAAGGATATGTTAAAAATCGTTCATGACCCGAGGGTTGTATTGCTGAACGCTACATAGTTGAAGAATCTATTGAGTTCTGCACCGGCTATCTATCTAGTGTTGAACATTCTGTGGGGCTGCCAAGGGACCGTCACACAGGAAGTGTTGGTAAAGGGATGACAGGAAGCAAAATAGTGATGGTTTCAAGGAAAGAACTAGAGCAAGCACACTTATATGTTTTGCGTAATGATAGTGAGGTTGATTCATATATTGAGAAGCACATGGACATGCTTGAGAGTAAGTACCCAAGTAAGAGTCAAGTTTGGTTAACAAAAGAACACAATCGGAGTTTCATACTGTGGCTAAGAGATCACATTTCTTTAGAGTTTGCTATGAATCCTATATTGATTTCTGATAGATTGAGATGGTTAGCAAGAGGTCCAAATATACATGTTTTCTCTTACACCAGCTATCTACAAAACGGATACACGTTCTATACAAAAAACCATGATGACCAGAGTAAAATGCAAAATAGTGGGGTGACTCTTGTAGCTCAAGCTATGCATACATCAAGTGCCAAAGACAGAAATCACATTTACGCGAATATGTCATACTTTGGAGTCATTGAACACATATGGGAGTTGGATTACAATATGTTTCGTGAGTCTGCGTTCAAATGTAAGTGGGTTGACAATGGAACAATATGTTTCGTGAGTCTGCGTTCAGGTGCGTATCTATCTTATTATTTCTCCTACTAGTGTTATTATTATTATTATTATTATTATTATTATTATTATTATTTTAATTTAATTTGTATACATTTTAATTAAAGGTATTTGTACCATGAGATATTGGTCCCAATGGAACAAACACAAAGTTTTGTGTTCATATGCCCCGAAGCTACTTTTCTAAATAATATCGTCCTGGATAAAACAATGTCAAAAGAACATATAGAAATATGCAAGCAACAAATGGAAAGAAACAAGCAAGATGTTAAAGCACATATTGATCGGCGCTTGGTGCTAGCACATCAATCAAGCTGTGATAAATTGTTTTTGGCACCCATCAACGTAGGGTGAGTAATTTAATCTCTCTATCTCTCTCTCTCTCTCCCTCTCTCTCTCTCTCTATATATATATATCAATAGTGTATAACATGTATTTGTGAAATAATTGTCATATTCAAAAATTAATTTCTTAGGATATTGTTGGTGATTGATCCTAAAAGAGATACGATTTTCTTTTTGGATTCACTCCATGTTCATTACAACAACTACCCAAAGTTGGTGCGACTTGTTAATAGGTGTGTATTTAGATCCCTCGCATATTTCATAATTTAAATTGTGTATGTAGTTTGATTAATGTAGTTATATATATGATGTTGTTCCAGTTGCTTTGACAACTTATTGGGGATTGAGTGATGTCGGGTGTGTGTGAGAAAATCATCATCTTCTACAAAATGGATAGGAATAAGGGTAAGTTAATAATCAATATTCTTATGCATGTGTAATTAAGTAAATGTAATAACAAACTAATCTTTTGTTTTATAGACTCCCAAACAACAAAACTTTGATGATTGCGGGTACTATGTAATGAAGTTTATGAAGGACATCATCACTCACAATCAAATGGAAATCCGGATCGATGTATGTAATTTCATAGTTTGATGACAAGTAATATATAGTAATTTTGATGTATTCCTAACTTCATTTTATTTATTTTTTTTCAGTATTTCCCTGGATATCCGTTTGGAACTCCATTTTCTGATGTGGAACTTACAGAGGTCAAAGAAGATTGGTGTCGTCATGTTGTCGGTTTGATTCATGCAAAGAAGACTGGAGTTGCTTCTTGATTTGCGTGTGTCTGTAAGTGCATTTGTACTTTCTAGGAAATCGAGTTCTCTTCTTGATTCTGGAGCGTATAATTCTTTGTTAGTGTTTGTGGTGAGAATAAGGTTTAGGAAATGTTGTATTATGAATGTAAAAAGCATGGTGCTAGAGTGTTAGGTGCTTTTTCTTCAGGACTAGAATGCTAGATTCTTTGGGTGCTTTTATCTTCTTTTGGTGAAAACTAGATTTGATGATGGTTATTGGGCGAGCTCGATCTCAAAACAATTATGCTTTAGGTTCTAATTCACAATCGTATTGCAATCCTTGACAATGTGAAGAATTGTGGTCACATACAATTGATGTGGCGCAATTGCGATCGTATTGTTGTTGCGAGAAACACGAAAAGTCTTGATGTTGTGGTCTAGATTACACTTACAGGTCTTTTGTTTAAAACACCGATTATGCTTATGGATAATGGAATTTTCTATCGCTTCTTTGGAAGATATTTGCTTGATTTTTTCCCCTCGTATATGATTCTTTTTCATTAGTTTCTTTATCGATTTTGCGGTTGAGATAATTTTGTTCTATTCAATTTTAATTGTTGCGGATGGGAAAAAAGGTCGTCATCTAAGATATTTATGGTGAGATGATATTGCTTCTCGTTATTCTTTGTGGCTATAGCTTGATGGGGGTATATAGTTTGAAGAGGCATGAGCGGCTCAGAATCTATATACCGGAACTCTCGATGGAGAGACTCGTATCTCGTTAACGAGGAATCAAAATCGAAATAGAAAAGAAAGAGATAGGTAGAGATATACCGCTTCAGTTAAAGAAAGAAATGCGAGGTTCTTTAGTGTCAAGTGTATTCGGTTGGTGCAAGTGGTTAAGTGTAATTGCCACGGAAGAATGTTTAGGTAGTTTTGTTTTTCGTGGGATCGTTTTGTACATACAAGTTTTGTGTAAAAGAATTTTACTACTTTTGGGTGAAACATGAGTCGTTGCCTAAACATGGGGCAGTGAGTGATTTCTTTGTGAGATGGAAAAAAATCATACATTACATCTTTTGGTAGTACCTCATAATATTGGATATGTTGTAATTTTTGTTGTTGTCTATGTTGACATTCATCTTTTGGTGTATGATGATTTTTGTAACTCTGGTAGATTTATAAATTAGTTGGAATTTGATTTGAAATAGGGGTTTTTGATTTGGAATTTTGGTTTACTGGTATTGTTGCTTGATAATTATGAGCAGGGAGGGAGCTAGGTACAGAAAAAAAAATTTAAAAAAAAAAAATAGGCATAGGTAGTGTTTCGTTTAAAAGGCGCTCCCTTTAGTGTCCCCAGAAAAAAAAAATAAAAAATAAAATAGGCATAAGGAGCGCTTGTCCCCAGAAGCGCTACTCTTTAGTGTAGGAATAAGGAGCGCTTTGTATAACAGGCGCTCCCTTTGGTCTAAGCGCATCTCAAAATAAGTAGCGCTTGTCCTCAGAAGCGCTACTCTTTCTGTTCATTGGTAGCGCTTTTGGAGCGCTACCTTTGGCTTTTTCGCAACAGGAGCGCACGGTTTAGGAGCGCTCATGAGCGCTACCAAAGGGCCAAAAAAAGCGCTACCTATTGCTTTTTCTGTTGTAGTGCCTGCCCATAGTTCAGAGAGCTTCAAGGTCCTCTGTCCACTCACCTGTCCCGTTCGCCAATGTCAATATCTTGTTCTTTCTTCTTCGAACGATAGTTTTGGAGCGATAGTGCTCAGTGTTTCCATCTCCACCTTCTATCCATTTTTCACGAGACTTTTGAAGCCGCAAACTCTACTCTTGGTATAGGTGGTGGTAAGCTCCTGTTGTAATTCCTTTTCCAAGTTATCTAGAAAGCTACTATACCCATAACTAGAGCTCTTTTGAATTCCATTCAAACATGCAATTAGCTTGTTCTTCCTCTTCTGTATACTACCAAAAACCTCATTGTTCCAAAGCTTAAGAGTAAGTCCAAGTTCAGACCAGTTGCCTCGGAGACTATTGGTGTGTTGCCAGTTATCATGGATCAGGTTCGCAAAATTTAGGTGGGTGGTCTAGACTGCGACAAATCTAAAGGGTTTCTCTCCATGTTACTTGGTTCGCCGTTAACAAGAAAAATTATGGGGGGATAATCAGATTCAATCATGGGGGCAAAACCTTTGTGATACTGTAGTCTTCACTCCACATACATGACTCTATCAAGTTTTTTAAAGACTCTGTTTCTACCGTCCCACTTCGGTCGTCTCCATGTAAACTTCGTACCATGCGTACTTACCTCAACAAGCTTGCAATCATTTATCCAGCTAGCGAACCAGAGGAATTTCTGAAGGTCGAATGATGCTCCTCTTTTTGTTCCCTAGGGCTTACTATTTCGTTTAAGTCACCTACAAGTAGCCATGGCTCATTGATCCTAGCACTTAGTGACAAGTGGCTTTTAAGATGAGTGATTAACTATCAATCAAAAATTTGTCAAAAAAAAAAAGCTATCAATCAAATTGATTGTAGGAAATAGTATAAAATATTACGAATGATTGAAATTTCATATTTGTTGGTCCAATCTTAATCATTCATAGCAATGTATATTGTATCATATGATATCTACTCAAAAGTTTTTGTTCTTTATTCTTCATGTTTTGTTTTTGTTCTTTTAATATTTTTCCTCGTTTTAGTACTTAAATTAAAACTCATTTTGATTTCAAATGTAGAAATATGGGTTATATATAGACTAACTCCTAGAACTATATTTATTATAATACTAAAAGCATAAAAGGAATTTTATAGTGACGGAAACTAAAATTGAGAAAAAATTGCAGAATAAAAAAACAAAAAAAAAGTAACAAGTAGACTATTTACTTGTTAAAAGAAAGTAACAAGTAGAATTTTATAGTGACAGAAACAAAAATTGAGAAAAAAAAAGTAACAAGTGGAATGCACAAATGCCGAGTTTCGTGAAGTAGATGGCCTCGGCCCCTCAAAAGAAAGACGTAATGTGTAAACGAAGGTATTGTCGCTACCCTAGGAGTAACGGGAACGACACTAACAAGTGCAACGCCCTCAAAGACAACATTGAGGATTTGATTCAAAGAGGGAAATTTACTCAATACGTCAAAAAGCCCGAGGAAAGGAAGCGATCTCTATCACTGAAGAAATCTAAGGCCTCCAGCACGAGGCTAGGGAGGTGCCCAAGGCCTCCCGCACCGAGGCTAGGAAGGTACCCAAGGAAGATGGCAGCAAAACCGCTTAGGAAGATACTAGGAAGCCGAGAGGTAGGACAATCGTCATGGACAAAACTGGGAGCAAAGGACTAGACAAAAACCCAAACTCTCGTCTTTCACAAAACCACAGTACAAATCTCTCTCTCTCTCTCTCTCTCTCACACACACACGCACACATTTTTTTGTTTGGGTTGTCCATTGTTCACTAAATAGTGTGCGTGACTACTTACCTATTTGCAAATCAAACAGACCCCTGTGTATTAGCATTTACATATTTATGTATTATTCAAAACTGGAAATAAAAATTTAAAAACAAAGTAAACAAAGCCTTAAAGCTTTATTTACTTTAATTTCATAATTTTATTTTAACTTGTTACTTGATGTATTATTATTTTTTTTTTACAAGTACTTGATGTATTATTAAAAATATTAAAAACATATACTTCATTATGACTAACTCAACTATTGTTGAAGTAGTAAATCATTAAAATGCCAATACCGATTCAATAGAGGATGCAATTTCCAAAACATTTAATAAACCTTTTTTTTTTCAACAAAACATTTAATAAACCTGAGGTAGTGTGAAACCCAATATAGAATTCGAATCCATCAAATGGAATGGGATGGAATGAGATGAGGTTCCATTGTTTGGATTTTAAAAAAATTATGGAATCAAAGACTATATGTAACACCCCGATTTTAGTGCTTCGTGGTTCTTTTAATATGTATTTGTTTTAAGAAATATTTTATGTTGATAAGATTAAATTATTTTAATTTATTGGGTGTTTGGATTATGAAAATTAGTTAAAATCACTTTTAAATGTATTTTCATATGATTGTTATTATACATTATATATTTATTCTACTTACTTAATTAATTATTTACTTTATAAAATATTAGTATTTGGAATATTATTTATTATGAAAGTTATATTGGGTTAGTGAGGTGTTAAAATAATAGTTGTAGTGAAATTGGTTTTCTAAATGATTTCAAATTGAATATGTGTTTTTTTACTCCCATGCACCCCCTTTCTTCTAGCACACCTCCCTTTGCTGTCCACTAGAGCCCAACACTATCCAGCCCTGAACCCGAACCAGCCTGCACAATCTTCTTCTTCCCTCAGCCAAACGCAGAACCAGCGCCAAAACCCTACACAGCTCTCCCACCTCCTTTACGTTCTCACTCATCCCTCGACATCCAGCCCTCAAATTTCACCTTCCTACTCGAATTTTGCCATTGATTCTGATTATGACCTTAGATTGACTGATTATGGCTTCATTTGTTAAGAGAAATCGCGCCAGAAACCACATTTCCTTCCTCTTCGCTGTGACTCGTCCTTCACAACTACAACGGTTCGAGCACCCCATGATTGTCACCAATATTCCGACTTTCGTTTAATTCACAGTCAGTCGTAAAGACTCAATGTTACTTGAACATGGATTCTTGTCCTATGCTAGAGACTAGAGCCCCAAAGTAACTTGGTAACAACTTTGACCTCGACGAAAAGCAGCTTCTAAACACCACTGAGCTAATGCTCCTTGAGTACTTTGATCCTGTGTTCAAGCCAGTGTCACCCCCGTTACGCATCGAATAGCATCATTGTACGTGTACGAGTCAAGTGTTGTGTCGTTGGAATTAGATCACACTTGAGAGCTCGTGATTTGTAGTGATCGACTCGTGATTGGAATACTTCAATATGAGGTACAGGGGAACGGGTTTCTTTTCTATATGGGGAATAGGGGATAGGACTAAAATAGTATTGATTGTTGCTAGTTACTTATTATTTTTCTTTTATTCACTTCGGATGACCGTAAATTATTTAATTTGATTTGGATGACTGTAATAATTTAGATGACTGTAATTATACTGGATGACTGTAATAATTTAGATGTCTGTAAATAAAGTGCTCATGGTTTAGGATGATAAGTAAGACTAAATGATATGAAGTTTTGAGTTTCTGATCGATATTTTGATATTTGTCTATGTTGCCTAGTTGAATTGGAACTGGTAAGGTCATTAAATGACTTGACATTCCTGAGTGTGATGATTGTTGTTGATGAGTTGTTAAAGCCTAAGGGTTAATCTCCCTAGAGGAGGAATGCTTGTTGTAATTGGGTAGTCATGACTGATGAACCTCAGGGTAGCTAACCTTATTGGATAGTTGATATAGTTTATGCTGAAATTATATAATTAGATAACTCACAGGTTGAAACTAAAGATGCACTAATAGTTTAGCCTGCCTCTAGTTAACAAACAAGGTTAGAATGGAGAACAAAAGGCTGAATTGATGATATTGAGACTCGTAAGCATTCAATTGGTTAAATTTAGATTAAGAATGACTTATAATGATTTATAGGCATAAACGAGGATGATAATCGATTGGATTGATGTTGTTAGTGAATTACGGCTATTTCTTGGTGTGTCAGATATTAAAAAATTACCGAAGAAATCATTGGAGCGTGATAGTAGACTAAAACTAAGTTGTTAATGAATTAGGACTATTCAAGGTGTTTGAATGGTGCTTGATCCTCCTTAAGCTAGTTTCAGGTAACCTTGACCAATGGACGATGATCGAGCCAATAAGACTCATAGAGATGATTATAGAATTTGCAGGGACTTATGAATATAAGGATGGCGTATTATATAGAATTTGCGGGGACTTGGGTAATAGTCTTGACCAAAGATGATTATAGAACAAATGCCCCCTAGATGTTGATGATACCCCAAGACGTAGGAGTTCTTAGGGAAGTTGACGATGATGATGTTTAAGGAACCTTGTCGCAGTATGGGCAAGGACTCGTCGCAGTATGGGCGAGTCGTACCAAAGTCGTTGTTGTCGTTAGTAAGGGCATTATCGAGCAAGGTATCCCGATCCTAATAGTCCTCTTTTGGGTGTTCTTCAGGGCATTATCGGGCAAGGTATCCCGTTCGAGTGTCTCGGTTTTGTTGTTCTTGTAGGGCATTATCGGGCAAGGTATCCCGGTCCTCTGAGTCCTCGTGCCGTTGTTCTTCGTAGGGCGTTATCGGGCAAGGTATCCCGTTCGGACAAGATATCCCGGTCCTATTGATGTTGTTCCCTATAGGGCGCTATCGGGCAAAGTATCCCGTTCAAGCAATGTATCCTGGTCCTATAGTAGTTGTGTTGTTGTAGTTGTTGTTATTGTCGTTGATGATGATTGTAAGGCAGTATCTGGCAATGTATCCAGACCCTGTTGTTGTTGTTGTTGTTACTGTTGTTGCTACCTGATAACTCATATTTATATGAGTTATTTATGCTCTTATTACTTAAATTAATTCAAGTTCTTAAGTAATATTGTTGTCTAATTAAGTAAATATATGTTATTTAGTGTAAAAGAGGGTTAGGAATTGATTATGTGACAAATTGGCTCTTTTGGTGCTTCCTTGTTATTTTTAATGAGTTTGTTCAGTGTTATAGCATCACGCGTTATAGCGTCAGACGTTATAACGTTGGATTCTGCAGCTGATGAGAGAGAAAACAAAAAAGCAGTTTTTGCAGCATGTCAAATCACCGAGAGACGGCGAGCAGTTCTGCGCAAAGAACCACCCACTCTGTACTTTATAGGACACTTGTCTATTTTGTAATGGAAGATAAAAATAGTTGGTGGGATGACTTGGCAACCTTTTGAGAAGATATTTTCTTTATATTGAAGTCTAAAACTTCATCTTCTTCATCTTGGAGTTGTTGGTTCAGAATAGAGAAGAGTTAGAAATAACTCTCTTGCACTCCATTTTCGTCCAAGCTCCATTTTCACAATAAAATGTAGATTTTCTCATGATCTTTGAGAGAGACATTATAACGGCAAAGCGGTATTTAACGTCACATGAGCTGTCATCATTTGGAGTGTTTTCCATCTCTTTGTGATTTCAGTTTTATGGCTTTAGGTAACACCTTTATGCTTTATTTCTTGTGTTGTTGCTCATCATGAGCTGATTCTCTTGTAGTTGGATTGCTTTGAGCTTTGTAATGAACCTTTAGTATTGTATTTATAACATCTAATGCCTTACGTTTCAATCTTTGCATTCTAATACTTTCAAACTTATTTTAGAATTGATCAGCTAAAATGGGTATATTCATGGGTACATACATGGTTCATGAATCGAACTCAAAGATTGATATGAATGAAAAGTTATTTAAAGACATTTGAGTAACATTTGCTTCGCCTAGACATAGGAAAAACAATAGTTCATAAGGCAAAAGCTGTGGGTTCTTTATTATACAGGGGTGGACTTATTTAGAACCTAGACATAGGAATCTTGTAACAAAACCCTGGCGTTAGTGACTGAAAGGCACACAATCATATGCTACAGCGCTTAACGTTATAGCGTTTGACGTTATAACGCTTTACTTCTGGGAATTTACTTAGCAAAGAGCAGTCCAACTTACCATTCTGAATTTCTACTTACCATCTATCTTAGTTGCTTTTGTACTTTTATGTTGATGACATTAATGATTCTACAACTTGTTATTGTTTCTTGTTTTACTCACTAGCTAATTTACTAATTTAATTATAGAAGTAAACTCAACAATCCCTGTGGAGACGATCTTACTTATCATTATATTACTTGTTGCGATTGTGTACACTTGCACATCACCTTTTTGCACAACACTACAGCTGCTTGTAGCCCTACTACGACCATTGTAACACCCCCTTTCTTTATACTACAAAGGAGTCAATTTTAAAATCAGAGTTTTTAAAAATTTTCCACGCACCTCAAAGAGAGTGCTACATTTCTTCAAAAACATAAAACAACACGTTGAAATTTCGTAAAACAACTAGTGCGTGATAGGTAGCACGTCAAAATGGGGCGAACCCTCAAAAACACTTATTTAGTTATTTACAACATCCTGAATGTAATTCACCAGCCCAGCGGAAACATCAACAAGTCTAAAAGTATTTAATACAACATCCTATATCAGACTAAATACATCAAAATAAATTACTAAGTATCTAAGACTTCCCGCCTCCGGTGCTACATATTAGAGCATGACCAACACTAGACTACTTCATTTGCTATCACCTGCAGGTTGCCGACATACGAAGCAACACGACGCAGTAGGGTGAGTCTCTTTACATAAATAATAGCAAATAGGATAAACATTATATTAGAGAAGGCAACTAGTAACACCAATCCACAACAATTAATGCATTTATCATTTAATTATAACATCAAGAAACCATATTAACGGATCAACTAAGCATCACCAAGATTCACCACGAAGGCATGGGTATATGTATGTATGCGATATGCATGTGGATCCATCATCACCGCAATAAGCCTTGAGGGCACACACCGCTTTGGCCGAAGCCTACACACGGCAATGGCCGAAACCTACATCACCACTGAATGCACATGATTCATGTGACACCATGACAATGCACCACAACATTATTAAACTCGCCACTTTTCATTTCACAACTCAACTTCAATCACAATATAAGCCTTGAGGGCACTCACCGCTTTGGCCGAAGTCTACACACCGCTTAATCATCACCGCAATACAACACACCTCATTATTGGACTAAATGTCCCACCAAGGACCAACTTGCCATACGAGGACCAAACTGACACCTGAGGGGCCAAACTGTCACATAAGGACTAAATTGACTCACCGAGGACCAATGTCACGCCCCAAAAATAATTTGAATATTTATTTAATTAATTACTTAGGAGTTGTGTGGTTAGTCATATTTAATTAAATGAATGAGGTGTTTAATTAAATATGGAGGTGAGAGATAGTAAATAAGAGAATGGTGGTATTATTAAGTTAGGGAGTAGTTGAATTAATTGAGGGGGGTTGCAAATAGAGGCCCAACCCATTGGGCCCAATTGTTGGTTGGATTAAATGAAAGAAATGAAAAGAAGAAAGGAAAAAGAAAGAAGTGAACCGAGAGAGAAAATGAACCGAGAGAGAAGAAAGGAACATGCACGAGACAGAGAGGAAAGGAGGAGGAGAGGCGACGGTGAAGAGAAGAAGGAAGGAGGGAGATCTTCTCCATCTTAGCACTAGGTAAGGGGCTTTTTAGCTCATTCTCTTCCATTTTTCCTCCTCTATCTATTGATGTGAATATCAATCCCTAATTTCTAGTTTTTGTTGTTTTGCCATTGTTGGGGAGTTGAAGCTCAAAATGGAATTGGTGGTTGTTTTGGTGATTGTTGAGTTGTGGGTGGAAGGAGAGCTTGTATTCTTCAATTTGCAAAGGTTAGGGGGTCTTTTTCATTCATAATAATTTGTAATATGAGTGATTGTATGTGTGATGGGTTTAGAATGTGTAATTTGATTAATTGGAGTGTTAATTGGTTTGATTGTTATTGAGTTGAATTGATTTTTTTTTGAGGAACCCCTTTATGTTGTTGTTGAAATGGGATTGATATGCACTTTTGTGTGGTTTATGAGTGTGGTTGATTTGTTGTTGAATAAATGGGTGTTTAGGTGTATTTGGATTGTTTTGATAATTGAATTGGTTGAGTTAATTGAATCGGTTGAGTTGATTGAATTGGTTGAGTTGGTTGAGTTGGTTGAGTAGGTATGTTCAAGAGAAGGGGGGGGGGTGCCAAATCCCTAAGGAAATGGCGCCTAGAGAGCACCTTGGCATCGGTTTGGTTGAGCTGGCAAAGAGGGGGCGCCATTTGCCTAGCAAATTGGCGCCAGGGTCACGGTTGGTCTAGCTGAGGCTTGCGTGTGTATGTGTGGGGCGCCAAGTGTGGCTGTCCCGTGCGCCTTGGTGCGCCTGAGTGTGGGTGTGTGGATGTGTGGCGCGGTGCGGGGCGCCAATTGTGGCTGTCCCGTGTGCCTTGGTGTGCCTTGGTGCACTTGGTACGTGTGTTGGGCGCAGGGCTGGCGCCAAGGGTGGCAGCTGTGTGCGCCTGCGTGTAAGTGTATGATGTGACTATATGATGTTGGTGAATGTGTCGGTTCATGCTATGAGTGATTTTGATGATGTGTTATTTAAGATTGTGATGTGAATGACGAATACACTCTACGAGTGTTTTATGATGACATGCCTTGAGTGGTTACTTCTTTTATGATGACATGCCTTGAGTGGTTATTTCTTTTATGATGACATGCCTTGAGTGGTTATTTCTTTTATGATGATGATGATGAGTACTCCGAGTGAGTGTTGATTTGAGTTGCACATGTGTTATAGAGTCTCATGGCATGTGCATACTATGACTAATATTGATGATGTTATGCCTTGAGTGGTTTTTCTTCTATGATGAAGACATGCCTTGAGTGGTTTTTAAAGATGATATGGTGCCATCATGCATATGCCCTGAGAGGATGGGCCTGCATCATTCATATAACTCATACATTTGATTGACGTCTCCCGACGAGTGGGAGTTGAATGCTATATGACTGAGTGATGAGTGTTTGTTAATTGAGCAGTGATGCTTCTCGATGTTTGTAATTAGTGATGTACGTTAGTATGGTTGTAAAGGGTGTTCTATTTCCTTCCTCGTATAATGCTTATATTATTTGCTATTATTTATGCAAAGAGACTCACCCTAGCATTTTATGTTGCCTGCTCTCGTGGCGACAAGCGGTGTTGTGGCAGTGATCTTGAGTGAAGGTGCCTATGCCTTCTACGAGTTATTGTGTCAAGCTCTGTATAGTCAGACTAGGGATGGGGGAGTATAGTATCGTTATTTTACTTTATGTATTAAACTATTTTGGAGTATGTATTGATTATGTAATGGGTAGGTTAAACTTATTTTCATTCCGCTGTGCTAGTGAACTAGTTCTGGATTGTTGTAAAACTAAACAGGTATTTTTGAGGGTTCTCCCCATTTAAGTCGTGATATGTAACACGCAATATATTTTATTAATGAAAGAGTAATGTTGACTAATTTTAAGTCATATGTATGGTGAACGTAGCATTCCCTTGAGGATCTATCTTTTAAAAGAAAAACAATTTTTAAAACTCTGATTTCTAATTAAATATTTAAAGAGAGTAAGGGGGTGTTACAAGTTGGTATCAGAGCAAAAGTTCGGTCTGTCCGGCCAAGTTTGTCCAGTCGTAGTGTCTCAGAGATCCCTTGTCGATCTCCAACAGAGACTTTGTTAGAGATTTTGTTTGGTTGTTTGCAGCTGTTGATTGTAACATTGCTTGTAGTTGCTTGTGACTGTTGGTTGTATTAAGTGAGATGTGTGTGATTGGAAGAGCATTTTAACGACGTCCAAGGAGTAGGAATCGTGACGACGCCTTGCAGCACTGGGGCTGCGTTAAAAGTCCTTCAATGTGAAAGGTGTAAATTTTGAAAAGACGTAGTTTTGTGACCTTGATTAAATTGGATGCGTGAGTAGGAGAGACTGATCACCCCGATAACTCATTCCCAATGAAAGAGGTGACAATAACTCGTAATTATTATAAATTTTGAATATATACTAATTTCAACTTGATTGATTGAGTGGTGTGTGCAAGTCGATTGACTATTAACTTTTAGAAAAATAGGTGCCTTATGGGTGTTTGAGTTTGATTTGGGGTTTGATAATAGGAAGATGTCAGAATAAAGATTGACACTTTGGATTTGAAGTTCATGCAAAGAAAATAGAGCATGCCTTTTTGGAAAAGTTTAGAAATATGGTAGTCGAGGAGTACCTATATAGGATCTAGATGATAGTGTATAACTTTGATGATTAGATGATTAAAAAATTTGAGCACGAAAAGTAGGAATGCCGAGCTGAGGAAGGCATTGTTTGTAGTTGAATATGGATTGACGTAAGATAGGAGCATTAGTACTTAAATGATTTCTATGGCGTAGTTCCCTATCGATAAATTAATGGTGTTTGGATAATCGAGTGAGACTTTGGTGACTGAAAATAGAGTTTTGGTACAAAGTAAAAGGTGTAGATTGAGTATGCCTAAGGGTAGCTATTTGAGTTAGGTGTATTATGATCAAGGTATGTACTGTAGAGGTGAAGAGGTATTAAGGGTGTTGTAACCTTCGTGAAATTCTTAATGAGTGTTGGACTAGTTGTGTATGGAAAGTGTTTAGTAGTTGGCTTAAGTATGATCATAGTATGAAGATCAAAGGAAAGAAGGAAGAGGAAGGTTAGGTACATAGGACTACATATGAAGTGAGGTGTAGTTGTTCAACCATAGGTGTTTTGAAGTGTAGTATGCATATGACGTAGTATGTGGGAGTCAAAGTAATGTAGTACCGAGGTTTAGGTACGTTTGAATAGTAAGTGTAGTGAAGCTTACCGTGACGTAGTGTAGAGAACCGAGGTGCCAAAAGAGTGTACCGAAGCATTGTGTAGTGTAATGGCCGAGGTTAGGGAGTGCTTAGGTGTAGTGTGCCTAAGTGTAGTGGATAGACAATATTTGAAGGATTGTTTGTTGAATCTTGTTACCCTTGATTGTGATTTGCTATAGGTTGATTGTTTCTGTAATGCACATGAGTTTAATTTTGATTTGTGCTAAAATTATTTTGAAGTTATGTACTGAAATGAAATGCGGTGCTTGGTTATAACAATTAAGGTTAGGATTCGCGTATAGTCTCCTTTTTGGCAAAATGAAATGATTGACTTTTCTAATTTCCGAGTTTATGTCGGAAACTAAATTTTGAAAATAATAAGTGGTTGTTTGTGTGGCAACCTGTTCGTGTTATAATAAGATTTGGGGTTGCGTATAGTTTTCCCTTTTGGACAAAATTGTGAATTCTATGATTTTCAAAAAGAAACGGTACTTGGAAAATTATGTGTTTTTGGGAATGAACGTGATTTCAAGATTTGTGTTAAATTCTGTTCCAAGTTGTTTAGAATTTTATTACAAGAATGTGACATGATTTTAGCTTTAGGACCGATTAGGTCATGGAGTGATGTTGTTTGAAAATGACGAGGTCTTACAATAATTTCATGGTTTGACGAGGTAAAATCTTTTGAAACAAAAAGGTGAGTTTTACTCACGTTTAGAGAATTTTAAAATGTGTTTGTGTGTTTATGTGTTGACATGTGTTAGAATATTTGGTTGTTTAATTCCGATAACGTTTGCTATGTTAAAGGAATTGTCGAAGTTTATGAACCATCTCTTTGAAAATCTATTGCACCTATATTGTCTATTGAAATGTATGATATGTTACGGTTTTAAAATTGATGTTCGGGTGGTTAAGCAGTAAAAATTATTTTGGGATGTCCATATTACAGAGGAAACTCTGCCGAATTTTCGTTAGAAATTTTGATACATGTTCAAAGTAGTAATTGAATTGTGTGATTAGAGGGTAAATGAAATTGAGAAAATGTTAGAGTGGATGTAAGCATGGTCGAAGAGCAAAGTTGTTGAAATAGGTGTAAGGATTTAAGTGAAGAGTATATGCAATCGATATATATATATATATATATATATATATATATATATATATATATATATATATATATATTGTCGAAATCTAGTATGGTACAATTGTGGAGATATTGAGGTAAAGTGTAAGTCGAAGTTAGTGTTTGTTGAAACGTAGGTAAGTTGAAGTCTGAGTTGTCGAAATGAGTAATGTCTAAGTGTATTTCTCTAAGTTAGAGTGGAAGTGTCGAAATATTGAAGTTGTCAAAGTGTTGTATAGGTAAGTCGGAGGGTAAATCCATGGGAGTCGAGGTGTAGTGGCTATAGTGCAGACGTTAAGTTATACTGTGTATCTACCGAGATGAAATGTTACGTTTAAGAGTGAAGTGCTCAAGTGTAGTGTAACCAAGGTGAGTAACTGAGGGAGTAAGGAGTGGTAATTCTTTGTAGTGTGCGTACACCTAAGTGCTGAGATGCCGAGATGCCGTTTGATGTTAACATGGTTCGGGATTGATGCTAAGTGCATCGGGAGTGCGGTTGTTATGGAACTCGATATGGAATTATTAGTAATGACAACGAGTAGGTCATTAGATGAATGAGATAGGTTGGGTTAGGAGGTTGAGTTCGGAAGTGAGCCCCAGAGATTGGAAACTTAAAGAGGGTAGCTAATCACAAATCGTAGTTGAGGGTATAGTGTCCCTGCATCGGAATAGATGATATTTGAGTAGTCGAGTAGGATCTGGATACCCTATAGGTTAGAATATCTGCTAAGGGTAAGAGTGTAGAGAAGGTGCGTGGTTTGTTACCTTAGTGTACGATAGATTATGATGAGTATGGTTAGAGGTGAGAAGAATGTTGAGTATTGCTTCGTGAGTATTTTCGAGGACGAAAATATTCTAAGTGGGGGAGAGTTGTCACGCCCCGAAAATAATTTGAATATTTATTTAATTAATTACTTAGGAGTTGTGTGGTTAGTCATATTTAATTAAATGAATGAGGTGTTTAATTAAATATGGAGGTGAGAGATAGTAAATAAGAGAGTGGTGGTATTATTAAGTTAGGGAGTAGTTGAATTAATTGAGGGGGGTTGCAAATAGAGGCCCAACCCATTGGGCCCAATTGTTGGTTGGATTAAATGAAAGAAATGAAAAGAAGAAAGGAAAAAGAAAGAAGTGAACCGAGAGAGAGAGTGCGTGAACCGAGAGAGAAGAAAGGAAAGGCATGGCGAGACCAGAGAGGAAAGGAGGAGGAGAGGCGACGGTGAAGAGAAGGAAGGAGGGAGATCTTCTCCATCTTAGCACTAGGTAAGGGCTTTTTAGCTCATTCTCTTCCATTTTTCCTCCTCTATCTATTGATGTGAATATCAATCCCTAATTTCTAGTTTTGTTGTTTTGCCATTGTTGGGAGTTGAAGCTCAAAATGGAATTGGTGGTTGTTTTGGTGATTGTTGAGTTGTGGGTGGAAGGAGAGCTTGTATTCTTCAATTTGCAAAGGTTAGGGTCTTTTTCATTCATAATAATTTGTAATATGAGTGATTGTATGTGTGATGGGTTTAGAATGTGTAATTTGATTAATTGGAGTGTTAATTGGTTTGATTGTTATTGAGTTGAATTGATTTTTTTGAGGAACCCCCTTTATGTTGTTGTTGAAATGGGATTGATATGCACTTTTGTGTGGTTTATGAGTGTGGTTGATTTGTTGTTGAATAAATGGGTGTTTAGGTGTATTTGGATTGTTTTGATAATTGAATTGGTTGAGTTAATTGAATCGGTTGAGTTGATTGAATTGGTTGAGTTGGTTGAGTTGGTTGAGTAGGTATGTTCAAGAGAAGGGGGTGCCAAATCCCTAAGGAAATGGCGCTAGAGAGCACCTCAGCATCGGTTTAGTTGAGCCGGGCAAAGAGGGGCGCCATTTGCCTAGCAAATTGGCGCCAGTCACGGTTGGTCTAGCCGAGGCTTGCGTGTGTATGTGTGGGGCGCAAGTGTGGCTGTCCGTGCGCGCCTTAGTGCGCTGAGTGTGGGTGTGTGGATGTGTGGCGCGGTGCGGGCGCGGTGTGTGGCTGTCCGTGTGCCTTGGGTGTGCCTTGGTGCACTTGGTACGTGTGTTAGGCGCGCAGGGTGGCGCTGGGAGGTGGCATTGTGTGTGCGCTGCGTGTAAGTGTATGATGTGACTATATGATGTTGGTGAATGTGCCGGTTCATGCTATGAGTGATTTTGATGATGTGTTATTTAAGATTGTGATGTGAATGATTTAATACACTCTACGAGTGTTTTATGATGACATGCCTTGAGTGGTTACTTCTTTTATGATGACATGCCTTGAGTGGTTATTTCTTTTATGATGACATGCCTTGAGTGGTTATTTCTTTTATGATGATGATGATGAGTACTCCGAGTGAGTGTTGATTTGAGTTGCACATGTGTTATAGAGTCTCATGGCATGTGCATACTATGACTAATATTGATGATGTTATGCCTTGAGTGGTTTTTCTTCTATGATGAAGACATGCCTTGAGTGGTTTTTAAAGATGATATGGTGCCATCATGCATATGCCCTGAGAGGATGGGCCTGCATCATTCATATAACTCATACATTTGATTGACGTCTCCCGACGAGTGGGAGTTGAATGCTATATGACTGAGTGATGAGTGTTTGTTAATTGAGCAGTGATGCTTCTCGATGTTTGTAATTAGTGATGTACGTTAGTATGGTTGTAAAGGGTGTTCTATTTCCTTCCTCGTATAATGCTTATATTATTTGCTATTATTTATGCAAAGAGACTCACCCTAGCATTTTATGTTGCCTGCTCTCGTGGCGACAAACAGGTGTTGTCAGGGTGATCTTGAGTGAAGGTGCCTATGCCTTCACGAGTTATTGTGTCAAGCTCTGTATAGTCAGACTAGGGATGGGGGAGTATAGTATCGTTATTTTACTTTATGTATTAAACTATTTTGGAGTATGTATTGATTATGTAATGGGTAGGTTAAACTTATTTTCATTCCGCTGTGCTAGTGAACTAGTTACGGATTGTTGTAAAACTAAGCAGTATTTTTGAGGGTTCTCCCATTTAAGTCGTGATATGTAACACGCAATATATTTTATTAATGAAAGAGTAATGTTGACTAATTTTAAGTCATATGTATGGTGAACGTAGCATTCCCTTGAGGATCTATCTTTTAAAAGAAAAACAATTTTTAAAACTCTGATTTCTAATTAAATATTTAAAGAGAGTAAGGGGGTGTTACAAGTTGGTATCAGAGCAAAAGTTCGGTCTGTCCGCCAAGTTTGTCGATCGTAGTGTCTCGAGAGATCCTCTTGTCGATCTCCAACAGAGACTTTGTTAGAGATTTTGTTTGGTTGTTTTGCATTTGTTGATTGTAACATTGCTTGTAGTTGCTTGTGACTGTTGGTTGTATTAAGTGAGATGTGTGTGATTGGAAGAGCATTTTAACGACGTCCAAGGAGTAGGAATCGTGACGACGCCTTCGTACTCTGGACTGCGTTAAAAAGTCCTTCAATGTGAAAGGTGTAAATTTTGAAAAGACGTAGTTTTGTGACCTTGATTAAATTGGATGCGTGAGTAGGAGAGACTGATCACCCCGATAACTCATTCCCAATGAAAGAGGTGACAATAACTCGTAATTATTATAAATTTTGAATATATACTAATTTCAACTTGATTGATTGAGTGGTGTGTGCAAGCTGATTGACTATTAACTTTTAGAAAAATAGGTGCCTTATGGGTGTTTGAGTTTGATTTGGGGTTTGATAATAGGAAGATGTCAGAATAAAGATTGACACTTTGGATTTGAAGTTCATGCAAAGAAAATAGAGCATGCCTTTTTGGAAAAGTTTAGAAATATGGTAGTCGAGGAGTACCTATATAGGATCTAGATGATAGTGTATAACTTTGATGATTAGATGATTAAAAAAATTTAGATGCGAAAAGTAGGAATGCCGAGCTGAGGAAGGCATTGTTTGTAGTTGAATATGGATTGACGTAAGATAGGAGCATTAGTACTTAAATGATTTCTATGGCGTAGTTCCCTATCGATAAATTAATGGTGTTTGGATAATCGAGTGAGACTTTGGTGACCTGAAAATAGAGTTTTGGTACAAAGTAAAAGGTGTAGATTGAGTATGCCTAAGGGTAGCTATTTGAGTTAGGTGTATTATGATCAAGGTATGTCTTGTAGAGGTGAAGAGGTATTAAGGGTGTTGTAACCTTCGTGAAATTCTTAATGAGTGTTGGACTAGTTGTGTATGGAAAGTGTTTAGTAGTTGGCTTAAGTATGATCATAGTATGAAGATCAAAGGAAAGAAGGAAGAGGAAGGTTAGGTACATAGGACTACATATGAACTGAGGTGTAGTTGTTCAACCATAGGTGTTTTGAAGTGTAGTATGCATATGACGTAGTATGTGGGAGTCAAAGTAATGTAGTACCGAGGTTTAGGTGCGTTTGAATAGTAAGTGTAGTGAAGCTACCGTGACGTAGTGTAGAGAACCGAGGTGCCAAAAGAGTGTAGAAGCATTGTGTAGTGTAATGGCCGAGGTTAGGGAGTGCTTAGGTGTAGTGTGCCTAAGTGTAGTGGATAGACAATATTTGAAGGATTGTTTGTTGAATCTTGTTACCCTTGATTGTGATTTGCTATAGGTTGATTGTTTTAGTAATGCACATGAGTTTAATTTTGATTTGTGCTAAAATTATTTTGAAGTTATGTACTGAAATGAAATGCGGTGCTTGGTTATAACAATTAAGGTTAGGATTCGCGTATAGTCTCCTTTTTGGCAAAATGAAATGATTGACTTTTCTAATTTCCGAGTTTATGTCGGAAACTAAATTTTGAAAATAATAAGTGGTTGTTTGTGTGGCAACTGCTCGTGTTATAATAAGATTTGGGGTTGCGTATAGTTTTCCCTTTTGGACAAAATTGTGAATTCTATGATTTTCAAAAAGAAACGGTACTTGGAAAATTCTGTGTTTTTGGGAATGAACGTGATTTCAAGATTTGTGTTAAATTCTGTTCCAAGTTGTTTAGAATTTTATTACAAGAATGTGACATGATTTTAGCTTTAGGACCGATTAGGTCATGGAGTGATGTTGTTTGAAAATGACGAGGTCTTACAATAATTTCATGGTTTGACGAGGTAAAATCTTTTGAAACAAAAAGGTGAGTTTTACTCACGTTTAGAGAATTTTAAAATGTGTTTGTGTGTTTATGTGTTGACATGTGTTAGAATATTTGGTTGTTTAATTCCGATAACGTTTGCTATGTTAAAGGAATTGTCGAAGTTTATGAACCACTGCTGAAAATCTATTGCACCTATATTGTCTATTGAAATGTATGATATGTTCTGGTTTTAAAATTGATGTTCTGGACTGGTTAAACAGGTAAAAATTATTTTTGGGATGTCCATATTACAGAGGAAACTCTGCCGAATTTTCGTTAGAAATTTTGATACATGTTCAAAGTAGTAATTGAATTGTGTGATTAGAGGGTAAATGAAATTGAGAAAATGTTAGAGTGGATGTAAGCATGGTCGAAGAGCAAAGTTGTTGAAATAGGTGTAAGGATTTAAGTGAAGAGTATGTGCAATGATATATATATATATATATATATATATATATATATATATATATATATATATATATATATATATATATATATATATTGTCGAAATCTAGTATGGTACAATTGTGGAGATATTGAGGTAAAGTGTAAGTCGAAGTTAGTGTTTGTTGAAACGTAGGTAAGTTGAAGTACAGAGTTGTCGAAATGAGTAATGTCTAAGTGTATTTCTCTAAGTTAGAGTGGAAGTGTCGAAATATTGAAGTTGTCAAAGTGTTGTATAGGTAAGTCGGAGGGTAAATCCATGGGAGTCGAGGTGTAGTGGCTATAGTGCAGACGTTAAGTTATACTGTGTATCTACCGAGATGAAATGTTACGTTTAAGAGTGAAGTGCTCAAGTGTAGTGTAACCAAGGTGAGTAACTGAGGGAGTAAGGAGTGGTAATTGCTGTAGTGTGCGTACACCTAAGTACAGATGCCGAGATGCCGTTTGATGTTAACATGGTTCAGGATTGATGCTAAGTGCACTGGGAGTGCGGTTGTTATGGAACTCGATATGGAATTATTAGTAATGACAACGAGTAGGTCATTAGATGAATGAGATAGGTTGGGTTAGGAGGTTGAGTTCGGAAGTGAGCCCCAGAGATTGGAAACTTAAAGAGGGTAGCTAATCACAAATCGTAGTTGAGGGTATAGTGTCCCTGCATCGGAATAGATGATATTTGAGTAGTCGAGTAGGATCTGGATACCCTATAGGTTAGAATATCTGCTAAGGGTAAGAGTGTAGAGAAGGTGCGTGGTTTGTTACCTTAGTGTACGATAGATTATGATGAGTATGGTTAGAGGTGAGAAGAATGTTGAGTATTAGCCGTGAGTATTTTCGAGGACGAAAATATTCTAAGTGGGGGAGAGTTGTCACGCCCCGAAAATAATTTGAATATTTATTTAATTAATTACTTAGGAGTTGTGTGGTTAGTCATATTTAATTAAATGAATGAGGTGTTTAATTAAATATGGAGGTGAGAGATAGTAAATAAGAGAGTGGTGGTATTATTAAGTTAGGGAGTAGTTGAATTAATTGAGGGGGTTGCAAATAGAGGCCCAACCCATTGGGCCCAATTGTTGGTTGGATTAAATGAAAGAAATGAAAAGAAGAAAGGAAAAGAAAGAAGTGAACAGAGAGAGAGAGAGGTGCGTGAACAGAGAGAGAAGAAAGAAAGGAACATGGCGAGACCAGAGAGGAAAGGAGGAGGAGAGAGCGACGGTGAAGAGAAGGAAGGAGGGAGATCTTCTCCATCTTAGCACTAGGTAAGGGGCTTTTAGCTCATTCTCTTCCATTTTTCCTCCTCTATCTATTGATGTGAATATCAATCCCTAATTCCTAGTTTTTGTTGTTTTGCCATTGTTGGGAGTTGAAGCTCAAAATGGAATTGGTGGTTGTTTTGGTGATTGTTGAGTTGTGGGTGGAAGGAGAGCTTGTATTCTTCAATTTGCAAAGGTTAGGGGTCTTTTCATTCATAATAATTTGTAATATGAGTGATTGTATGTGTGATGGGTTTAGAATGTGTAATTTGATTAATTGGAGTGTTAATTGGTTTGATTGTTATTGAGTTGAATTGATTTTTTTGAGGAACCCCTTTATGTTGTTGTTGAAATGGGATTGATATGCACTTTTGTGTGGTTTATGAGTGTGGTTGAGTTGTTGTTGAATAAATGGGTGTTTAGGTGTATTTGGATTGTTTTGATAATTGAATTGGTTGAGTTAATTGAATCGGTTGAGTTGATTGAATTGGTTGAGTTGGTTGAGTTGGTTGAGTAGGTATGTTCAAGAGAAGGGGGGGGGTGCCAAATCCCTAAGGAAATGGCGCCTAGAGAGCACCTTGGCATCGGTTTGGTTGAGCTGGCAAAGAGGGGGCGCCATTTGCCTAGCAAATTGGCGCCAGGGTCACGGTTGGTCTAGCTGAGGCTTGCGTGTGTATGTGTGGGGCGCCAAGTGTGGCTGTCCCGTGCGCCTTGGTGCGCCTGAGTGTGGGTGTGTGGATGTGTGGCGCGGTGCGGGGCGCCAATTGTGGCTGTCCCGTGTGCCTTGGTGTGCCTTGGTGCACTTGGTACGTGTGTTGGGCGCAGGGCTGGCGCCAAGGGTGGCAGCTGTGTGCGCCTGCGTGTAAGTGTATGATGTGACTATATGATGTTGGTGAATGTGTCGGTTCATGCTATGAGTGATTTTGATGATGTGTTATTTAAGATTGTGATGTGAATGACGAATACACTCTACGAGTGTTTTATGATGACATGCCTTGAGTGGTTACTTCTTTTATGATGACATGCCTTGAGTGGTTATTTCTTTTATGATGACATGCCTTGAGTGGTTATTTCTTTTATGATGATGATGATGAGTACTCCGAGTGAGTGTTGATTTGAGTTGCACATGTGTTATAGAGTCTCATGGCATGTGCATACTATGACTAATATTGATGATGTTATGCCTTGAGTGGTTTTTCTTCTATGATGAAGACATGCCTTGAGTGGTTTTTAAAGATGATATGGTGCCATCATGCATATGCCACGAGAGGATGGGCTGCATCATTCATATAACTCATACATTTGATTGACGTCTCTCCGACGAGTGGGAGTTGAATGCTATATGGTGAGTGATGAGTGTTTGTTAATTGAGCGGTGATGCTTCTCGATGTTTGTAATTAGTGATGTACGTTAGTATGGTTGTAAAGGGTGTTCTATTTCCTTCCTCGTATAATGCTTATATTATTTGCTATTATTTATGCAAAGAGACTCACCCTAGCATTTTATGTTGCTCGCTCTCGTGGCGACAAGCAGGTGTGTGCGGTGATGATTGAGTGAAGGTGCCTATGCCTTCACGAGTTATTGTGTCAAGCTCTGTATAGTCAGACTAGGGATGGGGGAGTATAGTATCGTTATTTTACTTTATGTATTAAACTATTTTGGAGTATGTATTGATTATGTAATGGATAGGTTAAACTTATTTTCATTCCGCTGTGCTAGTGAACTAGTTCTGGATTGTTGTAAAACTAAACAGGTATTTTTGAGGGTTCTCCCCATTTAAGTCGTGATATGTAACACGCAATATATTTTATTAATGAAAGAGTAATGTTGACTAATTTTAAGTCATATGTATGGTGAACGTAGCATTCCCTTGAGGATCTATCTTTTAAAAGAAAAACAATTTTTAAAACTCTGATTTCTAATTAAATATTTAAAGAGAGTAAGGGGGTGTTACAACCAACACACATCTAGGGACTAGACCGACACCCCCAAGGACTAAACGGTCACCTAAGGGACTAAACAGTCACATAGGGACCAAAACAATATTTTTGAAGGACCAATAGTGCATAGGGACCAAAATAGTATTTTTAAGGACTAAAAAAGGTTCAAAGGATCAAAATAGCATTTTTGAGGACTAAAAAAGTGTTCAAGGGACCAAAATCCCATTTTTGAGGACTAAAAGGTGGACAAGGACCAAAACCAAATTTTTCCCACACAACACCACCAAACCATTTCTTTTAAACAACTCATCAACACACAATAGTCACCATACTCAATTCCGACTAATTTTAATTGAACTCCTTACACAATTATCACATTACACCAATTAATCCAACATTACATAAACCCCCATTTAACACACAACCACCCATTTTTAACTCAACAACACCTAAACCATCATTTAGTTCAACAACCCATAAACTCCCATTTAACTCAACATCACATATTACTCATTTAATTCAACAACATTTAAACACCCAATTAATTCAACGACTCTTAGACACCATTTAATTCCAACAATACATGAACCTCAATTTAATTCAACCACTTAACAACAATTAATTCAACAACACTTAGGCACCATTTATTCCAACACACATGAACATCAATTTAATTCAACAACACTTAGACATCATTTAATTCAACAACATATAATCCATCATTTAATTTAACCACACATGAACCATCATTTAAATTCAACAACACATAACCATCTTTTAATTCACAACACATAAACACCTATTTAAATTCAAACAACACATAAACACCAATTAATTCAATTAACACATAACAATCATTTATTTCAATTAACACATAACAACAACAACAACAATTAATTACCCTAAACCTAACCCACACATAATACACTATTATGGATGAAAGAGAGCCTCATTACCTCAAAATTGGAAACCCAAGAAGCTTCTCCTTCAAAAACACAAGAAAACACCAAAAATGGAAGCTCCTCTACTTTGAGCTTCAAAAACTCATTCATGGAAAGTGAAAATGAAAAGGAATTAGGTGATGAAAATTTACACTAATCAAAAGAGGAGGAAAAATGGAGAAAAATGGTACCAAAAGCCCCTTGCCTAGAGCTAAAATGGGGAAGATCTTCCCCTTTCTTTCTTCCTTTTCCACGCGCCCCTCTCTCTTCTCTCTCTCCTTTGTTCGCTTTCTATCTCTCTCGGGTCTCCCTTTTCTCTCTCTTTCTCTATTCCTTTCTTTCTCTTCTATTTCTTTTATTTCTTTCTTTTCCTTCTTTTTCTACTTTCCTTTATTTCCTTCCTTTCTCTGATTCTCTTTCTCTTTTTGTTTCTTTTCTTATTTTATTCCTTTTTCTTCTCCTTTCTTCCTTATTTGACTTTTCTTCTCTTCTTTTATTCTTTTCTTTTTTTTTTGATCAACTTGAAATGGTTTCATTACTAAATTGGGCAAAGCCTCAAAACCAATACAAGAAAGTTGCTAAATTGGGCCACAAGACAGCCCAATCCAACCAAGATACCAAATACTACAAAAACTTCTACAAGAAGAGAGGGGAGGGTGTTACAAATAAAAGGCGAAGCTAAATATCAAGCCCAACCTTGATTTTGATCCACCGGCCCAGCCCAAAAGCCAACTACACGCCAGCCTATCTACTTATTACGAAACCTAAAATGAGTAAGAGAGTAACCAAAAGGATCGGCTTCATTGAAAGCTAACCCTAATTGGGTAGCTCGTTGACCTTCTTCTTCTCCTTCGCAACGCTCCTCTTCTACCTTTCGATCTTCCTCTCGATCCACCTTCTAGCTATCAAGCTACACTAAATCACCGATCTTTCTCGAGGGATGATCCTCTACACTAAATTATCACAAGCAAACCGAGATTTCCTATGATCGGCTTCCATAGAAGCAAACTCTTCACCTTCACACTCATCTAGATCTTCCAACCTCTTGTTCTGGTATCTGGGACTTGTCGGAGTTGATCATCGTTGCTAATACCCGAGGGGGACTCGAAACCCAGTCAACAGGCAGCTGATGGTGAACTGCAAGATTAGCCACAAGATCTGCTGCTGTGTTAGCGCTTCGGGGGATCCAAGTGAAAGTAATTGAGGTAAATTCCCTGCTGATGTTCTCTATGTCCTTTATGATTTGTTCTATTCCTTTTCTCCTGATGATTCCTTTGATTGTCCTTATGAGGGGTTCACAATCGCTCTCTACTTCGAGGAATTTGAGGCCCAGGGAGGCTGCTAGCGACAGTCCCTCTCTCAGAGCCAGAGCTTCTGCTTGGAAAGCTGTTGATGCATAGACAGGTGAGGCACTCCCTGACTGTAATGTCCCCGTATAGTCTCTTAGGATTATTCCACTGTATCCTGCCCCTGTGGTATTATTGTAGGCCGCATCTGAGTTTAGCTTGGTAAAATTCTGGTTGGGTGCATTCCACTTCTTAATTTCCCTTCTCGGGTTACAGATTGCTGTTCTTACTTGTGACTCTTTTGTTTGACTAGTTTGCTGTTTTGCTGTTTGGAATTCCATAGATGCTTGTTTGATTTGAATGAGTGTCTGAGTTGGATTTGGTTGCTTGTTCTCGTATACCATGCTATTCCTTGCTTTCCAAATGAACCAAATGGTGTAGAATATTGTAGAGATTACTGATGCTTTGTATGTGCTTGTTCCGTAGTCTTTCTCTAGAATTTCCTCCATCCACTTTGCCATTGATTGAATGTTATGTATTGTTGGAACGTAGCAAATCTATAGACTATGCCAGATTGGTGTGGTCCATGGACAAAGTAGGAATAGATGTTCTGTTGTTTCTTCTTGTTGCTTGCAGATTGGACAGATAATTTCTGTTGCTATGTGTTTTGAAAACAGTTTGTGTCTTGTAGCTATATCGTCATGTTTAACCCTCTACGCAAAGTGTTTAACCCTCTCAGGCACTGATGCATTCCAGATCTGTTGCCACCCCTCCTTTGAATGCTGAAAAGAGTTAGAAGGGCCCCCCTTAGGGACCAGAACTTTGTCCCACATTGCTTTGTAACCAGACCTGGTAGTGTACCACCCATCCTTCTCATGAGGCCAAAATAATGAGTCTTGAGCTGTTTCCCATCCTATAGGAGTTTTTAGGGCTTCTATAGCTGAGAGAGGTTCTAGCAACCTGCCTAAAGCTTGTAGATTCCACCCCTTATTGCTCTCATCCACTAGATTTATCACTTTCAAACCTCTAGCCTCTTCCTTTATGACAGCCTTTGCCCCTAAGGCTAGCCAATTATCCTCCTCTAGATCAACCTTGCTTCCATTACCTATATTCCATCTCCCCTCCCTCTTCAGAAGGTCTCTCCCATGTAGAAGGCTTCTCCACACCCAAGATATCGCTGCTTTAGGTTTTACCTTCCAAATGTCCTCCTTAGCACAATAAATGCTTCTAAGAATAGTAGCCAAGTATTGATTAGGAAACTGAATACACCTCCACGCTTGCTTAGATAACAGGGAAGAATTTTGGCAGGCTAAGTCTCTAAAGCCCATACCTCCTTGTTGCTTATTAGTACACATAAATTTCCAACTCCTCCAGTGAATTCCTCTATTTCTAACCTTAGAGCTCCACCAGAATTTAGCAATAGCAGAGCATAGGGACTGGCAGAAATTTTTAGGCAACCTCACTATGGCCATGACATAAGATGGGATAGCTTGTATAACTGACTTAATCAATACCTCCTTTCCTGCTTGTGACAGATGCTGCTCCTTCCAGCCTTGTAGCTTCGAAAAAACTCTCTCCTTTATCCATTGCAGAGCTTGATTCTTGGAGTTACCCCATTCTGCTAGTAACCCTAAGTATTTCCCAGGGGAGTCCCAAATTGGAATGTTAAGAATTGAGGATAATTCTTGTTGAAGATCCATCCTAGTTCCCTTCCCTAGCACCAACCCTGATTTCTGAAGGTTAACCATCTGACCTGAGGCCTTGGTGGATTCATTTAGGATCTTCACCACCTGATACATCTCTTCCTTGGTAGTCTGCCCAAACAGAATAGAATCATCTGCAAAAAACAAGTGGGTTAGTGTAGGAGCATTTCTAGCCAAAGTGATACCTTTGATCAGCCCATTAGTGTTAGCCCGAGAGATCAACCTAGAGAAGACATCAAAGACTAGTATGAAGAGATAAGGGGAAAGAGGATCCCCTTGTCTCAGACCTCTACCAGGACAGATAAATTTACTCCTAGACCCATTAACTTGATAGGAATACTTGACTGAGGTGACTAGAGACATGACTGAAGAAACCCAGACAGGACTAAAACCATACGACTCCAGGACTCTTTTAAGGAAAGACCAATCCACCCTATCATAGGCTTTGTTCATATCTAGTTTCACTGCAAACCCATTACTCTTTACTTTTTTACTCTTCCTCAAATAGTGAAATGCTTCTTGAGCTACTGTTAGGTTATCCTGAATAAGCCTGCCCCCCACAAAGGCACTCTGCTGGGGAGAAATTAGACTGTCCAGAGATGGTTTAAGCCTCTGCACCACTATCTTGGAAATAACCTTGTATATGAAGTTGCAGCAGCTTATAGGTCTGAGCTGAGAGATTGACTCTGGATCAGGAACTTTAGGGATTAGAGCCACAACTGTATCATTTACAAATTCACCCAGTTGTCCTGTTTGGAAGAAAACTGAGATAGCTTGCACTACATCATTACCAATAGTTTCCCAGTTCTTCTGAAAGAAAACTCCATTCAGTCCATCAGGCCCTGGAGCTTTATTAGCCCCTAGATTAAAAACAGCATTCTTGACCTCCTCCATAGTTACTGGAGCTACCAGGGCTTCATTCATTTATGGTGAAACTGCTTTTGGGATAACTTGAAGGCAAGAGAGGTCTTCAACACTGTTTGAGGCTGTGTACAGGTTGTTGTAGAAGGACTCAATAGCCTGAAGCACATCCTTTTTACCTTCTACCCATTCCCCTTCTTGGTTTTTAATTCTAGTAATTCTGTTTCTGTCCCTCCTTTGGATAGTAGTAATATGGAAGAATTTTGAGTTTTTATCCCCATAGTTGAGCCATTTTAGTCTAGCTCTCTGGCCCCAATACATCTCCTCCTGTTTCCAGTAGCTATCTATAGCTTTCCTAGTTGAGTTGACCTCCTCCACATTAACTGGGCTAGTGTTTAGCAGTCTCTCTAACTTTACTTTTAGCTTGGTTATCTCAATAGCTGCATTTTTGAACGTTTTCAAGTTCCACGAGCCCAATCTGCTTTTACAGTTTCGTATTTTTGATGAGACTGATTTCCAAGCATCTTCCTCTTGATTATTAGCTTGCCATCCCTCTGCCACTACCCCCCTACAGTCTTCATGCTCTTCCCAGTAGGATTCATATTTAAAGTATCTAGTACTTCTAGTGGGAGGGTAAGGAGTTAATACTATAGGAGAGTGGTCAGACCCAACTATAGGGAGAGCAACCCCTACTGCATGAGGGTACAATTCCCTCCACTCCCAATTGAGTAGGATTCTGTCAATCTTCTGTTTTGTGATGATTCCATCCCTTGGGTTACTTATCCATGTGTATTTGCTCCCTTTAAGTTGGAGGTCCATTAGGTCAGTATTGTTCAGAAACTCCCTAAACAGCTGCAACCTGATGGGGGCAATAGGAGCCAGCCCCTCTTTGTCTGAGATGGATAGCATTTCATTAAACTCCCCCATTAAACACCATGGGACTGAACAATGAATTTCCATAAACAAAGGTGGTCTGGAATAAGTTCCCTGTCTTTTTCTCCTTAATTCCAGTGTGAATATAGTTAATACTTGCTTGTAGGACTTGCACTTCATATTTATTATTCCACATTAGACAAATACCTCCTGATGTGCCTACAGCTGGGACACAAAAAACATTTTGAAACTTAACTTTCTCTTTTACCCAATTAGGGTTAGCTTTCAATGAAGCCGATCCTTTTGGTTACTCTCTTACTCGTTTTAGGTTTCATAATAAGTAGATAGGCTGGCGTGTAGTTGGCTTTTGGGCTGGGCCGGTGGATCAAAATCAAGGTTGGGCTTGATATTTAGCTTCGCCTTTTATTTGTAACACCCTCCCCTCTCTTCTTATAGAAGTTTTTGTGGTATTTGGTATCTTGGTTGGATTGGGCTGTCTTGTGGCCCAATTTAGCAACTTTCTTGTATTGGTTTTGAGGCTTTGCCCAATTTAGTAATGAAACCATTTCAAGTTGATCAAAAAAAAAAAAGAAGAAAAGTCAAATAAGGAAGAAAGGAGAAGAAAAAGGAATAAAATAAGAAAAGAAACAAAAAGAGAAAGAGAATCAGAGAAAGGAAGGAAATAAAGGAAAGTAGAAAAAGAAGGAAAAGAAAGAAATAGAAGAGAAAGAAAGGAATAGAGAAAGAGAGAGAAAAGGGAGACCCGAGAGAGAGAGAAACGGAACAATGAGAGAGGAGAAGAGAAGGGGGCGTGGAAAAGGAAGAAAGAAAGGGGAAGATCTTCCCCATTTTAGCTCTAGGCAAGGGGCTTTTGGTACTATTCTTCTCCATTTTTCCTCCTCTTTTGATTAGTGTAAATTTCATCACCTAATTCCTTTTCATTTTCACTTTCCATGAATGGGTTTTTGAAGCTCAAAGTAGAGGAGCTTCCATTTTTGGTGTTTTCTTGTGTTTTTGAAGGAGAAGCTTCTTGGGTTTCCAATTTTGAGGTAAGGGGGCTCTCTTTCATCCATAATAGTCTATAGGATTAGAGGTTATGTGTGGGTTAGGGTTAGGGTAATTAATTGTTGTTGTTGTTATGTGTTAATTGAATTAAATGATTGTTATGTGTTAATTGAATTAATTGGTGTTTATGTGTTGTTTGAATTTAAATAGGTGTTTATGTGTTGTGAATTAAAAGATGGTTTATGTGTTGTTGAATTTAAGTGATGGTTCATGTGTGGTTAAATTAAATGATGGATTATATGTTGTTGAATTAAATGATGTCTAAGTGTTGTTGAATTAAATTGATGTTCATGTGTGTTGGAATAAATGGTGCCTAAGTGTTGTTGAATTAATTGTTGTTAAGTGGTTGAATTAAATTGAGGTTCATGTATTGTTGGAATTAAATGGTGTCTAAGAGTCGTTGAATTAATTGGGTGTTTAAATGTTGTTGAATTAAATGAGTAATATGTGATGTTGAGTTAAATGGGAGTTTATGGGTTGTTGAACTAAATGATGGTTTAGGTGTTGTTGAGTTAAAAATGGGTGGTTGTGTGTTAAATGGGGGTTTATGTAATGTTGGATTAATTGGTGTAATGTGATAATTGTGTAAGGAGTTCAATTAAAATTAGTCGGAATTGAGTATGGTGACTATTGGGTGTTGATGAGTTGTTTAAAAGAAATGGTTTGGTGGTGTTGTGTGGGAAAAATTTGGTTTTGGTCCTTGTCCACCTTTTAGTCCTCAAAAATGGGATTTTGGTCCCTTGAACACTTTTTTAGTCCTCAAAAATGCTATTTTGATCCTTTGAACCTTTTTTAGTCCTTAAAAAAAACTATTTTGGTCCCTATGCACTATTGGTCCTTCAAAAATATTGTTTTGGTCCCTATGTGACTGTTTAGTCCCTTAGGTGACTGTTTAGTCCTTGGGGGTGTCGGTCTAGTCCCTAGATGTGTGTTGGTCCTCAGTGAGTCAATTTAGTCCTTATGTGACAGTTTGGCCCCTCAGGTGTCAGTTTGGTCCTCGTATGGCAAGTTGGTCCTTGGTGGGACATTTAGTCCAATAATGAGGTGTGTTGTATTGCGGTGATGATTAAGCGGTGTGTAGACTTCGGCCAAAGCGGTGAGTGCCCTCAAGGCTTATATTGTGATTGAAGTTGAGTTGTGAAATGAAAAGTGGCGAGTTTAATAATTGTTGTGGTAAATGTATTGTGTTGTGGTGCATTGTCATGGTGTCACATGAATCATGTGCATTCAGTGGTGATGTAGGCTTCGGCCATTGCGGTGTGTAGGCTTCGGCCAAAGCGGTGTGTGCCCTCAAGGCTTATTGCGGTGATGATGGATCCACATGCATATCGCATACATACATATACCCATGCCTTCGTGGTGAATCTTGGTGATGCTTAGTTGATCTGTTAATATGGTTTCTTGATGTTATAATTAAATGATAAATGCATTAATTGTTGTGGATTGGTGTTAATAGTTGCCTTCCCTAATATAATGCTTATCCTATTTGCTATTATTTATGTAAAGAGACTCACCCTACTGCGTCGTGTTGCTTCGTATGTCGCAACTGCGCAGTGATAGCAAAGGAAGTAGTCTAGTCTTTGGTCATGCTCGACGATGTAGCACCGGGGCGGAAGTCTTAGATACTTAGTAATTTATTTTGATGTATTTAGTCTGATATAGGATGTTGTATTAAATACTTTTAGACTTGTTGATGTTTCCGCTGGGCTGGTGAATTACATTCAGGATGTTGTAAATAACTAAATAAGTGTTTTTGAGGGTTCGCCCCATTTTGACGTGCTACCTATCACGCACTAGTTGTTTTACGAAATTTCAACGTGTTATTTTATGTTTTTGAACAAAAATGTAGCACTCTCTTTGAGGTGCGTGGAAAATTTTTAAAAACTCTGATTTTAAAATTGACCCATTTGTAGTATAAAGAAAGGGGGTGTTACATTAGTGGTATCAGAGCAGTTCGGTCTGTCCGGCCAAGTTGTCGAGTCTGTTAACCCTCGAGTCTTGGTACTCGTTCTGAATCATAATCATGTTGTCGTTTATTACTGTGATCTTTGTTGGTTTGTTCTTTCATTGACATGTCTTATAAATTATTTAATGGATAGCGATTGAAAGATTATAATGATTTATTGAGGTAGGTGTGATTGAAATATGTGACTGTTGATTGTAGCATTGATTTTGATTATTTGTGACTGTTGTTGTATCATTAAGATATGTGTGATTAAAAGAGTTCTAACGACGTCAAAGGAGTGAGAGACGTGACGACGCCTTCGCACTCCAGACTGCGTTAGAAGTCTTTTAATGTGGTAGATATAAATTTGAAAGAGTAGTTTTGTGACCTTAATTAATTGGTTGCATGATTAGGAGGGTATGATCACCCCAATAACTCATCAGCAATGAAAGAGGCGACAATAACTCATGGTTATTATTAATCTCGGATATATGTACTAATTTTAATGTGATTGATTGTTTGACTAGCTTGTTAGAATATAGAAAGTACTTTTACATGACCTAACCTTGGTGAGTTATACACTGGACAATATTTGAAAGGATTGCTTGTTGAATATTATTGCACTTGATTGACGCCTCTGCTATAGGTTGATTGTTACTGTGATGCGTATGAGTTTAAATTTGAATTGTGCTAAATTGTTTTGAAGTTGGTGTGCTAAAATGAAATGTTGTGTAATGCTATATTTTCATTAGTTGCATAACTTGAAGTTTCGACATTTCAGTGTTTCAATTTGGCTTGTTTCGTGAGCATGATGTGATTTGTAAAAATTAAATGATTAACTTTTCTTACCTTCGGAGTTTATGTCGAAAATTAAATTTTGAACTAATAAGTAGTTGTTATGTGGTTACATGCTCGAGTGATAATAAGGTTAGGATTCGCATATGGTTTCCTTTTTGACAAAACTGTGAGTTCTATGGTTTTCAAAAAAAAAACGGTACTTGGGAATTTTATGCTATTGGAAAATGAATGTGATGACAAATTAGTGTTGAATTCTGTTCCCAAAATGTTTTAGGATTTTTATTTCAAAATATGACATGACTTCGGCTTTTGGACCGATTAGGTTGTCGTTTGACGTTGTTTGAAAATAATGAGGTTTCACGTTAAATTGCATGGTTAGATGAGTTAGAATTTTTATGTTATGTGAAGGTGAGTCCAATAATGATTGTCAAGTTATTAATTGTCAATCCTTGATTTGTTTTGCGTGACTTTTAAATCTAATGATGAAAACTGTGCAACGAGACCTTTTGTGCACTTCTATTACTTGATTAGTTTTCCTTGCTAAATGTTGACAAGGGTATTTAATTTCATTTGTTTAAACTAATATCAAGTCTTGTATTAAAACAATTGTTTTATAAGGTATGTGTTGTTTGTGTTTCGTTTGTGATATGAAATCAGCTCAATTTGGTAGAATTATATGAACCGTGTTATTTTCTAGAGAAGTTGTAAAAATTGCATGTTGGCCAATCCCTAGGAATAAAGAAGTCGAAGAAAATGCCCACGTGTTTAATCTTTTTGAACTTGTGTGTTTAAAATGGTTTGCATAATTGGTTATGCTTATTTGGTGTTTGGTGCAATGCATAAGTACGTGAGGATTATACTTGGTTTTGGTGATTGGTCATGATGAGTTTTGCTTGCTTATAGTTTTATGCGTTTCTGGACACTATTTCAGTATTTTTAAAACTGGTACTGTTTGGTTGATTCAAAAATTATAAAGCCGAGTGTTTTCGAAAATAGACTTAAAGCCGGTCGTTTTGGCACTAGTTTCGTTAAATTCGGAGTTGTGCAGCTCCAGTTATGAGTCTCCAAAGTCGGGTCAAATTTCTAGAGTCAAGCTGTGGGTAGGTTCGGTTTTTGCAAGTTTTATGTCTTCAAATGAACTCCGTTTTGAACGATCCTTTTTTCCATTAGAAACTATACTCAAATTGCTTTTGTTCGGGCTAAGGTTTTGTCCTATTTGGTCAAATTTAAGTCGGTTTAGAGTGAAATGAAGTGGGAGGACAGAATCTGTCCAGTCTGGGAACTATTCGGGTTGTTTCTAAAAACTCTACTAATTGGCCCATTGTTGTGAAACTTTAAGAATATACTCAGAAACTACACATTTGTGGCTTTCCAACAAGTATTTATTTGTCGAAATCCGAGGTCGTTTACTATTTTAATTAATTCGCCAAAGTAGGCGCAAAGTTACAGGATTTTCTGCACCCGAGTTTAGGTAGATTAATTTGAACGTTGAATAAAACGATAAAATTGTTGAATAGGTTGAAGTTGAATTTTGCTGTTGTGGTCGTGTTAATTGTTGATGTGAATGATGTTGAGTATATGATAAATTGTTGAGATTGGTGTCGTTGTGTTAATTGCGATTGTTGGTGTTGTTGGGCCTCTGGCCATGATTGTTGTTGTCTCTGGTGTCGTATGCGTTTGCTTTCCGTTGAATAGGAAAATAAAAGTGACGATATAGGTATTTGTATCTAAAAGTAACGAGGTAGACTTATTGTCTCAAAGCGACGACGAGGATTCGGTCCTACTTAATTGGTGATGATGCCACAAGTTAGCTATTTTATGGTGTTGGGTAGTCGAGTAGGATGTTGATAATCTACAGGTTAGGATACCTATTTGGGGAGTAAGAGTGTAGAGGAGGGCGTTGGTCGGTTGAGTGTACAATAGAACATGGATGAGAACGGTTAGAGGTGATAAGGGGATTCGATGTTGAGTGCATGAAATTGGCGTAAATTTTCGAGGACGAAAATATTCTAAGTGGGGGAGAGTTGTAACGCCCCAAAATAATTTAATTATTCATCTAATTAAGTTATTTAAGGCTTGCAACATTTATTTAAGTTAATTAATTAGGTTGGAGTTTTATTTTATTTAGGAGGTATTATAGTGATTAGTTATATTAAAAGAATAATAGAGTATTTAATATAACCCAGAGGTGTTAGGTAGTAAATAAGGGAGTGATGATTTAATTATGTCAGGGAGTGGTTGAAGTAAAAGAGGGAAGTGCAAAAAGGGACCAACACTAGAGCCCAAAATGTAAGCCCATTTTAGTGTCTAAGATAAGAAAGAAACAAAGAAAAGAATAACTCTTCTTTTATTCTTTTCTTTGTTTCTTTCTTATCTTAGACACTAAAATGGGCTTACATTTTGGGCTCTAGTGTTGGTCCCTTTTTGCACTTCCCTCTTTTACTTCAACCACTCCCTGACATAATTAAATCATCACTCCCTTATTTACTACCCACCACCTCTTAGTTATATTAAATACTCTATTATTCTTTTAATATAACTGATCACTATAATACCTCCTAAACAAAATAAAACTCCAACCTAATTAATTAACTTAAATAAATGTTGCAAGCCTTAAATAACTTAATTAGATGAATAATTAAATTATTTTGGGGCGTTACAACCATACGTGAGGTCACGACACTAGTATTAGCTGAAGATTTGTTAAGGATTTTTGTGCATGTGTGTTATGAAAACCGTAACCATTACTGTTGATTATTTTCTTGTTATGTGATAGTCTTTGCTGTTTTAGTTTCGGTCTTATGTTCCTTATATAGTTTGGACGCCTTTTCTCACCCGTGCACCACATTTTTAGATTGAGTTCCAGGTGTCGTTGGAGTGGTCTTCTACGATCGTTCGGTGGGCGAGACGTGATCAGTATGAGTCGTATAGTAGCTTGCAGGATGATATTTGTGTGAATGTCACTTTGTTTTTATGACTTTCAATTAAAGATTAATTGCTCTGATTATGTGACATCGGGATTTGAGTTGTAATTTTAATATTATATTTAAAGTTGTTGTTACCATAATGAAAGAAATGTTTTACTCTTTCGGCCTTATTTTTACTATTATTATTATTATTATTATAAATGATGTTTATGCGATTTTAAAAGATGGACGACATTTTTTACTTGCGAAAAATATTTGAGAAAATGATTTGAAAACCTTATCTGAAAAACAAATTTACTCGTTTTTCACACTTTTTCACTGATAATTACTTTTGGGGTAAATGGTGTCACACTATACATCCTGATGTAGTCTCCACATCAGCAATGTCATGTTGGATCCCGCCAAAACGCCCCCTTCCCTCCAATTTTCCAGCCACTCACTCGCTGCCACGTGTCTTCCTTCCTACTACTCCCATGTGAAATTGTCTTTTCCTTGCCACTAGTAGGATACCCGTGCATACGCACGGGTGCTGCGAACGAACTTAGACATAATTTAAATATTCTGGACAGCACCTCGTGAAAAAAAGACAAATTTAAAGTAGTTAAAAAAGTCTCAAATATAAAATTAGATAAATATTAAAATCTAAAAAAGTAAAAGTATCATTTAAAAACAATCTGTGCATTTACGCTATGTTCTTTTATATTTAGGGCCAGTGTTGTTATCCCGTGTTTTTTTTATATATCAGTTCAGTCATCTCATGTTTTTACATACATCATTGCAATTATACCGTGTTTTTTTTTATATTTCAATAAAGTTATCCCGTATTTTTTAACATATTAGTGAAGTTATCTCATAGTATCAATTTATTATTTTAGTTGATTAGTAGATTATAGTAGACAGTAACAGATATATGGTAGATTATCAAATATTTCAGTGAAGTGTTTTTTATATATCAGTGCAGTTATCCCGTGTTTTTACACATATCATTGCAGTTATCTCGTTTTTTTTACATATTAGTATAGTTATCTCATGTTTTTTTATATATCAGTGCAGTTATCTCATAGTTTCAATTGATTATATATTTTAGTTCATTAGTTTATTATAGTAGATAGTAAAAGATAGATTGTAGATTATCAAATATATCAGTGCAATTATCTCGTGTTTTTTTATATATCAGCATAATTATCCCGTGTTTTTTATATATCAATACAGTTATCCCGTGTTTTAAATATTAATCAGTAGTTGAAATAGTCATTAAGTTTTCATTTCTTTCTCCATATTAATGTCGTGTTTTTTTATATATCAGTGAAGTTATCTCGTGTTTTTATACGTTAGTGCAGTTATCTCGTAGTTTAGATTGATTATTTTAGTTTATTAGGAGATTTGATTTGATTTGAATTTCGAAATTTGAAAAAAAAGAGTGGAAAGTTAAAAAAAATGGGAGTGAGAAGAAAGTGCATTGGGAGAAGAAATTTGAAAAAAAATGTGATAGTAAATTACAATGTTGCCCTTAGTTAGATAAAATGTCAAATAAATAGGGAAACTTGTTTGAGTAATTTAAGTATGGTTTGTTTGTATAAATAGATATTAGATTAGATTAGTAGATAGTGGGTAAAGAAAGTTGGTGAGTTTGATTTGAATTTTGAAAGAAAAAAAGTAAGAGAAAGTAGGAAAAAAGTGGGAGTGAGAAAAATATGCATTGAGAGAAAAAATTTGATAAAAGTATTATAGTAAATTACAATGTTGTTTGAGTAATTTTTAGTTAGATGAATTGTCAGGTAAATAGGGAGACTTGTTTGAGTAATTTAAACGTGGTTTGTTTGCATAAATAGATTAAGTGTGGTTTGTTTGTATAAATAGATAAATAGATATTATGTTAGATAGTAAATAAGATTAAATTGTAGATTACTTAATATTAATTTAATTATATTAGATTATATAGTGGATTAAAATAAAATTGGGAAAAGAAATATTTTTAAATAAAAGGTGTGGGAGCCACTAATAATAGATGTGTAAGAAGTTAGAAATATTGGGAAATGTGAGATTGAAAGAGAGTGAGTGAGAAATGAAGAGAAAGTAGAATTAAAAAATAATAAGTAAAATTAAAGTGGTGATGTATCAAAAAAGTAAGATGTCTAAAATTGTAATTTTGTAAGTTGTTTGTTTGTATAAATAGATATTAGATTAGATGTGTCTTCCTTCCCGCCACTCCCCTGTGAACTTGTCATTCGCTTACTGCCACCCGGGAGAGGATCCTCTGCAGTTTTTGGCCTTGACTCGCAGTGCGATTAGTGCAAAACTTGACATTTAACATCGGTTGAACAACCGAACCGATGTTAAATGTATGTGTGTCAGAGATATTTAACATCAGTTTGCAAACGAACCGATGTTAAATGTCAATTTTTGCACTAACTCCACTCTGCAGTTCGCGCCAAAACTGCAGAGGATCCTCTCCCCTGCCACTCCCACTCCCACTCCCACTCCCAGGTGACTGAAAAAACTGGAACAGAGAGCAAGTGAAAAAACATTTTCCTATCTCTCCATTTACTTTCTTTCTTCCTCTCTCTTTCTCCTTCCTCCTCTTTCTTCCTCTATCACGATCTCTCTTTCTCCTTCCTCCTCCATCAACTCCTTCTTCCTTCTCTTTTCAGTCTCTCTCTCTCTCTCTCTCTCTCTCTCTCTCATAGACGCGATGTCAAAGCCATTTTTCTCACAACATTCACTCATCTCAGATATTCTTTCTACTCCTTTCCGATAACGAAAACCAAAATTTAAGAGAGGAAGAAACAGAAAATGGAGAAAAAGAAGAACAAAGGAAAGATAAAAGGGGGGAAATCGAAAGACAAGGAGAGAGAAGAACAAAGCGAAACAACCACAAGAGAAAAAAAGGAAGATTGCAAAAGCGAATATTAGAGAAGAAGAAAAACAAAGCGAAGAAGATGAAAAATAAAGGAATACAAGTAGTGGCTTCTTAAATCATAAGGTTCGTCCAAAATCAGGTTTTCATGTTTAAGTTTGAGTTGTTTCTAAAGTGTATTTCAATGGTTGTATTTGAATTATGTTACTCTTTTGTCTATATATTTAAACAAGGTTTTTTTTCTCGCTCATTAACATGCTGATTCTGATCTCAAAGCCAAAATCAAAATGAATCTAGGTATTATCAATTTTCCCTTTCATAATCTCTTTCGATCCATAACGCCATTGAGAAATACTACAAAAAAATTTTGTTGTCCTTTTTTTAAGTTGTGTTACCTATGTTTGTTTTTCAGATGCTCAAGTGGTTGAGCAGGCTGTTGAAGTGAAGAAGACTGAGAGGTAAAATTAGCCATCTATCTATTTGTGTAAATGTGTAAATATATTCTACTAAGATCTGGTTTGGATTTTTTGATATTGTGTAGGAAAAAGCCCAAATTGAAAGAGCCAAATACGAAAGGGCTAAGGATGTTAAAAGGGTAAAGAAAATCTCATATTGAGATCTGATTTTGGCATTATTATAAATGTATCAATGCTTGGATTTGTTAGTCACTCTATTTGTTTTGAAAACATTAGGTTGGCAAAGAGGGTGGTGAGAAGTGGAAGTCTTTGACTGATGAAGTAAGTTCGTTTACTTTTGTTATGATTTTGCTGTTAATTGACCAATGCCTCTTGAATCAGCTTTGTCCCATGGACAGCTTTTGTTAGGAACTGTTTTTTGTGTTTTGTTGTCATATGAAAATGGATTTCCAAATCCATAAAGTGATAAAATTCTTTTGTCAAGAATTGAAGTTGGACTTTTTAAAGCTCCAGTCATAAGGTGAAGTCTTTGAATTTTGGTGAACTAAATAGAGAAGGGATAGTTATACTAGCATTTGGAGATGTTTGTGAAGTGTGATCAGCCATCAAAGTTGGCTTATTCACTGCTCTTGATATGTTCATCAGTAGCATAAGTTAATTTTACCTACAAAACAATTAGACTCAAACAAGAAAGGTAAAAAAAAAAAGATATTTGATTATGAATGATTCAAAACAAAACACTCTGGTTTATAAAGGTTGTTATGCTAATTGTGATTTTTGACCTATATCCTTGACATTTTTTGTTTTTTCATTTCTGTGTTGTATTTGTTTTCATGTTCTAGATTTAGCGATGAAAAAAAGGGCTCCAGCCAGATCATGTTGTTTGGAGTTAGAGTGGTGGTTGATTCCATGAGGAAGAGCGTGAGTATGAACAATCTCTCACAATGCTGGAGGAGCAGGACGGAGGCTGGGTTCCATCAGAAGGTAAGAATTTCATTATTTTTCCAGTCATTTTTTCATGTCTGTGTTGTTCGCCCCAAAAGAATTATCATAAATATGTAGTGAAGGGATTGACACCAAAAGTGAAACCCACTTTTTATCCTGCAAGCAAGTTCTCTGCATCTCGTGGTGATGAAATTTTGTTCATCTACATGGTTAATCACGGTTAACTGCTTGAGAATTCTTTCGGTATTGATATTGCTTCAATGATTTTCTAATTTTAATTCAAATATAGAAATGGATTGCTTTAACTATGCATGATGAATTGTTTTAAATTAGGCTTCACAAAAAGTTCCCTCAACTTAAGGATCAAGTATTGGGACTGAAGACCCGGTTTCTCCATCCTCTGTCTTGCAGCATGAATAGCTTTGCAGCATGAATAGCTTTATGGATTATTTCAAGATTTCTAAAAGTTCTCCTCATTAATCATCCACTATTTCTAGATTATTTTTTTAGTAACATGCTACTTAAAGTAGTGGCAACTCATTTGTTTGGACCTATTATAGTTATGGACACATGCACTCAATACTCCTTAGAATTGGACATGATTCATCGTATCATTGTTGGCAAATATGCAATTGGTATTTTCGTCAGTCCAAGAAACCTGCTGAAACCAGACTTAAAAAGTTACAACTTGATAAACAAGTCATTAATTGGTGAACATGTGGTAATCTATTTTTGATTTTCTTTAAAGATAAACAATTAGACTATTTTGTTTCCAATTTATAATCTAATATTTTAATCAATGTAACTGAAAGTTATGTTACTTCACTGACTTTCAACTATCAAACAATGGCTATTGTTTGCTCATCAATTTAGATTTGCTTCTGTCTCTTATTCTATATAACTCTTTGTTTGTAGTCTGAATGTGCATTTTTAGATAGAACCTTAGTCTAAGTTTGATAGTCTAGATTAGCACCACTTCTCTAGATTAGCACCATCTCTTAGATTTTGCTTTATGTAGACTCTTCTTTTCTTCAGGTAAATTGTGTTTTGTATTTCATCCAGAAAAGCATGGAAACGAAGTGGAACAAGTAATCAACAATATATTTTCCAGTATATATTAACATGGTAATATTTATTGAGCATTCATTAAATTGTATACAAGAAAGTCTTCTATTTTTTAGCTAGAAGAGTTAAAGGCATGAAAGAATATAAATAACTTCAAACAAATGGAAATAATGACAGAACAATTGGAAATAGGTGCATTGAATACTGTTTGTCTTGGTGTGAGCTCCGAAGAATAGCCCAAATATGATACTTTTATTCTTCCTAAAGTTAATAATAGTTGGATTAAGAAAATTTTGTTACTTTCATACTATAACAAGAGGAAAATGATAAGCACCCAAACACTTTGAAAACCCTCCCTAACTGCTAAGGGGAAGAACTAAGTCATTTAAGTACTCCCTTGAGTATTAGCAAAAATCCAACATGTGAAAGCAATAATATATGTGAATTATTTTTAGGCAATTATTTTTAAGTTGATTTGGATTTATTGAAGTAGTTTACTACCATTACATATTTGTTAATTATAGTTGGTCTTTGTCTATATGTGATTACATGATTTTTCCATAGGTAAGGACTGATTGTTAACCATTGTGTTTCCAGCACTATTAAATGACGTGGAGTTGGAATTGTTGGGGTTTGTTGCAGTGGCAATTTTAATGCTTAGGTTTTGTTTCTATTCAAACTTAAGGCTTTATCTATAAATAATAAATAACACTTGATCTATAGATTATGTTTGTACTCTTTGTAATAATATCTAGCACTTTCATCTGTGTTAGTACTTATAATGTACTTCTTAATGTCAAACACTCTTATCTCATTCTTATGTCTATTTTATTCTGCTGATAACCCAATTATTATGTAATAACTAGCATTTCTACCACTGTTATCACTTTATTTTTCGTTTTTATCCTTTTGTATCTTCTAAACATAACTTGTTAAACTTTGGCTTCAATAAACAAAGATCTAATTTAGAGTTCTAAAATTCTGACCAAAAATATTGATCAAATGAATCTAATCTATTGTTTCTTAAACAAACGTTGACACTTAAAGTTTCTCTTCACTCATTATTAACTATTTTTTGCACCATTATCCTTTCGTAGCACCTAAAGTTTTGGTCCCGTGCATTGCACGGGTCACCACACTAGTGGAATGAAACTCAATAAAATGTATTCCATCCTACTCCACCACATTCCCCCAGTTTTCTTCCCTCCAATTTGGGGGGCATGAGATGGAATCACTCCTCTAATTAGATTCTTACGAATCTGTTCTTAAATTTATATTTTATTCACACAAACTACTCATATTTATCCATTCTATTTTTTACCTGCACCTACTTTTTGTTCTTTTATTAAATAATAATAGATTATGAATAACGTTTTTGTTAGATAAGGGTAAAAAAAGAATAAAAGAGTATAATCTATTCCGCTCCGTCCATTATCCAAACAATAGAGTGGGAACTTTGTTCTGCTCCATTATAAAATTCCCAAACAATGGAATGAGAAATTTATTTTATTCCATTCCGCTCCATTCAATTCCTCTCCATTTTGTTTCGCTCCGCTCACTTTACGTTATCCAAACATATTTCTCTGACGATTGAACATATTTCTGTGACGGAACTCAACCTCTACTCTTTGTGATGCTATTTGCATCTGTTGTAACAAGTCTCGTGAAATGTTTAAAAGCAAACCTGCAGGCCACGGCAATTGCTGATCATCAACATAAAAAGTAAGAGTCTCTAAAGAGGGGGAATTTGCAAGTAAGAGCCGTATCAATCTCATTGCTTGTTCAAAGCTAGCTCCAACTTCAATATTCACCGTCTTAAGTTGACTAAGGCAACAACCGCTGCATTTTAACTCCTCAGTTGTGTAGGGCACTTGATTAGTAAGAACATGGCTGAAACTCTAAATTATTAAAAAAAAAAAAAAAAAGGTGATTAAAAATATGACCCCAAAAAAAAAAAAACTAAGGAGCATAGGTTTCAATGTTCACCTTTATAACAAGTTGCACCAAGTTAGAAGCACTTTTGAGTACACGAACAATATACCAAAGCTCGCTTTCATTCAAATCAATGAAACTCAACTTCAGATAGTTTAAGGAGCTGAATGTCCTATGCAGCGCCATAGGAATGGTAACAAATGACAGGATCTATGCATACAAACAACAAAGCTATGTGATGTATTTGTACACTTCAAACTAGAAATAAATCAACTTTCAGTGTAAATACAAACAACAGGCCAGACAGATACTTACCCAGCTGAACAATAATAAAAAGACTAGAAATAGTGATGATGTTTTAACCTGATTGTAACCTGATGCCATGGTAAGTCTCTGAATTCTTGGCGGCAGGCCTTTTAGCAAATCAGATATCAGAACTCTCTCTGGATAAGTGTCAGCCATGAGTTTAAGATCAATCAGATTATTTGCTTTATCCAGACAAATAGGCTTGATTTCTTCAGATATTATGCACAAGACTTTGAGAGTAGGAGCAGAGAAATCAATACAATCAAAACCAGAGCAGTATGAAATGAGAAGCTTTTCAAGTATTGGGCAACTAGAAATAAGACTATCAAGTGCACCAGAAGACTTGAAACTAATCAAATGTAATTGAAGGTCAAGCAAACTTGTAAAGCCACAGCAGTTAGGCGGAACTACCAAACTAAATCCGGAAGATTTGAAATAAACCAACTCCTTGCAAGAGAAGACAAGGGATGGCATATGTTTGAGAACTTTTCCTACACTCGCAAGCTCAAGATATTTAATGCCTCTCCTTGACAAAAACAAAATCCACTTATTGAGGGATTCATCGCTGATCTTGTACCTGGAGTCACTAGTGTCAAGAATAAACTTATATATCGGCCCATCGTGGACCATTAGAACTTCCGTGATAATTCTAGAAATTATGGAGTCTCCAAGATGCTTGCACTTCTTGAAAAACTTTCTTTTAAACTTAAGTTGCGGGACTGAAGTCCACATATGCCTCCACTTTCTCGACAAAATACTAGTCCTAACTAGGTCTACGATGTTCAAGTGTTCTAGGATGCCATCGATGACATTACTTGGCAAGTCACTGATACGATCAATGAGATCACCACGAATAGCCTTCATGTTGGACCAAGTAAACTAGAAATTCAAGCAAAAGAGTCAATATTAGAATAACATTATAAAAGTATAGTAAGTATATGCACCCATACTCACCCATTAAATTAAAGAACTATAAATAATATTTCAATTGCACAAGGAACCATTTCATATTTCAACTTTGCGGTTTTAACTTTTTCTTTGCATTTTTTCCTAATTTTTTTCTTTTGCGTACAGCTTTTGAACAGCTAGGATACAATATAGTTGAAAATCAATCGAAGGTTATCACTATCATTTCGACCATATATAAACCCATAAGGCCCAAACCTAGCCCGACATTATTGAGAGTAAAGTTCTTAATTAGATTGAATATATTGTTTCTCAAACTTGACCAACTAGACCCAAGTATTGTTTCAAATTCCTTTCTTTTTCTGAATGGTGCAAATTGCAGCATAGTAAAACCTTAACCTTCAAGATTAACATACATTTTTATTGCTACAACTGGAATCTTAGTCCAACTAGACAAGAAAATGAGCCAAGTTAAACCATACTTAGTACTAAATAGGCCTGGCCAAGTTAAACCATACTTAGTACTAAATAGGCCTGGCCTATTTGAAGGCCTATTTAAAAATACAAGGCGGCCTATTAACTGATTTAGGTCATTTCTTAAGGCTTGACTTAACCTTTTCAAAAGTCCAGTCTAGCCTAGATACTTATTTGAAAGCCTGTTTCACATCTTGGCCTTTAAAGGGCTAATAGACTAACACCTGATTAACCTTCTGATAGGAATTGCAATGTAACAAAGAAAAGAAACTCGAGAAATGGAGTAAAGGTAGTATATATTTCCTTAAATTCGTGTGAATTACAAGGATAGATGCAGAATTAGGAAAAACAAAGTGCAGTACTCTCGAGAGAGAGAAAGCGTACTACCCAATCCCAAACCAAGCCAAATCATGCCTACCTTCTCTCCTATCTCCTACCTTTATTCTATTCCTCAGCCAAAAGGCGTGAGTCATGCACACATGCACAATTCTCATTATCAAGACACACTCCACTACTTGGAGTTAAAGACCTTCCTACCCCTCCTAGTAAAAACTTTGCCAAACCTATTCTTTTTGCCAGCATTCTCATCAATACTCCCCCTAAAACATTCACCTTGTCCTCAAGGTGAAATTCGGGAATTGCTCTTTCATGTCATTGTAGCTTTCCCAAGAATTCTCAAAGTCGGGAGGTGTCTCCATTTGACCAAAATCTCAAGTAGGCCAGCAACATTTCTGCGCACAGAAGCACATCTTCAGCACCACATGGAGTTCCCGGTTCTCATCAAGACAAGTTGGAAGAGGTTGCACCACAAAGCAGTAGGAGAGACAGCCTTTTTCAACAGAGAAACATGGAAAATGGGATGGATTACGCTCTCGGAGGTAGTTTGAGCTGTATGCCACCTTACCTATCTCGTCCAACACCTCATAGGGCCCATAAAACCGAGGATCGAGTTTTCGGTTCACCTCTTAGCTAGCGATTTGGGTTTGTAGGGTTGAATCTTGAGGTATACCAAGTCTCCTACGTCAAATTCCACTCTCACGTCTCGCTGATGAAAGAACTGTTTCATACGTTTTTGAGCCTTACACAACCTTGTTCTCTCATTTCATTAAGTAAGTCATTCTGTCTTGAGTGAGTGGGCGCACTTCTTCCACGTAAACTCTGTCTTCATTCCTCTCATAAGTACAGTGGGGAGAGTGCGCCATAAAGAGCCTCAAAAGGAGTCATCTTCAAGGAGGCATGGTAATTGGTATTGTACCAATACTCAATGAGAAGCCAGCCACTGGGCCACTGTTTTGGCCTATGTCGACCAAACACCTTAAATAGGTCTCTAAACACCTATTCCCACTTCGGGTTTGACCATCGGTTTGAGGATGGTAAAATTTGAACTCATCTTCATTTTGGTGCTGCTGCGGTGAACAATTACGTCGCCCGTAGTTGATCGATGAATACACGGCTCTCTATCTCAAACAATGGTCAATGGAAAACCATGTAGTCGGACAATTTCCTTCATGAACACTAATGCTACATCTTTAGCGAGTAAGGGTGAGCAAGAGCAATGAAGTGTGCATATTTAGTTAACTCACAACCACCACAAACATCAGATCCATCCCCATAGCCTTAGGTAAGCCTCCCACAAAGTCCATAGATATATCACTCCACACCGAGTAGTATTGGAAGTGGTCAAACAAACCTCCAAGCAAGAGCTTGGCATTTGTTTCTTTGGCACACTGAACAAGCTTCTACATATTTCTGTATCCTCCCTTTCATGCCCTCCCAGTATACTATGCTAGCTATTCTCTTATATGTTCTCAGAAAACCCGAATGTCCTCCCACAGCAGAGCAATGAAATTCAGTTAAGATCTTGTCAATTCTAGGAGAATCCTTAGGCAAGACCAATATGTTCTTGTAGTAGAGCCTACCCTTCTTCATAGTATACCCTGGATGTTCAACCACTTGGGCTGCCAAGTCCTGCGCAGAATCTCATGCGAGTTTCTTTGTCGCCTTGTATTTCCTCCTCTAAGCCCTCCCAATCATGGCACTGAACCGAAGAAATAGCATTGTAACTGAACTGTCTTGATAAGGCATCAGCAGCCTTATTTTCAATGCCTGGCTTGTATTTGATGTCAAAGTCATAACCTATGAGCTTTGTCACCCATTTTTGTTGCTCTTCACCCATCAATCGTTGCTCAGTTAAGTACTTCAAACTCTTTTTAGTGCGTGTGAATTGTAAAATGTCTTCCAAGGAGGTAATGCCTCCATTTTTCAGATCGCAATGACAATGGCCATCAATTCCTCTCATAAACCGATTTGTTCTGAGCCCGATTAGAGAGGTTTGACTCATGAAAGCCATCGGCCACACTTCTTGCATCAAAACAGCCCCAATTTCTCTTCCGTAAGCGCCCGTTTCTATGATAAATTCTTGTGAAAATCGTACACAGCTAAGACAGCAGAGTTGTCATAGCTACTTTCAATCATTAAAAGCATTTTGAGCACTTGTATCCCACTCAAGTTGTCTTTCTTCAATTGTTGAGTGAGTGGGCAAGCTATCTTACCATAATCTTTCACAAATCGCCTATAATAGCTACCAACCCTAGGAAGCCTCTCAAACCCTCGATATCCTTAGGGGTGGCCACTTCATCATGGCTTCAACCTTACTCGGATCTGCAGCCTACTCCACAAACCGAAATGACATGCCCCTGTATTCAATCTTCTCTTGAGCAAAAGTACACTTCTTATGATTAGCATACAGCTGGTGGGTTCTCAAAATACCCAGTACAGTTCTTAAATGCTCCTGGTGTATCTCTAAATTCTTGCTATACACCAATATGTCATCAAAAAAAACTAGTACATACCTTCTCATAATAGGCTTCAAAATCTTATTCATGAGGGCTTGGAATGTGGATGGGGCATTAGTCAAACCAAATGGCATTACAAGGTACTCATAGTGACCCTCATGAGTCCTAAAAGCTGTCTTGTGAATGTCCTCAGCTTTCATTCTGATCTGGTGGTAACGTCCAGCTTGGAAAAAATCCTTGCATCTCCAATCTCATCCAATAATTCATCAATAATAGGTATTGGGAATTTATCAGGCACTGTGTATTTGTTTAGGACTCTATAATCAATACAAAACCTCCACCCCCCATCTTCCTTCTTAACCAAGAGCACAGGACTAGAGAAAGGACTTACACTAGGTCTAATAATTCCAGCATCAAGCATTTCATTCACGATTTTTTCAATTTCATCTTTTTGATAGTGAGGGTACCTGTAGGGTCTAATATTTGGAGGAGGTGCCTCAGGCTTGAGCACTATGGCATGATCTAACTCTCTCTGAGGTGGTAGTCCTTTTGGTGCATTAAACACATCTGTGAATTCCTCCAAAATCGCAAAGAACTCGGTGTATCTGCTTTGGATTCGATTCGGGCCGCCACCATCTCACGAGTTGTAATAAGTACCTTCTTCTTCTTAATTCACGACTTTGATCACGGTTTCGGTGAAGCTTGGTTTTTCGCTAGGAGAGAGGTTCTCCTCGTATCTTGAACCTCTGTCCCCCTCCTTCCATTTAATCACTAGGTTCTGGAAATTAGCCTTAATGTCACCTAGGCTAGCTAGCCAATCCATACCCAAAACAAGTTCAGTGCCAGACAAAGTCATCAAGAAGAAGTCCTGAGTGAAAGAGATGCCCTGAACCAACACTTTCACACCCCTGCAAACACCCCTGTGAGTGATTTTCTCTCCATTGCCTACTTCAATGGTGTACTCGAAGTTTCCTCCATTGTAGCTTCAATTCTTCCCCCAACTTGTGTGAAATAAAATTGGTGGTGGCCCCTGAATCAATCAATATCAGCACCTCTCTCCCATTGATCACTCCCCACACTTTGAAGGATTGATTGGAAGTTAATCCCACTTTGCTTCGAAGTGAAAGTAGAAGTGTTTTTAACTCCACCAATGTTTCTGCAGTGATCTCCTCTGTATCTTCTTCTTGCTCTGATACACCACTTCCATCCTCATCAATCAATTCCACTGAAGTGCTTCATTTTGCATTTGTGATCGCGCCCCCAACGTTCTCCGCATTTAAAAGCGAGTCCTCGTCACTCAAGTCTCTCAATTCCTCCCGAGAGAGCTTTTTCCATCCCCTGTTTCTTTCTCTCCCGTTATCGTGGTTGATTTCTCACTGGGTGACTCACCGCTTCCCCAAAGATCGGCTTTGGGTTTAACAAACAATGTTCGCTCTTACTCGGTCGTAACCCGACCAGTCCACACTACTCCTCCATCTGCTCTTCGCCGTTCTTCTTCTTCTCACCGCCATCCCCGATTGCTCTGTTTCGTTCCTCTATGAGCAAGCGCGCGATCCATCAAGGCGTTTAAACCTCGCGTGTTATGGAGTTTGAGTTCGGATTGTATTTCGTCGCGCAACCCGTTTAGAAAAATGCTTTCCAGCATTCCCCTCTCGCTGCGTTTCAACGGAGCCATGAGCATCTCAAATTGCTCCCTGTATTCCATCACCGTGTCGGTCTGTTTTACGCTGAGAATCGGACCCAACGGGTTTCTCACTAACGGGTTGGAACCGCTTAATCTTTGCATGTTTGAAGTCTTCCCGGCTCGGGTGGTGTCGTTTCTTCCCACCATTGGAACCGGTTCGAGCTCTCCCATCAAGCGCAATCATCACCGCCTCCAACATTTCATCCCTCTCCACTCCGTTGATCCCGAGTAACGTTCCACCTTCACCACCATCCATACGCCTCTCCTCCTTCGAATACCGGAATCTCTAGCTTCCTTCCACGATAACGATGGCGTGACTTAGGACCGATTCGCTAGATGACTCTGTTTGATGGCCCGATTATCATCGTCTTCCCTTCGCCGTTGTTCTCCAACGTACTACTTTGCTCGCACGACGACGGCCGCGCCGCGTCTCGAGATAACCGGAGCTCCAAGCGTTCCAGAAGTTCACGTATCTCAGCATTGTTCGTGCGGACTTCCAATGCGAGCCCTTCGAAACTCTGCTCGAGCTGATCCTGTCGTTCTTCCAACGTTGTTTTCTTCACCATGATAAAGCTCCGGTGGTACTAGAGCTTTGATACCAATGATAGGAATTGCAATGTAACAGTAAAAGAAACTCAGAAATGGAGTAAAGGTAGTATATATTTCCTTAAATTCCGTGTGAATTACAAGGATAGATGCAGAATTAGGAAAAACAAAGTGCAGTACTCTCAAGAGAGAGAAACTGTACTACCCAATCCCAGCCCAAGCCAAATCATGCCTACCTTCTCTCTCCTATCTCCTACCTTTATTCTATTCCTCAGCCAAAAGGCGTGAGTCATGCACACATGCACAATTCTGTTATCAGCACACACTCCACTACTTGGAGTTAAAGACCTTCCTACCCCTCCTAGTAAAAACTTTGCCAAACCTATTCTTTTTGCCAGCATTTTCATCACCTTCTAAAGAGAGCAATTTAAAACAATATTATGAGTTTCTAATTAATATGATTTATTTATACGACAACATGCTAACCTTTTTTCGCAAGACGTGATAAAGAACTAATTTGGCACTAAAATCTGGCCTGCAAGTTTCTCCCCTGCATGTAGTGGTTGCATTAGAACCTGCAATAAACCACCAGAAAGGATCATTCAAACACTCATATGATCACAACAGACATCACATAGGGTTTGTTTCTATGTAGTCAATAACAGATAGTGTAGCGTAGCGACCAACCCCTAAAACGCTATAGCGGTGTAGCGGGTAGCGGTATGGCGGCTACGTCAAAGTCTACAGAAACGATACATGCAATTTATACCTTACATATAAAGTCTCAAAAATAGAATAATCCACAAAATTAATACTCAAACATGAAAACAAAGTAGTGGCCGTGGCTGGGTTGATTTCAAAGCAACGATAAACTGTGAGAACAACACAAACTGCAACATAGATAGAGTAACCATGCAAACTAGTGAATGGAGAAGAGAAACAACATAAAAAAAAAAAGAAAAATTCGCAAAGAGGAATAGAGAAACAAGGCCACACTCCTCAGTTGGCTAAACTTGATCAAAAGCCTTAACAAGAAGAGAGAATGGCTAAAAGTGATTAAACTGCATATTTTATTGTAACATGATTTTACACACCCAAACATCAAATATTCGTGTCTTAGACTTAATAACCAAAATTTGAAAGCACATAAGCTGTAAGAGCATCTTTAATGGGGAGAGTTTATTTGAGTGAACTAAGTTTATTTTTATGGGGTCAAACTGCCACGTAGTATTTAAGGAATTTATAGTTGTCTCAATTAGTTTTTACTTCAATGGTAAGTGTTTATAAGCAATCATACATGACTCCACTTAATTATATATTTTAATCAAAAATGTTTTTTTTTACAAAAATCAAGATTTTTTATAATTGATAAAAAAATGGGAGAGAGAAAAAAATAGTTTTTTAATCTTCAATAACCGGTGACTATTTTGTCACATGCAACCATTTTTAAACGACCTAAATTGTCACGTATGACAACTCCAATGCTAAACAACTATAAGCACCGGCTACTAATTTTTAGTAACCTCAATAAGCAACCCCATTAAAGTTGCTCTAACCGGAAGTAACCAAATGCAAAAGCACTTTTTAGTAGGAAAAGGGTATTCTGCTAATACCATCCTCATATATGCTATTAGTGATTAAACTATTTTGATTAAACTACTTTAGCGAGCAAGCTAGGAAATTGCTATTGCTAACCTATTCTGGAAGAGATAAATATTAAATACACTACTGATTTTATATTTACAGAGGAAACGAAATCCACAGACAACATGAATTGGGGATTTCATAACCGAATTGATGGATTCTAATTTTGAAGCGTTAAAACAGAAAATTTTGAACTGATTTCAATCCCCAACGTATCTGAAACGAAAAATATGGGATTAGTAAATGAAAGAGTGGTTTTGAATCCTTACAGTTGAGACGACGATGACTACAAATGCAGGTAGCGTGAGGGTGTGGTGGCCGGAGAACTGTAGTGGAAGGGTGTGACGGTGCGAGCTAGCGAATTGTTCTGAAAGTTAAATGATGTACTCCCTTCGGTCTCATTTATAAGCATAAAAATATTTAATTTTTAAGTTTATTGAATAACTAATGTATCTGGTCAATGTGGTTATGTTATAAATGTATACATTATTTATTTAATTAACCTAAAAAGTGTTCTTTTGCTAATAAATTAGACCGGAGCCCTTTTTCTAAATTACATTAGGTCCAATAAGTTATTTTTTTTTAATCAAATATGTTCTTTAAGTTATTTAATTTTAATAAATTAGTTCTTTAAGTTTTTTCATATCATCTAGTTCTTTTTAAGATATTTAATTGTAATTTTTTTGTCTTTTAAGTTATTTAATTGTAACTTTTAAATACCAAATAACTTACATATTTCAGCTTCAACGTTACAATTAAGCAACTTAGAGGACCTAAGTGGTGCAAAAAAAAACTGAAATGACCAACTTATTACAATAAAAAAACTTAAAGAATTAACTTGTTAAAATTAAATTATTTAGCTTTTTTTTTCTCACAAACACCTTTTTGTCTTCACTCCGCATTTTTTAGATAAGCAAAAATTTCATTAATAAAAAGACTAGGTGTACTCAAAACCAAAACATCAAGGCTTTCACAGGAATTGTTTATACACGTAAGAAGCATTAAACTACCCTCCAAGACAAAGACTTAAAATGAGAAAAATTTAGTCTATCTTAGTTTCTTCCTCTGTTGTCGCGATCATTTTGAGCTAATCATATACCAACAACTTGCCTGTACCACACCAACTATCTTGTCTTCTCGAGCCTTCTTTCCTTACAAAACCACTTGCTCTTGACAAAATGTTGTTTCAACCCTTTCAATTCCTCCCCCTCCTCTCCTTATATCGGATAAAGAAACCCGATGCATAAACATTAATCATTAACCTCAGCACAAATTCCTACAAAACCAGTACCAACCTGATAAGCGACGATAAATAACAGCGTTTGGCATTGTCGCCCCACCCACGAAGATTAAGCGATAAGATACTCAAGGGTCACCCTTATTGGCCTCCCCCACGAAGAATAGAGTATGTGAAGGATAATTGATTGTTACCCATGCTCCACGTTGAAGATACAGTTATACAAGAGCTGAGTCAGCCATGGCAAGACACGTTCATGATCAAGCTTATAGGAAAAACTCTCGGATTTAATATTATGAGAGCCAAGTTGGAAAGTACATGGAAGCTTGTAGGTAGCGTTGACCTTATGGATGTGGGTAATGGATACTGCATGACAAATTGAATGTAATTAATGGTGGACCTTTGATGGACTTTGATCACTATTTTTCTGTACGTAAGTAGGATCTGAATTTTAACGCTGCGACGACTACCATTGACAAACGATGGTTTGGGTTAGAATACCTTGCTTGAACCTTCTTTACTACCGTGAGGGTTTGTTATGGGCCTTACTTTCTTCAATTGGCAACCCGGATAAGGTCGACCTTCATACCTTGTAGATGGAGAGAGGGTGCTTCGCACGACTGTGCGTCAAAATTGACTTGAATAAACCGGTTGTGGGAAGGGTAGGCATCAATTGTGAATGGTACCAGGTCCAATATGAGGGCTTACATATTATTTTCACTCATTGTGGGTGTTATGGCCATTGTGCCTATGACTGTTTAGTGAAAGGGCCGAAGCCAAAACAGGTGAATGGAGGAGCACCTAGTGGTGGCGCAACGGCCGAAAGAGGCTCACAGGAGAGCGAATGAGACGCTCCAACAAACCCTAGCACAACCACCTCCAATATTTTAGCTGCTAAGGTCGAAATAGTAGGTAACAATATTATTGAGGAGGAAGCGCCAACTGATTTGCATGGGGAATGGATACGGATCGAGCGCAAAAAAAGCTCCCCAAAGGGCATACACTCTAATAGTGTGCTAAACACATGTGCTCATAATAACAGATCTTGTGCGAGATACAGGGTGCTCAATACTGATAACGCGACCGAGTTGACTCAGCCAGTGCAACAACGCAATCATGCTACTCGCGAAGAGGAGTATAACATGCTAAGCTCTAGACCAAGAAGAATCGTCGTCGACAAGAAACCCAACAGGTGACCAAGGGACACAAAGAACTCGAGCCTAAGGACACCACCTTTAACACAACAAGTGTCCACCTAGGAGGATATATAACAACAAGAATTATGACCTACCCAGTAAGCAAATCAGCTAATAATAGTGATTTTACATCAGCGCCAATGCAACCCTCTACCAATCAATATGAAAAATAAAAACAAATTAGTATTGGTCAAGAATCTACAAAGAAATAGCCAACACCCAAAGCACCAGACCCGAAGACGATGAAGAGGGACGTAAATTATAGATAGATAAGAATAAAGAAGTGATTCACATCAACTCAGCTGGAGATAGTGTAATGGAGGTACCTAATGGCTTTGAGAGAGAAGAGCTAGAAGGACCATATGCAAATGATGTGACCCTTTGGTCATTGGTTCCATTAATAACCAATTGTTTATCAATGATTCTTATTATATGGAATTTTGGAAGTGCCCGAAGGAAATATTTCCGGAGGGCACTTATTAATTACCATAGGAGCACTGGAGCTGATTTAGAACCTTTGCATGAGCCTCATTGCAGCGGGACTAGAGCTCGAATACAATACAAAATTTGGGGTTTTCTAAATTTCTATTCTCTGAGACAAAGGGGTTACTCAGGTGGCAGATGGATATTGTGGAATAGGAATGATATACAGGTGGAACTTGTCGAGGAGGACTTCCACAACTTGCATGTGAAAGTCACGAACAACGAATCACAGTCTTGGCTGCTAACAATGGTTTACGCTAGTCCTCGAGATAATGAACGAAGTGAGACATGGAGGAATATTCTAATGTTGAGTACTCGGATCACTGAATTGTGACTATAGGTGACTTCAATGAGATATCCTCACTCGGGAAACAAAAAGGAGGGTGCCTACTGAGCTACAGAGATGCCTTCAGTTTTCAAATTGGATTAATGATTGTCGGCTTGTTGAAGTTAATACGGTTGGAACGAAGTACACATTGAGGGGTCCGAAATGGGAAGGAAGGAATAGAGTCTTCAAAAAACTTGATAGAGTGTTGTGCAATGTATAGTGGAGACTCAAATATCACGAGGGATTCGCCAAGGTCCTACCCAGAATACATTCTAATCATCTCCTGTCACTGCAATCATTAATGGTGATTATCGGCAATAGAGATGAAAACACTTTAGGTTCATTGCAGCGTGGACAACACACCCATAATTTACGACATTGATTCAAGAGCACTGACAACGTTGTAGCGACCGAAAAATCCGGGAATTGATTCTTCGAAAGGTTCAAAGGAAGTCGCCACCAAATTTTAGTTTAAGGGCAAATTCGGAAAATCCTTTTAGGTTTAAGATAAAAGTGAGTTTAGGGTTCGAGTCGGTATGCGTGGGGAAAGTATTAGCACCCCACGACATCCTTTGTCTAATCATTTATGTTTTATTAATATTTAACCTTTTTATTTCTGATGGAAAAGACTTAATTAAATTTTTGGTTTTAGTGCTTGACAAGAGTTAACTCTTGCTCCTACGTACCTCCGGATGCAATGGAGGAATCAAAGCTACGTAGTTCTTCCCGAGAAAGGTTTGTTGGTTGGTGTGTTTTTAGTGTAGGGGTCCTAGGATTCCTTGAACTGCATGCAACTTCATCGATTCTAGGACGACGACTAACCCGATTGTACAACCGACTTAGTCCCCTACTTTTGAAAGTATTTTTGAGGTTTTTTTAAAGAAGTTTGTTTGATGTGAGGTGAGTTGGTTTTAGAATAGGTATTCTAGAACTCTGAAGCTATCATGACTCATTAGTTCTAGAACGCCGACTAACCTTGGTTATACAACCGACTTAGTCCCCTATTTTTAGGAAAAATGATTTATTTACAATTTTATAAATTTTTAGGATTACTGAACTGTACAACTCATTGGTCCTAGAATGATGACTAACCCGGTTGTACAACCGACTTAGCCTTTTATTTGATTTTTTGATAAAAAAACATATTTAATTATTTTTGGTTTATAGGAAATTATTTGATTTAGAGGAAATTAATAAAAAAACGAGTGAGGGGGTCTAAATGGTAAAACTGCAGGGGGTCACTTAATTAAAACTGGGGTGCAGGATGCAGAGCCCAGTTCAGTTTCAGGTGAATGGGCTTAAGCTGGAGAGAGCGTGTGAACAAATGTCTGGGGATGCACTTAACAATCTGATCTATTTTTAATTAAAGATTAAATAAATGATAAAAGAGGGGTATTTAAGGGATGTAGGTTCACAATAAAACCTAATTTCTTCTCATCCTTCCCTTCCCTGCCGCCGCAAGACGAGAGAGAGAGTTTCAGGGCGAGATTCTCGCCGGATTCTTCGCGGAGAGAGAGAGAGAGAGATCTTTGAGGCGAAAATCTCGCCGGTTTTCATGAGAGGGTGAGCGAAGGCCAGGTCCAAAGGCGAGAGGGAGAATAACGGTGACGTCCGGCCATTCCTTGGCCGACGTAGTCCTCGGTGGCGGTGAAAATGAAGGTCTCGCCGGCGACACAGCGGGAATGTGAATGGTTCGTGGTGTTTGAGCTCGGTATCGTGGGAGGAAGCTTTGGTTTAGGGAAACCTCGCCAGAGCTTCGCCGGAGAAGACGAAGTCTCCGGCGACATTTTAAAGGTCAGGTTTTTTCCTTTTCTTATTCTACGTGCTTTTTTTTAATCTTTCTCTGGTCTAAAACTATAATGCTAATCTGTTTGATGAATCTAGTTTCGTTTTCTAATGATACTAACTTTGAATCCCTATTTTTAGTTAATCCCTAATCTGCTAATGGTTTTTTCTATTCTTGCTATGCTTCCTATTTTTATTTTCTGAGTTATTGTCTACCCTGGTTTGATGATTCTTTGATTTCTGGTTATGGCTTCTGTTCAGTTTTTAATCCATGCTTGTTCTGGTCTGAGGGTTATCGTCATATCTTATATATTTTTTTTAGACCAGAATTTGGACTAACAACAACAACAACGAACTTAAACCCCTTAATTTGCTATCTCAAAATGTCTAATATGTTATTGGTTTAGAGGGACTAACATGATTATTCTTGATACTGGTTTAAAAGAATTTTAGACTCTGTTAATGATTTACGGTCTTATTTTGGCCACGTAGTGAATAAAAGAGAACTATACAAAACGAACTATTTACATGCTTTTCAGATCTGATAAGTATAAAGTAACGAACCTGATCTCCAGCCTCAGATAGGTCTCCTCTGTTTGCTACTGCTGATTGTCACCGCTACTGTGCTTCCTTTGAACGGCTATTGTGGTTCCTTTTTGATTCTTGCTTTTCTCAGTGGATTAGGATTCTGATGTTGAGTCCTAATCCTTTTTTTAGGTGATTTTGCAGGATTTTCTTGTGTCCTGGACTGAAGGTTAATCATGTATTTATACTAAAATATTATGTTTAGCAATTAATGAATTGATTTACCTTAATTCTCTTTATTTTTCAGATCTGAAGACGAGTCTTCGGGACCAAGACTAGGGTTTGAGAGAGCATGAAGATCCAAGCCCAGCTATTATTTGGGTTGGACTTGTATTTTTGTATTTATCTTTTTATTTTCGGATTTGTATATTTTTGGCATTTTTTGTATTTTTGGACTCTTAGACATTTCTAAATTGTAATAAAACTAAATTAGAATTTTTTGACATTTTGGACTGTATATTGCATAAAACAAATTAAAAGGTAAAAAAAGAAATAAAAAGGTTGGGCCAAACACAAAATGAAAATGGGCCCAACTGAACAAAAGCGCTTAGAATAAAGCCCAAATAGAAGAAATAAGCCCATTAAGCGATAAATACTAAAAAAACAAATTGGAACCACGTTTGTAGGCCCAAATCAAAATGATAAGCCCAATATGGAGAAAAGCGACTTAGATTAGTCTACTTATGTTCAATTAGGCCCAAATATCAAGATTAAACTGAAGAATGCGTGAAAAGATCGATCATTCGCACGCATGCCTAGCTTAAGTAACGGTATTCGAGTTTAATTGAACGAATAATTGAAATTGGCTTAAATTAGAAAAAGAGACGCCATTCTAAAAACTTATAATTGTGTGACTTCGAAATATGAATTATATAAAACAAGCGACTAAAAGAAGACGGACAAAATTGGGGTATAACGTAATAACTCTCTCAATGATAATCTCAGGGAATTGGAGCCTACCCTCAAGCAATGACACATAGAGAGATTTGCGAACATCCAGAAAAGGAAGAAAAAATTGATTGCTCGTATAAATGGTATTCAAAAAAGCCCTCATTATGGCTATAGTGAATTCTTTGACAAGCTCGAAATTGACTTACAACGTGAACTAACACCACCCTTCACCAAGAGGAAAACTTATTGTTTCAAAAATTGCAAAGCAAATGGATTGAAGGTGGGGATAGGAACACTAAGTACTATCACTCTGAGACCATCATTAGACGAAGGAATAACAAGATCCTGGCGCTAAGGAATGATGATGTAGGTTGGGAAGAGGATCTTGACGCTCTCAAAAATATGGTAATGGACTACTTCACTAATTTTTTTTCATGATGATGTCATTATGTGTGAGCACATAGTCACTTGGACTACCTACTCTCAAAACATAGAGGAGCATAATACCTCCCTTTATGCCTCGGTTGCACTTAAAGAATTGAGGAAGACGCTGTTTGCTATGGGAGTGCTTAAGGCCCCAAGAGTCGCGGTCCGCTTAGCTCTTTTCTTTCAAAATCTTTGGGACATTGTGGCACCAAAATTGTATAGTTTTTAACCAAGCTTGGGACTCTCTCGGAATTAATTGTGAAGTAAATAACACTCTCATCTTCTTAATTCCAAAGGTGGACAAATCAGAATTCGTTAGTCAATTCAGGCTTATATCTCTCTACAAAGTTACTTATAAGCTTCTAACTAAGGTGATTGTCAACCGTATATAGCCTTTACTCAGTAGTATAATATCTCCCTACCAATACAACTTTATCCTAGGTAGAAACATCCATCACAACATTATTATTGCTCAGGAGATGGTTCACGCTATGAATAGAATGAAGGGTAAGAAAGCTGTTATGTCTATTAAGATAGATCTAGAAAAAGAATACAACCAGTTGAATTGGAGCTTTATTATGCAATTCCTTGATGAGTGTAAGTTTCCTCCAAAGCTCACAAATATCATTAAGCATTGTATTACTTCTTCTAGTCTCCAAATTTTATGGAATGGTGCAAAGACTAACAACTTCACCCCCTCCAAAGGTATTCGACAAGGGGATTTCCTCTCCCCATATCTATTTGTCATTTGCATGGACAGACTGTCTCATATTATTGCAGATTAGGTGGAAGATAATTATTGGAAGCCAATGAGAGCAGGAAACAATGGACCCCAGATTTCCCATCTTCTCTTCGTGGATGATCTATTGTTATTTGCGGAAGCTTCTATTGAAAGAGCATATTGCGTTATGCATTGCCTCAATCAATTTTGTGACTCAATTGGGCAGAAGGTCAACCCCCCCCCCAAAAAAACTCAAATCTTCTTCTCCAAGAACATTGATCAAGAAGGAATGACATACTCCAACACACTGGGTTTGCAGAAACAGCATGCATAGGGCGCTAATATCATTAATGGGCGTACAACAAGGGGGCACTACCACAACATCATTGACAAGATCCAAACCTGTCTAGGTGGGTGGAAGAAACATTGTGCCAGTCTATCCGTGCGAGTAACCCTTACTCAATAAGTGTTAAGCTCGATACCATACTTTCATACACAATATGCAAGCCTCCTGGAGAGCATTTGTGATGAAGTGGAAAAGATTCAGAGGGGCTTTGTTTGGGGTGACACTGACAACAAAAGAAAGCATAACTTGGTGAGATGGGACATATGTTGTCGCCCTAGGAGTGAAGGCGGCCTTGGTATTAAGAGGCTTAGGAAAATGAACGAAGCTTTTATTATGAAGTTGTTGTGGAACATCTTGAATTACCCACAAGACCTGTGGTGTCGAGTGTTGATCAACAATTATGGTAGAAATATCAACTTGTTGGAACACATGGAGGTTAAGTCAGTGGATTCCTCTTTATGGAAGGCAATACAATCTACATGGGACAACTTGATGCACAATGTCACTTGGAGAGTGGGTAATGGTAGAAATGTTACTTTTTGGTTGGATATTTGGCTTCCAGGAGAACACCTGGGACCTATGGCCCTTGATGACACCGGTAATGTGATGGACACTGCACTTTCTTTGTTCAACCTAACAGACACTAACAGTAATTGGAAATATCAGCTCCCTTACTGGGCATCTCCCTATGGACATCATCAACAAAATTAGGGCATTCCCAGTGCCCTTGGGGGCGGATTCCATTGGTTGGAGTGGCACACCAACTATCGACTTCATAACCAAGAGCACCTATATCTTTTTGTGCAGGGACCAAGATGCTATTAACGGAGATTGGAAGCTCATATGGAACTGGAGAGGGTCTCACCACATTCAAACTTTCATTTGGCTTATATTGCATGACAGACTTCTTACAAACACAAGAAGACACAAGTCGAATAGCTTCACCTCCCCAATTTTATTTTTCAAGCATGCGCCCGTGCAGAGGAAAGGATTGGCGACTCTCTACTCGTGTTGATCTCTTGGTCCTCACCAGCTCAAACCTGCAGGACGAGGGCGTATCGGGTCAGATAGAGGAAGATAAGCTCGAGAGGGGGCGACTCTATCGACCCCAGACTTGACACCCCCTCCCGCAGGAACCCACATCCGTCTAGAAGATGTTCTCAGGCCCACTGAAGAAAAGGAAATAACAAGGAAAAGAGAATAATAAAGCACGAGATCATTACCTTGAAGTGAAAGGGTTGGTGCGTCTCATGCCAGGTTAACAAAAGATAGCGACTTCCCCTTGGTACACAATGCACCTCGCTAAAACGTCACCGGAAAATGAAGTCGGCCGCCAAAAATCTATCTCGGGTTCGTCGGAAAATGAAGTCGGTCCTCAGGGAAAATTTCTAAATGGAAAAGGTTTCGAAGTAGGAAGTAAACCCTCTATATATAGTAGCTCTCTTGGAAACCAATAGGCCGGAAGTCAAACCGACACGACGTTTAAATAACACATTAATTACTAGCTTTGTTTATGATGCCATTAATCACTGGCATTATGTCTTAATCCCTCAAGCTGTGGAAACATCTCATCCATTAAATCAAAGCACGAACACCAAGGTAATTGATAGATTTCCCCTCACGCGTCGTCGAAAATCCTTGACGATCCGACCTCGTAAGCCCGACGACGAGTTAGCAAGTCGGATACACTTATCAGGAACATGGTCGTAGGTCTCTAATCGGAACCCGTCTGTGGGCAAGGTTGTTCAAGCGTCATGCAACTTAAGCCAAAACGCCGCCACCGGGAAACTCGACTTGGGAAGCTGCGTTTTGGGTCGGGCGTTGGCTCACTCCAAGTCTTGGGCCAAGACTCAGCCCACTAATGAATCCCACCTCATCGCCAACCTGCCTGCAACTCAATCTGACCGTCGATCTGCGTCGAAGCTAGATCAACTACTGACATCGCCTCACTGAAATCCGACAGATGTGATGTCACAAGGCTACTTATGGCGTCTCACTCCTAACTCGCGCCGACCTATAAATAAAAGTTAACCCACGAAATCGACGACGCGCAACAAATTTTCTTATTTTCTCAAATACTCACTTGACTCCTATCTACTAACTTTGGTGTCGAGTGCTTTGCAGTAGTACCACCTCGAGCCCCGATTTCAACGGGGTTGACCACGACTGGCAGAGAGCACCCTCCAATTATCGGACCAATCATTCAAATCGGATAAGGTATATAACATAAATAATTTAAAGTAAAAAACAAAATAAAGTTAACAGTAGAACCTCAAAATCTTACACAAAACACCCATCACCAATGAATTGATCTAGGGCTTAGGCTTCCATGAGGCTATGGCACAAAAACATATTTTGAAATAATAGCACAAGGTAGGTAGTCCTGGCTGCTTGCAATCCTATCTATAACTAAAACAATTGACCTAAGGTCCATGCTTCTTACAGACCCACGGCTACTCGCTGCACACCACCCCAGATGCGTGAAATGACCAATGTAACCTTAATGAAATGCGTGCGTTTTAATTTTTTTTTGCGGGAAAGGGAGGGTTCGGTAGATTATCACCGAACCAGTTCGGTGGCTAAGTACCGAGTACGTTATCTTGCAACGCACACCCCAAAGTTGTTCTGAACTGGTTCGATGGTTACCAACCGAACCAGTTCAGAGAAGGGCCATCCAAACCCGTGTTCTGAGTTTAATACAGTCATGACTCTTCCCTCTTTCATTCCCGTTCACTGCACCCACACCTCCTCTCTTTTTCATTCTCGTTCATAGTCAAAGCAAAGAAGAAGGTGATGTTCCTATGCATCATTTCATTCAACAATAATTTTACAAAATCAAGTAGTCCAAAATCAATTTTCACCATAGTGTGAGAATACCATGTCTTCAGTTTTAATTCCTTTCGTTGTTACAGTGAAGGAAACGACAGTAGCGAAGGTCAGGGGCAAGCAATGCTGCAAAAGTAACACATACCCACCACCGTTTTCTCAAATTATTTTATGCAAGAATACTGTGTCTTCCTTGCGTAATTCTTTTTCATTGCTTTTAATTCATCCTTCTTCTTCCTTGCGTAATCAATAAACCGCTACATCAATTTGAAATTATACATGGTGCCAATTTAAACTTGTATTTTAATGCCTCATTTATCTGGTTCCAATTGAGAATTACACATGGTACATTTTCTTGCAGTGTTTCCAATTGCACAGTTGGTACCGTACCCATCAAAAAAGCAGCGTGGGGTGTTTAGGAGGTGTTTCACGTGAGGGTATTTTTGGAATATTGGAAGGTTGAGGTGTGCACCAAGTAGCTGATAGTGTGTAAGAAGCTTGGGCATTGACCTAATTACCAAAATGAGTTCTGGCCCATTAGACGCTAAAAAGCCCAACAAGAGAGATTAAGTGATCCTAAAACCCGTGATCAACTTTGCTTCTTCAATAATTCACAGTTTTGATTTTCAATACGTCTGAATTGGGCTTCGGACTCAACACAAGAATTGTAGCTCTGTTTCTTAGCTTTCCAACGCATTCTAGCACGACTCAATTGGATTAACACATCCTAAGTTATGGCTTCAGAGTGACCAAGGATCAATATGCAATTAAATCCAAAAATTAATCAAAAAATTACATTAACGCTCAATTAAAACCAAAAATTTAAAAACATGTTAACAAACAAAAATTAGGCTTGAGGAGTTTTTAAAACCTAAAAGTGGAAGGCCATAAAAGATGTGCTACAATACACTGATCAGTATTCATGGGGTATTCATGGAGACCAAGTTAGTATCAAGTAGTCTATGATAGGGATGCACTTGATATTAAGTAATAATCGTGAGAGACTACTTTGGACTAATTTTATCATTTTTTAATTCGTGCAGGGAATGTAATAGGGTTGTTTTTTTAGACTCCCATTCCATTCACTTATACCCCCCCGCATACTTCCTTAATGCCAATAATACGCTTGCTATAACTGACAAAATTTCACTTTTTTGAGATTCTCTCTGCTAGGACCCAGTTTTCCTTGGATCGTATATACCTTATGGAAGGTATATAGGATTGAATTAAAAAATATAGTTTGACCTGGAAAAAGTCAACATCGTATATATCTCATGTGAGAGATATATACGATTGACAAAATTGCACTTTAATGCTTGGTTATCTACCTATCGTATATAGGTATATACGATTGGAATAGAATCTTCAATCGTATATACGATTGGCATAGAATCTTCAATCGTATATACGACGTTGGATATTGTGGGATCGTATATACGTGGGTTTGAGGTATATACGATGAGTTATTTATTTGCTGTATTTTTTTTCCAATTTATCTTTCTATTTTTGAAACAAATACCCACCACTTTCTTTGCAAATCTGAGACTCTCAGTTGGCTCGTTTCGATATCGATACTATAGGGGCGTTTACCACGGATACAATATATTTTTTATTCTAATTTATTTTAATCAAGTTTGATAAATATTTAGTTACTTACTTAAGTACGTAACATTTTTTGTATTTTGTAGGTATTTTCTACACGCGAGGCTGTAGAAAAGTGGCGAAAGCAGTTGGTAGAAGCATTGGAGTAGTGGTTATGATAGTGAGATCTGACAAAGCTGGTAGGAGAGGGAGTCGAGATAAGATTGATTTTGGTTGTGACAAGCAAGGACAGTTTACTAATGATTCTAGAGTTTTCGGTTCTAAAAGAAGAAGTTGCTTGTTTAGATTGAAAGATACTTGCACTCTTCGTTGTGGCGGTTGGGGTGTGACGGTTAAGTGTGGTCGACACACACATGAGTTGCTTAAAACCCCCATCGATACGAATGCTTTGGGCGTCTGTCTAAGGTGCAAAAGTATATGGTTAATGAGCATGCTGATCTTGATGTTGGTCCGAAAGCTACTCTTACTGTTTTGAAGAAGCAAGATCCGGAGAATGTCACTACTCTTCGTCAAGTTTATAGGAAGCGTCACAAACACCGGTCTACGGAGAGGGATCCTAGAACGGACATTCAGGAGGTATTGAGAATAATTGTATCACATAATTGTTTATGTTGGAGTAGAAAGGTTCAGGGGTCTGATGTGGTCAGTGATATCATGTGGGCGCATCCCAAATCTCTCAAATTACTCAGGTTGTTTCCGAAGGTTCTTATTCTTGACTCAACCTACAAGACCAATAAATAAAACTTACTTCTTTTACAGATTGTGGGAGTCACTAACAGAGTTAACTTTCCATGTTGCTTTTGCCTATATTGGACACGAGCTTGCTATTCATTTTTCTTGGGTATTGCAGCAGCTGAAAGAGATATGAGACTTGCATGCAATTTAACCTCAGGTGTTCTTGACTGACAGAGATATTGGTTGTATGTCTGGTATTCTTGATGTCTTTTCTTCTGCTGCCAATTTGTTGTGTCATTGGCATGTGACAAAGAATGTCAAAGCTAAGACTAAAGACTTGGTGCACAACGATAGGCGCGAGGATGTCATGTCTCTTTGGCACTCTATTATTGATTCTGTTGACTAGGGGTGGGAATAGACCGGGGACGGCCTCTGGGGGACTACGGCCCAACCTACATCGAGGCCGAGCCAGTCGGACTTTTTCTAAGTAGATAAGGCCAAAGCTTTTTTAAAAGCCTATTTAGGTAAAAAGGTCTGACTATAGGCCATCAAAAAAGCCTTCTAGGCCTATCAGGCCGGCCTATTTAAGTAAATACAAATATTATTTTCTATTACTACTATTATTATATTTAATTTTTTACTTTCTGTTAAATTATAAATTTGCTTACATTTTTTATTTACTTAAAACGTTGGCTTATATCAATTTTTGACATATTTAAAGGTATTATTATAAAATAAAACTTAAATAGAATGTCCCATAAAGATAAGTCTCTAAAAGATTTTGTTAGATCTTAATCTCATTAATCTAATAGGCTTTTACAAAGTCTACACCACTCAAAGATTGTCATTTTTCTCAAAAAAATTTGTGAAATTAATAGGCTTTTAAACAGGCTTGCAGACCTTGCCAGACTTTCGAAAAGGCCAGGTTAGACCTCAAAAGTCGGCCTATCACAGGCCACAGGCCAAGCTCAGGCCAAACAAAGCCTAGCCCAGCCCAGCCTATTCCCACCCCTACTGTTGACGAGTCAGCGTACTTAGCTAATTTGAAGATTTTTGAGGATTCATGCTCTAATAAACATTCTCTTAATAAATATGTGAAAGACACATGGTTGACACCGCACAAGGAGCGATTTATCTTAGCATGGACTAATCATATCCCACACTTGGGGAATCAGACCACCAACAGGTATTTTGGCATTTAGTATTTTTATCGTAGTTTAAATTTTTTTGACACGTGTTTATTATTTTTATCGTAGTTTAAATTTTTTTGACACGTGTTTATTATTATTTTTTGACATGTGTTTATTATTTAAGAGTCGAGTCAGCTCATTGGAATTTGAAGAGACAATTGAAGACTTCTAGAGGTGATATATCTAAGTGTTTTATATCTATTGATGAAATACTTCATTTTGATCAAATCATCGGGTCTTTTCAAAGAAGTATTAACAGAATTGAAGTCTCATCCAATATTCCTTTGTTTATAAATCTTCAAGGTCTTGTTTCGTTAAATGCATTGGGTCATATGGTTAAAGAGTTTCAAAGTACGACATTTGGGGTTGGATATGACAAAGGCCGTTGTGGTGGGTGTATTAAGAGAAAAACTTGTGCTTGTGAGATAGGTGTCTATCATGCTTCCGATACTTCTATTCCTTTGGATGTTGTGGATGATCATTGGAAACATTTGAGCTTGGATGAAGTAGATGATAAATCCACCCAGGACAAACCATCCGGCTGTGATATTTCTTATCAAATAGAGGCTATCTTGGCGAGATTTAATAGAGTGAGGGAGGATGAGAAATGGGTTTTGAAGAGGCAGCTTAATGAGCTGGCATTTCCCTTCTACTTCTTCAATGGTTCCACCTAAATCTAAAGTCAAAACAAAAGGTGCACCAAAGAAGAAGAAACAAAAATTATATGATGTGAAGAGTGATCCTTCTGGGTGGGAGCATGTGGGATGAGAAGGTGAAATTGACTGAAGAATCTGGGACTTTTAATATAAAATCATCACAGCGATCTTCTAAAAATACTTCACAGCAGCCTTCTAAAAATACTTCACAGCGGACTTCTAAATTATCTCAGGGTGCTTCTAGAATTTTATCACAGACATTCGAGACTAAAATGCAGTTACCGTTTGTTCCTAAACACGTGCACTCTTATGTTCAAAAAATTATTGATGTTAGGGCTGATGGTAATTGTGGTTTTAGAGCAATTGGGGTTGGTCTCGATATGGGTGAGGATAGTTGGCCTGTCATTAGGAAAGATTTAATTCGAGAAACAAATGAAAGGGAGCCAGTGTATACTACTATGTTTGGAAATAATAGACTTTTAGAGCTTCGCAAAGCCTTAACTATTGATTCCTACGATTTTTCAACTGGAGGCAAAATGGTTGGATTAGCCGGAAATGGGGTATTTGGTTGCAACCAAGTATAACATCGCCCTAGTTCAGTTGTCTTTGTCTATGAATGTGTCCTCCGAATACCCATCCCCCTCACAGTGATGCACCTAGATGTGTTGACTTGGCCGATAATTCTCTTGACGATTTATAGATTCCCACGTGTTTCGTATTTTTGTTGCACTTGTTTTTATTATTGTACCACGTTTTTGTAATTACACGTGTTTAGTTAGATGGACAAAACAATTATGATGGTCATAGAATTAAATTTACAAGTATAATAATAATTAACTTTATAGCTAACCATCATTGTTGTGTCTATCTCTAAGGTCAAAAAGTGGTGTGACTTGTTTGTGTGTGCTGTTAATTTTCCAGTGCTTTTTCCATGTACAGCACCAATGAACATGGTTGATTAACTACCATCCCATTTTAACACACAATTATAGGTTTACCATGTTGAATCGAATATTACGAAATCAATAGAAATCAGAATCCACAATTCATTCACTATCCTATATGAAAAGAAGGCTTTTTTGACCCATAATTCTCAAGAAAAGAAGTAGACATTGTTAAGCCTTTTTGGCAGCACATTTCAATGAGTAAATTTCGTATTAGCAAGCAATGGACAAAGGGTAATTACGACTAGCCTTGTACTAGCAACAATGAAATGCAATAAACTAACAAACTATTAGGTCAACCAAATCAAATTCATAAACATTACTAAATTATATCAGACAAATTGCAATAATATTGTCTCCATTGAAAAAGCATAATCCACAAAACCTAATACAATTTGTAACTCAAGTAACAAAAACTTTGATTCAGCTAAAAATGTCTAACAGGAATTGCAAATGTATGATGACACAAAACATATCCGACCTATTAGTCAAATAAACTGAAGCCCATATCCTGTAAAACAAAGTTGAGAATGAAATAATTAGTAAGAGTCATGAATTCATCAAATAACAATCAATGGTATTACAATTCAGAAACTTACATCATCAGACTCTTCCTTCTCTTCCTTCTTTTCTTCCTTTGCTTCGGCAGTGGGTGCAGCAGCAGCTGCAGCACCTCCTGCAGGTGCGGCAACAGCAACAGCAGCACCACCACCACCACCAGAAGGCACAGAAGCCAACTTCTCCCTTCCAGAAGCAATTAACTCAGCCAAATCTTTGCCCTTAACTTCGTTCAAAAGCAACTCAATCTGCTCGTCCTCGGCCTCAACTCCAACTATTAATCACAAACAAAAATACACTCAGTATATGTTTGGACTTGCGATAGGATTTTGTAAACACACGAATAAATAGAAGCTACAAGTTGTAGCTACTTCATGGATGTGGACACTGACAGTGAAAAATTGGTTTTCCAAACATACTCCCATTCAATGTTTTGATCACTTTAATCTTCTTTCTGAAACAAAATTTCACTTTGAATAATAATAAACAAAATATTTTACTCTGTACAAATCAAAATTCAATGTTTCACATGCTTCATCATTGAGTGTTTCCTCACTCATCTGTGAGAATAAAAAACACATGCTTTGTAATTATTTAAAATAAAAGATGATTTCAAGGAAATCCATGCGTCATTTCCCATGTTAAAATTGCAGCTAAACCTAATTCAACTAGAGTAATGCAAAATTTCAGTTTCAATGTTTCCAAGCCAAATAGACAGCATATACATTTAACCACAAATCATAACATCAATATTTGATTTTCCACTCATCTAATTATCAATTATACAAATCCCTAACTAGATTTAACAATAACAGAACCAAATAATAGATGCATTGTTCTTACATTATAGGTAACAATTAGAGAAAATTAGAGATAAGAAGAACCTGAGCTGAGGATATTTTTGAGATCATCGGAACCAGGGGATGCGTTACCGCCCAAAACGGCAAGCAAATAAGCTGCGACGAACTTCATTTCTGACCAAAATATTAGGTAACAATGATAGTTAGAGTTACGAATTAAAAACGTGAAGAAATAAAAATGGTCCCGAGAGGATCAGAAACGTACTTGCTGGATTTAGATTTTGATTTCGCTGATAGTGTTTGTGCAGAGAGAGTGGCGCAGAGAAACGAGATTGTAGGAGCAATATGGACGAAGTTATATAATTAGGGTTTAGGTTTGGGCCTCATATCTTTTGAATTACAGAAATACCCTTTTTATTGCGGGTAGTAGCGACTCTGATCGAGTGATTGCTCTGCACACGTGCCTTTTGTGCGGATCAAATTTTTGCGTTTCTTTTTTGGCTTTTAATAATTAATTATGGTTTTTACTTTTTCCACACCCCCTCTTACTTTTACACACCCCTTCAAACTCAAAAACCCCAAATTATCCCCAATTTAAAAAATTCAAAAAAATAAAAAATCCCCCCACTAACCCTCACACCCTTTCACTCCCTCACTCCTCTCACTTTCCCCACCCCAACCGAACTCTCCCTCTCACTCAACTCCTTCAAACTCACTCAATCTCCCTCAATCTCTCACTCAATCTTCTCCACAAACACCCTCAAGAGCACCTGGGTTATTTTCGCCTCCTCTCACCCTCTTTATTCGTTCCATTTTCATCAAGGTATGTCTCTCCCCCTTCACTGCATTTGGGTTTTTTTCTTCTGGAAAACCGCAAGGTTCAAACGACATCATGCAAACATGTGAAAACGAAGGTGTTCGAACAACGCCATTCGAACACCATTCGAATGAGGTCATGTGAACCTGTGTTGTTTTGGCTGTAAATTTGGCTTGTTCGAACGCGTCTATTCGAACACGATCGAATGAAGTTGTTTGAATAGTCGTTTTGTAGAATAGTATCTATTCTTTAATTGGTTTAATTGGTTTAATTTAGGGTTTAGGTTAGTGATTAATTGGTTTAATTGTTGTTGTTTCAGATATGACGAAGTGTTGTGGCAGTAATTCACAGGAGCCATCCCAGCGTAGGCCACCTCCTACAGTTTCGGAACGCAAACGGAGGCAAGATGCTATTGAACCTTCCCGGAGTAGGGGCAGGGGCAGGCTTGAGGCCTCCTCCCCTGCCTCTGGTTGATGATGTTAGAGCTGAGGATATTGGCCTGGACATTGAACGTGATGCTCAATGTCCGACATTTTACCTGGCTGGCCCTTCTGGTGATGTTTCTTCATCATTTGGACATCAGCAGGCTGGTGCACATGACGAGGAGGCTGGTGGTGCACATGAGGAGGAGGATGCTGTTGAGGTTCAGGAGGAGGAGGCTGCTCCTAGGGCCACATTCCCATTTCCTGGTGGACCGCAAGATGGTTCGGTATTTCCCACTTACGGGGCACATATTCTGACAGATTTCTACGCTGGCCAAGTAACTTATTCTTATATAGTTTACTGTAAATATGTTTCTTATGGTGTTGAATGTTTTGGTTTATTGTGCCATTTGTCAATGCAGGTTCGACCCGATTTAAATACGATTCCACATGGACCTGTTACCACAGTGTTTCATGCTAGGATCAGAGAGCATCTGAACACTTCGGGGTTGGTTCCTCTGGTCGGGATTGGCTTTAAGATTCTACAGAAGGGGGCTGCTGAACGCATTTATAGAGTGTTGGCAGTCGGATACATCATCATTCCACCTTCCTGTGAGTGAGATGAGCAACCTTAAGCAACCAAGTAAACAACAATAAGCAACCTTAATCTGTCATTCTGCAACACTGGTTCGAATGACACCCTTCGAACGACTGTTCGCACAACGTTAGCGAACCAGTTTGCATGACCTCATTCGAACAGGTGAAATTATGCACAAGAGGGTGTGAGTCAATATTTAACACACTCGAACGGCCTTGCTCGAACCTGTTCGAAGGCCCGTGTTCGAATAGGTGAAATTTCTTGAAAAAAAATACGCTTTGGCTGGCCTTTTGGTCTTTTCACACCCTTATGGGGTGTGTTTTGAGTAGGAGGGGGAGTGGGAAAAGCAAAATCCTTAATTTTTGTACCCCCTCATTGGCCTCCATACCCTCATAAATCAATTCCATACCAAAATAGCCCTCTCATTTTTTCAAAAAATCCATTCAGACCCAAATTTTTGCGCAATTCCCGGACTCATCCGCCACAAGGTATTTTCGTAGTCAGTTTTAAAAAAATTTCCCAAATTTACGCTGTTATTTGTTTCCGGATGGAATTGGATGATTTTTTATTTAACACTCTTAACATAAATTCGGAGTTATTTTTTTGACTTTTTTTGACTCTGTATTTATCTTTAGTAGATAAATCTGGAGTGTTGTTTACATTTTTTTATTTATTTAGTTAGTTAGTTAGTTTAGTTAATTAATTAAGTTATTTTTTTGTTAATATTGTACAATTATGGCTATGCCGGATGGGAAGCTTCCCAATACCATTGATCTATCAGATGCATTTACAACAAATGAGGTGCGTATTTATGATTAATTTTTTTAATTGTAAATTATTTGTAGATTTTTCGTACCCGTGATGATCTCATACGTTGGGCTAGAGAGACTGGGAAAGCGAACGAAATAGTTGTTATCATCCTCAGATCTGATAAAGCAATTGGTAAAAGTGGGAGAAAAAATGTGATTGTTTTTGGTTGTGCGAAACATGGGAAACACACAAGAGTAGACATGGGTTGCTCTAAAGGTAGAAGGATATCTTCAAAGAAGTGTGATTGTCCATTCAAGCTAAAAGCTAAACCTCTGAATCCTCGAGTTGAGGATTGGAAAGTAGAGGTTAGGTGTGGCGTACACAATCATAAGGCATCTCCATGATGTATCAGACTTCCAATATTTGGGCGATTCACAAAGGAAGAGCGTTCTATGGTGGATGAGCATACAATGCTAAATGTCAAACCAATGAAAAGTTCGGAGGCTTTGAAAAAGAGATTTGTGGGGAACTTGAGTACTATCACGCAGTTGTATAAGCAGCGCCAGATGTTTAGGACAGGTCGCAGAGGTTCTAGAACTGAGATCCAAGAGCTTATGAGGTTGATAGATTCTGAACACTATGTGTGTTGGACCAGAAGAATTGAGAACTCTGATGTTATTGGTGACATCATGTGGGCACATCCTGAGTCTATCAACCTATTGAGGATATTCCCTAAGATATTGATTATGGAAAGCACCTACAAAACCAACTAGTATAAACTGCCTCTCTTGAAAATTGTTGGAGTGACTTCTACCGAGTTGACATTCTCGGTTTTCTTTGCTTATTTGTCGAATGAGTGGTATGACAATTTCATATGAGTATTGCAGACGCTGAGAGACATGATGGTGGTAGATATTTCTCTTCCTGAACTATTTATCACTGATATAGATCTTGGACAGATGAGTGTCATAGAGGCGGTGTTCCCAGAAAGTTACAATTTACTTTGTCGGTATCACATAAGCAAGAATGTGAGTGCTAAGTGTAAATTGATGGTGAAGAAGGATAAGCAAGAGACGGTAATGGATCTGTGGGTGCGTATAGTTGATTCAACAGATGAGGAAGAGTTTTATTAGCGGATCCTTGAGTTCGAGCAATCATGTGTTGATCTACCCCAATTTGTTCATTATGTGAACAACACATGGTTGGTTCCTCACAGGGACAGATTTGTCTTGGCGTGGATTAATAAGAGGAGACACTTTGGGAATACCACAACAAATAGGTACATAACGTTATTGACTTTATTTATTTGTTAGACTATTAGTTTCTTTTAGAAATAGTTGTGTTTATTTTTACTTTGGTTTAATAATAGGGTTGAAAGTGCACATTAGGAATTGAACAGGGCTTTGGGCTTTAGTGGAGGAGACTTGTGCAGATATTGGGAGTCAATGCATGGTATGTTAAATACAAACAGGTTGATAAGATAATGGAGTCATTCACAAAGAGTATTGACCGTGTGGATGTCATGCACAACACTCATTTCCACAACAATCTATGGGGTTTTGTTTCGGTAAACACACTGAACCATATTTCTACCGAGTTTGATAAAACATTGGGTTACGTGGGCACAGATAAAGGTCGATGTGGTTGCACGATTAGAGTTACTCATGAATTACTGTGTGCTTGTGAGCTTGGTTATATGCACCTTGAAGGTCGTGCTATCCCATTTGAGGTTGTTGATGAGCATTAGATGAAGCTTACTTTAGAGGCTATCAATGAGGAACGCAAGAAGCAGACATCTGCTGATTGTGACATTAGTTTTATCATTGAGGCAATATGGAGGCGTTTTAATGATATGGACCTTAGTGAGAACTTTGCGTTGATGAAAGGTCTGCTGCCGTTTGGTTTTCCTAGCACAACATCTATGGTTCCTCCTTCGTCGAAAGTGAAGACCAAAGGTGCACCAAAGAAGCAGAAACTGTATGATGTGAAATGAGATAATTCCTTCTTTGAGCATGTGGACGAGGCAGAGAAGAATGACACGCAGAGTTCAGTCAGAAAATCTTCCCAACGGTCATCAAAGGTTCCCTCACAGAGTTCATCAAAATGACCTTTCTAGTTACCCTCATAGTGATCAACAATGGAGAGGGAACATCATAACATGCATTTCATCGTGTGGATTCCTCCTCATATGCACGACTACATTGATGACATTATTAATGTAGAAGTAAATGGAAACTGTGGGTATCGATGTATCGCTGCCGCACTTGGTGTTGACAGTTGGCTTCAAGTTAGGCAAGATCTCCTTCAGGAAATTGATGAACATTGGGGTCTATATGATCGGTTGTATGGTGATAACCTTCACACTCTGAGAGATTCATTGATTATTAATGATTGGGGGCACCAACTGGAGGAAAAGTGGATGGTTATGCCTGATATGAGACATCTTATTGCAACCAGGTATTCAATAACTGTAGTTTCGTTCTCATTGACAGATCAAGGTTCATGGACCTTTTTACCACTGAGAGGCTCTTGCGGAAGGAAGTCCAAATTGGTTGGTGTTAGGGGTGTTCAAAACCGAACCAAACCAATAGGAAAACCGCAAACTGAACTGAACCAAACCGAAAACCGCAAAAAACCGATTTTGATCGGTTTTGTTCGGTTCTTTTTTCATTGCACCGCGCGGTTTGGTTCGGTTCGCGGTTTTGTTTTCCAAAACTGAACCAAACCAAACCAAACCGCAAGTAACACTAAGACTTGTTGAATTACAACCTTCCTTACTAACTTACTAACCCAATTGCAACTACAACCCAACTCTCACTCACTTACTAGCCCAAATCCAATTAATTCTTTGACTCACTTACAAATAATCCATATTGTTATGCTATATTTAAAAATTACAACAAAATATTTCATTCAAATTCTTTTAAACATTGTCTTAGCTATTTGAAAAAAATTAAAAGAGAGTGATTTATATACTACATATATTTGAGTAGATGTTTTCTTAATGATTTATGTTAGCCTTTTTTATGTTAGTTAATTTTAACTCCGTTTTAAATTAATTTTGTCTTGGAAAAAACCGAACCAACCGAACCAATCCAAACCGCATTGGTTTGGTTTGGTTTGGTTCGGTTTTATTTTAGGAAGCCAACCGAACCAAACCAAACCACATGTAATTTTACCTTGTGGTTCGGTTCACTTTTTATCTCAAAACCGAACCAAACCGCACCGCGAACACCCCTAGTTGGTGTTGTGTTTGTCAATGGTCTTCATTGGGTCCGAGTAATTTTATTATTCCATATATAATGTATTGTGTTTATAATACTTAATGTGTTGTTCTAACATGTTTCAATTTCATGTTAAGTTGAAGAATGGAAGCTCATTACCTCCCGTTCATGGATCTTGGGACCATTAAGCAGATCATGATGCTAGGTCATGGTTAGGTTCATATGTTGGTCGTATGCAAGTGTGGAATGCTTTAGTTTCAAACCCTATTCCATACATGGGCCCCACTGATCCAATTGAGTTAGGTTGATGTACTTTTTTAATATTTTTGCTTTGATGTTTAAGCACCTCGATGTTGTAGACTAATTGTTATACCCCAATTTTGTCCGCCTTCTTTTTCTTGTTCTAGTCGTTTACTTTATTAGGGGCGTGTTTCGGAGTCGCATGATTACGAGAATTATTAGTGGAGAGTCTCGGTTACCAACCCAAACCAATTCCAGTCACTCCGTTCAGCTAAATCGAAACGTCGTTGTTTAAATTAGGAACGTGCGCGAATGATCGATCTTTTCGTGCGTTCTTCAATTTGATATCCGTATTCGAGTTTAGGTCTACCTGAAATCACTTTTCTCAAAAATTTGGTTTAAATTCAGACTTAAAAATGCGATTCCGAGTTAATTTTAGTATTTTTAGTTAACGCACCCATTTCTTTCATTTTGGTCTACTTTTAGCGTAGTTGTCAAGTCCGACCCGTCCTCGTCTTTGTATTTGGCCTGACTCCCTTTTATTATTATTATTATTTTATTCTTATTTTGTTTATTTAATTTATTTGAGCATATATGCAATCCAAAAATGTCAAAAATTCAATTTAGTTTAATTTACAATTTTAAAGTGTTTAAGAGTCCAATATGTCTAAAAATGTCAAAAAAAAATTCTATTTAGTTTAAATTACAATTTAAAAGCACTCAATAGTCCAAAAAGTCCAAAATACAAAAAATAGTGATACAAAAAATATAAAAAAGTACAAATCCGAAAATAAAAATAAAAAAAGGGAACAACATAACTCTCAGCCTTCTAAACCCTAACCCTAGCTTCCCTCCTTGCTCACCAAGTATCCAGCTCCTACAAGCCCAAACCCAAACCTGAAAATCAATCAAGACACAATCCAAATCATTAATGTGTTAACCTAATTTTTAACTATAAATAACCAATAGCAGCGGTCAAAAAGGACACACAAATCAAGCGAAAGAAAAAGCTGCGAAAATCACTAAGAAATTAGGATTAGGGCTTCACATCGAAACCCTAATCCACAAAAACACGGTTTTTTCGAGATCTGAGATTTGGAAAAAGGTTCGAGTAAACGGCAGCAGTTCGGAAACAACAGTAGCAGATACATTAATAGAGTAGGAGTTCAATCACAAGCCAACATGTGCCTAATAGAAGCTGGAGAAAAGGTTGGTTATTCAGTCTAAAAAATATTAAACTAGTCTGCATGAAAACTGATATGATATTTGTATTAGTTGTTAAACTGAGTCTGTTAAGAATTAGAAGTTAAGTTGGTCAAAAAAAAAACTGTTGTTTGTTCCATCTATATTCTGTTGGTATTATTATAAATCAAAACTGTATTTTTATATAAGCAATCAGAACCGTATATGAAACAACCCATATTAGAACAAGCGTTAGTAGATATTGATACTTAGAGGCGATGATTGTTTTAGAGATTAGTCTAGTTTAAAATGAAAATAGTGGTTTAAGTACAAATTGAAAATAAAAATAACACACCGAGAAAACAAATATGAGAAGGAGAAAATCACATAGAGTAAAAAGCAGAGAGAAGTGTGGGAGGAGAAGGAAACAGAACTAAAAATAGAAGTCGACGACCTCACGAGCTCCGGGCTCGTCGTCTTCTCGTGAGCTCCACCATGAACTCCGGCGAGGTCACGCGAAACCGAGTAACCACCCCAATAAACCGAACCCACTTCGTCATCCTCCCACTCTCTCCTCCCAAAACGAACCACACCGCCATGCATTCACAAAAAACCGATCAGGAACTTGTTTTTAGTAACAAAAAAAACGAAGAAAAAGGTAAGAAAAACAGGAAAAACGAAGCTCACTGCATCCTCGCCGGCGAGATTCGGGTCACCGGCGCCACCGCCATAGTCACCCAACACCAAGACCGCTCCTATTTCCTCTCTCGCTATCCCGCTATCTCACTCCCAGGAAACCAGCGAGTTTCTCGCCTTTAATCCCTCCCTCACCGTGGAAACCGGCGAGTTTTGCGCAAGCAGATACTCCTCTCTCTCTAATCAAAGGCCATTGAGTAAAAATAGGGAGGGATCGGTTTTTAGGGTTTTGTTGCCTTAGGTTTTCGTTTAAATAGTGTCTCCCATATTTATTTTATTTTTCATTTATTTTAATTTTCAGAATACTAAGCGCACCCCTCCAATTCACGCGCACACCTCCCCCCACTTAAGCCCAGTTTCGCATACTGGGCTCTCCTATGCGAACTGGGCTTTTCCTTTTTGCACCTCCAATTAAAACCCAAATTTACAATCTGCACCCCCGTTTCTCTTTTTAATTCTTTTCCAACTCAAACGCAAATAATTTTTCTCGCGAAGTTAAATAAACGGCTAAGTCGGTTGTACAACCGGGTTAGTCATTATTTTAAGGCCAACGAGTTGTACAGTTCAGTAACCCTGAAAACTTAACAAATACGAATAAACTATTTTTTCTAAAAATAAACGGCTAAGTCGGTTGTACAATGAGGTTAGTCATTATTTTAGGCCAATGAGTCATGCATTCAAGTAACCACGAAAACTTAATAATTGTTTTTTCTCTTGAAATTAAATAAACGGCTAAGTCGGTTGTACAACCAAAGGTTAGTCATTATTTTAGGCCAATGAGTCGCATGCAGATTCAAGAACCCCGCAAACTTAATAAAATATAAATAAACTGCTTTTTCCTAAAAATAGGGGACTAAGTCGGTTGTACAACAGGGTTAGTCAGCGTTCTAGAACTAATGAGTCAGTACATGCAGATTCGGAAGTTCTAGAATACCTATTCTAAAATGGACCCACCTCACACCAAACCACTTTCTTTCAAAAACTCTAAATTTATTTTCAAAAAGTAGGGACTAAGTCGGTTGTACAATCAAAGTTAGTCGTCCTTAGAGAATCGATGGTATGCAGTTCAAGGAATCCTAGGACCCCTACACTAAAAAACACCAACCCACAAACTTTTTCAGGAAGAACTACGTAGCTTTGATTCCTCCATTGCATCCGGAGGTACGTAGGAGCAAGAGTCAACTCTTGTCAAGCACTAAAAATTAAAAATTTAATTAAGTCTTTTTCTCCATAAATAAAAGGGTAATTATTAAATAAATCTTAATCAATTAGACAATGGATGTTGTGGGGTGCTAATACCTTCCCCACACATAACGACTCCCGAACCCTAACAATGCTTTGTCCTAAACCTAAAGGGATTTTCCAAATTTGCCCTTAAACTAAAATTTGGTGGCGGCTTCCTAAGAACTTCGAAGAATCCTTTCCCGGATTTTTCGGTCGCTACAGCTGGCGACTTCACCGGGGACTTAACTTTTTAGAGAGTCAAAACCTAGTCTAATTAATTATAGGATTTATTTAATTTAATTTTTACCCTTCTCTTATTTATTTATCTTTGCACATTATATTATTTATTTGATGTGTAAACCCTAGGATAGAAGACTTTATTTTGTATGAATGTTTGCTTTGTTTGCAGCTTTGGGTTATTTTTGAACTGCTCCTTCACACACTACACCTCTACACATCACACACGTGTGAGAAAAGTCCTCTACCCGGACTCGAGTGCAAACCTAAGTTAGAACGAGATTGCGTAGTGATGGCCTGCGGGACGTACGTCTCGTTGGGTGGTCATGAAAATCTCACCTAGAGTTTGATTCCTTTTAAGGATGCCATCCCTCCTAATAGCTTGCCTATTGTTGGGGTCAGTATTCTTGACTGGGGTCCCTGGCTCTAGGGACCATGTGTAGGATTCTTTAGAACCATCCTTGTGAGGTTCACTATAAAAGAAACGTTAGACCCACTCCGTAAGTTACCTTTCTAGGGTCACAAAGGAGCTTCATACCCTCGCATTCAAACAAATATTTGTACTTACCGTCTTTTATCCAAAAATCAAAAAATCAAAGAGTCAAAAAGTCAAAAACCCAAATCATTATTTACCGCAAGTTTCTTAGAAACCATACCTCATGCATTTTTTCTTTGCATTACAAAAAACAAAAATAAACATCTTATGTTACGACTGCCTGAGAATTAAAAGCTTTACTTTGGAGAGAGGCCATGCATGCTAAAGTCAAAGTCAAACTTTGTACTTTACTCTCCAAACGTAAAACTTATAATTTCCCGACGCGATAAATAAAATCATATATTATCATACATTATCATTACATTCGCATTTCACATACATTCATTCGCATTTCATGCACACTCATTCATTTTCATAATTACATCATGCATTACAAAAAAAATGAGCATAATTCTAGAAAAAAAATTGTGATGAGAGGTGAGACATTCTTATGAGATAAATCATTCTTTTTGAAAAAGTTTAGTCATGCTTTGCTGCAAGTTCAAGGTGTTTCAAGGCACTCAATTTTTTAAATTAGCAGCACGTTCACATCAAAGTGTTGCATCTTATCCACCCCATGATGAATGAACGAAATGGTCCGCCAAAATTAACGGGTGTTAACTCTCTACGAAGCATTCATGTAGTAACTTATGTGTAACATGTGTCTTCATTCTTGTTTGAGTCAGTTAATGTCCTTACCTTGTCATCACCCCCCGTCCAAGTCTAATCCCACCCCGACCACCCTAAAGTACGTACTCCCCTACCTAGTCAACTTTTTGGTTTGTTCTCACTGATGAAATAACACTTTAGGTCCTCCATACTGGGGCAAATTTGTGATCTCTAAAATGCCTTGTCAACATTGTATTCCCTTAGTACAAGTCCTTTACAAAAAAAAAAATCAAAAGAAGCTCGTTAGGTTGAAAACTCGTAAGAGCAGCCTAAACAAAAATTAGAGCATGAAAAGAAATAAAGAAAAAGAGCAAGTATATAAAATAAGTAAATTATTGTCCTTGAGTTAATTTTTGAGAAATCGAGCAATCATGATTTGAAATGAGGTTTGACCATCTCTGACCATCTTCCCATGTCCCCGAAAAAACCTTTGCTACCCACCTTAAGCCAAAATCCAAAGAAACCTTTCAATCACCCTAGACAAGGATCAATTCCACATCAAAAATGGTGTATCATTTTTATCAAGTCACTCAGCTCGAAAGAAAGAAAAAGAAAAAATCAAAATCAAAAAAAGAAAGTGAAATCAAAAAATAGGATCGAAAAACCACGAAAAAGCAAAAGTGGTGCAATTATGAGCTGATACTTCTTACCATTAAATGCATAAGAGATCCTTGTCTGAAATAAACCCCCAAACACTTCCATTGTCCTCAATATCCTATCCTTCATAAACCCTTGGCCAAGTTACATCCCTAAACAGGTCCATTCTACCATGAGGCACGTCAATTGCTCAAACACTAATTTAAGCCTAATAACCCTTTCCTTCATAATTCATTACCCAATAGCCAAGTTACACCACCAATAAAAATCATCTGTCCCATCAACCCTCAAACACCCAATTATCCTTTCCTTCATAAACCATTAACCATCAACCACATTACAACTCCAAAAATCCATTCTGATCATTGACTGATTGCTTTTGTTTTCTCAAAATTTTAATTTTAGGACAAGTAAGTTTATTTATTTATAATATGTTTGCTCAAAAAAATATATATCTAAAAAAAAATCAAAAGGCTTGCACCACAAGATTCATTCAAGTTACAGTTATACTAAGACAAGGTCTAGTGATCACCAAGTGTAGTTTTCATCATAGCAAACTCAAGACTATTGTAGTCTGAGAGTCATTCTAAAGATAACCAAAAGTTTATACTAGGATCGTCACCTAGATCCTAAAGTGGGGCATCCCTTTCACCATCTATTCCATTTGAACTTGGGGAAATTTTGTACAGTGTCCATCCCATACCACACCCAGCCTATAGCCATACCAGACAAACTCCAAAAACCCATAACCCTAACTCCGTCACCTTTCCCAATCTCACTAAAGCCAACCATTCGAAATACCATTCCAAGTGGAGCAATCCTGTCGCTCTTCACTCCACCTTCAAATAGGAAAATTCACCCTACACCCATCTCATCCCCTTGCCATATTCACAGCCAAAAAACCATACCGGGGCAATTTCTCAACTCACTATCCTAAATGTTTCTACTCTAGTTGGGGCAATCTTGTCCTTACCATAATTAGGGAAACGTCAAACTCTATAGGTTGAGACAACATCTCCTACTTGCCACCTTTCATTCCAAAACCAATGCATTCCCAATTCATCACCTTCTACACCCCTAGCTTGTCACCACTAGACAGGGGCAGATACTCACCGTCATCAAATCTAAATTGGGGGCAGTCCTGCATTTCTTAGCTTGGAAAAACGTACCTTTCATGACCTTGACAAAGACCAGTCAGTCATTCACCCCTTCATGTGCCACAAATGTCCACACCCTAGGTCTTTAGAACCCCAAGTTAACTGACTCATTCATCTATAGTCGCACTACTATACATCTTCACAAAACAATGCTTCAGAGAGAGAAAACACAAGTTGATCATATGATGCTAAAAATCCACTTATGTAACTTTGTGGACATAAACTTCGGTCATCATGGGGCATCATAATGAAAGAGAAAAATGAACGAGCTTGCAAATACAGTCAAGTACCTTTTCAGGTTAGTGTCTGTCGATAACGACCTTGAGATTGCCGAAGTTTGAATCAAAACTAACTTTTCCAAAGGATGATCAATATTCAAAGCCCCACATCTCATCATCACAAAAAAAAAATGTTTCTACACCCAATCAATCATTTCATATCATCGCACCATGAACCATAGCATTTGCATTCAATCATTTCATTTGCATCATATTCACATTTGCATTTCATGCATTTATTACGCAACAAGCAAAAAAGCAAAAAAGAAAAAAGAAAAAATCATTCCACCAGATACCAATCATTGCACGTACACGTGCACCATTAATTGCATTGCCAAATGAAGAAAGCTTTTCCCTCATCGGGAGGATGCATTTGTTAGGTATGCTCGGATAAACACGATAAGTGTCATTCCCTACGTTTTGTTCCTCTAAAATCAGCGCTTTAAGCGTTGACCTCATATCATATCACGGATCACCAGGCTGATCCCTATAGACCCCAAGTGGTCCTTCAGAGCAGTGCCCTAAGTGGCCCAGGTCGCAACGCCGGAGTCGAGCGAAGACGGACCTTCGCGAACCGAGTGGTCCTTCAGACTAGTTGTGTCAGCCTAAGACACAGTGGACGTCCTTCATGGTCAACATATCAGTTCTAGACCTGATCTTGACCCATCATGGCCGCTCGAGTATAAAGACCCCCTCAGACCGTTTAATTAGTATCGTAGCTAATTGCGCTCCTTCAGACCACGATGGTCCTTCAATTAAGGCTTAGGCAGCCTTCCAGACCCTGAGTGGTCCTTCAGAGCCTTAGTGCTCCTTCAGACCCTGAGTGGTCCTTCAGAGCCTTATCGCTCCTTTCAAACCTTAAGTGGTCCTTCCGAGCCTTAGCGCTCCTTCAGGTCCTTGGCGACCCTTCGTTTAACTTCCGGTTAATGCACCGAGTGTTAACCATTCCTTGTTCCTCTTAAAACTTTCTTGCTTCCCCATTAAACAGACAAAATTAGCGTCTATCTTATCTTTATTCCTATTTCTACTATGAAAGTTCGAGAGCTCCGCACTTTCTAGTAAAATATTAATAAAGAGGGGCAGCTGTTATACCCCAATTTTGTCCGCCTTCTTTTTCTTGTTCTAGTCGTTTACTTTATTAGGGGCGTGTTTCGGAGTCGCATGATTACGAGAATTATTAGTGGAGAGTCTCGGTTACCAACCCAAACCAATTCCGAATACTCCGTTCAACTAAATCGAAACGTCGTTGTTTAAATTAGGCACGCGTCGCGTGAATGATCGATCTTTTCGTGCGTTCTTCAATTTAATATCCGTATTCGAGTTTAGTCGACATAAACAGGTCTACCTGAAATCACTTTTCTCAAAAATTTGGTTTAAATTCAGACTTAAGAATGCGATTCCGAGTTAATTTTAGTATTTTTAGTTAACGCACCCATTTCTTTTATTTTGGTCTACTTTTAGCGTAGTTGTCAAGTCCGGCACGTCCTCGTCTTTGTATTTGGCCTGACTCCCTTTTATTATTATTATTTTATTCTTATTTTGTTTATTTAATTTATTTGAGCATATATGCAATCCAAAAATGTCAAAAATTCAATTTAGTTTAATTTACAATTTTAAAGTGTTTAAGAGTCCAATATGTCTAAAAATGTCAAAAAAAAAATTCTATTTAGTTTAAATTACAATTTAAAAGCACTCAATAGTCCAAAAAAAAGTCCAAAATACAAAAAATAGTGATACAAAAAAATATAAAAAAGTACAAATCCGAAAATAAAAATAAAAAAAGGGAACAACATAACTCTCAGCCTTCTAAACCCTAACCCTAGCTTCCCTCCTTGCTCACCAAGTATCCAGCTCCTACAAGCCCAAACCCAAACCTGAAAATCAATCAAGACACAATCCAAATCATTAATGTGTTAACCTAATTTTTAACTATAAATAAACAACCAATAGCAGTCAAAAAAGGACACACAAATCAAGACAGCAAAAAGCTGCGAAAATCACTAAGAAATTAGGATTAGGGCTTCACATCGAAACCCTAATCCACAAAAACACGGTTTTTTCGAGATCTGAGATTTGGAAAAAGGTTCGAGTAAACGGCAGCAGTTCGGAAACAACAGTAGCAGATACAGTAATAGAGTAGGAGTTCAATCACAAGCAAACAGGTGCCTAATAGAAGCTGGAGAAAAGGTTGGTTATTCAGTCTAAAAAATATAAAACTAGTCTGCATGAAAACTGATATGATATTTGTATTAGTTGTTAAATCTGGAGTCTGTTAAGAATTAGAAGTTAAGTTGGTCAAAAAAAAACTGTTGTTTGTTCCATCTATATTTTGTTGGTATTATTATAAATCAAAACTGTATTTTTAGATAAGCAATCAGAACCGTATATGAAACAACCAATATTAGAACAAGCAGTAGTAGATATTGATACTTAGAGGGCAGATTGTTTTTAGAGATTAGTCTAGTTTAACATGAAAATAGTGGTTTAAGTACAAATTGAAAAATAAAAATAACACACCAGAAAACAAATATGAGAAGGAGAAAATCACATAGAGTAAAAAACAGAGAGAAGTGTGGGAGGAGAAGGAAACAGAACTAAAAAATAGAAGCTGACCTCACGATCGCCGGAGCTCCGGTCGTCTTCTCCGGCGAGCTCCACCATGAACTCCGGCGAGGTCACGCGAAACCGAGTAACCACCCCAATAAACCGAACCCACTTCGTCATCCTCCCACTCTCTCCTCCCAAAACGAACCACCGCCGCCACAGATTCACCAAAAAAACCGATCAGGAACTTGTTTTTAGTAACAAAAAAAAAACAAAGAAAAAGATAAGAAAAACAGGAAAAACGAAGCTCACTGCATCCTCGCCGGCGAGATTCGCGTCACCGGCGCCACCCCCATAGTCACCCAACACCAAGACCGCTCCTTTTTTCTCTCTCGCTATCCCGCTCTCTCACTCCCAGGAAACCGGCGAGTTTCTCGCCTCTAATCCCTCCCTCACCGTGGAAACCGGCGAGTTTTGCGCCGGCAGTCACTCCTTCTCTCTAACTGCGGCGCCGCTGAGTAAAAATAGGGAGGGATCGGTTTTTAGGGTTTTGTTGCCTTAGGTTTTCGTTTAAATAGTGTCTCCCATATTTATTTTATTTTTCATTTATTTTAATTTTCAGAATACTAAGCGCACCCCTCCAATTCACGCGCACACCTCCCCCCACTTAAGCCCAGTTTCGCATACTGGGCTCTCCTATGCGAACTGGGCTTTCCTTTTTGCACCTCCAATTAATTATACAACACCCTACTATTAATAAAACCCAAATTTACAATCTGCACCCCCGTTTCTCTTTTTAATTCTTTTCCAACTCAAACGCAAATAATTTTTCTCGCGAAGTTAAATAAACGGCTAAGTCGGTTGTACAACCGGGTTAGTCATTATTTTAGAGCCAACGAGTTGTACAGTTCAGTAACCCTGAAAACTTAACAAATACGAATAAACTATTTTTTCTAAAAATAAACGGCTAAGTCGGTTGTACAACTGGGTTAGTCATTATTTTAGGGCCAATGAGCTGTACAGTTCAGTAACCTTGAAAACTTAATAAATGTTTTTTTCTCTTGAAATTAAATAAACGGCTAAGTCGGTTGTACAACCGGGTTAGTCATTATTTTAGGGCCAATGAGTTGTACAGTTCAGTAACCCTGCAAACTTAATAAAATATAAATAAACTGTTTTTCCTAAAAATAGGGACTAAGTCGGTTTGTACACAATGGGTTAGTCGGCGTTCCTAACTAATGAGTCACATACATTCGGGAGTTCTAGAATACCTATTCTAAAACGGACCCACCTCACACCAAACCACTTTCTTTCAAAAACTCTAAATTTATTTTCAAAAAGTAGGGGACTAAGTCAGTTGTACAATCAAGTTAGTCGGCGTCCTAGAATCGATGGTACATGCAGTTCAAGGAATCCTAGGACCCCTACACTAAAAAAACACCAACCCACAAACTTTTTCAGGAAGAACTACGTAGCTTTGATTCCTCCATTGCATCCGGAGGTACGTAGGAGCAAGAGTCAACTCTTGTCAAGCACTAAAAATTAAAAATTTAATTAAGTCTTTTTCTCCATAAATAAAAGGGTAATTTTTAAATAAATCTTAATCAATTAGACAATGGATGTTGTGGGGTGCTAATACCTTCCCCACACATAACGACTCCCGAACCCTAACAATGCTTTGTCCTAAACCTAAAGGGATTTTCCGAATTTGACCTTAAACTAAAATTTGGTGGCGTCTTCCTAAGAACTTCGAAGAATCCTTTCCCGGATTTTTCGGTCGCTACACTAATTATTAACATACTTTTTGGTGTAGTTTTTGGCACAAATTTCATTTCATTAAAAACATATAACAACTAATGAGCATTACAATAACACATAACATACACTAAAACGATAAAAACAACCATAAGCAAACAAATACACCAATAGATGCTGAAACGATAAAAACTTCATTTGGGTAGTGCCTGTTCTAGAAGATAAATGACCTCTTCCGGAGAGCGTACTGTGTCCACATACAGCCCCAAGATACTACGTCTCATTGGAACGTTAGCATGAGCTTGCATCATTGTGCGAACGTCGTCGTCGCTTCGGATCTCCATGACTGAATAACGGGCAATCCCGTCATCTCCACAATTGTACTTTCGGTAACGTATACGCTCCACGTCTTTATGTCACGCTCCCTCTGGACGAATTTTCCTCTCAGTCTTTTCCTTGAGTTGGGCAAATGTGATGTCCTTATTCATCCTACAGAAGATATGGTTAGGACAACGAAAGACAACACCATGTTCATCGGTGGTGACAGTTCCACTATGATGAAGGGCGGTTAAGAATTTGTCGTTTGAGTATTGGGTTGGGCACCACTGCCATTCCATTTCAGCGGGTGGGGCGACGTTGTTTGGGAAGAAGCAAAGAAGAGAGGATGAAATAGAAATATAGGGTAAACTGTTGGTGTGAATGAGTGTAGTGTGAGAACGTATTTATAATAGGGGTGATCGTATGTGAGCTGTTGATTTTGGATGATCATAATTGTTGAAAGCGTCGGCAAAATGTAGTCTAGACCGTTAAATAGTGTCGGCAAAATCTAGGCCGTTAAATACTTTTTAACTAAGTTTTGGTTCGAGTTTTGACACGTTAATTAATTATTTATTTCTTAAAAAACTTATGACCCATTAGACGAAGTATACCACTACGTTGTTGTGCTTAAAAATAGTAGTTAATTTTTTTTAAGACTTGTAATGTGTACAACAAAGTGTCACAAAAATCATTTTGACAAGTGTAATAACATACTTTTAAACTAAGTTTTGGTCCGACTTTTGACACGTTAATTAATTAATTAATTTTTAAAAAACTTATGACCCGTTAGACGAAGTATAACACTACGTTGTTGTGCTTAAAAATAGTAGTTAATTTTTTTTAAAGACTTGTAATGTGTACAACAAAGTGTCCCAAAAATCAATTTGACAAGTGTAATAACATACTTTTTAACTAAGTTTTGGTCTGAAAATATCATAAAACACAATATCCAAAATACACAATATCCATAACATACAATATTCAAAATACACAATAAAAGCATACATACAATATATCAACGACCACGTCTCTCCACCAACCTCAAAATGTTCATAAGAGACCTATATGCAGGAGTGTTAGGCTGCATCTCATGGTGTGGAATGTGCTCTCGTAACTGCGCATCAACCAATACCAATATCTCTACATCAGTGAGTGGACCATGGCGCCTCATGCATCATCCTGAGCTGCAAGGTGGTGATCCTCATCATCCAAAGGAATGGTGATCTGGGGAATCGACACCTGTAAAAACCAGGGCAGGTATCTCTGGAAGTCTCACCAATGAAGGTCGCCGGAGTAGCCGCCCTGATGACATTTTCAGCCTGATAGGGGCCATACATCCACATCCCAAGCATTTCCCTAACATACCCCATTGGGGAAATCGGATCAAGCGGCATGTCCTGGATATAACCAAATTGCCATAAACACTGGTCAGGCATGTACCAAACCCGAATGTCGTCCCAAGGAAAGCATCCTCTATACAACATAATTTTTTCAAACTGTGTTGTACTGCCTATGGTCCTCCCAAGGTCTGAAGTTAACATCCTCAAGCGTTAGGGTATCTAACTTCCTCCTAAAATGTGCTACCTTCCTGGTGTCATTCTTTTTATTTATCCACCTCCCAGAACGTGGCCCATGAGATGCCCCTAAGTCCTTTCGAGCAACAAAGGTGTGAAAGTACTCATAGATCCAAGTCAGCAATAATAATCAGAGTGAATGACACTGCTGTGAATGAGGGTGCGCGACTTATTAATGTGAATGACTTAATCATGTCGGAAAATATTTAAACTAAAATAATAAAAAATTTGTGAAAGATTTTTACCTCGATCAAAGTGGTGTAGCCTCCAACCTGCCGAAACCTATAATGAGCTCCAATATTCAACTGCTGGTACAAATATGCCAACGCAGTTGGGGCCTAGGCCCACTGACCACAATCTTCAAACGACTCAAAAAGCTTCACCCACTTCACGGGTATGGCAGTCGCACTCTTGTCGGAAAATATGGTATACCCACCATAAGCAATAGATATGCACGTGCAGCCAAATCATATTTATCTACTTCCAAGTGTCTTCTGTATACATCCTCTAAAAAACTGAATCTAAGATACCCTCCTCTAAATTTCTTACACTCAGCAGCACAATCTCCACGGCGTATCCCCAACAACCGAACCCCCGCCTCAATAGCACTGTAAATCGACCTGAGAGGAATAATATAAACACATATATAATAATTACATATAAAATAATTGCACCTATTTTAAACAACATTTAACAAATTTAAAAACTAATAAATCTATTACCTGGCAGGAAGAATGACCCATAGATAGGAAAATGAAGAAGGCTGGACACATCATCCAAAGTAATAGTCATTTCACCAAATGGTAGGTGAAACGAAGATGTCTCCGGATGCCACCTCTCCACAAACGTAGATAACAATTCATGGTTAACTATCTTCATGGGGGTGAATTGAAGGTCCCTAAGACGAGCCTTCTCAACCCAATGTGCAACCTCTAGATGAAGCACCTCAGGTACAAGCTTCTGTAACTTGGCCCCATTCGCAGGAAACTTCAACTTCTCGCGATCCTGTATATATGTATAAATACAAATATATTAAATACTTAGAAAAATAAAAAAGATAACAATATTTAACACATATTAAACAATAATGCATATTTTAAATAATTTAATAAAGTTATTACGTACCACTCCAATACACAGCCTAGATGTCACGTGCTCATGACTCTTACGCAGTAGAGTGCCATCCCTCGGACCTAGGTCTAGCTCCACCATGTCCGCCTGCTGAGGCTGAACAAGGTCCTCAGCCTCATCATCGTCAACCTCATAATCAGACTGAACATGTCGATCTAAATCTGAATCAAAACCAGCATCACCTAACTTAGTACTATCATCAGCCTCTACCTGGGCCTTTACATGGGTCTCATCCTCAGCAATATCATCAGCCTCCTGTCCAGCCACATAATAATCTCCATAATCACCTCTAGCAGGCGCGCCATGGTAATGCTGAGCTGGGAGAGGAGGAGACTCATAAAAATCTTTATGATCACCTCTAGCAAGCGTCCCGTGGTAATGCTGAGTTGGGGAAGAATGAGGGCTATAAAAATCATACATACTATCTAAAGCAGTTGCCCTGTAGCCATGTTGACCTGGAGGAGGAGGAGGCTCATAAACATCTCTATGGTGCATCTCAGGCACTCCCCGGTCATCGTTAGTTGGAGGAGCTGGAAGACGTCCACGAACACGTCTCTGTCGTTCGAAAACGTGTCTGGCTATCCTATTTTGTGTACGAGCACTCAGTGGCTCAGACAGACCTTCATCACTAGCACCTCCTCTGCCTCTCCAATGCACGTCCCCTCTACGCATCAAACCACTGGACCATGGAGGAATATTTCCTCCGTAACGAGTGTGCGACACTGTAAAAAAAGCAAACATTTAGAAGAAAAAAACACCACGGATTTATCTCCCCAGGATAAATCTAGTGTTGCTGGAAAAATGCAGGATACAAAAGACTACAGATACATCTAGGAACGATGATTCTGTAGTTATTTATAACACTCCGGAAACATCTACGCATGATGATTTCGTAAAATTTTTCAGAAATTCTTCAAAAAATGCAACAGAAGCAACTCCGAAAACATCTCTGCATGATGGTTCCGTAAATTTTTCCAAAAATTCTTCAAAATTGCATCAGCAGCAACTCCGGAAACATCTATGGAAAAAATTTAAAAGTAACTATTTTTATAAAAAAGAAATGATCATTTAGAAAAACATGGAACAAACAGTCTCAATTACCTACCATGCATCCTATGTGTCAATAGTTTTTACATTATTAATTAATCTATTAGAATTTATTAAAAATTGAGCTTGGAGACTATAATGCCCTAAGAGGTCGTAACAACTTGGCTTCATTTAACCTTAGCCATCTAACTTGTGATCCAATAAGATTAAGATAAAGATAAGTCCCGTTAAAACTTAGGAACCAAATAAGTGTATCCTCTATAGGATTAATAAGGATGGTGACCTGTTGAGTTTCAACAATGATAAGAGTGTTGGAATAAGAATCTCTTTCTATGTTTTGATTATACAAACTAAGTAAGAGTTAAGTTTTCTAAATGTGTGTGATCTAACGTGTGTTCTAAAGTGAATAGAATAGGTCTCCTACATAGCAAAATATGGCTTTACCTTAGGTTAAAAATAATGGTAAAATACAAGGGTAGAAAAGCCTTGAGAAGGTTAAATTATGATAAGCTTAATAGGGTCAACAGAATGTTTGACCGAATATCAACAGAAGGTTTGACCAAAGTCAACAGAAGGTTAGACCAAAAGTCAGAGAAGGTTTGACCAAGCCATGACCTAAGCAAGATCATAGTTGAGAATGTTCACACATGAGAAGGTTCAAGAGTTGAGAAGGTACACGTTGAGAAGGTTCAAAAACAACAACCTACTCATTTATGGGAAATGACAACAACTCAAGAATATTCCTTCTCATTGATCAGCTGAAGCATTTGTTGAAGAAGTTTGCATTAAATGTGTTGAGAAGTTTTTAAAAGCATAAGAGGAAATCAATGATTATTCCTAGGATCCACAAAAGTTGTTTGTCCAAGGAATAATAGCTATGAGAAGGTTCATGTGAGTTGTCAACACTGCAAGAAAGTACTGTGTCAGCATGAGAAGGTTCTTTTGTGAAGAGAAGGTACAATGTGCAGAATGAGAAGGTTCAAAAGCTTCCAACTAAAGTAACTTTTATCATGACCTACCTACAAGCCTAGGACTTGTTTCAAACGACTTCCTACAACCTTCTAACAGTTATATTCATCAAATGGGACTATTTAAAGGTTGCATCTTGAAATTTACAAGTATGAGATTGAGTTGGAACCTTCACAAGTCAAGCTTCTCAATGTAATCCAACCTTCTCATCCCACACTCAAAGCTTCTAAAGATAAAATTATGGGATACTTTTATTGAGTGTTTGTTAGCTTGATAAGCATCATTGTATACACTTTGTGTAATTTATCTTCAAACACTTAAACATCCCAAAAACCCCAAAACCCCTCATTGTAAACACTATCTTGTGAAAATTTCATCAAGCTACCTAGAGAGAGGTGAGTGTTGGTGAGAACATACTTGATAGAGGAACCTTTAGGAACTAGAAGAGATTTTTTAGCAGGTAGAAACAACTTGGTGTAGCTTCGTAAGAGAGCACTTGCCTTTTGTGTGTTGATCAAAAGTAATTGGTGTTGTAAGTCTTTTATGTGTTGATCAAAAACAAGTGCAAGTGGAAGTGTTGGTCATGAATAGTCTTTTACAAAGGCCCTAAGAGCTAATGTAGTAGAGTTGGGAAGCTCCAATAAGCCAACGATATGTCCAGAAGTTTATTTTACTATAGTTCCCAATCTTCCAACAACTACCAACAATAGCAGTACTAATGATTTGTCTAAGTGCTCTCCATGTTTAAGATATTGGATAATGCTTAACAAGTTTATTATGATGTCTCATGAATCGAGCTCTCAAAAACCTAGCCCACCGAGACAAGAAAGAAAGGCCATTACTTTTCCCACACCCCCTTCTACTCTTTCACACCCCTTAACAAATTTTATTCCAAAAATAACCTCGCGTGAAACGCTGAGTTCACGTGTTTAAAGGCATTGAACGACCTTGTTGAACACGTTGAATGACCTCGTTGAGCGGTGAAATTACGCACGCAAGAGGTGTGAAGTCAATATTTAACACACTCGAGCGATGTCGTTCGAGCGGGTTCGAAACAAGTCATGCGAGCGGTGAAAACGCCAAAAAGAGTGTGAAGTCAATATTTAACACACACGAGCGATGTCATTCGAACTGTTGAAGGCCCGTGTTGAGCAGTGAAATTTCGTGAAAAAAAGAGGTTAATTTGGCGCTTTTGGTCTTTTCACACCGCTTGTGGGGTGTGTTTTGAGTATAAGGGGCGTGGGAAAAGCAATAGCCGAAAGAAAACATATCAAAAAAGCCAAGTTTAACTTCATGGATCTAAGATCTACCATCTTCCTTTGATGAAGGCTATTGCTTTTCCCACGTCCCCTTCTACTCAAAACACACCCCACAAGGGTGTGAAAAGACCAAAAGGCCAGCCAAAACCTCTTTTTTTTCACGAAATTTCACTTGTTCGAACACGGGCCTTCGAACAGGTTCGAATGACATCGTTCGTGTGTGTTAAATCTTGACTTCACACTCTCTTTGGGTGTTTTTCACCTGTTCGAGTGAGGTCATGCGAACCTGTTCGAATGACTTTGTTCGAACCCGTTCGAACGACATCGTTCGAGTGTGTTAAATATTGACTTCACACCCTCTTGTGCGTAATTTCATCTGTTCGAACGAGGTCATTCGAACGTGTTCGAGCAAGGCCGTTCGAACAGTCTTTAAACACGTGAACTCAGCGTTTCACGCGGGGTTATTTTTGGAATAAAATTTGTTAAGGGGTGTGAAAGAGTAGGAGGGGGTGTGGCAAAAGCAATGGCCTTGATGAATGTGTCTAGACCAATTAAAACTTCTAATGCATTTGTCCCGGTAATGGGCCACAGGTAAACGTGAAAACTATAGATTAGCATACCATGAATGATATAGAGTTTACTAGTTGAATTCTTCCCATGATCAAAAGCAACGATCCTTCCCAAGTAGACAACTTATTCATTATGTGATCAACTATAGGTTGCAGATATGCAGTCTAAGTTTTCCTTGGAAAATAGGGACTGCGAGATAAGTAAAAGGTAAAATACCACCAAAGAAACTCTAGTATTGAATGAAGCAAAGTTTTCCACCAACAGACTAGATCTAGTAAAAAAAAACTTACATTTGCCTACATTGAGATGTTGACCTAAAACATCATCATATTCCAGAAATAAGGAAAGTGGAGCATCTAGATTCTTTACCCCATGATATCATCAGCATACATGGCACGTGAAGGATCTGTGCAAGATCTTGGATCGGGCATGAGCTGAAGTTCACTAGAACAAACCAACTGAGAAACACCACTATTTAAAGAATCTCCAGCAAGACAAAAAAGAAGAGTGAAAACTGAAAAGAGTGTCTTCCTGTCTAACTCCCCTCTTATTGGAATAATAAGATGAGGATAAGAATCAACTATAATAAATAACTTAGCAGAGCGAAGGATCTCTATAAGGCAGTTACAATGGTTGAGTAAAAGCCAAAAGCCTAAGGAATTTGATGTAAAAAAACTCCAATGGTAACAAAAACCTTTCTAATGTCAAACTTCAAAGCATTTTTTTACCTCCAAGAGACTTATAGTCCAACATATTGATAGCTTCAAAGAAATTTTTACCTCCAAAATACTTGTAATCTAACATATTGATTGAGAGGAGGGAGTTAAAATCGAGTTACCAAATTTTGCTGTTCCTCCCCTAAAAGAATAACAAGAAATTTAAAATAATCATTCCCCTTCCCTCCATTCCATCCAACCAAACACTACACAAGGCAAATATTATAAGTGAAGCTAACAACCTATTTCGTGGTCTTGGTTGATCTATCATTTTGGACGGATTACTTTGGTCCCCAAAAAAATTCCGGGATGGCTCAAATAAGTGTACATATAAAAAAAGGTTAGAAATACTAGAATTTCTATAATTTGATAAACAAAAATTGGGAGGGGAACATAACATGGTGCACCCAGCCTGAGGTTCAACCTTCATTTGAAGAACTTATTGGTGTATCTGTTCCCCCACAATGGACTCATCCTTTTGTTCTTCTATCTAAGCCCTGCTTTAAGGACTCCAACCTTTTTCTGCATAAAATTGATATATAACAAAATTAATACAAGCAGCTTGTATGAATTTGGACCCAAAAAAAGCAGCTTGTACGAATGACAACTAATATCATAACAGACTTCTAACTTTCATGAATAGAAATGAAGAGATCAAAATATTCCAAATCAAGCCATGTTTCAAGAAAAACACAATTATGGATGATAAACGTTACTTGGAATCAGTAAGGCGGCCATGCAAGCTCCATCTTTGGCGGAAACCATCAATGCCCTCAACTCCACTAGCAAGAATCAAGCGCCTGTAAATTTGAAATGAAGGGTACTTAAGACATGCAGAGATTGAAATTTCGAAAATCATATTCATATACACAGACCTCAAAACAGCTATTTGAATATACCTCTCCAATGATGTAACTTCTGCCTCAAGCTGAGTAGCTCTCTCCTTGGCTGCATCTAAAGGCATTGATGAACCCAATTTGAATTCACTATCTTGAAGCCGCTTCCTTATCTCTTTATCCTGCAATATATGTTTTTTAAAAATAAAAATGAAACATATAAAAGGCAAAATATAAGTTGAAGTAGTAAAAAGAAGGGAGGGAGGAGGAAGAAAGAGCAAATAAAAGAATATCTGTGAATGACTACAATGATCTTACCCTTCTTTCAGCACATTGTTTATATACAGCAATCTCATCTTGACAAAATGGTTCAATGTCATTGATTTGCAAGCCTATAAGATATAAATGAAGCTTATAAGATATTTGAATGAGACAATGTTATTGTTGTAGGAATGAAGTTTTAGATAAATAAGGAGAATAGAAAGAATAAAGACTCTTAAAATATGTAGTATGATTGATGATAGATAATGTCTTGATGAAAGCTTGATACCAAAGACTAAACACTAAGTCCTAATTGTAGGGATACAAGACTCCTAATCGTAAATAAATAAAAAATCAGGAAAAAACCACGATAATAACTGGCCCATGCTTCTTAGAAACCCCCCCCCCCCCCAGCTACTCACAGACCCCCAATTTGGTTTAATCCCAAATTGCCCTCACGTGAAAATCAAGTGACAGACAAGAATGCACCGTTCGGCGCACGGATAATCGAACCAGTTCGACTGGACCTCCATCGAACATTGAAAGATACACGGTTCGGCGCTACCAGATTTGATCAGGTTCGATCAACCGTGCGCCGAACCGTATGTAATTTTTTAAAAAAATATAAAATCCAATTTTCAGTAAGGGCTTTTGGTCTTTTCACCCCATAAAGGGGTGTCTAGTGAGTAGAAGGGGGGTTGGATGAAGCATGGGCCTAATAACTCAGTAATATGGAAACTCAGCTGTGCTCGTCTTCCACGTCTCTATGGAACTCACTCCAAAAGAATCAAGAACTCCAATTTTGGGATCAAACATCAAAAGCCAAAATAGACAAAAACTTAACCATTAAGCAAAAACAACAACTCAACGCTTAACCACTTAACAGAAGCAAATATGTTTAACCTGATAGCAGTAAACCTTATGTTAAGAAGGTTTACTATAGAAAGAACAAAGAATAGAATAAAGGGGAAGGGTATATCAGTCTTTTCAGCTAGCTAAATGTAATATAAATAAGAGTTGTTGTGAACAGAGTTAGTTAGATTGTTGATAATTCAGTTACTTGTATAGTTCTCTTTGGAACTGTAAACACAGAATTTGTACCATTGATTCGTGATATTCAATAAAATTCCCCTTTGATTCAGTTGAGTCTATCAACTGGTATCAGAGCAATTCGATCCTTGGGAACGTGAATGCCGAAGAAGAAAACGACTTCAGCAACAATGGATCCACGATTGAGTGAGGAATTGGACCGGCGCTTTCAAGAATCGGAGATGCGCGCGGGCAGTTAGTGCAAGAAGCGCTCGGATGGATGGAGGCGATGATGGCAACGCCGAGAACGACGAATGCTGATGATTCGGGTCCAACCGGACCCGGCGACCCGAGAACGAAAGGAATTGCAAATACCGCGGGAAACTACGGCAACAAGGAAATACGACTGCGCAAGGTGGATTTACCGGTGTTCCACGGTGACGACGCCGCGGGGTGGTTGACGATTTTTCAAAGTACGAAAAATCGAAGAAAACGAGAAGCTTGACGCCGCGTTAATGGCGATGGAAGGCGGCGTTATCGTGGATGCGATGGTGGGAATCTAACGATGAAGCGCAATCTTGGAAGCGGCTTTGAAGGAGGCGATTCTCCGGAGGTTCCAACCGACGGTGATCACCAACGCATTTGAAATGTTGATGAATATGAAACAAGAAGGCACTGTGCGTGAGTATCGCAAGAAATTCGAGATGATTGCGAGCCACATCAAGGTACAAGATCAAGAATTATTCTCAGGCATGTTCTCTAATGGATTAAAGGAGGATGTGAGAGCTGAAGTGAGGTTGCAGAGACCAAAGAACCTCGCTGATATGATGGAAATAGCTCTGTTAGCAGAGGAAAAACTTGGTGCAGCAAACAGATATGGGGGAAAAAGTTTTGGAGGCTTCAAGAATGCCAACAAACATAACACAGAAAATTCTGCTACGAATAAGGGGGTTGAAATGGCCAAGAATGGCCTAGCGGCAAACACTAAGTCAGTAGGTAGCAAAGAAATTGAAGAAAGAAGAAGGAAAGGTCTATGCTTTACATGTGAAGAGAAGTATGTGCCTGGCCATGTTTGTAAGAACAAGATCCTGAAGTTGCTGTACTTGGAAGAAGCCCAGGAAGACGAAGGTGAAAAGAAGAGTGATGAGGAGGAAGAAATTGTGTGGGAGGCTGCCATGAAAAGGCTACACTTGTATAGCATGGCAGGCTTAACTTCCAAATGTTCCTTCATGCTGAAAGGCTATCTGAAGCAGATAGAGATACTGGTACTGATGGATTGTGGTGCCACGCACAATTTTGTGTCTAATAAATTGGTGAAAGATCACAACTTGGCAAGGGAGAGGACACCTCCATGTTGGGTAAAGATTGGAAATGGTGAAAAGATCAAGATCCAGGAAGTCTGCAAAGGAGTACAAATTGTATTACAGGGTCTGTCAATTAAAATTGACTGCTATGTGTTTCCTTTGGAAGGAGAAGATGTGGTATTAGGCATTGATTGGCTTAACAAACTAGGGGATATCAAGGCTAACTTCAAAGACATGACCTTGAAGGTGAAGGTGGAAGGAAAAACAGTCTGTCTCAAAGGGGATCCCTCACTCTCAAGAAGAGAGGTGACTGCCAAGCAACTCATGACAGAAATGCAGGGTCCAGAAGAGGTCTTCATAGTGGATTGCAGAGACATAGCACTAACAGAGGCAGAACAACCTGTACTGCCTGAGGTAATACAAGCAGTTATTAATGAATTTGAACCTCTGTTTCACTCAACAGGACTGTTACCCCCTAGTAGACCAATTGATCATGCTATAGTACTTAAGGAGGGAGCCAATATACCTAATCTTAGACCATATAGGTACCCTCATTATCAGAAAAATGAAATTGAAAGACTAGTAGCTGATATGTTGGCAACAGGAATCATTAGACCTAGTACCAGCCCGTATTCAAGCCCTATTATACTTGTAAAGAAAAAAGATGGAAGTTGGAGGTTTTGTGTGGACTATAGGGCTTTAAACAAACTCACAATACCCAACAAATTCCCTATGCCACTAATTGATGAGTTGCTGGATGAACTCACAGGTTCTAAAGTGTTCACCAAACTGGACTTGAAATCAGGGTACCACCAAATAAGGATGAAGGCAGAGGATATACCAAAAACTGCATTCAGGACACATGAGGGGCACTATGAATACCTAGTAATGCCATTTGGATTAACCAATGCCCCCTCTACATTCCAAGCACTAATGAATGAAGTGCTTAAACCATTCCTAAGGAAATTTGCATTGGTATTTTTTGATGATATACTAATATACAGCCAAGGAATAGAGGAACATGCTGAACATCTAAAGACAATCTTCAGTACACTGAGGCAGCATAGTTTAATAGTGAACAAGAAGAAATGTGAATTTGCTGTGAGCAAGGTGGAGTATTTGGGGCATGTAGTAACAGCTGCAGGGGTATCTGCAGACCCAAACAAGGTAAATGCAATGATTGATTGGCCAATACCAAAAGATTTCAAAGCCTTGAGGGGGTTCCTAGGGCTTACGGGATACTACAGGAGATTTGTTAAGGAATATGGCAGTATTGCCAAGCCATTGACTGAGTTGCTGAAACTTGAAAGGTTCAGCTGGAATGAAGAGGCAGAGAAGGCATTCAACCAACTAAAACAAATTATGACAACACTACCAGTATTAACTATGCCTGATTTTTCAAAGACATTTGTGATTGAAACCGATGCTTCAAGTCAAGGGGTGGGTGCGGTATTGATGCAAGATGAGAAACCAATTGCCTACTTCAGTCAAAAACTGTCTGTGAGGGCACAACAGAGATCTGCCTATGAAAGAGAGTTTATGGCAATGGTCTTAGCAATCCAAAAATGGAGGCATTATCTCATGGGCCAACACTTCATTGTAAGAACAGATCAGCAAAGTTTACAATTCCTCAATGATCAGAACTTGTTAGGGGGAGAGCAAGTCAAATGGACCTCTAAACTCTTGGGGTTTGATTTTGAGATACAATATAAAACAGGTAGTTCTAATAAGGTGGCTGATGCCTTGTCTAGGCAAATGATGTTTGCAGCTATCTCCCAAGTTACACTAGCTGAATGGAGTGATTGGGAGGAGGAAATACAGAGTTGCCCAATACTACAGGCACTCATACAGAAGGTGGTGTTACAGGCAGCAGGAAATACTAAATTTTCTGTCAGGCAGGGTTTTCTCTACAAGGGGAATAGCTTAGTATTACCAAAGAAATTCTCTAAAATCCCTACTATCCTACACGAGTTTCACTCATCGTTACAAGGAGGCCATTCAGGGTTCTTCCGGACTTACAAGAGAATTAGTGGAATCTTTTATTGGGAAGGAATGAAGCAGGACATCAAACAATTCATCATGAAGTGCCAACAATGCCAACAAAGCAAAGTACAAACCTTGGCACCTGCTGGACTGTTACAACCGTTACCAATTCCAGAGACAGTTTGGGCAGAAATAAGCATGGATTTTATTGGAGGACTCCCTCGGGTTGGCAAACTAGACACAGTGTTGGTAGTGGTGGATAGACTCACCAAATCAGCTCACTTCATTCCATTGGGGCACCCTTATACAGCTGTGGAGGTAGCCAATAGTTTTATTGCAGGCATAGTCAAATTGCATGGCTTTCCAACATCTATTGTCTCTGACAGAGACAAGATATTCCTAAGTCAATTTTGGAAAGAATTATTCAAACAAGCTGGAACGAAATTGAAATATAGTACTGCTTTCCACCCACAAACCGATGGACAGACAGAAGTCACAAATAGATGCTTAGAGGTCTATTTAAGGTGTTTTGTGGGTGACTATCCTAAATCCTGGCCACGGTGGCTACCCTGGGCAGAACTATGGTTCAACACAAACTACAATGCTTCAATTGGAATGACTCCTTATAAAGCATTGTATGGAAGAGAACCCAATCCTATAATCAAAGGGCCTACAATTCCTTCGAATGTAGAGGCTGTCAACAAACTGTATGAAGAGAGGGATGCATTACTAGGACAACTACAGGAAAACCTAACCATAGCACAAAACAGGATGAAGAAACAAGCAGATAAGCACAGAAGAGAGGTGACATTGGAAGTGGGGGATTGGGTATATTTGAAGGCATGTCCATATCGTTGGAAGACACTGGCTGCTAGAAGGAATGAGAAGTTAAGTCCTAGGTACTATGGCCCTTATCAAGTGCTGGAAAGGGTGGGGGCAGTAGCATACAAACTAGCTCTGCCTGAAGGGTGTAAAATTCACCCTGTGTTCCACATTAGCAAGCTAAAGAAAACGATCCCTGGCAGCTACCAGTCACAGCCTATTCCAGATGCATTAACTGAAGATGGTGTCCTGCAACCAAGGGTGGAGGAGCTGTTACAACTGAGATACAACAAGAATGGGGATGCAGAGGTCCTGGTAAAGTGGAAGGAGCTGCCACCATGTGAAAACTCGTGGGAAACAGCAGAAAAGCTCGTGCAGACATTTCCAGAACTTCACCTTGAGGACAAGGTGAAAGCCCTAGGGGGGGGTATTGATAGCAGTAAACCTTATGTTAAGAAGGTTTACTATAGAAAGAACAAAGAATAGAATAAAGGGGAAGGGTATATCAGTCTTTTCAGCTAGCTAAATGTAATATAAATAAGAGTTGTTGTGAACAGAGTTAGTTAGATTGTTGATAATTCAGTTACTTGTATAGTTCTCTCTGGAACTGTAAACACAGAGAATTTGTACCATTGATTCGTGATATTCAATAAAATTCCCCTTTGATTCAGTTGAGTCTATCATAACCACCACATAATGCAAAAGCTACCAAAGCCTAACCATCAAGAGAAAATGCTAAAACACGAGGCTTAATCACTCAATATAGAAGCAAACTAAAAAACACAATTTTCTTTAAGGAGGAGTTCAAACTAGAACCCAGAGTCAAAAGCATGCCCAAATAGAACTACAAGTAGCAAGGGAAGTCACAAACAAAGCTGAAGGGAAATCAAACTGCAACAATATTGGGCCAACACTCACTCCCGCATCTAAAGCCCTAACCAAAAGGTGTCACCACTTCAAACAAAACCACAACAATACTGAACAAGTGCTCCCTCTGGCAGCTAAAGCCCACACTTGACGGTGTCACAGATTCAAAAAAAAAAAAGATGTTAGGCCAACACTCACTCCAGCAGTCGAAATCTTTTTTTAACTGGAAGCAGCACAACTTAACCAATATTGAGCCAGCACTCACTTTGACAGCTGAAACTCTAATTTGAATGGAAGGTGGTGGCACAATTTCAACCCAAACAGAATAGACATGGGTTTCAGATAGCATAAAAGGTTAACAGAATATTTTCACGTGATGGCAGACAGTGACTGATGGCGACCAAAAAATGGTAGAGAACACGCTAGAGAAGATGGCACCACAGATATACATCTTGTACGATATGAAATTCCGAAAACCAGTTTCGAATTTTTGTATGGTTAACAAGAAGATTTGAGTTCCTTCATACTTATGGGAGATCAGCAACAAAACAATGACGAGACAGATCCCAGAGGATGGTGCCGCTCTGATTCCATGTCGAAGTTATGAGGTTTCAAATAAATAAGGAGAACAGAAAGAATAAAGACTCTTAAAATATGTAATATGATTGATAATGTCTAGATGAAAGCTTGATACTTGCTTCAAAAAAAAAAGATGAAAGCTTGATAAAAAAGACTAAACATGTAATAATCCCTATTTATAGGGATACAAGACTCATAATCCTAATTAAATAGGGAAAACAGAAAACCAACCACGGTAATAACTAAGTAATATGAAAACATCCTGCGAGACAATCTATGATGCTCTGGGAATAAAAATTATCTTAATAAAATACAATAATATTAAGATATTCCTAGCTACTTTCGTATACTCTAACAATTATAATAGATATCTAATATTAAAAGATTTAAAATGAAGCAAGCAAAATCATTTAACTTTTCACATTTATAAGTGGGTTGAACCTTGTTGAATTTTAATACCTCAACCTATCCACTTTGGCAGACCCAATAAATATGGATTATAATGGGATTCAACTTCTCTGGAGTCGGGATACCCTACATTCCCATTATCAAGGTAGCGGTGGCCATTGGATTTTAACAAAACACAAAATCTGCATGTTTCGTGAGCCAACCGGCCTTGACTAACGACCGCCTATGCGCTGACTGCATGAATGTGGGTATTCTAATGGTAGGGAATCCATTTCCATTATAAAGGCCAAAGTGGTTACTCATTTTTTGTTACATATATTTATTCCCACTTTAGTCAAACAAAACTTCATAATATTGTATTCCAACACTATCTCTGAAGCAAAAGCTTACTAAGGTTGCTACAAATATATCCTTTGAAAGATAAAACATAACAATGAAGGCAATGACCTAGAAGTCTTCAACATTCGCTTTACTTCCATGGAAATCGTTCCAAAAGAATAACCGCGATTTTGAAGCAAATATAGAAAGGCAAAATAGGTAAAATATCAACTATTAAGCAAAAGAACCAACTCAAAGCTTAACCAGTTAACAAAAGCTTAACCCCAATTTTCATATATTTTCAAATGCACATTGTTTTTTTTTCCTACCTTTATTAGCCAATTGTTTTAGGTACATTATTCATTGAGGTTTCTTTCTGCTCTCTTTCAATTTTCAAAGATCTAGCAAGAAAACTGATTTTGGTGAAAAAAGCAACAAAAGTCAATGCGATCCATATGGGTTGGGGGTAGAGTGAAGATTTGCATCAAGCAAAGGAACTAACAAAGAACATCTAAAGATAAACCTTGTTAAAAGAAAGAGGGCATAGAAAAGTCTTACACAAAAATAGATTCCTCAGAATTCCATCACATAGATCAACACCTTGGAGCACATGGGAGGCTATCTCCTTTGGTACTACAGGTGATGGAGGACCCGTCATTAGATCATCACCAACCAAAATTGTTTCCTCCATCATTGGCTGCGAATCAACTGAAACCCAAATATCAAACTTATTAATTCTTTTACCTAGCTGTTACTTCCTTTATCAAATGTTATCCAAAAATTTAACCTTTCAATTTTAATTTGAAGGGGCTATGAAGGCATCAATCAAAACAACTGAACGCAAAAATGAATTAGAATATTGGTGTCACTGAGATTACATACCATCCATGGTTGCTGTCTGGTAATCCTTTCTGCAAAAATGCAACGATTCTTCTCTTTCTTTTTATAGCAGCTCAAGGGAAACAATTACTGAAACAAAATTTAGCAAGAGTTACAATGTTGTCATTTCTACAGTTGGCTATTGGTTAATGAAGAAATCAATGGAAAATGCAGCTTTGTAAGCACAGACTCAATGCTTGGACCAAACAATACTGTGCCTAAATGTTGTGTTTGATTGTTTGCTTTTTGCTTGCAGCCGACAGCCCAGTCATGATTCAGATCAACATGGAAAAGAGGACTTAACCAAACCTTCTATGGGTCACAAGAACTGAATCAGAACGGTTGATTGGATTAGTGAGCCAGTTTGAGAATTGGCGCTTCTGATAACCAGTAAGAACCAGTTCAAGAAATGGTTCTGCCAACAACCAGTTGAAAGTTATTGGATTATTGTCACATTTAAAAGATTTGGCAAACAGATCACTGTAAAATATAGAAAGAAACAAATGTATTCCTCACTATAACCAGCAAACCCATAAATTTGTAATAGTTCCACTCAATGGTAAACCTCACAGCAGGTCAACTGGGAATACTATCCTACTAAACTTCAAAATAAAAGTATTTACTAGGTTGTAGTTCCAGCCTAGGTAGTCAATAACAAATAGCGTAACATAGCAGCCAACCCCTAAAATGCTATACTATGGTCGCTACGTCGAAGTCTAGGAAAACAATACAAGCAATTTATACCTTACACATAAAAGCTCAAAAATAGAAGAATGCACAAAATTAATACTCAAACATTGAAAACAAGGTAGTGGTTGTGACTAGTTTGATGTCATAGCAATGGCAAAATCGTGAAAAGAGCACAAATGACAACATAGATAAAGGAACTATGCAAAATAGTGAATGGCGAAGAGAAACTACGCAAAACAAAAAATTGGAAAGAGGAATAGAGGCACAGAGATGCACCATCTCAGTTGGCTAAATTGACCAAAAAGCCTAAAAAGAAGAGGGAATAGTTATAAGTGAGAAAAGAAATTGAACTTTTAATCAAATTTCACCATCGCAGCTGCTATAGCGGCCGTAGAGGCCGCTATTTCCGGCGCAACGTCCGCCATTCAAAATCACAACGCAGCCGCCGGAGGGTTTTTGTATTAGAGTTTCCCAACATCGACCCGACCGTTTCCAGGTTGCAAAGTTGGAATCGGTGAGTTGATGAGAAAAGACTGTTATTAAAGTCTGTTACCATATCACAAGATTGGGTTCATATTGACAAAAGACTGTTATTAAAGTCACCCCATTCTTGACAGAATATGAAAAGACAAAAATATCCCTCCAATTTTGTTTACCTGTCATTTCTCCCTCCCCTTCCGTAAACATTCTTTCCGGTGCACTCAAAAATCTTGCATCTTCTGTAAATTGCTTACTTATGGTAAGTAGTTTATGTACTCACCGATTTTGTAAATAAGATATTTACGGAGCCTAGTTGAAAGATTGTATATCGTAATCAAGTTATGGGAACCAGTCTGAATTGAAAAATTGAATATCATAAGAAACAAATAGAATTGAACTCTAAATTAACAGCAATCAAATGTAAATTTTATTATACCAGAAGCAAACAAAAAGGGGAATTTAAAACAAACAAAACCCTAAATTTACACCACTGAACTCTAAATTAATAGCAAACAGAACCATGAACTCTAAATTAAAACCATTTAACAACACAATCCTATGAGAAAAACCTTCTTTAGGCTCAAATTTTTTTTTTCAATACCAAGAATAAGACTCTAAATTACAGGCATGCAGGAAAGGGAAAAGAAAGCATACTTTGCTGCCGCCTCGTGAGTGATTTATTGCCGTAACACCGTTGTACTAATGCCGATTCCACCTAAACAATAACGAGTTGTACACAGAACATCAAACATTAGAAGGATTGATATCCCTACAATAGAAATTTGCAAAATTAAGGGTAAAGAAAATCAAAGACACTTATGAAATGCGTTCAAAACACATCAGAAAGAAAGGGTTCATGCTTCAAAACAACATACCTGGGTGAGAGAGAGAGATGGAGGCTGAGAGGGCGATAGGGTCTCTGGGTATGGGTCTGGTGGCGTGCGCTGGTGGCCGGTGGGTGCGCCGCGGGGGAGAGAGGAGGTGGGTGGCGCTGAAATGGTGCCGTGTTGTCGCGGTGTGGTGTGAGTGACACTGTGAGTCTGTGACAAGTGGTGGTGAATCGCGTGAATAAAATTGGAAAAAGCTTTTTGGTACGAAACCAAAATGTACTCTGAAAATTTTGGTACATTTTGTAGAGGTCTTTACAGGTGAAAGAAGCCAAATCGAATCTTTCATGCGGTGAAATCTTAAAATTGGATGAATTGGATGTAGTATAAAAATTCGTGATGATTGAGATTTAATATGGGTTGATTCAATCTTAATCATTCATGGCATTTTAAACAATATCCAACGATCAATTTTAGTGTTTCACCGGTGAAAGATTTGATTTGCTCTTTCACCTTAGAATCACCCCATTTTTTATCCTAATAATTATGAGAAAAAAAATATTTTTCAAAACACATTCATCGTTGAAATTTCTTTTATACCCTTATTTAATGTGATATATGGATTGTACTAGAAAGTCTCATAGTGTATATAAAAATTTAATACTATAGATATATTTTGGATAAGGCTTAAATTTACATCACGTTTAATAACCTCCTTCGTCTTTGTGATTTTTGTAAATCTTCTTATAATAAGGACCGGAGGGCGTAGCTGACATAGTGAATGAGGAAAAGAAAATATAAATAAAAAGTTGAAATTTTGGTGAAAGACATATTTTTGATGAAATAAATGTTGGGGTCAAAATCCTATCATATCAAAGCGGTGACTCATATAAGAAAGAATAAGATTTTGATGCTTCGTGACAACAATGGACAGTGGGTGGAAGACACAGTTAAGATTAGAGGCATGGTTAAGATTAGAGGCATGGTTAATAATTTTTATAAAAATTTGTTTGTTGTAGGTGATGTCTGAGCTTGGACTCCGACTAACATCTCATATCCAAGTTTTGTTGATCATGCATTTCGTGAGCTGGCTGAGGTTGTGAAGGACCAAGAGATGATATTGTTAACACCAAAAGTTAATTAAGTTGTGGGCCGAGGACCCAGGGGAAAAAGGAAAAGGTTGGGATGCTGAAGTAGACCACTAGGCAAAATCATGAGAGATAATTGCTGAGGAAGCGAACTCAAGTAAGTCCCTCGGGGCAAACTACGAGACAAAACCCTCAGGAAGGGGTGGCGAGGCCTTGGAGAGTGGCACGAAGAAGTTTACCCCTTTGCTCAGAGTGGACTCGAGGCCGGCAATACTGATCTAATAGGCGCCCAATATGGCCCGTCTGATCCAAATAGGCGGTATGTCCCAATACTATAGCTATAAATCTTTGCGAATCCCGAGAAATTAGAGTGCGTCATTATTACTTGTGGTCTATCCACCTATTCACTCTCGACTTGGCGTCGGAGTACTTTCGCGGTACCACCCATGGCGACCCAAACTTCGAGGACATCGAGACGACCGGCGGCCGAGGCGAAGGACTACACCAACATCAAATCTCTATTGGTCAAGGCACGATCATTTGGCGACCACGTGGGAGGAGGCGGCGCTATCCTACTTTCATTATGGCATCAAGGAAGCACGCCACGCGGGCTTCATCGCGAATCAACCCACCGGTGGCGGAACACCTTCCGCAGTGAAACCCCCGGGCGTGCCCGAGACTATTCACGAATCGCAAGATAATCCTCGCCGAAGCCATCAGTTCAAAGCGGCGAGGGACGATCTTCTGGCGAATCTGGCGGCTCAACAACAACGGCGACTCTGGCCAGAGCTAGTTGATGCGAGGAATTGATGCATCCCCGCCGCGAGCACGTGACTCGAGCGTTCTTACAGATTCTTCAAACCAAAAACTAACTCATCGCCGGCCGAGAGGCGAGATGATTTCGCGTTCGAAGGGGTCGATCCTGTCGCGTGGCGGCAGCGAAGAAGCCTTTAACTCAAGTGGATCCATCCGCGGGCGCTCGGCCGCTTGAAGCGGAATGGCCGCCACCATGGAGGCACAACTTGCCGTTCTCGGCCTGAAGAGTGCGGGCGCGGAGATCTCGCTTTCGCGAGGGGTGTGCGCGATCGCGCGCTCGATCTCATGATCACGAAGACTCCAGCTATCGCCCAGAATCAGACCGCTCGCTCACGAGATACTCTTCTTGCGGGTCCTCTGATTCCTGCAGGTCAAGAAGTCGGTCGTGGAATTCGTACGACGAGTTAGACAACTACCGCAATGGTGAAATCAGAGACATCTCCTAGCGGTCAAGGAGGCACGACCCTGAACGTCACAAAGGGCAGTCATCTCAGATCCCACCGATGTATGGCCAGCCGGTCGTCGGAGGGCTCCATGGAGTACCAACCAATGATGCATACCACACTCTGCAATCGTTTGGACCGGGTGAACTCGCGACCGGCCATGGACCATTTTGAGGAAATCGGCGCTATCGCATTCGAGGACTGCGGAAGCCGCCCAACTTGAACAAGTTTGATGGTCGTGGAGACCCAGACAAACACATCAGGTACTTTAACAACTACTGCGATTCTGAGGAGGGTGGGCCCAACGATGAAATGTTGCCTTTTCCCTCAGTCGCTCGACGGTCGGGCCTTGGAATGGTGGGAATCTCTACGACCCAACACCATTTTCTCTTGGGAAGGTTTGGTCGGAGTATTCTTGGCCAATTACACGACCAATCGTTGCCAATCTGCGGTATGAGGAGCACGCCCGACACGGTCGTTCAAGGTGATAATGAGTAGTTGAGGCGATTACATCGGCCGTTTCAATGCGAGGCGAGACAATCCGCATGACCTATCGATAAAGATAAGCGAAGTACCTCAGCGTGGAATCGGGTAGGACCATAGATTTGCGGAGAATTCACTCTCAACCATTACGGATCTCAACATGTTTCTTAGGAGGGCAGCGACCATATGGGTTATGAAGAGGCGTTGGCGAAGGAAAGGGCCTTGCGCGACCAGAGAAGAGCCCAGCGAGGCGGCTAAGGGACGAGAGGACATCGTGGGCGGTCGGTTCCGACCAAAGAAATCTGGCGGCGTACTAGGTTGAACATGCCCATAGCTCGGATCTACATGGATTGCGAACAACGAATTCCTTGGGGTGAAGCGTCCGGATCCCCCTCGTTCTCAAGAAAGGTGGTGGTACACCAAGAAATCTTGTAGGTATCACAAAAGCAAGGACATGACACCAACGATCGCATGGCCCTACGGGGCGACATTGAAGACCTCATTCATAAGGGTAAGCCCGGGCAAGTGCGTAGAGGCAGAAGGCATAGGCGACTGAAGAAGTGCGGGAGCAAGCAACTCATTCAAAGGAAAGTAGTGGCAACTCGGGCCATTGAAGTGGGTGGGGATAAAGACACCTCGAAGAGGGCGTCGAGGCGATCTAGGGGCGAAAGGTCGTTATGGTCATCCATGAAGGAAATCCCTAGACCATGAAAGAGTCCAACAAGGCTACAAAGAGGAAGTGGAATGAAATACTCATGGTTGGAGCGACCTCGTATATACGATCGGTCTCGAATAGGCGCTATTTATTTCGGAGATGAAGACTTGCTTGATGGAAGAGTCAACAGCTATGTTCCCCTGGTAGTGTTCGCTGTAATGGGAAATACTGAGGTCAGAAGGATTCTGATAGACCAAGGTAGCTCGGCTGATATCATGTTCGAAGAGTTAGTTGACAAATTGAGCATCGGCCGGGCGAGATCAAACCTCGGCCGACCCGACCCCTTTAACTGGATTTAATGGGGCGATCACATACCCGTTGGGAACCTTGGAGTTGCTGGTCACCTTCGGTGACGACACAAACGGAAGCACCTCCTACAGAACGGTCAGGACGACGTTCTTTGTAACACCCTAAATCCATAAGTTTAGCCATGTTTTGAAGTTGATTTCCATAAGATAACTGTAGAAATTAGAATATATCTGAATAGATCATTGAATAAGCTATCGGGTTCCTGGATCGAAAGTTATGATCAAAAATGTGTTTTCAGCAATTTGGCGCGCGTCGGGCGCGCGCTTAGCGCATGTGGCGTGCGAGTTTCAGTGCCCACGACTTTTGCGCGCCACGGCGCGCGTGGCGCGTGAAGTCTCTATATATATATCTTTGTTGTGCGTGTATGACCTAGGGTTTTTGGTAGCCGTCACACTCCTTTTCGCATAACTTCTTCTCTGGAACTCCGTTTTGGACGTGGTTTGTTGCGTTCTTTTCGTAACGCAAAGGGCTTCAATAGGATAGCAGTTGCTGAGTTAGAAAACCTGGTTAGGCGAGAGAAAGGGCGAATATTCCCAATCTATAGTCTAAGGAGCGTTGTCGTGTTAAGAGGATCGGAGAGCGAGGCTAGGAGAACTTGCACCACTTATTTCCAGGTAAGGGTGGGGTACTCATTCTATAGTAGGGCGTATGATGATGTGCATGTAGGGATTGGGTGTTATTAATTTCCCACCATGTATGTTCTGTGCGAAATTCGTGAATTGACATGTTGTGAACGTTATCGTTGCTTTAGCTATTATACTTTCTCGTTGTTGTTGTCCACTGACGTTGCTAATGCATGCTTGACGTTATTGCTGTTGCTAGTTTTCACTGTTGGCATCATTGGTTGTTCTTGCCGTCCCGGCGGCTATTGTCGAAAAATAGAAAATTGAATGCCTTGTCGAAAATAGAAAAAAAAAACGGATGCTTTGTCGAGAAACAATAATATGTGGATTTGCAGGTGACCTTGTAACAGGTAAAATAGCCCTATTTATAGGCAATAAGTCGAATTATAGGCCTATGGCCAGCGTGGTTTATTGTCGCTAAGTCATTTGTGGAATGATTAATTATGTCGTCTTGTGCATTCCTACTTGTCGCATTGCATGGCATCCCAAGCATTTCCAAGTCGCTATTAAGTCGGAGGTTTTGCCTCATTTATAAGTCGTTGATGCCCCTATTTACGGGTATATTTTTAAGTCGGGAGTTACTGCTCAATAGTACCACATGCATGTGCATTAGTGTAAGGACACATTTTCGCATATACATTTTATGACGTGTTGTGTTTTCGTGATGGTGTGAAGTGGAATTATATTGGGAAACATATTGTCGAATATGTGGAATTATATTATCGAAAACTATAATGTCGAAGTTGCGATGTATTTGTGAAGTGGTAATTAGTAATATTCGGTCCTAATCTGCCATTTTACATATATTCTGCTATATAATGTGATGTCTCACCCTTTTCTGTTTGAATTTTACCTCTACGTGGGTAACGTGAGGTGATCACGAATGAAGACCGAGGTTCTTCTTATTAGCCAGAAAGTCGATGTGTCGTCTACGATCGTAGCACCGGGGAGGATGAAGCGCTGTTCTTAATTATTTGTTTTGTTGCATTAATTGTTTTAAACCCGATGTCGTGGATTTTGATATGTCGTTTATTGTTTGTTGATGTAAACTAGAACGAAGTGTTTTTCCACGTTCGTTTAATTACACGTTGTATGGATTTTAAAATGTAGTATGTGACACTCCATTTACTGTTTAAAATTTAATTTCCGCACTCGATATTTAAATAAAGTGAGCGGGTAGAATTGGGGTGTTACATAGTTGGTATCGAGCGGTGAGACCTCTCTCGATGCGGTGTGGTTGGGGGCGAACAAGCGGCCCAGTGGGCATGTGACATCCGGGTGGCGAGGGCGGGAGTGATCGCGGTGCCCAAAAAGGTGGCATGGCAAAGAGCGGCTCTGGCAACTTCAAAGCGAAGGCGCGTGAATGAGCAGAATACACACACGAATGAGAGGATCACGAGAAGGTGTGCGGTATGGGGGTGCTACAATTGAAAGGAAGGCTTAAAAGAATTGATTTGGACTACCTACACCAACAAGGTGCATCTTCTTTTCGAGTCCACCCCGCAAGAACTCCATAGTTAAGCGTGCTTGGCTTGGAGTAGTAGTGGGATGGGTGACCTTACGGGAAGTTTTAGAAAAGCATGCAAGTGAGGACAAAGCATCTTTGAAAAGACTCGTGTTGGTTCGTGAGGCGATCAGCGATTAGGCGATGCAGGATGTTACATTCTTGGTTACGCCAATCAAATCTTGCTATCAACTGCATCATTGGTGGCCTGACTCTTGGAAAGCTTGAGGCGATTGTATCTACCGTCCATTTGAAGATGAAGTTTTATGACAAAAATGACCAGTCGTCACTCTAGCGGCGGACATGGAGGCGGCAAGAAGAGCCACTACTTGTATCAAGACATCTGCGGCGAAGCAAGCCATCGGCTCGACCTCGCGGCCTTGGGAAGGACACGAGTCAATATTGGCGACTTGGATGCCGTTATGATCGATAGCGACCGGAGGATGGCGATGATGACTTAGCCCGTGAGCTAAAGAATGGCAAGCGTCGAGAACCACATGGGCGATTGATTGATATCAACTGAGGGACAACCCGGCAAAAAGCGGTCAAAGTTGGGAAGCGACTGCGGGGCGAGTTAGCGAGGCTCATCGGTTGTTTAAAGGATTACGCCGACTTGTTTTGGCAAGCCTCGAGATATGCACAGAATCCCAATTGAGATCGCTTGCCATCGGCTCTCGATCGTCGAGCGGCGGGCGGTCGCCCCAAAAGAGAAGAGCTCGAGGCGAAGAAAAGGCGAGCGGCGTCAAGCAATTGGCGGCCGCATCAAAGCTAATTTTGTTGAGGAGATTAAGTATACAACTTGGCTCTCAAACATCGTCTTTGGTCGTCGAGAAAAGAATGGAAAATGGCGCATGAGTGTCATTATTGCCGACTTGAATAGGGTGTGTCGTGGGGCGCCTTTCTGTGCCCGGCATTGACAAATTGGTTGATGGCGCTTGGGCTATAAGTTGCTTTCTTTACGGGCGCATATTCGGGCTACAATCGGATAACTATGTACCCACGGATCGCCCGTAAGGCGAACTTTCATGGCCGATCGTGGAAATTTACTATTCTGAGTAATGCCTTTTAGTGCGAAGAAGCATTTGGGGCGACTTACGGCGCATGATGAGCAAGATTTTCAAAAAGCAGTTGGTCGTGTGGTGAAGTTTACTTAGGCGATATGATTATCAAGAGCAAAGCGACAATCAACACATCGGCGACTGAAGGAAGTTTTGAGGAAGCGAAGGAATTCACTCGGACTTAACAGGAGAAATGCACGCTTTTAAGTGCAGGTGGAAAATTCTTAGGTTTTCACCTAACGAAGAGGATTGAAGCTAACCACGATAAGTGCGGGCGATCGCGGACATGAGGCCCATGACCCCAAAAAGAGATCCAACAAGCCCGAGCGACATGGTTGCGTACATGTCGGTTTATACCTAAGTCGACTTGTAAGTCGCTTCCTTTATTCAAGCTCTTGAAGAAGGACATAGACTTCGAATGGAGTGAAAGCGGCTTTGACCAATCCACCAATCATGGCCAAGCCGCTGCCTGGAGAAACGCTATATCTGTACTTAGTAATCACAGAAGAAGTTTTGAGTGTCGTCTTAGTCAAAGAGAGGCGACACGAAGCAAAACCGATATATTTTATCGATAAGGTGTTGCGAGGACCGAAACCGGATACGAGAGAATTGAAAAGATGGCACTTGCACTATTGGTGGTGCTTTCGCGGTTAAGGCCATATTTTTGTGGCACACCGGATCGTGGTAAGGACGGATCAACCCATACGACGATTCTCCATCGTCCGGACTGGCGGGCGCATGATTAAATGGGCGGTGGAACTCGCGAGTTGAGAATCAAGTTTGAAGCGGTCGTTTGCCAAAGCACAAATCTTTGGCGATTTCATAGCGAGATGACCCTGACATCGAGACGGCCGACCAACCACCACTTGGACCTTGCATGTTGATGGTTCCTCTAACTCACAAGGGTAGCGAAATTTGGTTTGATTTTGGAGAATTCTCGAGGTTTGGCCGTGGAGGTATCACTCACGTTCGCCTTTCACACATCTAACAATCGAGCGAGTATGGCTTTGTATTGCGGTATTGCTCGCTAAAGAATTTAACGTAGACCATGTGGAGCTCCATTACGATTCCTGCTAGTTGTTTCCCAAATTCGGGAGGCGTATGATACAAAAAACGGCGTCTAAAGAGTTACCTAGCCAAGGTGAGAGAATTGCTCGATCGGTTCGGCCAGGGAGAAATCAAACATGTGCCAGGGGCGAAAATATGCGGTGATATCCTTTCAAAATTGGCGGCACCAAAGCGCCCGAGAAATCGCAGAAAGGTGATTCAAGAAACAACGACTTCGACCAAGTGTGTGACCAAGGCTAGTCAATCATTAGCCATCCTCATCGGAACAAATCCATATGCATAATTAAGCCAAAACAATATGCGATGCTTCTGACTTGGATATGTGTCTATGAGAGTGAATCATATGAACATACTCTGGAGGCTAGAGAGGGTGATTATGTTTAGCTTCAAAGTAAACAACAATTGTACTTCCCGATCTTTCGATCAAGTTTAATTACCATACGTGCGTCTAGGGCTACACAAATTAACCATGGACACAAAACCAATCCATATCCACCAAATGTCTATTTGAAATAACCGGTTCCATAATCAAAGAAACATAACCGGTTATTTATTTACAAAACCGGTTGATATTGGTTATATCCATAATCGGTTTTTACAACCGGTGATGGATCTATAACCGGTTATATCCATAACCAGATTCTTAGCACCAATAAGATTCAATTTTTTTAATTCAACTTTAAATTTAAAAAATTGTAAAAATAATAAAATTCAACTCTCTCTCTCTCTCTCTCTCTCTATATATATATATATCTCTCTCTCCAAAATATCTCTCTCACTCTCTAAAAGGGTGTATGGTTTTTAGAATACTTGTAGCTTGTTTTCTGTCTAGTTTTTTGGCTGGATCGTATCAATATTAAGGGTATGCAGAAGTTGGTACCCACTCTGAACCCTTTTCAGGTTTGATTGAAAAAGTGAGGTATGCAGAAGTATTTTAACCTTTCATGTATTGTGATATTGTTGTATATCTAGTTATTATTTAAGAACCTAATTTATTTTTTTATAAGAAAAAAATAATATTTAATGAGTTTCATTTATCTACAATATTAATAACATCTTACTTATGGAAGAAAAAAAATTAAGTACAAAGAATACTCCAACCTATTATATCAACAACTTTCGTACATAGATTGTTGGATAAGGATAGAACCAGAGACATACATTATTGAATAAACCTAACCTAGTACCATCTCATTAGAAAATAGGAGGAGCAGATTCCTATTTTGATAGTTTGTTCTAATGTCGCAAAAACAAGATATTGTGTCAAAAGAATGTATGCTTTCGTATGTGACAAAAAATGCGCATTCGATCGCTATTAATACCCCTATTAGATCGATTAATTAAAAATTCTCAATTATATCAATTTAAATTCGCAAATTTGTTCATTTGCTAAATTCACGCTTCTAACTTATCGGACATCAACTACCTACTATAAACTAATTTATTCACTATAATTAACTTATCCATTATCATTACCTTTCATCATTAAAAGTAGTAAAATAAAATTGCACACCAGAAAAATTCATCAACTCAATGAATCCACGAGAACATGTAATAAAAACATAACAAGGGTCCAATGTTTTACACCCTCCAATAAGAATCTAGTGTTTTAGAGTTAAAAAACTGAAATGCCATCTCAAAAGTAGGTCAATTTACCAAAAATAATTTGAATATGTAAAACAAATTTATACTGCCAATCAAAAACACCCACTGTTTTGGAAACTAAAAGCAGTCCAAAACACACCTTAGGAAAAGTCCTGAATCTTAATACTAATTTACAACAGACGTTTTGATTTCGTTAGGAAAACTTGTGTAGAGAAGAAACCAAACTCTTTCCCAATAAATTCATAATACAAATAAATTAATCACAAAGTCACAAATAATGCTAGCCAAAGATCAGGAAAATGAAATTCATGTAGGATATATTAGCCGCCATTTACCTAGAAAAATTGATTTGTTTCATTTGCAAAATGTTGCTTGTAATTTCCGCATTTTCTTCCTCTCAATTAGTTGCACAGACGTTGCAAAATTATCCCAAGTTATGTAAAGATTCTAAGACAACTACGCTATTTTCTAGTGAATTGAAGGTTACTAAAAATGCCTTAAAATTGTACTAACAAAAAGCCCACCAAAAGTTACAAAATTTGAAGTGAGCATCATCAACCCTCAAATGACCCTAAAACACTACCTCCATATTCTGTCTTTTAACTGTCAATGCTTCAACTCCTTTCTTACCAGAAGGGTTGCCACTGTAAGAACCAAGATCTTGCATGTACAGCACTGACTATACTTAAGAGGAATCACTTTCTGGTCAACAAACCTTTCACCAAGAAGATTCCTAAACAACCAACTGCCACTACTGAGATAACACGAACTCCGGTAGAATTTGAATCCGTAGTTCTGCTTTTTTGTTAGTTCTTGTTTGTTGAGACTTCTCCCCTGCATTACTCGAAGAAGATTACTGATATTGTCTAATTGGAGCATGATTTGGCGCTGACCACGCGCAATGCTTGATACCTGACAACACATAGAAGTCAAACAAATCAATCAGAACTAATGCAGCATCCATTCAGAAGACATACCTTATTGATTCAGATTGTTTATGGAGAACTATATATGCTGTGAAAACTGGACTAGACTAGTCTAATCCATTCAACTCAAAAACTGACTAGAAACAGAATACCAAATACAGAACCAGTATGAAAACAATCTAAGTCATACCTTAATACATCAATTCAAAATGAAGTATGTTATTTTGACACATTACACCGTATGCACTGTACATCCTTTATTAAATGGTTAATCCAGTTCAATAGATGGTTAATAGACATCATGTATATATGAATACAATGAAAATTTGAAACCCTACATTATTAATTACTACACAGTTTAAATATGTGGTCAATTAAGAGAGGCTTAAACACCATCTGAGAATTTGGGAAGGGTACAACTCAACTCAAAAAGCTGCTGGCACATCAGGTGAGGTCAGAGGGGTTCCTGAGGGTGTGCTTGGTAACACATCTGATTCAAACTTAACCAAATAAAGATTTTAGATGCTAGACCTAACTCAATCCCACAACTGGCCCGTAAGAGAGGTGTTTGTTCATCATAAACGCTTTTCAAACTTTATGTCCCAATGTGAGACGTTGGTTTGCCCGATACACCCCATCACACCCATTACTATTGGATTTTGATCCTCGGATAATATGGTGAGGGCACTGATAGAACTAAGAGAGGCTTAAACACCATCTGAGAATTTGGGAAGGGTACAACTCAACTCAAAAAGCTGCTGGCACATCAGGTGAGGTCAGAGGGGTTCTGACGAGTGTGTGCGGGAGGAGCGACATACGAGGGTCCCAAAAGTTTAGGGGCACCAATTTTTATATGGTATATATTACATATATATTTCTATATGTTTGGTTGTAAATACATGTATAATTAATTCTATTGAAATTTTAGTTTGAACTTTTCAATATCGATGTAAACTTTGACATTTATTCCATAATATTTTATCTTACTTGAGGTTGTATTAAAATATTGAATTTCAATATATATGACTTATAAAAAATAAGGCACCACATTCTAATTGCGCACAGGGCACCCAAAATCGCAGGCACGACCCTAGTGAGGGTTGACAAGGTCCCAATGCCAAGTGATAAAGGTCCCAATATATGTGAACTGTTTTTATTTAAGTTATAAAGCTTTGGATAGCGAAAGAAAAGAGAAAGTAAAGAGTTTGAATTGTGACTACAGTTTGATACAAAAGACTAAGCACTAACTCTTATTTATACTAATTCTAAGCTGCTAATCATAAGTAATTAATGAAAAAATCAAGAAATAATGAATTATGAAAAATAATTCTATGATAAGGCCTAAATCTTACGACACATTTTTCATCATTATCATTATCATTATCATCATTATTATTATTATTATTATTATTATTATTATTATTATCAAATTTGTTTTTTTCTTCCCTGTTTATCTAAATCCTCCAAACTTCAACACGACCATATATCTAGCCATGTCTCTACTCAACATCTATCATAGGCTCCTAAAATTAAGATTAACATGGAACAACCAAAATATGAATCTAACTATATGGGAAAAACTGGAATTGTGTCATTATAATGTCTAACATTTTCCCTCCAGGAAAGTGAAGCTCTCAAAAAACCAACTTATAGGGTAAATAATGCTACTTAATGGATAATAACATACTTTGAACGTGTATTGTCAAAAAAACAAACATACTTTGAACATAAGATATGATATTAGACTCAAAACATACCTCATCCATTGAGGGATAATCCTTAGCTAATTGTGATGACGATGAAGAATTTGGCAACTTAGATCCAGTTATGCTGCCATTGCCCAAACTATTGATGAAGTAAGAGGTAGGAGGCGGAACCATTGCAGGCTTCGGCTAGAACTGACATGTTTTGTTGGCTTGGAGAATTGTTCTTGAAGGTTAGCTTGGAGTTAAGCTCTTCAATACAATTTGTAAATTCATCCATTCTATCATTGAGGCAGAAATCTGTTCCGAAAGTTGACTAATCGCTCCCTACCGAATAATAGATGAATGAGGACAAAAAGTAGATAATGAGGAAATAGACCCACAGAGAAGTGATTATTTGGATTCTACTACATGTAACTGAATTACCTGATTTACTGGCGCTGTGGGGAATCTGAATTTCTTTCACCAAACCCTCTATTGTTGGAAACATATCCAGTGTCATTGCTTTTGTCCCTTTGATTTGTATATGACTTTGACAGTCCACTGTTGAAGATACATACATAATTAGGTAATAGCAAGTTGTTTTCCAAGAAGTATGTAACTCAACTGATTTAAGAAAGTAACAAAATCGTCTATGTTAATTAAACAATTAAGTTGAACTTATGAATGCTGCCAATGTTGGACTGTTGAAACAGTTGATTTCTCTTTCAATTAGCTGATGTAGGTTTACTTTACGCTGATTTATCCACTAAAAATTATGGGAGGCTATGACATTTCTCCAATTGATTTTGCTAGAACTAGAACAACAATCAAGCCTTGTCCCAACAGCTAGGGTTGGCTAAAAGGCTCAATCAAGACTATTGAACCATGGAGCACCGACACTTGGTTTGAAGGCGTATGCGATGTCAAACACGTATGTTACTAGTTTCTTCTATCATGCATTTAGGGCCTTTTTAGTAGTTTCTCCTTATGTGGTGAGATTGAAAATATTCACCTCCTCATATTTTTATGTCTCATGGCAACCCTGTCAGCAGAGGCTCTAGTAAGTGCTTCTTTGGGGCTCGACACCAAATCATCATCTAGGCTGAGCTTTGTCTTCAAATCATCTGGTAGGGCCTGTGGAACAGTCAGCCAGAGAATGTTGATATAGAGATTATATATTAGCAGATGATAAGCTGTCATACCATAACCTCATTGACAAGCCTTTCAAGTTGAATTTGCTCAATGTAGGTTCGAGGAATGTAGGAACCTTGGAGACACAGCTGCTCTCCTATTCCTTGTACAACTAAGCGATCTCTTCCTTGTACCTGTTAATTGTAAATTTCCAAACAAATCAGTGCAACATGTAATGTGCTATGCTGCTACCAAAAAATCAAAGAAATGTAAAAATAAAATAAATAAAAGTACAAAGTGTTATGTAACCAACAAAAAAAGTACAAAGTGTTTGAATGTCAGTGTCAAGGTGATAAATAAAAACTTTTTACCAGAAGAAATCTAAATCAACATGAAAACAAATTGTGAAGTTGCAGATTTAATTTAAATAATTTTGTACTTGACAGATATATTTTTAAGGAGAGCAGTAGCACAACAGTTGGAGTTGTCGTGTGACTAGCAGATCATGGATTTGAGTTGCAAATCGTCCTCTTGCAAACGCAAGGTAACTGATATGGGGAGGCTATCTAAAATAGGTCCACAATGGATCTGACCTCCATAGGCCTAGCCATGGCATAAGTTTATATCACCAGGCTGCTCTTTTTGAAAAAAATATTTTTCTTCAGAAGGCCTTTCCTTATTATGGTAAATAAAATGAGACGAAACAAACACTTGAAATGCTTATTTTAATAAAAACAGTCGCATCTCTTAAGCTGTAGGTCAAAGTTTGAGGCCAATCTGCACTGTTTTATTTTACAATTTTGTTAAAAAATAGTATCATAAAAGTATAAAACCAACTACCATTGAGCAATAGACGAATATATAGAAAAAATGTAAAAAACTTCTTGACACGGTGATTTCTACAATCAAGCCAGTCTGACCTGTTCAATCAAAACTCAAAGTATAATTGCAAATATACATCTAAAGATGAAATCCTAAGAACCTAAGGAACGTTAAAATTGTAGAATACCAGTAAAGCATTTATCGGTAGGAAGATAGTAGTGAGTTACCTGAACATAATGCCGATTAAGTTGCTCAAGCCAATCTAGTTTCACACAAACCTTATCATCAGAAAAAACATGGCTGTTTCTCTTTAGGATAGTAGCTATCGTGTATCCCAAGGCCATTAGTCCACCAAGGAGGCGCACACTGACCTCAAAAGTAATTCTTGGTGATATGACAAATGGACTGTCTGTTACCCATTCCTGAAAAGTTATAAACCATCAATTACCTAACACCATGTGAAATGTTCACTTTCCATGCATAAACTATGGAGAATTATAAAATTTGTATGTAAAATACCAAAGATATTAGAACTTAATAGCATGCAAAGCCTATGAAATATCTATTACCGTCAGTCCAAGAGAAAAAGAAGGCAAGTTACCAAGAAACTCCATATCCTTCAATATTCTAAAACAAAAAGAAAAGCCAATCTTCCACTAAAAGTCCCCAAACATACTTCTACTTCAAAATTCAAGCTTAATATTACCAAACTGGAGAAACATCAGTTTGGAAAATGTTGAAGCTTCATATCCGAACAACTTCATTCATGAGCAAACCTACACAATATTTGGTGCACCCGGGTTGAACATCCTACACAATATTTCTAAGCAATATTTTCTGTATAGGTGCGGGCTCTTTAAATAAGATTACTTTCAAGCTTTTCGTTGAGATCAAAATGTAGCCTTAAGGGGGGTGCCTTTATGAAATTTGCATAGATATTGCTTCCTGTATTTTGTATCATATTTCAATACTTGCATATATAACTTTGACCGACTGAACCTTTAAATTAGTAATATAAATATGAGGGTCGCTACACATTGTAGTACACCCTACTACAGTTTTCTCACGTCTCTCTTTCTCTCTACAATAAGATTTTCTCTTACTCTCAATTTAATAGGCTTGGAGTACACTAATACTTGACTTAAATCAATGGTATAAATATGTATTACTGGTTTGTATCTAAACATAATATATCAATCTAATGCACTTGTGAAAAAATCTGACACCACATATCACATTGAATAGTCAAGCAGGTCACTTCAGAATATAAAATATAACAGGAAAACCGACCTCAAACATGAGACTGTATTTCCCATCTTTGTTTCGCATCCTTAAATATGATTGGCAACTTTCTGGATCTTCACCAGGAGGTAGAAGATATATGTCATAAGTTTGCTCTGTTGTTTCCTTAAAATCTTCAGATAGAGCAGCTTTAACTTGATCAACGGTTACATCCCTTGCTGACTAAAACATATAACACAGCGGATTACTAATTTTCTTTAATAGTACATCTTAAAAGCATCAGAACAAACAGGACTATCCTTTTGTCCCTTTCCATTAAATGAGCTATCTTGGAACTAACCTTTAATATGTAAGTAGGGCTCTGGAAACCAGTAAATGGATTGAATTTGTTGGTTATTTTTATGTGTGCTGTCTTGAGATCTGGCTCAATAAAAGCTTTGTACATTGGATATACCTGCAAAAGTCTAAACTTCACCACTCCTGCAAACACAGTTGCCCTCCAAATCTGTATAAAATGAAGAAAATTATAGAAGTATGAACCGTCTCAGATATTTGATGAATAATTTCTTCAGGTTCTTGGCCAGCACGTTGTATGTCACGTATAACTTTCGTTTACAAGGTCAAGGTGAACTCCACCTGTAACAGACACTCGAAGGTCTAGCAAACTTCGCAACTTCTCATTCAAGGCATAGATGCCCTCTATAACCACAATACGGGAACTCGGGGCTTCTACAGTCCTGTAAGCAGAATACATTTTAACATGAAATTGAAGGCGTAGAAACAAAAATTGGAGTACTGCATCTTATTGAATTCTGGTTCAATAAATTGAAACCAATTTTGAATTTTATTATTCATAAACTTCAGATTTACATATTATTTCTTGGAAAGAAAAAACAAAAAGAACTTGGCGTATTTTAACAACAGTATGGGGCTACCTCCTTAGACATACAATCACAACTGCTGCATATTATTACCGATTACCGAAGTATTAAGCAACTCTATTGGGCTAGATTTTATCAACATAGTGTTCCCTGATCAATGGCCCAATTAAAATACTTTATCAACTCAGAAAATATTCAAAGTGTGAAGATACTCAAAATGGCTTAGAGATAAACCTGTATCCTATACGTGAACTGGACTTGAAATCATATATCGGAACCTGGGCTGACTTTCCTTCCTTTAAATCTTGTAAATTCTGGAGCAATGTGTCATAGTCAGTTAAGCGTGGATCTGCAAAGAGATATAACAGAGCAATGTGAGTCTTCTATAATGTGGGGATTTCTTATATTGTATTTGTACCATCTCTAATCACCACAGAGTTGAGTCATTGGTGTGTATAAGGTATAACCATAAACTCAACCGAATAATACCATTATTAAAGAAACCAGAAAAACATTTTATCCCACAGCAAAAACTCTTAAAAGGGAGAAGCAACAGAGCTATATATAATCATGCCATGAAGCTTGCACCCTGATAATGCACAGAAAGAATGATAAAAGCACCACATAAGACCAAATGAAGACTTACCATCAAAGTTTCCATCAACAATTCGACTAGAATCATTGTAATTATCCATTGAAATGACCGCAACACTGGGCATGAAGTTGAGTATCTTCTCAGTAAATACAGTCTTCCCTGCTCCAGATGGACCGGCGACCCCTACTAATATTGTTCCATCATTCTTTTGGGCTAACAATTGGCAAGCACGAATTACTATAAAAAAACCCTTCTCAAACGATAGTTGATCATGGATTGGGGCAATCTCATAGCGAGCGGAGTCTTTCCTTTTGACCAGATGAACTCGATCTTTTAAAAGACCAAGTCGTTTATGATGAGAATCAGAACCAGAACCGTGGTTTGCCATGGACAGCTCTGATTTCCTTTTAAATGGAAAAAAAAGGATATCGTTAACTAATATTAAATGAACAGATAAATAAACCTAGCAGAACATTCATGTTAAGGTTAATTGCAACAGTAGTTTTATGACATAAATCAAGAAAGAAGCCTTAGTATTCCTATTATCCTTTCGGTACTCATGTAACTTTTAATACCACAACTATTGGGATCAAAAGTTGAGATTATAATTATAGTAAAATACATACAATCACATTCTGAAACACGATTATAAGTACACACTTATAAGCCAATTTTCTGATGGATCCGCCAAAAGGATACACCAGTAATCCCCTGTTATTAACTGTTAATTTATGATGCAAAAGTAAATAAATGCTATTTTTATTATAATTATTAGTCGGTTATTGGTTAGGCGAACAGCGGTAAACTCTTATTAAAGGGAACAATATCGGTCCCAAATAGGTAGCTCGGTTGGTGAGCTAATGAAACCGAAGGATTTTGAACCATGAGGTCCAGTGTTCGAATCCTGAAACAAACATTTCCCATTCCCTTAGCTACTAATTAACCACAAACATTTCCCTATATAAAAAAGGAATGACCACACTTCTATCCCTAGAGTGCATCCTTTACTCTAGAAGGAGTTAATTAAATTCAAGCAGAAAATACATGTTGTGTTAAATGAAAGATTCTAGAGGCCCAAAGAGTAAAACTGTAAAATTCAAATATCATGTTCATAAGTTGACACAGAAACAGTAGATTACAACTAAAACAGGTGCAGGAGTTTCCTCACTCCCACCATCAGATAATCACAATTCCAACATCACACACTAAAACATATTTTTATGCATCCTAAGAAAAATATTGTTCCTCACAAAAGATGAAAAAGACATGCACCTCACAAAAGAAACAAAGAAAAACATGTACCAACAACTTTTAAGAGCTTCAAAGGATCACCCAGATATGATAATTAAAAAAAAAAAAGAAAAGGGCAAAAAGCAAAATTAAAAAATAAAAGAAACACAATCCACTAACAGAAACCAATAAAATACAAAGCAAAATTCCAGCAATAACAGTGGATCCAAAACAACGATGAAAATATCAAAACCTTTAACAAGAAGAAAGAAAAAGATTACCGAGAAGAGAATGCGAATCGAGATTGATCAATGTGCAAACTTGTGATTATCAGAAAACTCACCGAGGCTTCTCTCAACAGTTAACAGTGAGTTCAGCAACAATAAGGAAGAAGAGAAGCCATAATTTGAAAGTCGGTTTCTGCAATTTAAATACACAAAAAATAGTTACATATTATTAATCGTTTGTAACTAAACCCTTTTTTCGAAATCAAAGGAATGTGATATTTTGGGGATTGGGAATTCCAGAGAATCTGCAAACGCGGCGAGAAAAGAAGAATAGAAACGGAAGTAAAAACAACTAAATGAAAAAGAATAATATATTACATTAATATTAATCAATAAATAATATTCAAATGTTGCTTCCGCTTTCTTCTGAGAGTGAGTGAGTTTCGGTGAAGTTTGTTTTTGTATTGTATCATCACTTCATTCACTTGTGTGGGGAAAGTGTAGCAGTTTCACGAGTTTTTATAACGTTGTGTCAAACACTAAAACATATGTTTTTTTTTTTTTTTGACGCAGCACTAAAACATATGTTGATGATGATTGATGATGGAATCGGAAAATTAGGATTCCCAAATTTGTTTACACGCGTTTGTTTGTTAATTTTGAGATATTTTTGTTTTTGGGATTTTTATTTACTTTTGAATAAGGATTTTATTTTATTTTATTTATATACACAATAATTAGGATAAAATGGTAGAAATCTTTTAGAACTTAATCGATGTATTGGGATTGAATTCAGCATTTGGCGTGCAGTGATGTTAAATCTTTTGAGAAGGCTTTGTCACCCATTGTGATTCTACGACTCGAGGAGAGTAGTCTCTACTGATTCTTGTATGAGAGGATCTTTCGGTTTATCACAAAAAAAGTCTTTTGCACTATCTCTAAATTAAAGTTGACACGTAATAAAAAAAATGATCAATTGATAACGAATCACTCAATGAATTGTGATTAGTGGTAGTAGTAAAAATCTTATACTCAATTTTTTTTAGAAGCAAAAAGTCCTATACACAATATGTGTATATAAATTAAACTTTTGGATAATTATTTTCCAAGATAATACTAATTATTCCAATAAAAATAATAACCCCATCTACTCACATCATGTTTTTAAAAAGTAGGTTTGTATAAGATTTTCTCACCACAAAAATGAAAATAAGGAGAATTCTTTTTTTACCACACAAGGAGAATTCTTTTTACCAAAACAAACTTATAGCACTTCATTCATAACCAAAGAGTCAATACAAGTGGGAATATAATCAAAAGCGTGGAGCTAGCATAAGAACTTGATGCTCGCGCAGAGTGTGAAGCAACAGATTGACTTGCCTCTGGTAAAACTATAACAATGTAGTTTTCTAGAGAAGATAAAAGTAGCCGACAAGAGCGTAATATAGCCCCTATTCGGCAACATGATTAGTTGACCGTGAACACCATCTACTACCACTTTGCAATCAAGCTCGATGGTCACATTACGGACATTTGACTCTTGTAACCAAGTAAGTGCTTACTAATAGACCCAAAGCTTGACTACGTGGTGGAGTTGACCATGTTACCAGACAGTTTTAGCTTTCACAAAGTCACCCCCTTCATTACGTATACACATACCAATTTCATACCTTCCATCATCAAACAAAGCAGCGTAAACATTGCACTTTACCATACTAGTTTAGAGAGCGAACCCAGTAGAAATGGGAGGAGGCGCAACAAGGAAGAAGGCACCTAATTTGAGGCTTTCGCACTCTTTACTCTTGCGAGAGGAGAGAAGATCTAAAGCACTTTGAATAGAGATCCTCTTTGGTTTGGAAATATTCTCCCATACCTTTTCATTCCTTCTTTTCCAAAGACATCAAATCATCATAGCAAAACACGTCACGGAAACACCACGAAAAAGCGACAAGAGTTTGAAGAAGCGATCTTTGTAGCTATCGGTTGGCGAAATTCGGTGAGGCGGAATACAATCCATCACGGCTTGGATTCCAAAATGCGAAGTCGTAGGTCACGACAAAGTAGTAAAGATGAAATTCGAGATTGATCTTACGGTGTGAAAAGTAGATGTAAGAAATCGAGTCCTAAGCGCCGGTTTGCGCATCGAGAAGAAGCGGCGGTCAAATCCTCGGTACTAGGAGCAGTAGGGAAGTAAAAAAAGTCGCCTCTCCTTTCACCTAGGCATGGCAGCGAGGCGGGCGGTTTTACTCCCTGACCACGATACACTACTTGATCCCCGGCCAGAGCCCCAAAACCCGCCGGGCATGAAAAATCGTATCCCCGTCCCCCCACGATGGGAAGTCGGGTTTCCCCGCTTCGTCCCGAATCGCACATGTCTTGAGAAAAGGCAAAATTTTCATTACGTGCCAGGAAAAAACCCGACTCCCAAATTCGATTTCCTTGGGGTAAAAGTACATTTCAAACACTGTGTTTAATTCTACATTCTACATTGTAATTTATAAAAATTGTCGAAAGAACTACATAATCATTAAAGATGTCCAAAGTAAGCTCGGACTTTTTGTTACAAAATAAGTTCAAGACTAATCTATCACCATACAACCAAATTAAGTTACGAATTATCAAAACAACCAACAATTCAAAATACTGGACCAACAAGTAAAAGCAAGTGTTTCAAATTAGCATCTTCAAAAGAAAATTGTCACATAACAAGACATCTATTGATAGTCATGGCAGTAAATAGTTAATCATCTTCATTCTTCAAAATAAGTTGTAATAGAGCTTGCAAGTTCACCTGTATTAATATTAAGACAAAACAAGTGTTAAAATACAAACATTAAACCTTACAAAATTTGAAGCAAATAAAGTAGAGAATACCTTCATCATCGGACTCCATTTCATCGAGTAAAGTAGCATATCGTTGCATAATTTAAATTAGAACCACTGTTAATATAAAAAATACTAAATTATAATCAATTTCTAATTAAATTATATAAAAATGTTTGCCAATTATGGGGATATTAGAATGAATAATTTAATACATACCTGTCTTCTCAGCACTCCATAACCAACTTCTAGCACACATCAAAGCCTCTAACACATGTATCCATGTGTGAGAGCAAGTCTTTCGTTCCATTTCTTGAACTTCCACCAAGTAGTTTCTTTCAATAATTACATTGAGCTTTTTGTAGTCCGTTAACCATCATTAATTCGAAATGCTTCCATACAATACTTTTGCGCCTATCCTTTTTTACTACATCTGTTTCTGCCTCCGTTTGTGCATCCGTTTGTGCATCTGTTTGTGCCGTCGTCTCCAAAGTTTCCCCTGTCTCAACACCTTGGGGTGTTGGCATAGATTCAACGTTAATTAGAGGTTGCAACTTTCTTGTTGAGTTGGATCATGTTCACCTTCTTGTGAAAAAGCGTTGGAGAGTTACCAACATTACAATGGCATCCATCCTTTTTATGTCTTGTGATAGAAAGCGAGAATATCGAAACAAAATATTATTTACTAGTAGTATGTAAATGATATCCAAGCTTATAATAAGCATTTTCAAAAGGGCGTAAACCAACCAAAACCAATTGCAAAGCTGCAAAAAATGTATGCTCGAGGATTAAAATCGTAGCTCAAGACTTGAAGAAGAAAAAAGCGATAAAAAATTACAAGATCGAAAGCAGAAATGATAAATAAATTACAAGATCAACACTTTCGGCACTCAAGATTTGTATACTACTAGTAAATGATAAATCCAAATCGGAAAAGTCGAGGGCAAACATAAAAAGAAGATAAAAAAAATTACAAGATCAAACATAAATCACAAATTATAGATCCAAACAACTAGAAGAAGAAAACAAAAATCATTTTCTTTCTTTGGAAGAAGAAAAAAGCAGAAGAAAACAAAGACATGAAGACATAAGCGAAACCTCACCTAGAAGATGCAGTCGCGAAAGGAGAGGAGCTTGATGGTGGTTGGTAGCTCACGAATGGAGGGAGCAGTTGACGGTGGTGATAGTTCACCAGTAAGCGACTTTGCTAGTTCACGAAGGAGGAGGAGGTTGGCGGTGTAGTTTAGGAAGGAGAGAGTTAGAGAGGGTGAGAGTTTGAGGGTGAGAGAGGTTTGCTTACAGGGTTTCTATTCTGGAATAGTAATATATATGTGGGATATTTAAGTAATTTAACATCATCGACATTTTAAGTAATTTGAACAATTAGAGAGGCGGGCTCGGGCTCGGTATCATACTCCCGTTCAGTCCCAGTCCCAGACCAGTTCAACTCGGGTTTTCCCAGAAAAAATTGGGACGGGTTGGGCGGGTACCGCGAGTGCAGGTTTCTTGCCATGCCTACTTTCACCCATGTGTCTCTCCAAATATTTATATATCTTCCATCTTTCCCCATAATTAACCAAAGCTTTGTGAAGAATGGATACTCGCCAAAAATATTTGGGATTATGGACCAAGCGAGCCAGAGATGTTCCCATTAGGAAAATATTTAGCTTTAAAGACACGAGTAACTATAGAATATGGTTGTGCATAAGCGCCAACCTTGCTTCCCTAGCATGGCTAAGTTGAAACCATGGAAGTGGTGAGATTGAGTGTGGGGCGAGATTGAGTGTTGGCTAAGGAGAATTCTATGATATGCATAACTTCAATCCAAATGAAGTGTGGGGCGAGATTGAGTGTTGGCTTGTTGTTCATGTGCCCTCGGGCCAATTTACTCCATCTTTTTGTTAGCTTTGGCGAGCTCTACAAAGGCAAGAAGTTGTAGAGGAAAACATCTTATTTGGATAACTACGTGTTGGTGCCTTTGGTTGACCCGTATTAGGGAAAATCCCAAGTCCCACATTAACTAGTGATAAGGTCTCTAGAGGGTTTATAATGAAGAGGCAATCACATATTTGCTCTTAAAGAATTGGGTAAGCCGGACTACTTCTTAGGTATTGAGGTTAAATCACTAGGTGATGGTTCTTTGCTCTTAACTTTCGGACTAAGTATATTACGGACTGTTGCGGAATGCTAATCTGGCCATTGATTGTAATAGTGCCCTACACCCGTGCTTAGTAGTTTAAAACTAAGCAAAGCAGAGTTCGATGTTATTCATGATCCCTTCCAATATCGTTCTATGGTTGGTTCATTACAATACATCACCCTTACAAGGCTGAGATAGCCTTCACTTTGTGAATAAACTATGTCGATTCATGTCTTCTCCACTCCAAAGTCTTTGGTGAGGTTTGTTCAAAGGTTACTAAGGTAATGGTGTTGGAAAAACACATGTGCAAGTATACAGTCCAAAAACAAGTAGTATAAAAGATCGAACCCATGAGAGATTGAAAAACTCTCTTTTAAAATACAATATAAAGTAACAAAGTGTAAGGTAACTAAATAACAAATAATAGTGGAGTTGGTGTGATCACAACTAAGTTAGATAAGAAAGCAAAGTATAAGTGTTGATAATGCAAATGAGAAAGCTAGTTGGAATGTCTTCATCAAGTAATTTACTTTTAAGTGTTTGATGCGTTATGTGATGCGAAATTTGCCTTTGAATCTTTATTGCATTAGTTATGTGCCTTTCAGTCACTTTTCTTGAGTTTCATTACAAGCTTCCTATGTCTAGGCATGCTAAATAGGTTCACTCTTGCCTTTGAAAGTACCCACAGTTTCTGTAACACCCCCTTCTACTTAATACTAATTTAATAAATAAAAATCAGAGTTTTCAGAAACTTTTCCACGCACCTCAAGAGAGTGCTACATTTAATAAAAAAATCATTTAAATAATATTTAAAACTCAAACGCATCTAGTGCGTGAAATATGTATCATAGTCAAGTGGGTTAAACCCTCAAAAACCTGTTTAGATTTACAATAATCCAGAAATGGTTTCACGGCCACGGTGAAATCGACTAAGTTCAACATACTCAATACATAATCCAAATCGGTTTAATACATAAAATAAAATGGCGATACTATAATCCCGTCCACGGTGTTACTAATCGGAGTGACACAAGCGACCCAAAAAGGCATGAACACCTTCACGCAGTATCACCTGGCGTTGCCACGAGAGCAGGCAACATAAAAGTAGTAGGGTGAGTCTCTTTACATAAATAATAACAAGTATGATAAGCATTATATTAGGAAGACCACTAGTAACACAACAATTAAGGCATTTATCATTTAATTATAACATCAAATAATTAATAGTAATGAGTCAACTAGCAACACAAGTTTTTACTATGCGGGCATGAGTATATGTATGTGTGCAATATGCATGTGGATCCATTCTCTTCACTTTGGCGAAGCCCACTTCACTTTGGCGAAGCCAGCTTCACTTTATATGCATGCTTTATGTGACCCCATGACAATGCATCACAACACAACACAATGCACTTGCCACAACAATTATTACTCATCACTTTTCACTATGCAATTCCACTTCATTTTACAATATTAGGCGAAGCCTACACATCACTTTATCTTCACCACATCATCACACTTCATTTATCGGACTTCTTCACTTCCTAAGGACTAAATTCCCACCTAAGGACTATTTTGGTGCCTAAGGAATTACTTGCCACATTATGATTAATTTGGTACTTAGAAAATTATTTAGACATATTAGAATTAATTAGACACTAAGGGACTATTTTGTCACACCAATGATTAATTTAATACTTAAGGACTATTTTGTCACACCAAGGATTAAATTAATACTTATGGACTAAAAACACCACTTAGACTCCATTAGACACAACTAGGCGCCAAGGGGCAGCCATTTTGGCGCCCCCACCTAGGGCAACACAAGCACTGCGACACGCAACACACTCCACGGCGCCAAGTTCTATGGCTGGCGCCACTGTGCCTGACCACACACACCCACCCGCACGCTGCTGGGCGCCAAGTTCCCAGCGAACTGGCGCCCCCCTGCACAAACTCACGCACCCAGTCACCGTGTCACGCCCATAGGCGCCACATTCTAAGGAATTGGCGCCCCACCTCCTGTACCGTGCCACACCACTAGACACAGGCGCCAAATTCCTAGTGAATTGGCGCCCACCTACCCTGACCCGACCCGCACGCATGCTGGCGGTCACCACAGTACACTGGCGCCAATTTGCCTAGCAAATGGCGCCTTCTCAACAACGACCCCAAGCCGTGCCGCGATGCAGAACGGGCGCCATTTCATGTGAATTTGGCGCCCCCATGAACACACTAACCAAAACAACCTGACCACATTTTCATCCAACAATTCAATTCTCAATTTAATAACACTCATCTAGGAAATTAATCAACATCATTTAATTCACACATTCTCATAATTCTTCACATTGAAACATTTAAACAAACACATGGCATGCATATTCTACAACACTTTTATTCCATACATCAAGCATCATAGTGACATTAATTTAAACATCAAATACCACACACATATAAGATTAACATAAAATTCACACAAACAAACCCTCTAGTGTTATTTCACACACAACACATATCATACAAATTATTATAGATGTAAGTGAGAATCACAACCTCAAAATTGAAGAATTCTAGTGTTCCCTCCTTCACTGACTTCAAGAACCATTAAAACTAGCTTCTCCTAAACTTTGAGCTCCAAACCCCATCAATGGTAAAAGGAAAATGAAAGGGAATTAGTGTAGGAAACTTACACTAAATGATAGAGGAAGGAAAATGTGAAAGATTGGTACCAAGAACACTTACCCAAGCAAGAAAATGATTTTTCCCTTCCCCTCTCAAGCAATCAGCTGCTGCGCACCCTTCTTCAACAGCCCCCTCCTTTCTTTTTTCTTTTACTTTTGTTCTAAATGAGGCTAAAAACCCTACCCCTAGTTATGTATTGACTTTGGGCCTATTTAGTGGGCTTGGGCCCTTTATTTGCACCTCTTAGATTCTTACATACATCCTCCCTATTTAATTAAAATACTCTCCACTTAACTAAAATACTCACCATTTATTTACCACACCTCACTCCTTAACTAAATTAATTACCTAGCCTATATTTATTTTAATATACACAACTAAAATAATACTTGATTAAATTACTAAATTAGTCCAATAATCACTTAATTAAATTAGTTAAACAATCACCTAATTAAACTAGTTATATAACTCACCTAATTAATTTCTGGGGCGTTACAGTTTCACCATATGGACTATACTATCCTATGTCTAGGACTTAGCATGATTTTCATAAAGTTTCCTTTATGTAAAACACTTACCCATATTAGTTCTTGAGTTCTTAATTGTAAGCCATATGCTCTTACAAATTTACTTATTCTAAGTTGATCAATCCCCAAAATAAGTGTTGAAAATATTATCAAGCAAGAACTAAAGTACAAACATACATACATGCATCATACTTACTTAAAAGCTCATTAAATGATTTAGAACATTCCAACTAAGAAAGATTTAGCTAACAATAGACATTGCAAGGTAAATATAAACTGAATAGACCATGTTTATATAATTGAAATCACAAAAGAGAAACAACAAGATAGAAGTTACACAAGTTGAAGCCCTTTGTATGAATTCTCCTAGCAATGCACTAGCATTACTCCTTAGCACTATACAAACACTATGAAATCGAAGTAAGGAAGATTTGTTAATTCCTTCCTTTCCCTCTTATAAAATAGAAACTAACTATGTATATTGAAATTTTGATCTAATTTATGGATTGTGATATATTTCCAAATGAAGATGTGAGGTCCTTTTATAGCCTTCAAGAGAGGTGCTTCCTTCCTTCCTTCATGTTGAAGTAATCTTGAGTGGATTAGCTGTAGTTGCTTTTTAGAGGTTGATCTCTAAGTTGAAATCTTTGACTAAGTGTATAGTGTAACACCCCCTTTTCTCATCGATAATTTAGTTTATAAAATCAGAGTTCAAAAATTGTTTTTTAAAAAAAAAAATACATCCTCAAGGGAATGCTACATTCACCAAAAACATGACTTTAACTTAGTCAACAATACTTTTCAATAATAAATGTAATTGCATCATATATCCAAAATATCATGATCTATCTTCTAAAACTATAATTCTAGAAGATAGATCGACTGATATATTTGATTTTCATGAGGAGTTCCTATGAACTTCATTTCTTAGCAATTTTTCTTGTGCCTTTATTTCTTTAAAAACTACCAAAGCTATTCAAACTCTTTTTGTGTGTGTGTGTGTGTGAACCCATTGAGTTGAGATTGGTTCCAAGACTAAGTGAAAAACTTCCTCCTAGCCTTTGAAAGGATTGGTTTATCTTTAGTCACACCAAAATATTTTTCAAAAGAGATTAGACTCACAAAATTTTCTCAAGTGTTGGGGAGTTTTAAGTACAACAAAGGACTTGGTTGAATTTTTCAAAGCTTTTGAGCCAATGCATTTTCTATTTTTGTGTGGATCTATTTTTTGTGCGGATGCATTACTTCTTTGAAGTGATTTGTGCATTGATTTTTACGCATTTTGTTTTTCTTGATCTGGTTGCATTGATGCTTACCTTGCTTGATGATGCTTTTTCTTTTGATAGCTCATATTGCCTTCCTCGCGACCTCCGGATGCAATTGCACTTTGGCATAGGTCTTTGACCTCCGAGATGCATATATTTTTCTTTGCACTTTGTACGAGTTTAGTTTTGAACTATCCTCCGGATACATTTATTCTGCATGTACGAGGTCTTTGACCTCGGATGCATTCATGTACTTAGGCACAAGTATAGTTTCAAATGATTCAGGACACTATGGCTTTGATCTTTTGATCTTTTGTCCACATTTTTGTATTCTTTTTGTGCATTGTTTACTCTTTATACTTTTCAAATTCAGCCTTTGTTTTCATAAAACACCCCCAAACTTAATTCTTTAAGCTCTTCTATCTTTTTAGTAAAACTTTGTTTTGACCTAAGCTTACCAAAAATTCCCCTTGCATCAGATTGATCTTTAAATAGCAAGGTTCTTTTCACAAACCCAGTTTTGAAGTAAAAATAATTTTGGTTATTTTCTAAGAAATAAGGCTTCTTTTTCTCTTTTTCATCATTAAAATTCCATCCATAGGGTTTTCACCATATTTTTGAAAAACTGATCCATTCTACTAAAATACTTAGATACTACTTTGTTAAGTACATCTAATATTTAAACAAAATATAAACTATTTTAAAACATATCTATTTACTATATAAAAACAAACATATTTAATTTAAACACACAACATATTAGATAAATCCCCCCTGACTTAAGGGGTAGCGATTATCAACAACTTTGCTAATTTATTCGAGAAAATACAAACCATATTTTGTTCAAAATAGGGGAGAGGGATTAAAAACAACCAGGGAAATAGTTTTAAATAGAAACAACACAAGCTATAGCAGGAGGTGAAAACTTGTAAATGATACTCATTTCTTAACTCCACTCCTGGTTTTGGTGCTTTGCCTGGTGGGAGGAGTGTGTTTCACCTTCTGCTTCTTCTCTTTAGGTTGCTTGGTTGGATGTTCTTCTGTAGATGCAGATGCACCTTCTTCCTCTGGTGTAGTTGCGAGGCTGTTTCTGTGGTGATGCACGAGTGCATCGAGTCTTTGCTTCTGTCGAGTTGCTTCCTCTTTGGAGTCAATTTTGCTTGCCTGCCTGCAGGTTTCTTGAAGAACTTCAGTGTGTTGTGCAAAGCATCTCTCTTCTGTTGAGCCTTTTGTTCCAGAACAAGCTTGATTGTTGCCTCATCATGTTGTGTTGTTTTCTTTGTGATCTTTGTGATGCGTGACATGTGATCTGGGAGAATCACTCTGCATCACTTCAGATTGAGCTACATGCTCCTTTGCAGATGATTCTTCTTCTCCTTTGTCTTTGTCAAGTCATTCTTCTTCTCTTTCCTGCACAAACTCTTTCTCAAGAGCACAAATAACATTAGCAGTAATGTTACTTGGGCTAGAAGGTACTCGTTGTTCTGTTTGTGTTTCTGGCATAACAGGGTATGTTTTAGAGATGGTTTGTTCTGTGTGAGGTGTTTTCTCAGGGTCATTTATTGGGGAGGGTGGTGGAGGGGTTGTTTGTGGTGGTGATTGGACTGGTGGATCATTGAGGGAGGGTAATGGTGATTTTGGGTTGGAAGATGATTCTTGGTTTGGTGAGATGATTGGTGACTTGATAATTGGTGATGTGATAGGTGGAGTCTGAGTTGTTTCTTGCTGGGCTTGTGGTGTTTGTTTGGCATATTTTTGTCTAGCTATCTCTTCTAGAATCACACCTCTAGCATGCTCCTCTTCTTCAACTTCCTTGTCCATTTATTTCTCTAGTTCCTCATCCTCATTATCAGAATCAAACATTTCTTCAATTTCAGGTTCTATCACTACCTTCTTCTTTCCTTTTGCTTGCTTCCTAGTCACCTTTTTCTTGGTACTAGGTTCTTCCTCCTTTTTCTCTTCTTCCTCAGCTTGTTTCTCTTCCTCTTCTTCTTCTTCAGTCTTCAGTACCCAGCTTGGAAATTCAGGGGCATTCAACTTGGCCTGACATCAAATATCTTGTCAAAGACAAGTTGTAGCCAATCATGTTGATCATTTAAAAATTTCCAAACTGCAAGTTGCTTCTGCATGTGATGCTCTTGCATTGCAGGTGCAGAGCCTCTCACACTTCTTAATCTCTCTTTTATTTCAGCATTCAAATTTCCAGGTGGGAATTTTCTTTGTTCATTGGAAGCTATTGGAACACCTTCTTTCATACACAACTCATTAATAAGACAAGGAAAAGCAGAAATCCCTTTGATTTAGTTGTGCATGCAAGAATTTCTCTAACAATCAATCTACCTATCAACATTTCCTCGGAGAGAAATTGTATCTAGCAAGATCAATCTCTCTTTGGTCATTGAATATGTGTGTGATGTGGCGGAATTGAAGTTGCTACAAATAGATGCCAATTTCTAATGCATCAATCAAATAAGTGCTCCTAAGTTTGATTTCATTTGGTGTGAACTTTTCCCAAAGCGGATCTGGTATTGCTATTCTACTTCTCACTTCCTCCATTTCTTTCTTAAAAGCTTTAGTACTTTCTTTTCAAATTCAGCACCATTATACTTAAGCATATAATGTTCATTCAATTTCTTTGGATGAAAGTGTACAAGTTTACCTCTCACCATAGAAGTGTAGGATTGCTCTGTTCCTTCTTGTGGTGTGATACCCGACATATAATTCTCTCACCAAATCTTCAATGTAGCCTCCTCTTGGAAGAGCGAAGTGATCCGGTTGAGATTAGTACTTTATTGACATGAATGATGGGCTAGCCTTCTTCAAATCATACCTACTCTCGGGTAGTAGATGCATTTTCGAGAAATGAGCATTATCATTGGTTCTCAATTACGGTTCTTTTGCTTTGCCTTTCTGCTCGCTAATGATTACTGCATGCATGCTTTTCTTTCCTTTCTTCAAAGATTCAGCATGTTTGCCTGATGATTTCTGTGCAGAATGTTTTTTCACCATCACGATTGCTTGATTTCTAGGTTTCTTTTGAAATGGGTTTTACGGATTGGAATATGAGTAGTAACATACGGATGAAAGAGTTTCGTAAAGAAGAAGTACTTGATTTGTGAGGGGAAGGGTTAATGGGAAGGAAAATTAAGTGGGATTAGATTTTGATGGAACTAGCCGTTAGGTGATAAATGGTGTGCATGCAAGCCACCACGTGTCTTCCTTGGCTATTAAACACATCATTATCCTTCTTAACCTCCTTGTGATCTTCCTGATGCCTTAAGACTCACACTTAATCACTTTCTTCAAATTTTTGAGATTTTTGATGCGGGGCAAATTTCTTACGCAATGCGAGTGCTTGATCTGTTGCATTGGTATCATGCATTTCTGCAAAACAACTAAAAACATAAAATTGCACAAACATAATTAAAAACAATGGGTTGCCTCCCATTAAGCGCTTGTTTTAAGAGTCTTGTCAGCCTGACTACCTCTTTTTGCTTAGAGATTTTGCAAATGGGTGGTGGTTTTGTCTCTCACCACATGTTCACCATAATACATTTTAACTCTCTGACCATTCACCTTGAAGACAGTATTTGATGTTTTATCTAATAAATCTACTGCTCCATGTGGATAAACCTTTATCAACTTAAATGGTCCTGACCACCTTTATCTTAGTTTACCAGGAAATAGCTTCAACCTAGAGTTGTATAGCAGAACTAGTCCTTCTTCTCTCTGTTCTCTTCTGTGAATTTTCTTGTCATGCCATGCCTTAGTTCTAGCTTTGTAGATTTCAGCATTCTCATAAGAGGTTTGCCTAATTTCTTCTAGCTCATCAAGCTCTATCATTCTCTTTTACTGCCTTGTTTAGGTTGAAATTGAGCTTCTTGATAGTGATAGGATTTGTTTTCCAATTCCACGAGGGTAAATGGCATGCTATTCCATAGACTAATTTATAAGGGGACATTCCTAAGGGTGTTTTGAATCTTTGTTCTATATGCCCGTAAGGCATCATCAAATGTAAAGACCAATCTTTCCTATTTGGACTAACCATTTTCTAGCATTCTCTTAATTTCCTATTGGATAGTGCCTTGTCCACTAGTTTGAGGATGGTAGGCTGTAGCTATCTTATGCTTAACTCCATACTTAGCTAGAAGGTTTTCTATGATCTTATTACAAAAGTGTGAACCTTCATCATTAATGATAGCTCACAGAAGTTCCAAATCTAGTGAATATATTTCTTTGAAGAAACTTACTCAACGATTTAGCATCATTATTAGGTAATGCTCTTTTGCCTCTACCCATTTGGACACATAATCAACAACTACTAAGATATATAAATTGCCAAAAGAAGGTGGAAAAGGTCCATGAAATCCATTCCCCAAACATCAAATAATTCAATTTCTAAAATATTGGTTCTTGGCATTTCATGTTTATCAGAAATATTTCCTGCTCTTTGACATTTATCACAGTATTTGACCATAAAATAAGCATCTTTAAATAAAGTAGGCCAAAAATAACGGTGTAATACATTAGCATTTGCTTTGTTCTAGTGCTTCCAAAGTGTCCTCCATAAGGTGCGGACATGGCGATGCGATATGCTTGCTTGTTGCTCCTCTTGGTATGCATTTCCTCATTAATTGATCGGGGCACATCTTATAAAGGAATGGACCATCCCAATAGTATTGCTTAACTATGTGGAAGAATCTTCCCCTTTGTTGATATGTCATATTCTTTGGTACTACTTTGTTTGCAAGGAAATTTACAATATCGGCCAAACCATGAGTCTGAGATGCATTTGATGCTCTGCATTGCCTATAGCAAATGCGGTTTCATGTTTTGCATTGTTGTGATTGTCAATAGTTTTCATCTGGAAAGGTTTCCTTGATTTCTTCTCCTTGTGTACCAAGTGATTCTCCTTGATCCTTGATAAATGAGTGCGCTACTTGATTTTTACTCCTTTTTGTCTCTTATTTCTAAATCAAATTCTTGTAGGAGTAAAATCCACCTTATCGATCTTGGTTTTGCATCTTTCTTTGAAATTAGATACTTAATGGCGAGTGATCGGTATAAACAATAATTTTAGTGCCAACTAAGTAAGATCTAAATTTTTCAAATGCAAATACCACGACTAATAATTCTTTTACTGTGTTGTGTAGTTTACTTGAGCTTGATTAATGTTTTGCTAGCATAATAAATGGAATGAAAAACTTTGTCATACCTTTGCCCAGAATTTGCTCAATGGAATGAAAAACTTTGTCATACCTTTTCCAGAAGGTGCTCCTCTTGCAAAGTCACTAGCATCACACATTAATTCAAATGGCTGCTCAATGCGGTGTTACTATCAGCAGTGCGTCACGATGCCATTTAAGCTTTTCAAAAGCTTCTATATAAGAATCATCAAAGTTAAATGCTACATCATGTTGCAAAAGCATACATAATGGTTTTGAGATTTTGAAAAATCTTTGATAAACCTTCTATAGAAACCAATATGGCTAAGAAGCTCACGATACCTTTGTTGTATTTGGTGGTGGTAGATTCTCAATGACATCAACCTTAGCTTTGTTTTTACCTCTAGACCTTTCTTTGAAATTCTATGTCCTAGCACAATGCCCTCTTATACCATGAAATGGCACTTTTCCCAGTTCAATACTAAATTTGTTTCTTCAAATCTCTTGAGAATTTGTTCCAAGTTTGCTAAGCACACTTGAAATGTTTCTCAAAGATAGAAATCATCCATGAATACTTCCATTGATTGCTCAATGAAATCGATAATATAGACATCATGCATCTTTGGAATGTAGCGGTGCATTACATAAGCCAAATGGCATCCTTAAAAGCAAAGGTTCCATAAGGGCATGTAAAGGTGGTTTTATGTTGATCCTTAGGCTCAATGGCTATTTGATTATAGCACTGAGTAGCCATCTATGAAACAATAGAATTTTTTCCTGCTAGTCTATCTAACATTTGGTCTATGAATGGTAAAGGAAAGTGATCCTTTTGGTAGCTTTGTTGAGTTTTACGTAATCCATCTGATCTCTCCACCTGTGTGATTCTAGTTGGTATCAACTCATTCTTTTCATTGGCTATTCTTGTCACACCCCCTTTCTTTGGTACACATTGGGCGGGGCTTACCCAAGCACTATATCGATATGGGGTATATGATTCGACATCTAGCCACTTAATGATCTCCTTTTTCACTGACCTCTTTCATAATAGGATTTAGTCTTCTTTGACTCTCTATACTATTTTTGGAATTTTCTTCCAAAATGACTCTATGCATGCATATAGAAGGACTAATTCCTTTGATATACGCCATTTGCCAACCTATAGCTTTGGTATGCTTCTTTTAGAGTACTAATGAGATCAACTCTCTGTTTTGATGTTAAATCGGAAGCAATGATAATGAGTAAAGTCTCATTTGTTCCTAAGAAAGCATACTTAAAGTGTTCAGCGATATCTTCAATTCTAACTTAGGAGGTTGTTCTATTGAGGTAAGTTCTTCTTGAGAATTGGATCCTCAAGATTGAGTGGTTCATAAGTTCTAGCCCATACCTCCTTACAAGAGTTTTCTATTGGTAGATTTTCCTTTTCTTGCATTTCATCATCTAGCAATGCTGCTGCATCTAATGCATCTGCATTGGCTAAGTGATCATACTGTTTGTAAAACTGTTTTTCTACCAATTGATCTAGAGAAAATAAGGATGGACACTCTTACGTATTCTCTGCGAGGATACTTCATGGCATTCATTACATTGAATTTTATCTCTTGATCATTCACTCTCATAGTGAGTTCACCTTTTTGCACATCAATTATGGTTTTGCGGTTGCTAATAATGGTCTACCTAGGATAATAGGCACTTCCTTATCTGCATCAAAGTCAAGGATAACAAAATCTCTGGGAATACAAATTTATCTACCTTAACTAGGATGTCTTCTATGATACCTTGAGGATAGGCTATTGATCACATCGGCTAATTGAAGTGTCACGGTGGTTGGTTTTGCATTTCCAATTTCTAAGCGATCAAAAATAGATTTAGGCATCAAGTTGATGCTTGCACCTAAATCACATAAAGCTTTACAGTATAAGATTTTCCAATGGAAAATGGAATTGTAAAACTACTGGATCCTTCAATTTCCTAGGAATCTTATTTTGCATAAGCAAACTACAATCTTCTGTCATGGCAAATTGTTTCAAACTCTCCTAATATTCTTCTCTTAGTAAGCACATCCTTCATAAACTTTGCATAGTTTGGCATTTGTTGGAGTGCTTCTACTAAAGGAACATTGATGTAATTGTTTTAGTACCTCTAAGAATTTACCAAGCTGTTTCTCCTTATGTGCTTTTAGGTCTTTGAGGATAAGGAGGAGGAGGGTATTCAGTACTAACTTAGGTATTGGAACTTGAACTTCTTGTGATGCGGGAGCATCGGATGCTTCTGCATTGGTTTCTTTTTGATTTTGGCTTTTTCTCCCTTTTTACACTTTCCTTCTCGATTAACTCTACCAAGATCCTTACCACTTCTCAAAAAGCAGCCTTAACTTGTTCCTTTCCTTGTTTTTGGGAAGGAGTGGCTTACTGTATTTGAAGGTAAGTCTCAGTGTGGCCTTTGATACAAAGCTGTGGCTAATTGACCAACTTGATTCTTTAAGTTCTTTATGGAAGCATCTTGAGCTTGTCTGCGGTTCTAGATTCACCTATGAATGCTTTAAGCATGGATTCTAGAGAATTCTCGGTGGTAGGTTGAGAGTTTCTTTGGTTATTACAGTGGGAATCTGGTGGTGTAGTTAGTGCGATTCTAGAGTGCGAGTGCACTATTATTGCTCCATCTAAAATTTGGGTGATCTTTCCAACCGAGGATTATAAGTGTTGGAATAAGGGTTGTTATTCTTATTATAACCTACATAATTTCTGAGAGATAGGGTTGCTAGAACACTCCTCATACAAGTGACCTCCTTCACAGTACACCTGACTAGGGGTGCACTGGAGGTGCTTGTTCTCTCTTTGCTTCTGATGATGTGCTGGTGATGCGGTTTGCATTAGATCTTGATAGCATTGCGGAAGTGGAGTTTTTCATCAAATCAGCTAGAGTAGCTACTTGAGCAAATAGGGCAGATATATCATTAACTTCATGTACCACTGATGGTTTATTTTGGGCACTCACCCTCTTAGTATGCCAACTAGAGCTATTTATTGCTATTCTATCAATTAATTCACATGCTTCATTGTATATGATTTAATAACACTCCACGGATGATGCATCAAGCATTATTACGGTTTGAGGTTCTAAACCATTATAAAATGTTTCCATTTGAATAATAACGAGTAAACCATGATGAGGCATTTTCTTAAAAGTTCCTTCCACTTTCCCATGCTTCAAATAAAGACTCGAACTATTTTTGTCTAAAAGAAGTAATATCGGTTCTCATCTGGCATTTTTGATAGGTGGGAAATATTTTCTAAAAACTTTTGACCATTTCATTCCATGAATGGATAGAGTTAGGTTCTAAAGAATTTAGCCAAGCCTTAGCTCTATCTTTCAAGGAATAAGGAAATAACCTTAATCTAAATGCATCTTCACTAACACAGGTATGATAAATTTACTACATACTTCTAGAAATTGCCTTAAATGCAAATGAGGATCTTCATGAGGAGATCCTCCAAATTGACCAATAGTTTGAAGCATTTGAAACATCATAGGCTTAAATTCAAAATGCATGGCATCAATATGAGGTCTAGATATGCTAGTTTGCATGTTTTGATGATCAAGCGAGGATAATCCTCATTATCATTAATCATACCTATGTGATCCATGTAGATGAGATTTTCTCTATGATCTTCTTGATAGCATGATGTGAACCGGGGCCTCCTCTCTTTGAGTGTGGCCTTGAGCTTTGTTCTTCAACGAAAGACATGTTGAAGACTTGTTGATTTTGCTTTTGGAGTCTTAGCAATCTCTGAATCTTCTTTCTATTTACGGATCTAAACTATATTACGGTGTCTTGTTTTTGGTTACTGTACATATACTAAGCACCATGTATACATATGTGAAACTACAAATACGAATTATATACAACACTAAATTACTATATATAAGAATTTTAAAAGAATTTACTTCAATCCACAGCATGGCGCCAAAAACTTGGTGTTGGAAAAACACATGTGCAAGTATACACAGTCCAAAAACAAGTAATATAAAATGATCGAACCCACAGAGATTGAAAAACTCTCTTTTAAAATACAATATAAAGTAACAAAGTGTAAGGTAACTAAATAACAAATAATAGTGGAGTTGGTGTGATCACAACTAAGTTAGATAAGAAAGCAAAGTATAAGTGTTGATAATGCAAATGAGAAAAGCTAGTTGGAATGTCTTCATCAAGTAATTTACTTTTAAGTGTTTGATGCGATTATGTGATGCATGTTTGCTTTGAATCTTTGTTGCATTAGTTATGTGCACTTTCGGTCACTTTTCTTCAGAGTTTCATTACAAGCTTCCTATGTCTAGGCATGCTAAATAGGTTCACTCTTGCCTTTGAAAGTACCCACAGTTTCACCCTATGGACTATACTATCCTATGTCTAGGACTTAGCATGATTTTCATAAAGTTTCCTTTAGGTAAAACACTTACCCATATTAGTTCTTGAGTTCTTAATTGTAAGCCATGTCTGCTCTTACAAATTTACTTATTCTAAGTTGATCAATCCCCAAAATAAGTGTTGAAAATATTATCAAGCAAGAACTAAAGTACAAACATACATACATGCATCATACTTACTTAAAAGCTCATTAAATGATTTAGAACATTCCAACTAAGAAAGATTTAGCTAACAATAGACATTGCAAGGTAAATATAAACTGAATAGACCATGTTTATATAATTGAAATCACAAAAGAGAAACAACAAGATAGAAGTTACACAAGTTGAAGCCCTTTGTATGAATTCTCCTAGCAATGCACTAGCATTACTCCTTAGCACTATACAAACACTATGAAATCGAAGTAAGGAAGATTTGTTAATTCCTTCCTTTCCCTCTTATAAAATAGAAACTAACTATGTATATTGAAATTTTGATCTAACTTATGGATTGTGATATATTTCCAAATGAAGATGTGAGGTCCTTTTATAGCCTTCAGAGAGAGTGCTTTCTTCCTTCATGTTGAAGTAATCTTGAGTGGATTAATTTGTAGTTGCTTTTCAGAGGTTGATCTCTAAGTTGAAATCTTTGACTAAGTGTATAGGGAGGTCCCATGATGTATGAACATTTGTCCCTATGTTGATGACTCTTCAAAGCTATCCCTATGGCTATGTGTGAATGGTAGGCGCCTACTTATATAAAGTGGTTACTGCTTTGGGGACCAAGCATGAAGTCGACAATGCAAGTGGATGCACATGTAGCTAGTTGCTGCTCATTCACCAAGTAGTCTTGATTCGGTCTGAGTATCAATGCGGGAGCATTGATCTGCGAGGAGCGATGATGCGAGGATCTGTGAAGCGCAGCTTGAACAAAACATCAAACATACCACAATATATCCAAAATGGCCTAATAACAACTATAACCATGTCAATCACTCAAGTTATCATATATCACATAAATTACTATATACACTCTTTATTATTACTTGAAAGAGAGCAATTTACTAAGTTTAAACATATGAAATACTCTATATAAAATAGAGTTATCGGGTACCTCGGTGGCTCTATTCACCATGGTCTTCATCTACAACCAGACTTCTTAAGATCACAAACTATCACTAAGGATCTATTGTGAGAGTGATTGGGGTAGTGACATTGATGGCCAGCGCTCCACCACTTTGGTTTGTGTATGTTTTAGGACCTAATCTAATCTCTTGGGTGCTAAAAAGTAGACCCTTGTTGCTCGTTCAAGTGCGGAGGCGAGAATCTTAGTGGTATTGCCCAAGCTCTTGCTGAGCGATATGGATTCAATCCTATTATCTAAACTAAGAGTGCCTCACGGCTCGACATTGTGATAATCTTTTCTGCTTTGTGCTTCTTGCACACAATCCAATTCTTCATTCAAGGACCAAACATATTGAATTGGATGCGCATTTTGTTAGGAAAAGATATACGCTAAATCACTAGTGATAAAACATGTTCTGCATCTGCTCGATTAGCGGATATCTTAACAAAGCGCTCGACACTCTTTGCATTTTACGCGCCCGAGGTCCAAACTCATAGTTCACTCCCTCCTTGAGCAGCGGGGATAATAGATGACAAGTCATCAAGCAATTTGCAACTTTGCTACTACAAGTAAAATCACTAGTCAATGTGGGACTTGGAATTTTTCACTAATAACGTAATGGTGTTTGTTTTAGGGGAGGAGGCGTAAGGTAGAATCGATTGTGGCTCATGTGAAGTACCTACGTGTTGCTCGCATCAATGAATCATTTAACTACGGAAGAAGAAAAAACTTGAATCCAACCACACAATCAAAGTTTAAATTAATTAAAAATAATTAAATATAAAAAATATATGTCATTAAGTTATTAAATGTTGGGTGCAATAAAACTCTAGAGTATCTAAGTGTTCACCTACAAATAATGATTTTAGTCATTATATTTGAAATCACGATCTGATTTAAGTATTTCGCGTCTTGATATATGTTAGAGCAAAAGCTACAAGGAGTTTTTTTTTTTAAAAGTTACAAGGTGTAATTTCTAATCAATAATATAACCACCTCTAACATGTACGGGGTCGACCATAAGCAAGAGGACCTTGTGCTATAGCACAGGGTCTTGGCCCATAAATAGTTTTTTAGGGCCTCGAAATTTCCATAGCGGCCCAAAGTTAATTATGAAACATATATATTGTTGTATTTTATACAATTAATGTCGCAAAATTCTTCCTGTTTCAGCGGTTAAGCGTTTCAGCGGTTAAGCGTGTATTCTACGAGTTCAGGAGTGTGTGTTCAAAGCCTACGGCTGTAGTTTTTACTGATAATTTTTGTTTGTTTTAGCGAAATAAAAATTTTGGAAATAAAATACTAAACTTTGAGATTCAATCCCTGTTACTTTTGGTTAGAAAATTCAGCCAATACCACCAGACCACTTCTTCTTTATTGTACAACTTCACATGTAAAATATATATACTATTCTTAATACGAAAATGTATCTATATAACAATAGAAAACAGAAAATTGTAGAGCCCAATTAAGACCCGATTTTTAAAATTTGAACAGAGCTCCTAAATTGTTTGGGACGTCTCTGAACATGTACAAATATTTGTAAAGGAAAATACCAACCGTCTTGTATTGTTATTATGTGCACTGAAGATTGTTTAAAAGCTTAACCTGTACCCTTCGTCTCGGACTACATAGTAGTGCTCCTTTGTAAAATAAAGAAATGCACTAAATAACAATGTTTTGAAAATCGAGCCAGGACATTGAAGTGGCGAGACCTCACGATCATGGTCAATCGTTTTAAGCAGCTTTACGGATAAAACCGTTTTTAACCGTTGAAATAACCGAGGCAGTATAAGATGTCGGGTCATGGTTCAACGGATCAACGCTCGGTTGGTTCGGGTTTTAAAATCTTGCTAAATAGATTGTAATTAATTTGGAAGGATGAGTATTTTTTTTTGACTCAAACAACTTTTTAAAAGTATATTCGTTTTGGAAGGTTGAGTTAATTTGAAAATAACTTTTATAATTGTTTAAATAAAATATCTTTTTGTGCGGAAACATTTAAAATGGCCTTACTTTTCAAAATGGTTACAGAAATAATGGTTAAATACATTTTTATTCTAAATTATATAATTAATATATGTGATTTATTTAATTGAATTTAATATTGTGAACCAAATTTGTGGTTTAGTTTTCTTGCCAAAAGACAATCTGACTTAAGGAGACTGAATGCGATGGATTATTTTCTTTACAAAGGTGACTAAATTTTACTTGCTCACTAGTAGGATACCCGTGCATCTCATTTGGGTCTTTTGTCGTGTTTTTATGATTGAACTTAGGCGGTTATTAAATAGTCTAAACATTATCGTGAAAATAAAGACAAAATTAAAGTAGATAAAAAAGAAGTTTCAAATAAAAAATAGATAAATATTAAAATCTAAAAATGTAAAAGTATCATTTAAAAACAATCTATGCATGTATCCGTGTTTTTATATATCGATTGTAGTGTCTTTTTATATATCGAGTGTTGTTATCAGTATTTTTTATATATCAATATGAGTTATCACGTGTTTATATATATATATATATATATATATATATATATATATATATATATATATATATATATATATATATATATATATATAATTGCGAGTATCTCAGTATTTTTATATATCGATAAAGTTATCCAGTGTTTTTATGTATTAGTGCAATTATCTCATAGTTTTAATTGATTATTTGAGTTTATTAGTAGATTATAATAGATTGCAAAATATAGATATTAGATTATCAATAAGAAATATTTATCCGTGTTTTTTTGTATATCGGTGACAATTATTTGTCACTTTTTAGAAGTATTAGTGACAAAAGTTTGTCACGTGTGTTTTAAATTATCGATCCGGTTATCATGTGTTTAAATTATCGGTGCAATCATTTATTAGGTATTAGTGACAATTATTTGTCATTTTTAATTAAGAATGACAAATATTAATCTCGGATTTTTATATATCGGTCACGGTTATCGTAGTTTCAATTGTTATTTTAGTTTTTAAAAAAAAAAAAAAATTAGGAAGGGAATTTTTATTAAACAAAGTGGCACTAATGGTCATTTTACAATTTGTCCTTGAAGGATTTGAACTCATGAGCACCTTGAGGATATAAGGCTAGCTCTTACCAGCTGAGCTAGCACCTCAAATGTTTGTTATTTTAGTTGATTAGTAGATTATTGTAGATAGTAAAGAGAGATAGTAGATTATCAAATAAGAAATATTTTTTAAATATTAATCGATAGTTTGAATAGTCATTAAATCTTCTTGTTTTTAGATAGTAGCTAGTTTTATAGTAGTCTTCACAAATTTTAATTATTAATGACAAATATTAATCTGTGTTTTTATATATTAGTGTAGTTATCCGTGTGTTTTTATATATCGTTGTAGTTATCTTGTAGTTTCAATTAATTATTTTAGTGGATTAGTTGATTATAGTAGATAGTAAGCGATGAATAGTAGATTATCAATAAGAAATATTATCCGTGTTTTATTATATATCGGTGACAATTATCATATTTTAGGTATTAGTGAAAAATATTTGTCACGTGTGTTTTAAATATTAATCAGTTTAAATAATCATTAAGTCTTCTTGTTTTTTTAGATAGTGGGTTTATAGTAGTCATCAAAAATTATAATTATCAATGACAAATATTAATCCTGTGTTTTTTTAGATAAGCAATTGATTCATTGAAATGGAGCACAAGGTGTGCTGACCATTACAATGGGAAGGGGAGGGCCTCCTCCAAAACCTCACTGAGCCAAAACCCATTGGGAAAAGACTCGAGAGAGAGGAAAAAGAGTACCTCGCACAAGAAAAACACGCACAACAATGGGATTAAAACATCCTAGCCCATTGCTTCTCCCCACCTAAGAAATGAAATAAATATAGTACAAATACTGACAAAACCATGAAAGTTACAATAGGGAAAAACAACCCGAAGGGCAATTAAACCAATCCGCCCATTCGACCTGCATCTCCTTCCTTTTCTTGCCTTGAACCGACTCCATGCACAAAATTTGATTAGGTAACAATTTACGAAGTCGTGGTTGTCTCTCCTTTGAAAATTATCCTATTTCTTGCCAACCATATGTTCCAAATTCTGACCCGGCCAGTTAGATGCGAACACCTTTGTTCTTCTTTCCACTTCACCAACTTGCCAAACTCTTCAAAATGAGAAACCATATCACATAAACTCCCAGCGGTTCCCCATCCAAATCAAAATCTGCTTTGCCATCACATGCGTCTTTGCTGCTACGAGTCTAAGAACAAGTGCTTATTTGTTTCAACATCATGAGAACACAAAAGCGCGGCGGTGATCCCGATGGTTTTGTAGGATACCTCGTCGAAATAAAGCATCGCAGCGTTGCCACTTTGTCTAATAACACCCTCGGCCAAAGATTAACACTTTGAAGGAACATCATTTCTCCATATTTTTGCATGCTTCAACGGTGGATGGTTCAAAAAGTCCCTATCACTGCAAAGAGAAAGCATCCAGCAATAACAAGATTTAGCAGAAAAACCGGCGGTGTATCAATGGTCCAAGACCACTGTCATCGACTGCTTTGCGAGGAAATAATGAGGACATGACATCTCCTTTAAATAGCCAGCGTTCTCTGCCTCATCAAGCATCGATTCCTCGCCCCTTGCCGGTTCAATGCCAAACATCATCCTCAAAAGCCCCATCTCTGGCGATGCAGATTGCGTCTTTGCATCTCTTGAAAAGTGACGGAAAAAGGACGAAAAACTCTCGTTCCAAGCCACGAATCATCCAAAAGCGGACCTTATCCCCTTTTCCAAGTTTTAGCTTTGCCGACCTATCGAACCATCCAGTAGCCAAATTTGTTCCTTCACCTAACAAGCACAAGTCGCGCCACCAAAGAGAATGCTTGCATCTTCCTTCCAACTCTTTCCATAAATGATTACCTTCTTAGTCAAAATTCTCCACCTCCATTTAGTTAGTAAAGCCAAGTTAAGCGCTTCTAGATTCTTTATACCAAGCCCTCCACTTATCTTTCGATGTACAAATCAAATCCCGACTTACCCAAGCCATCTTCTTCGTTTCCTCATCTCCTCCCCGTAAGAATCTTCTTTGTAACTTTATAATTTCCTCGATCACCTTTTTGGGGCTTTGTAGAAAGAGAAGAGATATAAGCGGAAGTGAAGCCAATCAGAATTTATAAGTGTAACCACGACCCCCGATCGACAATTGTTTACTTTTCCGGCTAGTTAATCGTGCCTTAATAACATCAATAATTGGTTGCCAAATCTTTGACCCTTCTTGGATTTGCTCAGCCAGGAATGCCAAGGAATTTAAAAGATTTGAGCCCTGACTTGTATGCTAAGAAGCTTGATATTCCTTCCATTTACAACTCCTCTATATTGAAACCTACTCGTTGCTTTTTGCAAAATTTACCTTAAGCCCAGAGACTAATTCAAAACTCCTCAATATTGCCTTCAAGCACCAAGCGCTTTTCTCGCCGCCATCACAAAAAGAAGATGGTGTCATCTGCAAAGTGTAACAATTCTCTGAGAGAGATGGACCAACATTAAACCCATGGAGGTTACTAGATCGACCCCCTTCCTAACTAACTTGACCAACCGCATACTGCGGCAATTAGAAACAAGAAGGGTGCGAGAGGATCACCTTGCTTTAGACCTTTTTGTGCAACAAACTCCTCGAGTTGGACTACCATTTACTAACAGAAATGGAATTTGATGAATAGCAAACCCTCATCCACTTCCTCCATTTTTCTTGAACCTCGACCTTTTCAACATGTAATCAAGATAAGACCAACTTCTTGAATCGTAGGCCTTCTCAAAGTCGACTTTTAATATCATGCACTTTTGTTTTTCCTCTTTGCCATGTCCATAATCTCATTTACCACCTTTACACCATCAAGAATATTTCTACGGCAAGAAAGCACTTTGGCAATCGAAATCACTTCCTTTAAAACTTTTTACCACTTCATAAGAACCTTTGCTAACATTTTATATAGACTTCCTATAAGAGATATAGGTCTATACTCATTCAGCCACTTGTGGATTGTTATTCTTTGGAATAAGTGCTAGAAATGAGGCACTCACGGCTTTAGGCAATTTTGCTAATCTGTGAAACTCATTGAAGAAGGCCAAGATTTACGTGCTCATTAGCTCTGACAATTCTTCATGAAATTAAAATTGAAACCATCGGCCCCGGACTCTTATTTCCATCACACTCCCAAACAACCTCCTTGATTTCTTCCAAAGAGAATGGAGCCAATAACATAACATTGTCCACTTGCATCTATTTGGCAGAATTGAATCCCATCAAGTGTTGGCCTATTAAGCTCTTCCTCTTTGAACTTTCCTTCAAAATGATCTCTTACAGCCCCTTTTACCCCGTCACATCTTGATCCATCTGTCATCCACTTTGATTTTCAATAATTGTGTTCTCGCCTATTACCTCGGATACATGCGTGAAAAAATTTGCTATTTGAGTCACCTACGCCTGACCACTTCACTCACAGATTTTTGTGCTATGATACTTTCTTTTGCATGTAATTCCTCCCAAAATCATTACTTAGGAGTTGTCTCTGATCATCATCAATGGTTCCCCCCTCCACCGCTACTCTTTCAATCTCATTCAGTTCTCGAACGATGTTGTTTATTTTCAAATCTTTGAATCCGAAGACCTCACGGTTCCACCACTTTATCTTCTCCTTGACATCCTCAACTTCTCTTTAATCACAAAAAGAGGCTGTCCTTTCACTTTGAAAGATTCCCGACAATCTCTAATGAATTTAGCAAAGTCTTTATGTTCCGACCATGCATTGTTAAATCTAAATGGTTTTGGTCCCCAATTCGACTCGATGTTACCAACCAAGCGGGACAATGATCGGAGATCTCACTATCACCAATCCTTTGGGCACTAATACTCCATCACGGATATCAAACCTTCAGATAATAAAAATCTATCAATCCTGCTTGCCCTGCCCTCAGCACCAAAGCATGTGAATTTCTTCCCCAAAGCAGGCACATCAATTAATTCCATATCTTCAATGAAACCATGAATTCTCGTGCCTCACTACTATTAAAATTCTCTGCTTGGCCTCTTCTCTCAGACCTCATAATAACCGCATTAAAATCCCCACCAATGCACCAATCCCTCTTTCAAATTCTCCTTTCGGACTTCTCAAATTTGTCCCATAATCTTCTCTTTCGGCCATATTGCAAGCGGAGTACACATTTACCAAATAACACACATGTCCACTGTATTTTAGCACACACCCTACAAAGTGCTCCCCGAGAAAAGAGAACATAGCGTCCATTATACCTTGCTTCCATACAGATAGCATCCCCAGGGCCCGACCAACGGCGTTCTTACTAATCCAATCGAAGTTTGGCTCCCCCAAATACTACCAATCATTCTTTTTGAAAGATCAACTTTACTCTTAGTTTCTTGAATCATGCAAAAGTCTATTTTTCCTCCTGATTGTTTTTTGGTAGCCTTCTTTTTGCTGCGCCCCACCTCTCATATTGATTATTGCAACCTTCATTGAGAACCATTGTTTTTCCCCTTCCTTCCTTTGTTATTACAGTCTCTAACCTCCATAGGCCGAATTTTGTCATGTATTTCTCTTCGTAGATTCCTCCACTACCTTCTTTGCTTCGCCCAGTAACACCGAACTTTCTTTGGCAAAACTCCACATTTTCTTTGGCAAAACTCCCAAACTTATATATATATCATATATATATATATATTATATAGTATATATATATATATATATATATATATATATATATATATATATATATATATATCGTCTGAGTATCTCGTACTTTCATTGGATTATTTTAGTTGATTAGTAGATTATAGTAGATAGTAAAAGTTAGATAGTAGATTATTAAAAAGAAATATTTATTTTAAATATTAATTAGTTGTTTAAATAGTCATTAAGTCTTCTTATTTTTTTAGATAGTAGGTTTGTGTTAAAGGTGTATGAGCAATACCGGGAGGTGCGATCGAGAAATGGGCGGCGGCTCGACCGATGAAAGCGGCCCAAGCCGTGGCAGTGCGCAATTCTCGGCGGCCGGCGAATTTCTGCGGCGGTCGCCCGGTGGTATAAGTACCACTGATGCGAGTGCGTTTTCCGGCCTAGTGATACCTTGACCGTTAGCACACCTCGACTCGGTGTCGGAGTGTCTTTGCAGTACCACGGCGCTCTCAAGGCCGGTCAGAGCTCACTCCACGGCGGCCAGGACGCCGGGCAATAAGCAACATCTACGCCGTCGATCAAAGTACGATCAATTGGCGACCATAGTACAGGAGGCGGCGCTATCCTACCTCGGACATGGCCTAAAAAGAGACCTACGGCGGGCATCGACACAGCACCACCTGCAGGACAAGGCGTCCGTCGCGGCGAACCGGAGGCGTGCACTATAACCATTCCACGAATCACAAGGCAATCCTCGCCAAGAACCCTCGGTTCAAGGCGGGCGAGGCCGATCTTGGAACGATCACGGCGATTGGTTCCACATCGGCAAATCCGGCGAGCTAGCGGGCGGGATCATGGAACCTCTACGAGAGCACGTAACCCGAGCCTTTCTCCAAGCGCCCGAGTAAGAATCAACTCATCATCGATCGTGGCGGTGATATCCGTTCGAGAAGGTCGATCGGCCGGCCCCGTGGCGGACCACGCGAGAAACCTCCCCCCAGCTCGCCGCTTCACGCGAGCCACAGCGCCCCCTCGAAGGAACATCCGTCATCGGGGAAGCCTTTCCCACCATTCTCAACACGCGAGTCGAGACGCGGATCGCGCTCGAAGAAGCGTGCGTGGTTAGCCGTTCCCCTCGTATGATTACGACTATTGGACTCCATCTACCATCACGAGTCGGGCCGTTCTTCTCACGATATATTCCTCGTGCGAATCCTCGGCTCGGAGATCTAGAAGCGCTCTTGGGACCACTAACGGCGAGCTCAGCGACTATCGCAATGGGGAAATCGAGAGATGTTTTCGGCGACCAGAATGCACCACTCCGTTCGAAGCAGAGGGAAATCACCCCAAGTGCCTCCGATGTACGGTCATCCGGTCGGTGGTGGGTTCTACGGGATGCCGACCAGCGAGGCATACCTTACTATATCACGACCTTTTGGGCCAAGTGATATCGGCGGCCATGGCCGCACTTTTCACGAGGAGATCGCGCTACCGTATTCGAGGGATCTAAGAAAGCGCATGACTGAACAAATTTGGCGGTCGGGGATCTTGACAAGCACATCAGTACTTAAACAACTCTGCTGCTACTACGAGGCTGGGTTCTACAATGAAATGCCGTTTATTTCCTCAGTCGCTCGATGGCCGGGCACTAGAATGGTGGAAGTCACTGCGACCAAACACTATCTCCTCACGGGAAGGTCGATCGAGTCTTCATAGCAAACTACACGGCAGCCGATGCGATCACGCTATGAGAACACTTGGACCACGGTCATCAAAGCGACCGTTAAAGCGATACATAGGCGCCCCGATTACGAGGCGATACCATTCGTGACTGACGGACAAAGACAAGGCGATGTATCTCAGCGGGGCATCGGGCGGACCATAGGTTATTTGAAGAGTTCACTTTGAACCCTTACTGCGATCTCGGCCACGTTCCTTGCAGCGAGCTAGCGACCACATGGCTTACGAAGAGACACTAGGTGCGAGGAAGGCGCCGCGTGCGACCTAAAGAAAAGCGAGCAAGCGTTCAAGGCTCGAGGCAACCATCGTGACAACAATGAGTTAGGCCTAAGAAATCTGAGCACGGATGAGGATCAACACACCTATCGCCCGGATATTTTACGAATGTCGAACAATGAGTTCGTTGGTGTGAAGCGGCTGATCCGTTAGTGCTCAGAAAGTGCGGGCGACCAAGAAGTATTGCCGGTACCCAAAAGCAAGGGGCGCGACCACAAGCTTGTGCATGGCCACAAAAGATGACATAGAAGATCTCATCCAAAAGGGCAAGTTAAAGCGGTATGTCGGAGCGAAGGTGTCGGCGGCCCGAAAAGAAAAGCGGGGACAACCCTCCCGACCAAAAGGTAAGGTCGTGCCATGACAACCATAGAAGCGGCGGGAGATAAGAACACCTCCGAAGAGGGCGTCAGGCAATCTAAAGGCCGCGGGGTGGCCATGGTCATCCATGGAGGAATCTTTTGGATCGCGGGGAATCAAAGAAGGCCATGAAGAGGAAGTGGAATGAGATTACGATGGTTGGAGCGACCTCGGTGGCGGCCGAAGCCTCGAATAGGCGCCCATTTCCTTTGGAGATGAAGACTTCTTTGGATGGAAGAACCAATAGCTACGTTAGTTGGTGGTCTTGGCGGTCATGGCCAACATTTGAAGTCCATGAAATTTTGGTCGATCAAGGAAGTTCGGCCCGATATTATGTTTGAAGAGTTAATCAACAAGGTGGCGTAGATCGGAGTGAGATCATCCCACGAGGCCGATCGACTCAGCAGCGAGGTTTTAAAGGGGCAATCACCTACCCCTGAGGGGCGATTGAACTCTTGGTCACTTTTGGAGATGACATAGGAGAAAGCACCCTATATAGGGCGATCGGGATGACCTTCTGGTCCTCCTATCAAGTCTTGCTACCAATGCATCATCGGTCGGCCGACCTTTGGGAAGCTTGAGGTGTGGCCTCCGTCCACACGAAAATGAAGTTCTCTGACAGGGCGATCAAGTTGTGACCACGATGGTGCGACATGGAAGCGGCAGCGAGTCATCTGCGTGGGTTGAAGAAAGGCGGATGAAGCAAAGGAAATTGGGAAGAAGCTGCGGTATGTCCTTTGGGCGTATAGAAGCGACCCCGTTCATCGGCGGCGATTCGCCATTCAAACTTGTCTGAGCGGACGCGATGATTCCCATAGAGATGGCGCGGTGAGCGGAGAAGCGGCGATCCCAACAGCGGTTGACAACGGCCAAGGCGTCACGAGAAGAGTTGGACTTGGTTGAGAGGCTGCGCGCAAGCATCCCGCAGAAAGCGATAAAGCAGAAGGTCATTGCCCGGTACAGCGCTTGTGTTCGAAAGAGATTTCTCCATCAGGCGGTGGTCTTAGGCGTGCGGATGTTGGCAACAAGAATGCTCGTCAGGAAGCTCGCCCTAATTGGGAAAGGTCGTGCAAAGTAAATCAACAAGGCCGTGGAGGCGTCTGAGCGGAGACCATGGATGGGCGACCATCACTAGAACATGGAATAGTGACAAACTCGAGCGATACTACATTTATGCGCCCGATTTATAGCAGATGAACAATTCAATTAATAAATGTCAAGCGGGCGCTCTTTTTCCCCATTGGGATTTTTAACGAGAGGCGTTCTTTAAAATTTTACTTGTAATTTAATTTGGGCAATGTTGTATGGCCGGTCGCTCACCATGCGGCGTAACAGCGGGAGTTGGCCCAGCGAGTGCCGCCAGAGTTGGCCCCAAAGCGAGTGCCACGAGGTTGGCCCAAAGCGAGTGTCGTCGAGCGACCCAACCACGAGTGTCATCGAATGACCCAAGGGTCGAAACAGCGACCCACCAATGGCGTAGGCTGCGGCGGCCTACAGCAGTGCTTTCGGCGTAAATTGGTCGGCGATCGGCCTAAAAAGCGAGCCTTGAAGGCCCAACATAGTGCCTTGAAAGGCCTAAAGCGGACCAAACGATCGGCAGAGACGAATACCTTGAAGGTGTGAGCGAATGATGTAAATAAATTCAAGCGGCGAAATAAGCAAGCAATTTAAGCGAAAAAGTAATTCATTACAAAACAAGGCGCTGGTCGAAAGTGGCGCCCAAAATATTCATCGCTCGGCGGAGTTAAAATACTTGGATTACAATCGATTACGCCGCTCGCGGTGGGCAAAAGAAAAGTATTGCTTATTTCTTGGGGCGACCAAGGATCGCAGGCCGCTTGCGGATCACCTTGCCCGTCATCCATCTTCAGCGGCAAGACAATCTCTTCGCCCTCAACCGCGTGATCGGTGCACCACGCTGGCATGTCGTCTTTGGATGCCACAGGCGGCAAGCATTCTCATTTGAGCCACGACATTGTCAAATTGATATATGGGCGCCCCTTTTGCCATCGGCTACCTCGGCGACCTTTTCAACAATGGCGGCCTTCTTTTCCTCCTCGTGCGGGAAACCTTGGCCCAGACTTCACACTGCTCGGCCCGGCTCTTTATTTACGCTCGCGACCTTAGTCGGTCATCCCTGACGGTTGTTTGTCTTTCTCGGCCGACACCAACAGCCTTGATCTCCTCCAAAGAATTTATCTCGGGTTCCGGCTCCTTGGTGTGCGCGGCGGCATCTCTTTCGGTCGGCACACGGGGCGGAAATGAATATCAGCGGGACGGTCTCAAAAACATTGGTACAAAGGAAAAAAAAGGAAGTTGGGACTTACGGGATTGGTCGATCTTGACTTCTTCATGACTTTCTTTGGCCGACTTGCATAGGTCGCCACAAAAATTCAAGAGATCCGTCTTGAAAGCTTCGTAGTCTTCCTCAGTTAAGTCCTCCATCTCAAAGACAGGATACTTGACCCATTGTGCTTCCTCCACTCTCGGCCGCTTTCCAGGGGTGCGGCCGTTAGTGTCTGGTCGCCGCCAGGATCCCCTGCACTGCACTCTTGGGGAGGGTGGTGACTTTCGGGTTGGTCTTGGGAGGTTAGCTTTCTTTGGCCCGCCGGAGAGAGCGAGCTTCTGAAGATTGGCCCAGTCTGCGCTTGACATTCCTAAAGTCTTACCTGCAAAAGTCGAACGGTTAGACAAGGAAAGTAAAGAAAAATCAAAGGTAAAGATATGCAGGCAGAACGGACCAAGCTCGGCCGATAACTTATCGCCGTGTGCGAGCGAGAAGGGCGGTGAGGATGTACCCTTGAGGATTTTGGGAAGCGGTGGGCGGCTCTTTAATTATAGACAAAGTCTCTTTTTCCTCCTCGTCGTCGAGGAGGCCACGGTAAAAGTGTAAGGCTCGGCTTCTCTGCGAAATGGGCGGCGTGCGGTGGAGGAAAGAAAGGCATGCTATGCGATCGGACAAGATCTCAACAATGGAAGCGATGGTTTAAATATTGGGAGCGACCGAAAATATTGATTCTTCCGGCCGTGAGCAAGAGTCGGAGTATGCCTTGAAGAATTTAGAGAGCAGTGCGGTTCTTGAAAAGACACTGCTCTTTCACGAGCCATGTTGGTGCCATTCTCGCAGTGCCATTTCGGCTCGAGAGGGTGAAGAAAAATTTGAGTCGATACCATCCGCCAGAGGCGTTTGCACAAACATTCAATGGCTTTGATGAAACCCGACCATTAGGATGCAGTTGAGATGGGGCGACCCCCAGATGATGCAAAACGTCTCGTTGGAGATCAGAGAAGGGAGGGACGATCCTCATTCTCTCGAAGATGACCCGGTGCATGGTGAACGCGTTCTTTGGCGGAGTCGCTATATTCTCGTCGCCCCGTGCCTTTTACTTTCCGGCCGGTTTATAGAAAAGTTCTTATAGATGCGCGAGGATGGGTGAGTGCGGCCTATGAAGCTCTTGAAAGATCTCATTTTCTCAGACACCCAAGACATGTCCAGGGGATCGGAGACGGCGGTCGGCTCGGCATTATCGTTTCCTTGCTCGTCAGCCGCCTTTCAGGAAGCCGTTCTTACGGGCGGGCGCGCTTCCTCGTTGCCGGTATTCACGCGTTCATCAATAACCTCCGGGTCAGGCTGAAGAACTTCATCCCTTGTATTTGCGGGTGGAGGGATTTCTATGACATCGTCATCTCCCAATATGTCCACGGACACGTCGTCCCCTTCGTTATCACGGGTGGGAGGCTCGGGCGGCGGTGGGGGGCACCATGAATCGGTGGAGCTCGAACTCACGCTGCTTTGGAATTAGCGCGGTGTGGACTTTCCGAAGAGCTCGAGCTGGTAGATGTAGAGGCCTCTGCTGGGGAATCCGGCCTAGGAGATTCGGACTGGCGGCCCAGCGACTTGCGCGAGTTGGGCCATATGTCGGGCGAGACTTTGTCTTAGGGGCACCAATAGTCACAGTGTGCAGCCGTTCGTCCCGGTCCACCTATGAAAGGAGAACTTCGTCGGTCGGCCAGAGGCGGTAGCGCTCGAGAAAAGAGGCGGCGTGGTAGATCCTCGGCCGGATGCCTCCCTTTCCGCGATGCGTCGAAACTAATTTTAAAACAAGTAAAAAGTAAGCGAGAAAGCTAGAAAGAAGCGGCTTACGGAAGCGATGTTGGAGAAGGAAGGAGCAGTGAACAACTTTGTAAGCGACTCTTCCGGTCGCTAGCGGATAACTTTCGGTTAGCGGAGAGAGGTGATTTTGAGTGTAGAAGCGGTCTTGACCAAGTGCTCTATTTATAGAGGGCCCACGGTGAAGCGGCGCGTCTGTTGCTCGCGTTCCCCATCCGTTGCATGGGAATCCCGAATGGTACCTCGAGAAGCGTGAAGGTCACCTCATTCATTCTGATTAAATTGCAAGGTCGAAGCCCAAGCGCCACCGCGCGATCGACCAACCGCGGCGGCAACGGCGGCCGACCCGTATCTAATGAAGGCGTCTAAATCGTCGACCCACTGGGGGCATCGACTCGAAAGCCTCGGCCCACCACAGGCGACCTAGGCTTGGGGGCAGCATTCGGGGTGTATGAGCAATACGGGAGGTGCGATCGAGAAATGGGCGGCCCGATTGACCAGTAAGCGGCCCGAGCCCGTGGCAGTGCGCAATTCTCGGCGGCCGGCGGATTTCGCAGCGGCGGTCGCCCCGGTGGTATAAGTACCACCTCCATCTGATACCAAATGCGTTTTCCGGCCAGTGATACCTTGCGTTAGCACACCTCGACTCGGCGTCGGGTGTCTTTGCAGTACCACGAGAGTGCTCTCAAGAGCCGGTCGAGAGCTCACTCACGGCGGCCGGACGGCGGAGCAATAAGCAACATCTACACTTCCCCGATCAAAGTGCGATCGGTTTGTAGTACTACAAAAAATTTAAGTATCAATGACAAATATTAATTTACGTGTTTTTATATATTAGTGCGGTTATCTCGTGTTTTTATATATTATTGCGGCTATCTCGTAGTTTCAATTGATTATTTTAGTTGATTAGTAGATTATAATGAGATAGTAAAAATATATAGTAGATTATCAATAAGAGGTGATAATAGATTTTTAATAAGAGTGTAAAGCCGATTTTGGAGAGAAAAATTAAAATTTTAAGGTGATAATTTTTTTAGTGTGAAGTGATAAAAGAAAGAAAATAATTTTTTGGGAAAAGTAAAATGAAAAAAAAAATGAAGAAAAAAGCTGTAGGAGAAAAGTGAAAAGAAGGAAAAGAAAGTAAGAAGAAAAAGAGTGTAAGAGTAAAGTGAAAAGGAAGAAAGAGAGTGTAAGAAGAAAGAGAAAAAGTAAGAAAGATAGTGTAAGAAGAAAAGAGAGAAAGAGTGAGTAATGACACTTTTACCCTTAAATTATGTATGTGTCATGTTAATAAGAGATCCAAATTGGTAATTTCATAGGAGGTTTGTTTGTATAAAAATATTAGATAGATTAGATGAGATTTGAGCGTGATTTCTAAGTTTTAGGATCTAGAAAAGTGGCAGTCTTCTTAATTCTCACAAAACTTTCAAGAATAAGAGAAATATAATATCACGGGGATAGGAGAACTTTAGCATAACACATCTCATGGCACACCATTGATCAATAAGACAAGACCATAGCATGTGGCTCCTTAGGAGAACTTTAGCATAACACGTCTCATGGCACACCATTGATCGATAAGACATTCATGCAATCGTCCTCTGCTATCGGTGTGAAATGACATTCATGCAATCGAGTCCTCTGCTATCTCTCATCTTTGCTTCTACTTTCACATACCTCGATCGTTGACTTTTTCCCCTTTCGCTCCTCCATTTAACTAGCAATTTCATTTAGTGGTGGTCCGCTCTGAGCGAAGCTATTGGGACAATGGCTTTGATTGCGCTTTCTTAATGAGAGAAATCATATCGTGGTAGAACTCCTATCTATGCTTTGACAAATCCCTGCTGGTGTCATCTACTAGTGACTACACACGATATACGCGACTATTGCTTTCAAGCAAGATCCGCCGTTTATCACTCTATTGAAAGAACATCATATCTGAGTCTTTCAACTAAGCTATTGTTATTCAAGTCATCACCTAATTTTTAGTCGATAGAGACCCCCTTTCTCTTACTAATGTGAAATCATTCCCTCCTAGCGGTGAAAAAGGCGCAAGCAGTTAGTTTATTGAAAACATCTATGCATAAGCGCAAAGGAAAAAGACTAGCATCATCTTTGTCTACTTCTCTTCCACTGACCAACAAGTAATCCTCGAGCTCCTTTCACTGCTCTGCTCTTGCGATCTATCGATAAAAGAAGATCCCTGAGCATCTATAAAATATATGTTTCGGATGGTTGATTCTTTGATTCCTCCTTTATAGTAAGGCATTAAGCCTGTTGTGAGTGGCGGGAAAGTAAATCCTTACCTTCTTGTTGCTAGTCTTTTTCGTGTCCATGTGTGCTTTGTTGTTCTCAGATGCTACTCATCTGGAAAGAAAAATTCAAAGAGACACGCTACGACGTTGGATACTTGATTAAAGTAAATTGATCTTGCGGGGGCGTTGGATACTCAATTAGATCTTAGCCGATCTAAGGTTGATCGGCTCTTTATTTACTTTCGGTGCACTATTGGAGAGCTCACTAGGCCATTGCTTTCTCAATCGAAAATGGAAACTCTCATGATTAGCGTCTTGAGCGATTTCTATTATTATCTATGTAATTTAATGATTGATTTTCGTTGATCGGATCAAGCACATAGGATGCGGTGATCGGTGATCGTCTGTGAGTCAAAATAATTAAAAAGTATTAAAATATAGTATCAAGGTAAGTTAACCTTGAGTGCGTCTCACAAGGATCTCTAATACTAAGATTGCAAAATCAAGAACAAAGTTAACAATAAAGCAGGGGTTTTAATGAAAGCGATTTCAATTTGAGGGTTTAACAATTTAAAGAGACAATGGATCCATAGGTTTTTAAGTGCGCGTCTTGGATTTATCATCGATTCCAAAATAATCGTTCAAGACTCGTTCAATGTTTGATTCTTGATTGATAATAAACTAATCAAGCAAGCGTCAATTAGTTTATCACGAATTTATTTGTTTTAAAGCAAGCGTCAAAGCGAGTGTTTTCAATCAATCGTGATAGTGAACAAGCACCACAAAACACAATCAATATCATAGCTGAATTCAACCAATCTTCTATCAATTCCTACTCGAATTAAATAAAACAAGCGATTAAATAACTCAAATAGTTAAGAGTTGCAGCAGATTCACATATAACAAGCGTCATACATAAGCGACTCGCATATTGCAAGTAAACCAAATTTGGGTAATTAAGCATCACACAAGGATGGAAATTGCAAACAAAGAATTCAAATATGGAATTGATAGAGAAGAAAGAACTGAAAACTACGAGCGAAATAAGCGAAATAACATTAGACACCGAACCTCAAAATCAGTAAGCGGTAGCCTTTCATAGATGAATCGACTTAGGAGTTTAGGCTTCCATGGAGGTTAGGGCACAAAGCGTAAAATTGAAAGTAGGAATCGTAAGATCCAAAGCGGCTGCTGACCAGCCAGATCTATAAAGGAAAAACGAAATCCCTAAGTTCCTAAATGGGTTACTAGGTAAAAGGCCGATAACAAACCAATATTTGGCCCAAAGCCCGGTTTACAACTGTCTTGCTTCGGTATTTTGCAGTTTTGACCTTCAATACTTCGAATATGGTTTCGAGCTCAACAGTAGAATTGTAGCTATGTTCCTTATCTTTCCAACGCATGCTTTCACGCCTCAATCGAATAATCGTAGCCAAAGTTATGGTCTGCGAGAGTAGCAGGGGGTCAATATGCAATAAAAATAAGAATTAAGCAATAAATTGTTATCTTTGCTCCAATAAGACCCAAAGTCTAGAAAGCGTGCTAAGACTCAAAAATTAGAGTCTGAGAGAACAATTAAAATCACCAAGTGAAAAGCTATAAGGTGTGCATTAGAATGCAGCGATCACGAGCCAGAAGTCAATTAATTCTCTTTGGCTAAAAGCAATCTTCATCAACACGATTGACTTGAGTTAAAACTTTAGTTGTATTAAGTCGACAAATGTCGTTTATGTTCTTGGAGAAAAAGAAAAAAGAGTCGCTTTCCTTCCCCATCTCTATTTGATACAGCTAGAGTTTTAACACAAACTCCTTGACTCGCCTATTTGAATCCTCTACTTTCCTTGGTTGTTCACACACTGGTATGGTGAACCTTACCCACTAGTTTGGCGATCTGAGTTCAACGATTTGAATCACTTAAACTAAAGCTCGATATCTATAGTACTTTAACCTTATTTTATTACTTGCCTAGTACAAATTCGCGACTCAAATGATTACTAACTTGAACTACTTGTTGATATTCACTCGGCGGACAATTAGGCGAGATGATAATTGGAGAAGGACTAACTGGACCAGCCTTCCCGGAAAGCACGAGCATACAAATTTTGAAGTGTTCATTCAAAGATTCAACTATACCTTTTTCACTCGGGAAAGCCACTCTAGCCTATACTCTTTGTCTTGAATCATAGAGGAAGGACAAGATCTCGGACAACAACTATCAAAACTGGAAATGCAATTGAAACCACACGGCTTTAGCTGCATTTAGGAGTTATCTTTTCCTCTAACTATCAATGTAATACATAATATAGATGTAATCCTAGCATAGAAAAGAGATCAAAGGAAGAGAGCGAACATGATCAATAATATAATAAGTATACAAAAGAAAGAGAAAGCGCGGTGGACAAATAGCGACTTTTACGGTCTCGGATCTGTGACACCCATTAGCGTTAGCAACACCACTTTACGTCGTCGGCCACTCTCGACTCGTGGAAAACCTCCGAGACGGGTGACTGGCGGCGCGAACCAGCCTCCCCTTTGGTTTGCCTTCGCGGGCACGCCTGAGTCCGGGGGAAGAAGTCCATGGGAGACTTCGACCCATGCCTTAGCAAACACGACCTTCTCGCGTACTAAGGACTCCACGTCAGATTGCGCGGCCAGAAGGAAGAAGCTCTCGGTAACCGCGCCTCTCGATTCGAGCTTAAATGCTCTGTCGAGACCTTGATTCCCCTGTCAAGGGACAATTGACTCTGGGCTTCAATGCTCAGTCAAGATTTACTTGATTCCGAGCTTAAATGCTCTGTCAAGCTTTTTCAGGATAACGGCACGGAGCAGTACCTCCGAAAAAACTGCGCTCACGAATCCAGACAAGTTCCCCCGAGTGGCAACGATGGTGGACGGTCTCATTAAAGCCAAGCTCACTCACCTCTTCGGACCTCGGCAGGGGCGACTATTCCGACACTGGGCGAAGCCCCATTAAGCCTTTGGGCGGGCCCTGCAAGCCACGACCAAAAATGCCTCGATACCAAGTGTTGCAAGCTTCGCTCGGACATTCCAAAACTGACGGCCAGGATCGATCGCTTAGATTCGACGGACAGCATCGCGCTCCCTCGTCTATAAATAGAAGCGCCGGCCTCCAACTCTAGGTACGTTCTCATTCCTGCACATTACGCCTATTCCTGCGGCTTAGGCATCAAAGTGTCTGCGGTACCCCCACCCGGCGTGGGAAGGACTTGACTTGGAACTTAGAACACAATATTCCAACTCCAGACAACAATCATTGAACCTCGAGAAGCATAACCCTTCAAGCTCCTCGGACAAGGTTACTTCGAGTTCGGGCCCGAACATTGGCGACCACGGTGGGAGCGGTGAAGCGTAAGTTGCGTGAGATTTCACACATAGCCTCGCCCTACCCATGAGCATTTCGCGAAAAAGCGCTCTCTTTTTCCGGCGAAGATTACCTCCTCGGAGAACCTAACAAGTACATCCTACGATCATTTGGCCACCATTTAGGCGTGGAAATAGAAGCGGGTTCTCGTCGACCAAGGAGAACACAACCAAGCATAATGTTTCAAGATCTCCTCCGCTTTTCGATCTTTCTGCGAGAGTCGATCCTTATTTGGGCTGACCTCACCGTTCTCGGAGAAAAGATTGCCAGATCCTTGGGCTACTTTAAAACTTTCGTCACCTACGGGGAGAAAAGGCTCGCCTGGGCGATCAAAACCACGTTTGTAGTGATACCCATGGTTTCCCCTTATCACTGCATCGTCAGAAGACCAACACTGGCGAAGCTCGGGGCCGTGGCCTCAACGGTTCATCTCAAGTTGAAATTCAACTCTCTTGACGGTGAAGTGGTGACCATATCGGCCGATCTAAAAGCCGCGAAACAATGTCATTTGCTCACTTTCCTAGGATCCCTGTCTCAGCCTCAAGAAATGCAAGATCCCCCACTAGCGACACTCGAGGTGAAAAACAAGCGTCGAGAGCCTAGAGAGAGAGGGAATCGAAGCAACCGAACACTACAAGAAAAAGCGGGTTTTTAGGATTTTCATAAAAGCGGCCATTTTGGCGGATTTTTCGCGATAAATGGGCGTCATAGCGTGTTTCCGGTGTATTTGAGGTCATTTGCGTGATTTTTGTGGGGAATTTTAGCGGATTTTCGATGGTAGCTTGGGGAATTTTGGTGTTTTTGGCGGACTTTTCGCGCATAAATTATTATTTGTTTTTACAAAACCAAATCCAGCGGCAAATAAATGTTTTTAAAACCAAATCCCATATAAGCGACTAGAATTACATACAAATCGCGCATTTTTTTAAATTTAAATTTCCGCATAAATGCGATTAAATTCACATAAATGTAATTATTAAAATTTTTAAAAATGTATTTTTAAAAAAATTAATTTTAAATTATTAAATTTAAAAAAATTATAAATAGCATATTTAAATTAAAAAATGGATAAAAAAACTCAAATAGTCATAACCAAATGTAAAATACTCTAATATCAATAACCAAATCCAAAATACATAAAGGGACATGTTGAAACAAGTGGAGAAATGTATGCGTTTCTAGATTTATTAGGTGGAAATGATGGACTATATACAACTATTGTATTGCATATATAGGTGAACACCTCTCATTCTTCATTATGCACAAAGCCTATTACTTATGAGAGTTCTCCTCCTTATAAAGAGATTCAAAGTAAAGTATTCTATCTAGTAGTCCTTTCTCTTCGCTCGAGTGACTACGTACCTATCGACTATTGGACCAGAATCCAAATTTCTTGGAACGATAAAGAGAGGTTAGCTCCCCGATCTGTCTTTATTGGTTATTTTTTCTCTAATCTCATGTCATCATAAGTGGCGGGCTTTTAACAAGCGAGATAAGAATCGGTTTAGCTTTCAAGGGCTTTCGTCCATCTCTCGCCCATCGATCTCACGGATGCAAGCATTTATCTTGAATAGTGCGGTTATCATACCTTTTGGAATCAAAACCAACCCTCGGGCGAGTCACTTTCTTTCACTTGGCCTTACTGAGGAACTCTGGGACTATCGACTTTCTATAGTCATCTTCCTCTCCCCTTTTCACTCTCTTCCTCCATTCTTTTTCTTTTTGAGTAGCTCTTCTCGGCTTCTCAACCCAGCTCCTTGTCCATTATGCTTTCGTTATTTGATTCGGGGTGCCCTAAGCTAAGGAGGTAACTTCAATTCATTCACACAGTATATTGCTTTCATCCCATAACCACAGGAGTATCGTCGGTAAGCGTAAGTTCGAATTCGATACCCCCAAAGTTTGAGTAAACCCCTTTCGTGCCATTCTCGGTATGTATCTGTCATCTTCGGAGGAATGAAGTACTTCTACGTTCTCCTTACGCTACGGTTTATTAGAGATCTTACTAGCAAAAGGGAGAAAAGCTTACCTTATCTTTAGCTACTGATTAATTAATCACTTGGCTAGTTAGTAAAGAGCAAGGAAGAACTAGTTCGAGCACACGGGAAGGCAGCGCTTCTCTATCTATCTTTCTCCTCTCGAGAAGCAGTATGAGGCGGGCGTAGAGCACACACTTTACTAATAGTGGGAATCACGGACCGACCCTGCGGTTCCTCTATTTGAGAGTCGAAATAGGAGCGAGAACAATGGAATGTCACCATCTTTATACAATTGATAACAAGCGATCAAACTCAAAATTGAGTACTACTATAAGTCACATTCCTAGCGAGGCATGACATAATCTAAGTCTTTACCAATGAAACATGGATTTTTCCAATGCCTTTGAGTCCTTTTAGTCTCCTCCATTACGAAGACTCAACTAAGGAAACTCGCCGCCACCGAGGTGCCTTCAACGACTTCGGGATAAGAGCTCGACATCGTGTGGTTCACCCAAAATGCACATGTGCCTTTTCCTCTCCCCAACAATTGTGTAGCAGAGCCACGCCTACTTACTCGGGGTTAGAATTGTATAAATAAGGTTGTGTTGGGGGTTGTATACGATCTGATGGTTTTAGTGATAATAAAAGCAATACGGTTCTAGCAAGAAAGTAAGCCAATCAATGTTGATGTTACTGTTCCTCAAGGTGGTTCAATCCCACCCGATAAAGGCATAAGCGGCGTCTGATGATAAAATGTCCTCAATCGGCCTTCATTCGGGCTCACGGTTGGTATTTTTGTAATTGCTCGAGCTAAGTAGGTGCGGAAGGCTATCGCATCGATGGGCGGGTGTTAAGCGGGTCCATCCACTCGAGCCTCGAGTCTAAAGAGGAAGCCACATCGCGAGAAGAGGGGTTGAGATCTTATGTTTAGGGATATTCCTTTTCTTGTTCCATTGTATACTTGTCGTACTGATCAATGAAAGTCACGATTGTTGTTTGACTTTAGATCCCTATTGTGGGTAAGTAATGATTCTGTCCCCTTTGAACTCTATTTTTCTTTACATGGTATTAGAAGCGATGAAAGAACCCGACCGGCATTATTTTGCGAATTATTTCCGAAAAGCTTGTGGTCTTCTCTCTCCCAACCCTAATTCGGGTCTTTCTCTCTCCCGCCTCCTTTTCGAAGCCTTCAATTTCGGTCATAGAAGAGCCATCTGCTTTTACGTGACTTGATTTTGATTTTAGCTCTTTTGAAGCTTTTGAATCAGCTGTGAAGTCTCGTTGTAGTCAAGTAAAGTGAAGTTTTACCTATGACCCATTAGCCTCGAATGTAAGCTCGTTCCTCACTCGTGCCATACGTGGGGTTATTCAATGAGCAAAGAACAATAAGAGGATCCTCGGTCGGGCGGTTATTAGGGAACCTGCAGGGGAATACATTAATAAGTGCGAAAAGGCTCATCACTCTAATGTCTCGCCTTAGTGAAAGGGTTCTAAGTCAATGTCCCTTCCTTAGCTCACTGGCAGCGGAATGGTTGGCACATTATTTAGAATTACGAGGTTATATGAATGATACGCTAGTTCGGGTCTTGAAAATCATTTATTCAATGTCAGTGACTCTTTCCTACTTACGATGGCAAGCGGCTTGGAAGTGGATTTGATTGATTGTCTTCCCCATATGAGCAAGCGAGAATCTTGGATTCTTTAGGAGTATCTAAGAGATGTTCTAAGATACTATTAAGAGGTTCCCCACAATCACGAGAGAGATATTACTTGAGGATGGTAACTACGGTTCCGCCTACATATAGATATTTTTAGCTACCTTTAAAACAAATTCCATATTGGAAGAAATTAGAAATTTCTTTGGTTTTATGCACAATAGAAGCGAGGGGACAACATAGAACATAGATCAAAAAGAGTAGAAGAGAAGTAAGAACAACGAAGTGAGTGTCTCTCATGTAAGAATATTTTAAGGCTTCCCCGAGGCCAAAAGACTTTATTACAGAAGTTTCTCTGATACTTAAAACACTTGATAGACTTGGAGCTGACAATTAGAGCAAGGGAGTGTGTTCACCTTGAATGGGAATACTCCTATGGGAATCAATGGGCCAAATGTATAGTATAAATGCTCTTGATCCATGCCTAATTTGGCGGGTTTCGTTAATTTCAAAATGTCGCAACATATCACGATGAACCTCATCCATATGTGGTGGATTACTAATAGGAGTCTCGTAGCAAACCCACCATGGCGGAAACCTTCTACCCAATAAAGCAGTATTAGATATATCAAGAAGATTACCACAAATGAAGACCTTTTGTTAGTTTGAAGAACATTGAATGCATAATGCTCTTGATGATTACAACCTTCTATCCTTTGTCACTTTATTTAGTGATTGGTATTTGATATTGATTTGATGGGTTTGTGGTAGTCTTTTACATTTCTAGTTTGATCTTATGTTCTTTATATGGTTTGGGCGCTCTTGCTCACTGTGCACCACTTTTTTTAGATTGATCACTACGGATCACCCAACTTGTAGTATGATGCTATGCATTGATGTTACTTTCTTTTTATTTACTTGGATTAAAGGTTGTTTTCTCCGATCATGTGACATCGGAATTTAGGTTGTATTTTCAATATTATATTTAAGATCATCTTTGTTACTATTATCTGAAGGAAATGTTTTATTTCTTAGTCTTTAAATTTATTATAAAATCATGTTTATATGATTTAAGAAGTTGGACGACATCTTTTACTTGTAGAAAGTTATTTAGGAAATGAATTGATAACTTTATTTGAAAAACAAATTTACTCGTTTTTCGTACTTATTCACTTATGATTACTTTTGGGGGTAAAGGGTGTCACATTTAGTGGTATTTGAGTCAGGTTGGTTTTAAGCAGGATTTGTATGTGTGTTTATTGTGTTTCCGATGGATGAACTGTGAATAGAGTTGCATGCTTTATTTGTTGGATTCTTGTTAGTCGTGAGACTAACCAATTGTGTTGAGTGTCAATTGTGTTTCTCTATGTGAACTCTGTATTGTTGTTATTTGTTTTGTTACTCTCTTGTTTTAAACTCTGAATTCATATAAGTTGAACTTCCACGATTTGATTTTGTAGTGGTTAATTGCATTATGTGTTTTGGTGAGTTAAATTTAAAATGTTTATTGAGTCTACTTGCAGTATGTATTAAACTATTTTTTATTGAATGTTCACAGGTATTTCATTAATTTAATTAAATGGTACTATGTCTTACAAGAAGTCTTTTTATTGTTCCTTTATTTACTTACTAATGCTCTAGGCTTAGTGCGTTAGGGAATTACTTTGTTAATTCCTTAAGGTTGCTATTTCACAAGTAACGTGATGTGATATTTTGATTTCTATAAGTAATAATTTTCTCACCTAAATGTTATAATTACGATTTATTTTATATTTATGAGTGAGATTGGATGTAATGATTTTAAGTGTTAAGGATACTTTTTATTTATTTTATTGTCCTATGCGCCTAATTGCCAATGTAGTGAACTTGTATCTTTGTGAATTGTTTTCATAACTTCCAAACTATATGATATATATTGTGAATTCTAGCTGTGTACACTCGAAGCTTTTCTAATTTGACATTGGTTGTTTTCTTGTTTATAGTTTGTGTTACGTGGTTTTGAAATCTTAGAATAGTAATGTGTGCTGAGAATGCGTGTACACTTCTTTTAATTTAGATTTTAGTGCTACATGTTCACATAGCTATTTAAGTTAACTAGGTGGAGTTAATATCTAGTCGTCCATAAAATCTATTGCTATAACATGCTTTTATTTTTGTGTAATGATGCTCTAGACTAAGTGTTTTGTGAAGTTGTTTTGCTGATTATTTTAAAGTGCTACTCCTCTATTAACGTCATTAACGTGTTATGGTGTTTGAAAATAATATTTTCCTTATTTAAATCATACAATTAGTTGTAACGATTTAACTGTCAAAGATATTTATATGCTATTATTATTATCTTCGTTTACTTGTAACTCAAAAAAAATTATCTTTATTAAATTTATTCTCCTTCGCTCCATGATTTTGATTTTTCTTGATTTGCAATGTAGTGAACCCTCCTAGTTATGAAATGACATGTATTGACATATAAAATGTCTAGATTTTATTTTATCATTTTAACATAGATTATAGTAGGTACATGGTAATGAAACTAGCTTGTTTTCATTAATTGTGGGAGGATTTTTTTTAAGCAGATTATAGTAGCTACATGTGAGAGTGTATTTCAGAATTTCTAACCAATATACGAATTCTAAAAGGTATATTAAATTGCGGGTCAATTACAGCTTAGCTACCATATTTTCCCAAACACAACTAAAATAATTTTGAGATACAATTAATTGAATTGTTTGGGCAGTTGAAGAGAGAGAGAGAGCGAACCAGAGAGAGGAAAATCTCCTCTGTTGAGTTATTTGAAACCATAGAGAGAGAGCGAGAGGAAAACGAGAGAGAGGGAGAGAGGCAAACACGAAATCAGCGAGGAGGGGAGGATTTGCCTTTGCTTGCGTCAAATCTTGTGAAATCGCTAAGGGGAGAAGGTGAGTTAGGCGTTAGAGGAGGCTAGGAAGAGCATTTGTGAACTCCTTTGAAGGAGAGGGTGTGTTCGAGATTTGAGGAGGAAGAGAGAAGCGATGGAATTTATGAGTTTAGGGTTAAGGAAGAGGATTTGTGTTGGTTAGGGTTAAGCGGAGTTTTATTTTTCATTGATGATTTTGGTGTTTTTTTTGGGGTTTAAAAGTAAATCACGGGAACTCAATATTTTTTTAATAATTCAACATATGACAGCGGTTTACAGCGTTGGCTAAAACTCAATTTAAAAACCGTTGCTTTAGACCTTTAGGGAGCGGTTTTTAACCGTTGCAAAAAAAATTACTAAAAAATGAATCACCTTGATGGCGAAAAAACCGTTGCCATTGCTATCTAAGACAACGGTTTTTTAGGCGATGGAATTTGAGGCGTTGCCGTAGGGTCCAAATGTTGTAGTGTTCGTTGCAAAAATATACTCTCCATGTATGATGTTTGTTGCCTTCAAAAAGTATATGTTGTTTGTTCTTTCTAATAAAAGCTCGAATGGTTGTGGTAGTTTTGCCAAAAATCCACTTTATATATAGAATTTCTAGACTACGTTACACTTTAAACAAAAGGTTGTTTGGTGCATGTGTTTGACTATATTTTTTGTGATATGAAATCAATTGAACTTGATAGAATTATATGTTTGGTAGGGTTTTTATTTAAGCGAATTACTTATTATATTTAATTCCCTTTGAAACTTTGCTAACTGATGTGCTAGTTATTTCTTTAGAATCCTAAGAAAATGCTAATGAGGTTGCTTTGAATTCTTCTTAACTTGTTTTTTTATTATATCTGTTGACATATATATTCGTATTTAGTTTAATTAATTTACTACTAATATGTCTTGTGTTTGCATGACTTTTGAACATCGTGTCGTTGTGTTTGCATGGCGTCCACTTCCTTGTTATTTTATTTTATTTAATGATTATTATTTTGGTTAATGGGCTTAGGGTCTCCATATTAATTTATTCTTATGTTTCAATTATGATGATTGTGTGACCGTTGTTTTACTGAATTTTGTACTATAGTGTTGTTTGTGTTGTCGTGATAACATATCTATCCTTTATGCTGTGCTAATTTATTTATAGTGAGTTTTTAACTATCATTGGAATTGATTTTATGCCTATTACTGAAATGCTTAGTTTTAGACTCTATGATATTTTGATTGTGTCATGAGTTCATTAGTTACTCTTATAGTGACTATAAAGTCTCAAACTCTACTCTCAATTCTTCTGCTAGACCTTTTTTGGGATACATAATTCTTCTGCTAGACTTTTTCACTAAAAGTTTGTCAAGACTCAATCATGCAGTTCTCCTTTCCAAAATCTCTATGTTATTTCTGTTGACATTTCAACTTTATTTTATTTGCAATTTAAATGTGACCCTTGTGTTACTCAAAATTGTATTAGACATTTGATGAGTAAGCAAAGTTCACTGTTGTTCTTAGTTCGAAATTTTGCTGCTTCAAAATCTGTCATGACTATTTTTTCTTGAGTTGTAATACTTGTGGATATTTACGTGGAAGAATAAACTTCGATAGAGTCTTGTTTGTAAGGTTGTGTTAGGCCGACACATTATTTACGATATGAAATATATTAAAGATATTTTGTACATTGAATGTTCGCTAAGCCTGGTCATATAATTTTCACTTTACGTGTTTGTATCTTGTCTTTCTTTGATGCCATGGTCTTGGTCGATTCGTAAATCCTTCTCCTTTTTGAAAATGGTAAATCCTAGACCAACTCTTATGATAGCTCCATTCAAAATACTTTACAGCCACTACTCAAGCCCCAATTTCAATAGGCCACAGAGTTATTTTATATGGGAAATAGGGGATAGTGCTATCATAGGATTTTTTTTTTAACAAAAGTACTATCATATATAGGATTGATTATCGCTATTCCTATCTTTGAATGTATTTGTTTGTTTATTTATTATTTGTTATTTATAATTTATATTTATTATTTGTTGAATTCAATTTGGATGACTTTAATTATTATGGATGACTGTAAAGGACCTGGATGGCTGTATTATAAATGATTTGAATTTGAATGTCTGTAAAGAAAGTGCTAAAGGATTATGAATGATAGATAAGTCTAAATGATATGAAGTTAGTAAGGTTTAAGTCCCGACCAATATCTTAGTATCGATTAATGTATCCAAGATTGAATTGGAATCGTTAAAGTCATTAAGTGACTTTAGGTTTCTGCTCGTTGTGATCGCTGGTTGGGTTCACGTGGATTGTTATCGGAAACTTGTCGCACAATGGGCAAGTTATCCTTCATCGATGATTAACAAGCTAGTTCGTGTTGAAGAATCTTGTCGCAGAATGGGCAAGAACTCATTGCAGTATGGGCAAGCTGTATCTTCGTGATCGAGATTAATTGGAGGAACCTTGTCGCGGCATGGGCAAGGACTCGTCGCATAACATGGGCCGAAGTCGTACCAAAAGTTTAAATTTGTAAGAGGAACTTTATCGCGGTATGGTCGAGTCGTACCTCAATTGTTAAGATTTGTAGGAAGAACCTTGTCGCAATATGGGCATAGACTCATCGCAGTATGGGCGAGTCGTACCTCAAAGGATGGCAATATGGTAAGCAAAGGATTATGGGAGTAGTATTAGAGACGGCCACAACCCGGCCTAATAGGTAGGCCCAATGATGATAGGTGGGGTAGTCTTTGCTGTTTTAGTTTCAGTCTTATGTTCTTTATATGGTTTGGATGCTCTTTCTCACCCGTGCACTACTTTTTCTGATCGAGCTTCAAGTGTCGTTGAAGTGGCCTTCTACAATCGTGTAGCGATGGAGATGTGATCACTATGGATCACCCAACTCGTAGCATGATGTTATGCATTGATGTTACTTTCTTTTTATTTACTTGGATTAAAGGTTATTTGCTCTGATCATGTGACATCGGGGATTTGGTTGTATTTCCAATACTATATTTAAAATCATCTTTGTTACTATTATATTGAAGGAAATGTTTTATTGCTTAGTCTTTAATTTTATTATAAAATCATGTTTATATGATTTAAGAACTTAGACGACATCTTTTACTTGCGAAAGGTATTTAGGAAATGAATTGATAATTTTATTTGAAAAACAAATTTACTCGTTTTTTCGTACTTTTTCACTTATAATTACTTTCGGGGTAAAGGGTGTCACACATGGCGTTTGCTGGAGTGCAGGCCGATTGAGTCCCTTGTGAGGCGATGACAAATTAGTCGGAACTGATCTGTGAATCGGTGGTCAATGCACCTCACCAAGACGATAATGAACTCAATCCTTGAGTTCCACCTAATTGAATGTGTCGTAGGTCTTGATGCCGAGCTTATTCATTGTATGCTGCAGATTGCATCCATCGAACTTTCAATATCTTCTGATCATCACCGTCGTCAAAGGGAACTCGGTCGGCGATGCCAAATTGTCGCTCAGTATGGCTTTAATTGGTGGATGAGGCGCTCCTTTTTCGTCAACAACATGGGATGAGGGCAGCGTGGACAGCACTGGTTATCATGACAATCCTGGTGTCGTTTTGTCTGATGAAATTTCAGTTTGACTTTTGTATCGTGACTAACATTTGTTGTCGATGCCATGACATCACCACACTCATATCACAATTTAAGATCGAAACGTGGTTGTAGAAAAACCAATCAGACCAACTCTTATCTCATGATGTTGGGTAATAAACATAGATCTGATGATAAAAGTGTAGATGCTGACTTCGTGCACTAAATTAAAGTCATTAGTCTAGTTGGAGTTTTTTTAGTTTTAAAGATGACAGAAGAAGCCGACGGCTTACAATTTAGTAGAGACAGTTGGAGGCCGAGATAGTGAGGTTGGCCTCCTCCACCATGAGTTAAGAGAGCGAAGAAAGCGCTCCCACTTTATTCGCTAATGATCTATACTGGCTATACGCTTCGTTCGAGTAATATGCTGAGATGCTCACCAAGCTGAGAAGCTAAAGTATTACCTCACGGTGGTGATGCTGAAATGGTGAAGCCGATATGACATGACCGAGATGGTTCTGATTGAAAAAACACAACATGTTGACTTTATGTCATTGATTGTTATATAAATAATTGGTCAAAAAAAATTTATTATATAAATAACATATAATTGCTTTTAATTAATCTATTTATTCAAAAATAAAGTCTTAATTATATAATTATCAAAAAAAGTCTTAATTATATGGAGCAGTTTGCCCATTTCTAAAATTTTCTAGACAATAAATAAAAAAAGTAAGGGTTTTATTTTTGGTACCCCCCTCATCATCTACCACACCCCCATAATATCCCAAATGGACAAAAATACCCCTATTTTTTCCCAAAAATTACATGGTTTGTTAAAAAAAAAAAAAAAAAATTTGGAATTTCGGAATTACCTCGAAATGAGGTAATTCGAAAATTACAATTTTTTTTATTCGAAACGAATAATTTAGGCTAAAAATCGGTTTTAGGACAACATACTCGATCGTAATGAAACCACGACCATTAGAAGCGAAAAAAATCAAGAATCAAGACTCAGTAAAATTCCATCGTTTACTATTTTTACGATTTTTTTAATTTTCATAGTCTCCAAAAATCTAAAAAAATTTGTATAGCCTTATTTTGGTTTTGTTAGATTTTTAGTGGCGTTTTATATTTTTTTTTATAGTAGTTTTGACTATTTTTAGTAGCCTATTAGTAATAAAAATTAAAACAAATCGTATATATCGCTTTGCCAAAGTCTGGATTGGCGGGATGCCCTAGATGTCGCCCGTTCACCTACTTCACGTGCTTATTTTTGATCATTTTAGACATTTTAGACCAAAAAAAAATTAAAAATTTGGAATTACCTTTTTAGAGTAATTCCAAAAATTTTCATGATTTATGAACCAAGAATTACCTTTTTAGATGTAATTCGAAATTTTAATTTTTTTGAACCGGAATTACCTTATTTTGAGGTAATTAGAAAATTTTTTTTTTTTTTTTTTTAAAGCGGGGTATTATTGGCATTTTTGAAATATGGGGGTGTGGTAGATGATGAGGGAGTACGAAAAATAAAACCCAAAAAGTAATAGGAGAGGGTGAGAAATTGGGAATAGATGGACGGGGAAAAAAGAAAAAGACAGAAAATAATGTTGCTTTGCTATTGCTATCTTCCAATCAAAGTAAAACAATCCATTCTCAAAAGAGAGCATCCAATCTGACATTATGATTTGACTAGCAAATTGGAAGATCGCTATTCAATCAATGACCTATTTTCAAGTCATGAGTCTACTTGGTATTTTTCTTACTTTATTACGTACAATCACTCTATTCTCACTCTATCTACACTCTTCTTTTCCATGGCCTAGGTAGGAGATCATAATAGTACTGGATGCTTGCGGCTGCGGGGTCCCATTAGCCACAATCTTAGACTTTGAACGAATCAGTTTACCAAAGCAATTCGCGATCTATAATATAATAGAGAATATGAGACATAAATAAAGGGTTTGAGAACTAACATTATACAACACGAGTAGTAGATATATGGGCTATTTAACCATTTGGTTAAGTGTTGATCTATGGTTAGTGTGTATAAAATTTTTTTTGGTAGGAGAGGTCAACCCTTTAAATGAATTTTAGTACCTCGGAAATCAGTCTCTCTGATTCTGCATTACACGAGATATCTTAATTTAGGAAAAAAGGGATTGAGATTATCTCTATTTACTAGAAACAGTTCTTCGTAGAATAAAATAATATTATTGTATTTTATGTATCTATCTCTATTCTACTAATCGTACCTTGACCAATGAAGTGTTGAAGTTGTTGTCCTTTGACTAGTAGGTCGTTGAATAGGAGAAATGGCCAGGTCTTGGCTTCACTGTTGAAGTACCTCGGGTGTTACCGCAAAGATACTCAGACGATCAAGTAAGTGGTCGCTCGGGCGGATAACACAAGGTAAGAGAAGCGTCACTGATGCATATGTGGGCGGCGACCCATATCTTTGTTCGGACCCTCTTGGTTTCTTTGATACACCCCGAGCAGTTGCCCCCGAGCCTAGGTCGGCAAGAGCGGGGTGAAGCTTGACTTCGGCGCCCCGAGGGTGATCTTTGAGACTTTAGATGATGGAGCAGTCGCGGCCGTTGGCTCTCTTGATGGGGCGGTTTCGGCCGTCCTCAATCGCCCGATCGTCTTGACACGACGGTTGGCCTTCACCGACATTTATGGCCGCGGCGTTTGGTGATTAGAGGTCATTCAATGATGTCTCTTCGTAAGAAGATGAAAGCGTTGCGACGTTTCGCCTCCGATCCGCCGGCGCCTTGGGCTGCGCTATAAATACCCGCCGGTTGGAACTATTTCTTACGTTTTGCGACGCGCTCGCCACCGGCCGAGCCTTTACTGCCGTCGACTTGCAATTTGAAGTGAATCCTTTCATCCGAGCACCAAAGTTCCTCGGCCAGATCCCTGTATTCTTAAGGTATGAGTCGAGCCTTTACTTTAGTTTTTGTTTTTGTGGTTTTCTTTTGATCGCATGCGATTCCACGCCTTGTGATAGGGGTGTTAGGTGCAGGGGCGACCAAGTCGCCCCCTCTCACGAGTCTGCTGCTCGACCGACCTAACCCGATCCCATTATCGCGGTGTGTCGCATGCCACGGTTGAAACAGACCGCTCGCATTCTCGGGGCCATCGCGATCTCTCTCATTGAACAAATGTCGAGGCCATCCGAGGCCGATGGTCACGAAGAAGATTCCAAGTCGTCCTCGGCGACTCAAGTTTCTCGGCTCCTCTGGCTCGAGCTCGGCTCTTACGATGGGGTTGGTCGCACTGGCGGTTCCCATCCTAAGCCCACCAACTCAATGGTAACTCACGGGAGCCTCCACCACCACCTTCTTCCCGGCTGCGAAGTAGGAGGCGGATGAGGAGGTAGACATCGATGGAGACGGCGCCCAAAGTGCCGTCAGTCGAGGGCGAGGTCATGGTTGGCCGAGGAGATCGGGTTGAAGGCATTGTAGAGGAAGTGGTCGCTCGTTCGATGCTTGACTCACTCGTAGTGGGCCAAATGTTGATGTGGAATCGGCGGGGAGAGGGCGTTCTACGAGATCTGTCTCGGGGCCAGGGCGATATGTATGTCGTGGGTGTCGAAACCCCTTCGCTCCAACAAGAGTATAATTACGATCGAAGACCAGTGGTCATTGCCCGACTGCGATTACATTTTAAACACTCACCGGAAATTTGGAGGGTGAGAGGCATGAAGGAGGAGAAGACATTGCGACTTACTCACGATAACACGAAGTTCACGATGCATCGGATCGTGTTTGAAAAGATGAATATCGTTCCACCCTTCACCGAGAGTTTCAGCGTGATGTTCTCACGTTACGTCGGGGTCGCTCCTCTCAACTCCATCGAGAGCGTGGGCATTCTTGAAAACTTTTGAAGTCCTTCTAACCAAAACTGGGTAGGCGGTGTCGACCATGCTATTCTTTGCTATTTTCGAGTGAAAGTGGTTAGAGAGAAGGCAAATAAAGAGAAGAGGGAGCAGGTCTCCTTTAAAACTCAGAAGACTCAGTGTCGGTACTTTAAAGCGTTCCAATAGTCATTGGGCGCTGCCTGGAAAAGCCACTATTTTTGGGTCGTCCCTACCAAGGAAGCGGGCAAAGCAATTGCGAGACCAACCACGATGGGGCGGTCGGTGAGCCTTTCTTCCCATCATGTGGAGCGAGGCCCACTTCTTGAGCGGCCGGTGATTATATCTACACCACCAAAGACTTGAGTGCGGTCGACTTGGAGACTCTTCAAATGATAAAAACACTGTCGAGCATGATGCCCTCAGATCCAAAAGGAGACCTACCTTGTCGTCCTTTCACCCTACTTGTGGGTCGGGGTCTAGAAGCCGAAATTGGTTTGCCTTTGAACTCTATCTTCTAATTTTTGGTCGTGACCGTTCTTTCTAACTCTTATATCATTACATTTTGCGGGAAGGATGCATTTGGAAAATCTGGGCCAAGATTGAAAAGGTCTTTGAACCCATTGCAACCCCCAGGGGCCAAAAGGTATGAAGGACCTCGGAATGTGGTCGACCTCGAAGGGCCTTCAAAGGTGCCTCCAACTCCCAAGAACCAGGAGAAAATGCCAGTTTCCAAGGTCCGGTCGCCTCCTCGCCAAGACGATCGTTCTCCTAAGCGGAGCAAGCTTGACGAGCGAGCTCGTGACCTTCCTGAGGGTGACATTCCGGTCCTCTCGCTCGAGGGTTTGGGACTGGACGACTTCGAGCGGTTTAAGAAGAAACCCATGGCAGTCTGTGCTTCTCTTTGCATGGGGATTGACAAGGTCATTCAGGAGCTGTCGGATGAAGCTCAAGGTATTTTATTTTTCTAACCCGTTGTGCTTTTACTTATATTCGGCCGATTAACCGACCTTGGCTATCTTTATTTGCAGAAGCTCGGGCTGAGAAGGACACGGCCCTGACCCGTCTTGAAGAGGCAAAGCAAAAACTGGAGAAATCTATTAAGTCAAAGAAAGAACTCCAGGTGCGGGCCGATGAGGACCGGGCCAAGCTGTCGAAGAAGAACAAGGAGTTTCAAGTGACAAATTTGAAGACCGACCTTGAAGTCCTAGAAAAGGAAAAGGCGAGTGGGGAGACCCGGAGGCCGAGCTAGAGAGCTCAAGTTCGGGCGATAGCGGGCATGCCAAGAATGCAGCGATCGAACAATTTCACAATGCTCTCAGCCAGGTGCGGGTCCTGAATTCGGATCTAAGAATTAACTTTGATGAAAACCTGATCAAGCCCGAGCACTACGTTGCGGACAACAAGATCATGTTGCGAGGAATTTGATAAGCGAGGAGTATCTTCGTCGCGCCTAGCTCGGTCCTTTTCTGAAGCCCGCCTGCGAGCGGAGTAATCTTTGTAACATTTTGACTTGCCTTTGGGCACAACAATCATCCTGCCTTCGTGCAGTTTTAACAATCGGGCGCTCGGCTTCGACCGGGCGTCCTTATTTTGTAATGGATATCGTTTCTTTCTCTTCGTTTTGCTTGCTTGTTTGGATCTAATTATTTCGGCGTTTACTTTTTTCTAAGTTTTTCGATCTTTTTAGGCCGACCACGGGCCGTCGTTTAAGACCTTACGTAGGCTTTCGTTTTGGGTCAATGCTCGTTTCTCTCTTATTTAAAAACACTCGTTATAGACCGCTCGGCGGTGTTCGTTCATGTATCATTTGACATTTGGCCGTCTCGGCGACCTTTGTTTGGGCCAGTTCGATGGCACTCGATTGGGCCGTTTCGACGGCACTCTATTGGGCCATTTCGATGGCACTCGATTGGGTCGTTTCGACGGCACTCGATTGGGCCATTTCGATGGCACTCGATGTAGGTCGTTTCGACGGCCTAGTGTTTTGTGGGTTACCACTTAACCCTTGGGCCATTTCGATGACACTCGATGTAGGTCGCTTCGACGACCTATTATGGTGGGTTACTACTCAACCCTTGGGTCATTTCGATGGCACTCGATGTAGGTCGCCGGCGACTATTATGGTGGAGTTACTACTCAACCCTTGGGCCATTTCGATGGCGCTCGATGTGGATCGTTTCGTCGGTCCATTTTCGTTCGATTATTCTTCGGCCGCTCTTTTGCCCTGAGCATATTTGAGCGACCGGTCATACATTCTTTGCGAAAAAATAAAGTACAATAATTTCCAAAGGTCGGGCCTCGATTAAAAACCCGATTGGGAAAAGAAGCGTGCACTGTCTTTCATTAAAGTGTCGATGCGTTCATTACATTCAAACATAGTATTTTCTAAGTTTATCTGCGTTCCATGTTGCGGGGATAGTCACCCCTTCCATGGTTTCCAACTCGTATGCCCCCTTGCCGATCTTCTTAACGACTCGTCACGGACCTTTGATTTGGTGCTAGCTTTCCAGCGGGCATTCTTGTTTCCGACATCCGCACGCCTTAGAAACGGTGGCCGATCGAGAAATCTCTAATTCGGACACGAGTGTTGTATCTAGCCGCAACCTTACGCTTGATCAATTGTTCCCCGAGTGATGCTTGGAGTGCGCGATTCTTGATCGAGATCCAACTCTTCCCGTATGGCTCGGTGCGTTTCTCGCTTACGTAGGGGATTCGAAGTTCTCCAATTTAGCTCGCCCATCTCTATGGGTATGGCGACATCGATTCCATACACAAGTTTGAAAAGCGACTCCCGGTCGATGAGTGGGGTTCGTCCTATATGCCCAAAGAAGCGATCTGCAACTCTTGACCCGGTTCCCTTTTTGCGTAGTCGAGTCTTTTTCAAACCACGAGGATAACTCTGTTGGCGCTTGACTTGGCCGTTTATGCGGGGATGCTCGATCGAGGTAAATATTTGTTTCACCCCTAAGTCGGCCAACATTTCCCTAAATCTCTTGTCAGCAAACTGGGTACCATTGCCTGTTATCAATTGTTGCAGGATTCCAAACCGGGCTAGTATACACCGTGAAGAAGTTCTCGACTTTAGCGGATGTGATAGTTGCGGAGGCTCGGCCTCGATCCGCCGTGAAATAGTCAAGCGCCACGATCGAAACTTGAGGCGGCACGGAGCGGTGGAAGCGGGCCCGGCCGAGATCCATTCCCCACCACGGTGACGACCATGGTGAGACAAGACTTTGCAATTCGGAGGAGGGTGCAGCGTGGACATCGGCATGCACTTGACACTTTTTGCACTTTTGGACTAGTTTCTTCGCATCTTCGTCCATGGTCGGCCAGTAATAACCGGCCCTGAGAGCTTTCTTCGATATAGATCGTGCACCTTGATGGCTCCCACATACGCCTTCATGAATATCTCTTAACACATGGTCGGCCGGCCGAGCGTAAAGCACGCTGCGGTGGGGACGAGAATCCCCGCCGATATAATTTCCCTTCTATCACTGAGTATTTGGTCGCCCTCAACCTGACCAATTTCGCCTGCTTTTGGTCGCTCGGCTCTTCTCCTTCAACGATATAACGTAGAATAGGGCGATCAAACGTGTCTGATCAACACATAGAATGGCGGTGAAGGTGGGTTGGCTTCGTCGACACGCTCGGCCGATTTAAAGTTTCCTAGATCAAACTTCCGTGGTTTCCAGGGCTTTTAGTACTTGCTAGCTTTGAGAGAATGTCTGCTCGAACATTCTCGGTCCTAGGCACATGCTTGACTTCTGCTCGGTCGAACTGTTTGAGAAGCTCCTTACTGCGGCGGATAGTTTTGAGCACGTCGTCCTTGGCATCATACAATTCTTTGATTTGAGAAACGACCAACAGGGAATCTGAATGTAGCTCCACACGATCGACATTGAAATCTCTGGCGAGTTGCACACCGGCTATGCACGCCTCATACTCGGCCTGGTTGTTGGAGGTGTGGAAGGCAAAAGTCAATGAAACCTCGACGGCAAGGCCTTCTGAATTTTCTAATATTAGACCGGCTCCACTGCCTTTGCTATTGGACGATCCATCTACGTGTAAAGTCCAGGTCGTTGCAGGTTGATCCTCTGGAACCGGAGTCATCTCTGCAATGAAATCGGCCAACACTTGTGCTTTTGCGGCCGATCCGGATTCAAACTTAATCCCAAATTTCGAGTTCTCATCGCCCACTTTATCATTCTTCCCGCTAGGTCCGCCGATGGAGGACTTGCACGATTGGTTGATCGGTCCTTACCACGACACGGTGGGCTACAAAGTAGGGTCTCGACCTTGGCGCCACTAGAAGTGCAAGGGCAAATTTCTCTATTTTACGACGTCTGAGGCGAGGCCCCATCGACTAGCTTGTCGATGTTGGGCCTGAGAAGGCATCCTTCGGGCATTCCTTGTTTATATCGGTGTAATCTACACACATGCGCCACTTGCCATTCTTCTTCTTCACCAGCACGACATTAGATAACCAGGTCGTGTATTTGATCTCTTCGATGAAATTAGCCTTCACGAGGTCCTCAACGGCCTTTGCTGCGGCTTGAGATTTTCCGAACTCTGAGTTCTCCTTCTTTGGGCGACCGGCCTTACTCCTTCATCGACTGAAAGCTGATGGCAAGCAATCTCAATAGGGATATCGGGCATGTCTGATGCCTGCCATGCGAACAAATCAGCGTAGTCCCTCAGACATTTTACAAGGTCTTGCTTTACCTGCTCAGGTAGGTCGCTACCGAGCTTAACTGTCTTTGCTGGGTCGTCACCCAGCTGTATATCCTCCAGTTCCCCATGAGGCTCTGGTCTCTTTAACCTGTTTTTTAGCTCTCTGTCTAGGTCGTCATCATTGTCCTCAGGGTCGCTATCTGGATCATAACGAGCGTCCAGATCAGCGAGGTTAACTTGGTGGCCTTCAGCGGTGCTCTGAGTATTTGGACCACGATCTACCTCATCACAAATTTCCTGATATAAGAAGTGGCTTCGTCTTGCTGCCTCTAAGTCGGCCGCCAGGGTAACTACCTGGTCGTCTCTACTGTAGAATTTCATTTTCAAATGCACCGTCGATGCCACGGCCTCTAGCTTGCCCAAGGTCGGCCTACCAATAATACACTGATAGCATGATTTGATGGGGAGTACGAGGAACGTCGTCCTGACCGTCCTGTACAAAGTGATTTCCCCAGTATCGTCACCAAATGTGACTAGGAGTTCGATCGTCCCCAATGGATAGGTGATCGCTCCATTGAAGCCTTGTAGCGGAGTAGGCTCGGCCTGGGGAATTATCTCGCTCCGATCCACTTTTAACTTATCAATCAATTCTTCGAACATGATATCGGCCGATTTGCGCCAGTCGACGAAATTCTTTGGACCTCGGTGTTGGCCATCACCGCTCTCGACCACCAATGGAACATAAGCGTTTGGCACGCCATCGGCGCAGTCCTCAACTCAAAAGAAATGGGCGGTCTAGTCGAGGCCGGTCGTTCGTGAAGTCGATGCAACCATTAGGAGTTCGCCCCATTTTCTTTTCATAGCTTTGTTGGACTCCTACGATCCAGCGGGTTTCCACCGAGAATCACCATAGCAACGTTGCGACCTTTTGATTGTCGTGTATCTCGGTCATCGATCGATCTTTGTCTTGGGTGCTCGATATGACTAGGGGCGCCACTTCCTCTATCTTGATCCGGCTCTTTTTGACTTCTCTTGAGGTCGTTCGCTTTCATCGGACCTCACATACTTGCCTAACTTGCCTTCTACGAATGAGTTCCTCAATGTCGTCTTTGAGGCCATGCGATCGTTGGTGTCGTGCCCCTTGCTCTTGTGGTAGCGGCAGTATCTTTTGGTCGGTCGTGCCCCCTTCTTGAGCACGAGTGGGTCAGGCCGCTTAACACCTACGAAATCATTGTTCTGGCACTCACTGTAGATTTGAGCAATGGAAGTGTTCAGACGAGTGCGATGATCAAATTTCTTATCTCTGAAGTCAGGCCGGTTGTCTCGGCGACCTTCATACCCTTTGGCCGGCTTATGTTGTTCTTCTTTGGGATGCGCACGGGCGTTCTTTCTTGCGGCCAAGGTTTCTTCATATGCCATGTGAACATTGGCCCTTCTTAGGAAGAAGTTGAGGTCTTGATAGTGGTTCAACGTGAATTCTTCTACGAACCGATGGTCCGGTTGAATACCATGCGTACTTTAGCTTATCTTTGTCGGATAAGTCGTGAACGATTCGCCGATGATTGAACCTGGTCGATGTCTTGTCCGTCTCATTGTCTCCTTGGACAATTGTGTCCAAGTACTCCTCATACCGATACTGGCAACGGTTGGCTGTATAGTGGCTCAAGAAGATTCGACCAAGTCTTCCCGCGAGGAGAGTATTGGGCGAAGTGATTCCCACCATTCTAACGCTCGGCCGTCCAACGGCGAGAACAATAGGCACTTCATGGTCGAGCCCGATTCTCGATAACTACAATAATTATTAAAATACTAGGAGGTGTTTATACGGATCGCCACGACCGTCGAACTTGTTTAAATTGGGCGGCTTTCTCGTGTCTCTTGGAATCTGTGGCGCTGATTTCTCTAGTGAATGGACCGTGGTCGATTACGAATGTCATTCGACCCGAAGGGTTGCATAGCGAGACATGCCTCGCGTTGCGAGCATTCCATAGAATTCTCCGGTGGGGCTAAAAAGGTGGAAGTTGAGGAGGCCTTACGGGTCGCTCGCTTTGACCTCTTCTTGGTGGTCTGCGCGAGGCGTCCCTAATTCTTCCATCCGATAATCTTCCAACTCTTCACGAGAGTCCCAGGACCTGCTTCTCGACCGACGTGAACCGGACGACTCATTAGAGGAATATCTGGTGGGCGAGCGACCGGTATCAGGACGGTAGCTAGAGTCCTCATATTCATCATAAGACAGCGAACGGCGTCTGCGCACGTTCTGCCAGGCGACTGCGTGCCCTTATTCGCCGCGCCGGAGACCGGTGGGTGGTGCTCTCCCGGCGAGAAAGGCTCCTTCGAGGAGGGGCGGTGTGCACGCAGCAGTCGGCGTGGGAGCGAAGAGGTTCTCCGTCTTCCGCTTGGCGGCCCGGAATCGACCCTCTTTCATAGCGAGAGATCGGCTCGTCTCTGCATGCGCAATGACTTGGTTCTTGCTTTGAAGGATCTGCAGAGCGGCACGAGTGACATGCTCGCACAGCGGCTCTTCAATGCCTGCCTCAATCGGCTCGAGGCGGTAGTTGTGGTGGAGCGTCACGGTTGCACTGCTCCAAGATCGGTCCGTGCCCCGCACCGCAGGGTTCTTGGCGCGGATTTCCACGAGATTCGTGAATAATGTAAGCTCGCCCTCCGGGTTTCTTTGTTGAGGATGTTGCCGGAGGGTTGAGTCGAGCGAGAGGCGCGTGCGGGGCGGTCGCGTGGAGCCATGAATGGAGTAGGGCGGCGCTCGGGCCTCCCAACTGTGGTCGCCAATTGATCATACCTTGACTAATGAAGTGTTGAAGTTGTTGTCCTTTGACTAGGTCGGTCGTTGAATAGGAGAAAGGACCGGTCTTGGCTTCCACGAGTACCTCGGGTGTTACCCGCAAAGATACTCCGACGATCAAGTAAGTGGTCGCTCGGGCAGATAACACAAGGTAAGAGAACGTACCTAATGCCATGTGCGAATGACGTATATATACTGTAGAGTCCGACCGTTTTGCGAAAATTTCGGCCGGTTGCGAGAAGTGCGCTCCATATCTTTGTTCGGACCTCTTTCGGTTTCTTGATACACCGAACAGTAAGCTGTTCGATGAATGAGAGAGGATCTGCACTCTAAATAAAGATGTATTATGAAATTGTACTACGAAGTTTATTCGTGTACCCTTGCTGGGCTGACCCCTCCTATTAGTGAGGGGCAGTTCCAAGAAAAAAATAAAATTTATTTACTTTTTATAAAAAAAATTGTGTACTACCTCTTTTTCATTTTATTTGTTGTTTTAGCATAATTAATTTGTCTCAAACATTGTTATTTTATATTTTTAACCAAATATTTAATATATTTTTTCACTCATTCCCCTATTTATTATAGGAACCTTTTATATCCAATAACTGAGTTATCTATGTAGAGAGATAAATGGTTAAATTATAAATTAGACAACATTTTAAAAAAAATAGTTTATTAATCTTTTTTTAAGAGGGTGTGTCAAAACCTTAAACTGCATTTAAAATGGGACGGAAGTAGTACAAGTTAGTATCCATAAGGTAGTTTTGTAAAAAAGAAAAAGAAAAAAGGTGCCAAATTTAGTTCAAAATTTTGAACTAAAATATTCCAATTCCCTCTAAAAATTACATTAACCTTTAAAAATACTCTACCCAAACACACCCTAAAAGTTGTAACACCTTTAAAAATAGTGAAGTCCTTCCAGTGTATTGATGGGGCTGGACTAACTACAAGGTTGTAGCGAACCAGGATATATCTTTGTATCCTTTATTATCTGATTTTACACTGCTTGTTTACTTAAAACTGTTTTATACAAAGAACATTTGAATAACAAGTTTGTGAAAAATTGTCAAAAAAAAAGTTTGTTCACTAGTGCAAAATAAGGAAAAGAAATAGACATTTAAAGTCACGCGCTCAGATGCCTGCCTTGATATAAGGCCGCGGTGGCAAACTTGTAATAAACTCAAAAACTTTTTTTGGCGCGATAGTTTTTAAGTCAAGCGTGAAATATGCGTGACTTCAAAAGTGGAAAATTTTAAAATTTTAAGACAAACTGTAATATTGCTTGACTTCAAAAGTATTTCACAATTAAAACACACACGATGCCGCTATCACTAATACAAATCCTCAAAACCCTCATTCAGTGAGAACCTTGTTGTTTCTTCGTGGTTCTCATCTCCACTTTTATTTTCCTCCTTCCCCGCAACCTCCGTGTTCTCCAAACCGAACCCAGCGAGAACGCAGATAGGTGGCCTTGAAACACAATCGGAAAAATGAAGGAAATCGATATGTACGAACGAGTTATTCGGTGCCCCATTTTTTCTCGGCCCAACCGTAAAATGCGAGATAAATTGCAGGTTTACTTAACTTGGCGAGATGGTTTACCGATCCATATCCTACGTTCCGGCCCTCTTCAAGATCTTCGACATGATCCTTCTCGACGCCGCCAAGAACATACGGCGAGAGGATCCTTCTTCGATGGGTTCTTCTATCAAGGTTACGATAGATCTGAAGAGAACACTATTTCGGTTTACAATAATGGATGTGGTATTCTGTGGATCTTCATCCGAAAAGAAGATTTATTATCCCGAAATGGCCTTTGGTCAATATACTATTCGTTCTTACGACTACGGTGTTGTTGAGACCGGTGGTCTCGGATGTGTTGGTGCTAAATTCGCCAATATCTTCTCCACTTGAGTTTGTTGTCAAGGCGGTTGATGGTGTCGGTCGAAGAAGTATTAGCGGGTAGGGTTTCGTTGATTCTTGAAACTTTTTTCCCAAATTTGTGTTAGGGTTTTTAGTTTTGACTCTAATGGAGAAAAATTCATGTTAGTGCATGGTTTCACGTTCTTTGCTAACAACTTAGAATCATTAGATTGTTTTTTTGAATGAATTGTTGTTTTTGGTCGATCATCCGAACCTTTGATTAATTTTAACGCATAATGATGATTGGATTGATTGGTTTTGCTTTCATCAAGGTGTTTACCAACAATATGAAGAACAAGTCCGTCCCCACGAGATTAGCGGCGCAATGCAAATGAGAAGCTGGACCAAGGTGACCTTCAAGCGGACTTGGAGAAGTTCACAATGGACTCTCTTGAAGACGATGTTGTTGTTTTGATGACAACCCGTGTGTTGGAAATGGTGGGTGCCTTGGAAGCTTGATGTTAAGGTCAAACTTAATGGAGTCTCTCTCGCATTCATTCCTTTAAAGATTTTGTTAATCTCTACTTGAAATCTCTTTGAAAAGTCCGGACAAGTGACCTTACCAAGGTTTGTGATATTTAATATAGGGAGTCAGTATGTTTTGTTATTGTTATTTCTTGATTTTGTATGTTAACTTGACTTGGTTTTGCTTGTAGGTTCCATGAAAAAGTTGGTGATAAGTGGGAGATTTGCGTGAGTTTAAGTGATGGGTTGCAATTTCAACAGGTGACTAGTCAACTTTTTAAGTCAAGTAACTTGGTTTCTCATTGTTGTTAATTCTTTCTAGTATTTGTATTTGTGTGGGTAAAGTATCAATTGTTGCTAACTTTGATTGTTTTGAATTCCTCTAAAGCTGTACACTCAAACTTTTCATACGTCTTTTTTGCAGTTAGATAATTATTTTTTGTTCCACTTTGTTTAGTTCAACAGGAAGAACCTTACTGACCTGAAGGTCTATGCCATTGATGTCGATGAAGGCGATGAGGTGGTCTATCATTCATTTTTATTAATTCTATTGAGCTTCTTGCAAGTGTTCTTTGCATTTATTTTACAAAGTGTATTGTTTTATTAACTAACCAATAATATGTAGCTTGATGATGCTCTGAGTGCAACAAAGTTGCAAGATGGTCGGATTAAAATCTGGATACATGTTGCAGACCCAACTAGATATGTTCAACCTGAAAGTATTCTGGATAGGTATGTGGTTGACATACAAAGAGACATTTTATTAAATGTTTGGTGTTACTTTCTTTCTTAATGTTCTTCATGGCATATAGGGAGGCTAGGAGAAGAGGAACTTACATTTTCTTGCCCTTGCTACTTATTCTATGTTTCCGAGAAAATCTTGCCATGGGAGCTATGAGTTTGAGACAGGGAGAACTTTGTAATGCTGTTACTGTATCAGTTTTGCTGCATAATGATGGAAGGTAAATTTTGATTTGTCAATTGCATGTTGTGATAAGAATTCAGCGGATTTTATCAAAGATTATATGGATATGTAGTGTTTGTAAATTAATTGACTTATTATTTAATCCTATTGGGGGTGTCAAGTTGCATACACCCTTTAAGTTTGACCTTGTATGTTTTGTTCTATAGAAGTTACTTAGTGTTAGTGGGAAATCAAATATCAATTCTTCTTGATCCTCATTGGTGTCAAATGAATGTTGAATTGCTAAAGTAATTTTTAGTTTGCTAATGATATTTTTTGAGCAAAATATAATACATTTATTTTATATAGAATATGTATGTTGCTAGATTTAATGAATTTGATGTGGGGCCAAATTAGTATATGCACGAGGGATCACCCAAAAGCTAAAAAGAATTAAAACTTAAATAAACACTTTTGAAGTCAAACATTTAAAATGTATGTCTTAAAAACATAACTTTTAAAGTCAAGCATTTAAAAGCGCTTTGACTTAAAAACATCTTTAAAGTCCAGCGCGTGACTTTAAAAAGCTATCCACAGAGGTGGTCTAGAGAGAACACGAGGAATTAAAGTCGAGCGGTTAAAAGTCCGACTTAGAAACAAACTTATGAAGTCGGGCACTCGCGCGACTTTAAATCTCCTGACATACGAAGTCGCCTTAATAGAAGTCACGCTGGCGCGTGACTTTAAATGTCCAATTTGTCTGACTTTAAATCCCTTTTCTGCACTAGTGGTTAAAAGATTTTTTTAAAAAGATAAACAATTCAAACGTTATTCATGGCCTCAAGGTTCTCAATAAAAGCTACGCGGTCACTAACTGATCGTGCTTTGATCTCTAAGTGTTGATGATATTCGTTGCTCCTTCGTTTGGTCGTTGTAGAGGAATAAGGACCGGTCTTGAGAGCACCTCGGGTGGTACCTGCAAAGACACTCTGACGCTCGAGTTAGAGGTGTGCTAACGTGCAAGGTATCACTAGGTAGGAAAACGTACCTGGTACTGTGGATGGAGGTGGTACTTATACCACTGGGGCGACCTGGCCGTTGCGAAAAATCCGGTCGTTCGTTGAGAATTGCGCTCCAAGCCACGGGCTTGGGCCGTTTCGCTGGAATGGGCCGATAGCCTGTTTCTGATTGCACCTCCTGTTGTTTCTGATACACCCCGAAACAGTTGCCCCCCAAGCCTAGGTCGCCGCAGTATGGGTGAGGCTTGAATCGATGCCCCCCAGTGGGCTGACATCAAGACGTCTTTATTAGAAATGGGTCGGTCGCTGTCGCCTGTGTTGGTCGACCGCGCGTGGCGTTTGGGCATCGACCCTGCCATTAATGCGCAATGAATGAGGTGACCTTTGCGTGTCTCGAGGCACCTTTTGGGATTCCCCATGCAACAGATGGGGGGAACGCGAGCAGCCGCGTCGCGTCGTTTCGCCTGGTGGGCCCCTCTATAAATAGAGCATTTGGTCAGCACGATTTCCACACTCGAAATCACATCTATGTTGCCGACCAAGCCATCTGCTAGCGACCTGAGAGCTGTGCGCGAAAAGTTACCTGTTCGCTTCTTCCTTCTCCAGCTACTTTTTTCCAAGTAAGCCGCTCCTTTTAGTTTTCTTGTTTTGCTTTAGCTTTCTTGCTTTAGAATTAGTTTAGTTTCCATGCCTCATAAAAGGGGAGGCGTCCGGTCGGGGGACGACCACGTCGCCCTCTTTCTCGAGCGCGCTAGCTCGGTCGACCTGACGTATTTTCCTTTTCCTAGGTGGATCTGGCCAGAACAAAGCAAACTACCCGGATAGTCGGTGCTCCAACGCAAAGCCTTGCGCGTAAGATGGCGCAACCTTCACAAGAGGTGGAGTGGGCCGAATCAAGGTCGTCCGGAGGGTCGTCCGGACCCTCCCAGATTTTTGAAATACAAAGGCGTTCTCCCGAGGGCGCTTCATCGTCCAGCTCTTCCAGTTTTGATTCAAGCGACAACATTTCACTCTCCACCTCGACGGAATCGTGGTCTCCCCCGCCACCACCTCTATCCACCGTACGGGCTAACGAAGGAAGCGACCGTTTGGTCGACATAGAGGGCGACGAAGATATGGCTGACGTTACTCAGTCCGTCCCTGGGAGTCTTCATACCGAGGTGATCGATTTGGATGCCGATCCCCAGGACTGAACCGCCGTTATAAAGATCGGGCCACGATGAAGAAGTGGTCGGGCGAAACGAAAATCTTTGGAGATCTTTGTCGGCGGTAGCGGCAAACAAATGGAGGAAGATCTTGGGCCGTCCTCGGTTATTGACCGGCGGACATTTCTTGGGTGTCCGAGAAGATGAGGCTTTTAAGATCTTCATCGGCCCGAACCACCAGTCTTTAGACGACCTGCAGGCCCTGTTCACCAAGCCGGGGTGGAAAGTGAAGGGCATGCAGGAAGACGAGAATATCGCGACCGTTGATAACTCTATTTTATATAGAGTATTTCATATGTTTAAACTTAGTAATTGCTCTCTTTCAAGTAATAATAAAGAGTTTATATAGTATTTAGTATGATATATGATAACTTGAGTGATTTGAATGGTTATAGTTATTAATAGACCATTTTGGATATATTGTGGTATGTTTGATGTTTTTGTTCAGTGCAGTCTCAATGTTTTCTGCATCTAATGCTCCTGCACTGATCCTTCATCAAATCTGCACTACTTGGTGAATGAGCAGCCAGCTTCATGAGCATCCTCTTATAGTTGCTGACCTCATGCTTGGTCTTTTGAAGTCATCCCACCTTGTATAGTAGGCGCCTACCATTCACACATAGCTATAGGCATAGCTTTGAAGAGTCACCAACATAGGGACACATGTTCTATCATCATGGTACCGCATACATGTAATTAGTCAAAGATTTCAACTTGGGATCAACCTGCGAAAAGCAACTACGGCTATAATTCACTCAAGATTACTTCAACATGAAGGAAGGAAGCACCTCTCTTGAAGGCTATAAAAGGACCTCACGTCTTCATTTGGAAATATATCACAATCTATAAGTTAGATCAAAATATCAATATACATAGTTAGTTTCTATTTTGTAAGAGGGAAAGGAATGAATTGGTTTCCTTCCTCCGAGGAAGGGGAAGAGTACATTTTGTTGTCTGCGAATTCAGTGCGTAAGGTAATGAAGGAGGGTGGTCATCGTTTGCTTTGATGGCATCTTTGTGTCTGCTGAGAACCAAGCTATAGTTGAAGGGTTGTGTTCACGGGTGTATCGGCCAAATACGACGAAGCGCCAGCGGCAAGCGGGCTGCGGCCCGGCCCAACTCGATCGGCGCCCAAACACGCGCTTGGAGCGCAATTTCGCCGCCGAAAACCGCGAAAAGCGGTCGGACCTCGCAAAGATATATATCGCCATTCGCACATGGCATCGAGTGCGTTCTCTAACCTTGTGCTATCCGCCCGCGGCGACCTCTCACTAGATCGTCGGAGTGTCTTTGCGAGTACCACCCGAGGTGCTCAACGCGTGAAGCGGGGCGGTCCTTTCACTCATTCAACGGCCGCCCATTTGAGGAAACAACAACTACTTCAACACTTCATTGGTCAAGGTACGATCAATTGGCGACCACGATGGGAGGCCCGTGCGCTATCTGCCTCATTCATGGCTCCACGCGATCGGCCCCGACGCGGCCGCTTCTCGACTCAATCCTCCGGCGAGAATCGGCGGCGAACCCGAGGGCGTGGCAAAATCACGGCCCACGAGTCTCAAGAGACTTCCACGACAAGAGCCTTGGTGCACAACGGTCGCGACACGTCCTCCAACAGATTCAACCGCCCGTTCTCGAGACTTGCCGCCCGGTGATTGAAACGGGCATTGGGAACCTCACCAGGACCATGTCACTCAAGCCATTTTGAGATCCGCAAAACAAAAATCAGTGATCGCATGAGACGCGCGCTCATCTCTCGAAGACGAAAAAGGTCAATTCCGGCGCGGCACAGCGCGAAGGCGGAGAGAACCTTCGCGCACGACCGGCCGCGAAGACACCGCTCCCCTCCTCGAAGGAGCATTTCCCGCCGAGAGAGCACTACTCATCGTTCTCCAGCAAGAAGGGACAGGGCACACAGATCGCCCCCAAGCAGGAACGTGCGTAGACGCCGTTCGATGTCCTACGATCGTGAGGATTCCAGCTACCGCCCTGACACCGGCCGCTCGCCCACTAGATACTCATCCAATGAGTCGTCCAGTTCACGTCGGTCGAGAAGCAGGTCTTGGGATTCTCGAGAAGAGCTTGAAGATTACAGAGACGGAAGAATTAGGGGCGTTTCGCGATCGGCAAGGAGAGGCCAAAGCGGCGACCGAAGGCCTCCTCAACTTCCACCAACCGCCCATCCGGAGGATTTTATGGAATCTTCGCAACGCAGGCATGCCTCGCAATGCAACCCTTTGGGTCGAGCGGTATTCGAGCGAGCACGCCCCGTTCTCCGGGAGATCGGCGTTACAAAATTCCGAGAGATCTCACGCAAGCCGCCCAATCTCAACAATTTTGACGGCCGAGGGGATCTAGACAAACATCTCCGTTACTTCAATAATTCTCTCTGTTATAGGAATTGGGACCCGACCATGAAATGCGAGGCTTTTTCCCGGATCGTTGGATGGCCGAGCATTGGAATGGTGGGAGTCTCTGCGACCCCAATTCCATCTCGTGGGACGACTGATCGAAATCTTTTATCTCACTACACCGCCAACCACCGCCAATATCGGTATGAAGAATACGGATTCGCATTGTTGGCGATAACGAGACGCCGAGACAATATATCGACCGGTTTAACATCGAGGCCGAAGTCCGTTCGTGACTTGTCGAGACAAGGACAAGTTAAAGTATCTCGAGCGTGGTATTCGATGGGACCAGGTTCGTAGAAGAATTCACTCTCAACCACTATCGGATCTCGATTATTTCCTAACAAGGGCAAACGTCCATATGGCGTATGAAGAAACTTTAGCAGCAAGAAAGGTCGTCCGTGCACGACCTAAAGAAGAAAACAGTAAGCCGGCCAAAGGGCATGAAGGTCGCCGCGACAATCGGTCTGACTTTCGTGATAAGAAGTTCGATCATCGCACTCGGCTAAACACCTCTATTGCACAGATCTATAGCGAGTGCCAAAATAATAAATTTGTGGGAGTAAAGCGGCCCGATCCACTCGTGCTCAAGAAGGGGCACGAGCCAGGCTAAAAGGTACTGCCAGTTACCACAAGAGCAAGGGTCATGATACTAACGATCGTATGGCCTCAAAGATGATATTGAAGAGCTCATTCGAAAGGCAAGTTGGGAAAGTATGTGAGGTCGGAGGAAGGCGACCGACCTCAAGAGAAGGCGTAAAGCGGCGATCCGGACGGAGGAAAGAGGCGCTCTAGTTGTTTCAAGCGCCCAAGACAAAGACCGGTCTGAAGATCGAGACGCTCCACGATCCAAAGGTCGCAATGTTGCAATGGTCATTCACGGGGGAAACCCGCTGGATCGCAGAGAATCAAATAAAGCCACCAAGAGAAAATGGGACGAGCTCCTGATGGTCGGTTCGACGTCAGCAGTCCCACCGGTCTCGAATAGACCCCCCATCTCGTTTGGAGATAGCGACCTACACGATGGTAGGACGAACAGTTATGTCCCATTGGTAATCAGAGCAGTTATGGCCAATACAGAAGTTCAAAGAATTCTGATCGACCGGGGTAGTTGGCCGACATCATGTTTGAAGGCGTGATTGACAAGATCAAGGTTGATCGGAGCGAGATAATCCCCGTGCCGAGCCTACTCCTAACGGGCTTCAATGGAGCGATCACCTACCCGTTGGGAACAATCGAACTCATGGTCACATTTGGTGGCGACACACGAGACGAAGACTTTATGCGGGGCGGTCCCGCACGGCGTTCCTCGTACTCCCCCTCAAATCATGCTATCGATTGTATCATTGGTAGGCCGACCACAGGCAAGCTAGAGGCCGTGGCGTCAGCGATACATCTCCGAAGATGAAATTCTACAGCAAAGACGACCAGGTAGTTACCCTGGCGGCCGACCTAGAGGCAGCAAGACGATGCCACGATCTGTATCAGCAAATTTGTGATGAGGTAGACCTTGGCCCAAATGTTCGAAGCACTGGTGAAGGCCATCAAGTCAATGTCACTGATTTGGATGCTCGGTATGATCCAGACAGTGACCCAGAGGATAACGATGATGACTTAGCCCGAGAGAGCTGAAACAAAGTTGAAAAGGCCAGAACCTCATGGAGAACTGATAGATGTGCAGTTGGGAGACGACCCAACAAAGACAGTTAAGCTCGGTAGCGACCTACCAGAGCAAGTAAAGCAAGACCTTGTGCAGTGTTTGAAAGACTATGCTGACCTGTTCGCGTGGCAGGCATCAGACATGCCCGGCATTCCTATCGAAGTAGCCTGCCATCAACTTTCAGTCGATGAAGGGGCGAGGCCGGTCGCTCAAAGAAGACGAACTCAGAACGAGGAAAAATCTCAAGCGCACGCAAAGGCCGTTGAGGACCTCATAAAGGCCAATTTCATAGAAGAGATCAAGTACACGCACGGCTATCCAATGTCGTGTTGGTCAAAAAGAAGAATGGCAAATGGAGAATGTGTGTAGACTATACCGACCTAAATAAGGCATGCCCGAAGGATGCCTTCCCCGTGCCCAACATTGACAAATTGGTCGATGGTGCCTCGGGCTACAAATTATTGTCTTTCTTGGACGCTTACTCAGGATACAATCAGATCACGATGTATCCACCCGATCGACACAAGACGACCTTCATCATGCGGTCGGGAAATTTTGGTACAAGGTGATGCCTTTCGGCTAAAAAACTATTTGGAGCGACCTACGGCGAATGATGAACAAAATTTTCAAGAAGCGGATCGGTCGAATCTCGGAGGTGTACTTGGGCGACATGATCATCAAAAGTGGGACCGATCCGGATCATGTGAACGACCGAGGAAATCTTTGAAGAAGCTAGGAAGAATTCACTCGGATGAATCACGAGAAGTGTACCTTTGGGGTGAGGGCCGTGATTTTGGGCTTCCACTTAAGCGAAAGAGGATAAAGCAAACCACGAGAAATGCAGGCGATCGCCGATATGAGGCCGCCCACAACTAAAAAAAAGAAATACAACGGTGAGCGGCATGGTAGCCGCCTCGGTCGTGTTCATTCCCAAAGCGGCACGCAAGTCGCCGCCATTATTTAAACTCCTCAAGAAAGATGTGGATTTTGAATGGACCGACCAATGCCGGCGTGCCTTTGGATGAATTGAAGCAAGCTTTGACCAATCCGCCAATTATGACTAAGCGGCCACGGCGAGCCACTACACTGTACTTGGCTATAACGGAAGAAGTTCGAAGTGTTGTGTTGGTCGAGAATGCGACTGAAGCAAAATCCGGTCTATTTCATTAGTAAAGTCTTCGCAAGGCCCGAAGTGAGATACCGAGAAAATAGAGAAGTTTGCCCTTGCACTCCTAATAGTTGCTAGAAGATTAAGACCCTACTTTGTGGCCCATCAGTCGTGGTAAGGACCGACCAGACCTATCGAAGCAAGTCCTCCATCGGCGGACACTGGCGGGACGAATGATAAAGTGGGCGGTGGAGCTCGGTGAGTTTGGGATTAAATTTGAATCGGATCGGCCGCAAAGCGCAGTGTTGGCCGACTTTATAGCCGAAATGACTCTATCCCGAAGACCAGTCAAACGACACGGATTCTCCATGTCGATGGGTCGATCAACAAACAAAGGAAGTGGAGCAGCCTAATACTAGAAAATTTCGAAGGCACGGCCGTGGAGGTGTCTTTGACTTTCGCTTTCCATACATCGAACAATCGGGCCGAGTATGAGGCGTGCATAGCCGACTGCGGCTCGCGAGAGACTTCAATGTTGACAAGGTTGAACTTCGATCGGACTCCTTGCTTGTAGTCTCGCAGATCAAAGAATTATATGATGCTAAGGGCGACGTCTTTGAAGAATTACCTAGCGAGTAAGAGAGCTTCTCAAGCGATTCGGCCAGGCGAAGTGACTCATGTGCCTCGGGTGAAAATGTTCGAGCGGACATTCTATCAAAACTTGCAAGTACAAAGACCCCGGGAATCACGTAAGTTTGATTCAGAGACTTTAAATCGGCCGAAAGCGTGTCGACCAAGCCAAGCTAGTCGTTGGCCGTTACGTGTGTGTCAATACAGATTGATTGGATCGCCCCTATCCCGAGATACATTGTTGAAGGGGAAGAGCCGAGCGATCCAAAGCAAGCTACGTTGGTCGGGCCGTGAGGCGACCAAGTATTCGGTAATAGAAGGAAGGTTATGCAGAAGAGGATTCTCCTCTCCATTGTTAAGGTGTCTTACGTCGGTCCGGCTTTCGACCATGTCTTTGAGGACATTCATGAAGGTGTTTGTGGAAGTCACCAAGGCGCTCGTTCCATAGCTAAGAAGGCTCTCGGGGCGGCTATTATTGGCCGACCATGGGCGAGGGCGCCAAGAAGCTCGTTCGTAAATGCAAGAAATGCCAAGTACATGCCGATGTCCACATTGCACCTTCCACGAGTTACAAAGTCTTGTCTCACCTTGGCCGTTACTTTGGTGGGGCATGGATCTTTGGGCCCGTTTCCACCTGCTCCGGGCCAATTCAAGTTCTTGATCGTGGCGATGACTATTTTACAAAGTGGATCGAGGCCGAGCCTCTCGCAACAATCACGTCGGCCAAGGTCGGCAAGTTCTTGGACGATGTGTGCTAGCCGTTCGGGATCCTCGGCCGGTGATAAGCGATAAGCGGCACCGATTCGCGGACAAAAGGTTGAGAGAAATGTTGGCGAATTAGGGGTGAAATAAAGATTTCACCTCGGTCGAGCACCCTCGGACAAACGGCCAAGCCAAGCGGCCAGCGAGTTATCCCGCGAGGTTTGAAGCGAAGACTCGATGAAGCGAAAGCGGAGGCGGGTCGAAGAGTTCTGATCGTTCTTTGGGCCTACTGGGACGACTCCTCATTCATCAACCGGGAGTCCCCTTCCGATCGTATATGGGATCGATCTTTGTGATACCCATAGAGATGGGCGAACCGAATTGGAGAACTTTGAATCCCCCGCGGTGGTTAACAACGGCCGAGCCATACGAGAAGAGTTGGACACAGTGGAAGAGCTGCGTACCCAAGCATCATTAAGAGAGCAATTGATCAAGCAGAAGGTCGCGGCCGGATACAACACTCGAGTTCGAGAAGAGAGATTTCTCGGTCGACCGGCTTCGTCCCGAGACGCGCAGATGTGGGAAACAAGAATGCTCGACAGGAAAGCGGCACCAAATTGGGAAGGTCCATACAGGTCATCAAAAATCTTTGGAAAGGGGGCATACGAGAGTGGAAACCATGGATGGGGCGACTATCCCCAGAACATGGAATGCAGAGAAACTTAGAAAATATTACGTTTGAATGTAATGAACAATTTGAATGTAATGAACGACTGATCTATAAATGAAAGCGATGCAGCGCTCTTTTTCCCACCGGGTTTTTACTGAGGCGACGACTTTAGAAATATGATGTGTTCTTTACTTTCTCGCAAGAATGTGTGACCGGTCGCTCAAGATTGCCCGTGGCAAAGGAGCGATCGAGGATTTAGCAAACTTGATCGGATCGTCGAAACGATCTAAACCGAGCGACCATCGAAATGGTCCCAACCGAGTGCCATCGAAAATGGCCCAAGGGTTAAGTAATAACCCATCGTAACAGGCCGTCGAAACGACCTACCTCGAGAGATCATCGAAATGATCCCAACGGGTGCCATCGAAATGGCCCAATCGAGTGCATCGAAATGGCCCAACCATAAACGAGCACCTTCGAAATAGCACGAAACGGTCGCCGAGCGGCCTATAAGTTCGAAAAAAACTTAGACAAATAAACGTACAGAACGGATATACGCAGCAAGGTAAATTCGAATAGAAGTAATTAAAGACAAGTTAAAATATCGTTACAAAATAGAGACGCCCGGTCGAAGCCGAGCGCCCAAATATCCGACTGCTCGAAGGCAGCATTTAAATTGTCGTGCCCGAAGGCAAACTAAACTATTACAAAGGTAACTCCGCAGCGGGCGAGAAGAAGAGAGCGTGGCGGGCGAACAACATTTCCTTGTTCATCAACTTGCTCGGGCAGCATGATCTTGTTATCCGCAACATAATGGGCGGGATTTATCATCTTCTCATCAAAGTTGATCTTGGATCGCATTCGGTTCGCGCCGAGCAGGCGTTGTAGAAGCGCTCGATGGTCGCCTCCCTACCGGCTGGGCTACCATTTGGACTTTGCCTCCGCTCGCCTTACCGGTCTCGGCTGGCCTTATCCTTCTCCAAGGCTTCAACGTCGTTCTTGATTTGTCACTTGACCACCGAGCTCCTTATTCCTCTTGGAGAGTTTGGCCCGGTCCTCCTCGCCCCGCTGAAGAGCGTCTTTCTTGGCCTTGGCAAGCTTATCGTATTTTTGCTGTGCCTCAGTCAAAGCTTTCTCTTTTTCGGCCCGAGCTCCTGCAAAATGTAGGTCGACGAACGGTCAGTCGATCGAACAAAGACAAGACAGGTGCAACAGACAAAAGATAAAATACCTTGAAGTTCGACCGCCATCTCGTCCATGATCTTGTCTATTCCCATACAGAGAGAAGCACAGACAGCCATGGGTTTTTTCTTGAATCGCTCAAATTCGACCTGCCCTAAGTCCTCAAGCGAGAGAATAGGAAGGTCATCCTTAGTAAGGACCGAGCTCCGCTCCTGGTGCTTGGCCCGCTTGGGGAGCGATCGGCGGTGTGAGGAGGCGGCAGGGCACGTTGGACCGGTTTCTTCCCTTGGCTTTTTGGAGTTGGAGGTACCTTTGATGGCCCTTCCTGATCGGCCCCGGGCCGAGGTCCTTCATATCTCTTGGCTCCTGGAATTGCAGCAGATTCGAGAATCGACTCGATCACGCCCAAGATTTACCGCCATCCTTTCTCGCAAAACAAGTCAAAAGGTTAGAAAAGAGTATTGACAACAAAATGTAAAGGCAAAGTTCAAAAGCAAACCGATCTCGGCCTCCAGATCCTGGCCCTCGAGCAAGACAAAGGGACGGCAAGGTATGTCGCCCTTAGGGTCTGGACGCATCATGCTCGCCAACGCTTTGATCATGTCCAGAGATTTCAGGTCGGCCTCCCCCAAATCTTTGATAGAATAAATATAATCGCCCGGCCTCCTGCAGAAGTGAGCCTCGTTCCACATGATGGGGAAGTAAGGGGGACCAAGCATTCCGTCCGGTTGGACCTCAGATATGGTCTTGCCGGCCTCCTCATTGGGAGCAATCCAAAAGTATTGACCTCTCCAGGCCGCTCCCAATGATTCTTGGTATGCTTTGAAATACCGATGATGAGTTTTCTGCATCTTAAAGGAGACCTGCTCCCTCTTCTCTTTATTAGCCTTCTCCCTGAGCCAGCTCAGCTCAAAGAGAGTAAAGAACAGCATGATCGACACCGGCCGACCCAACTTAGTCAAAAGAACTTCAAAAGTTTTCAGAAATGCCCATGCGTTAGGGTGGAGTTGAGAAGGGGCGACCCCGATGTGACGCAGGACGTCACGTTGAAATTCAGTGAAAGGAGGGGTGATATTCATCCTCTCGAACACGAGCCGATACATCGTGAACTTAAGGTTGGGAGAGTAAGTTGCAATGTCTTCTCCGTCTTTCATACCTCTCACCCTCCAGCCCGGCAATTCGTCGGCGGCTCGCGCAGTCGTGCAAGGCAACATGGCCGATAAAGAATGATACTCCTATGTGAGCGAAGAGTTTCTGATACCCAAGACATGTCAGATGGGTCTCGGGCTACGTCTGCTTGAACTTCGGCCGACCCTTCGTTCGATCCTCCCTCATTGTTTACCTCTCGACCAGAGGGGCTAGCTGCGGGCTGAACTACCTCTTCCTCGTTGACTTCTTCGGCTCGGCCACCTTCGGCCTCCACCATCTCTTCGTCCGCGACTGGGACGGCACTCTGCACTTCGTCGTCATCAATGATCACCACGTCAACATCTTCTTCCTCTCCTTCCGCTCGAGGTACGATGTTCTCCGGTGGTGGAGTGTTGCACGGCCGCTCGTCAGCATGGACGGACCTAGAACCAGAGCTCTTCGAGCTAGCCGATCCTCGACCAGAAGAGTGGGAACTCGAGCTCGTACTACTAGAACTGCTTGAAGAACCAGAATCTTTGTCGCCCGAAGACGACTTAGACTCCTCCTCATGGGGGTTGGGCTCGCCCGACCTCGACATATATGTAGCAAAAGATTGGGGACGGTTTCACAGGGGATACGAGCGCGGTCAACCGTCCGTGGCATGCAAAAAACACTGTGATAAAGGGATCGAGTCAGTCGATCGAGCAGACACTCATGAGAGGGGGCGACTTGGCCATCCCCCGACCTGACACCCCCTATCACAAGGCGTGGAAAAGTACGAAATACTTTCAAAGAAAAAACTCAAGTTTAAAAAGCAAAAGTAGAGATCGATCCATACCTTGAACAGATGTTGTGGATCGGTCGCGAGTAAAACGGCGATTCACGGATGCAAGTCGGCGAGACGAGTCGATGGCCGCGCGAGCAATTCGTGAAAGTGTGAGAAATGATCTCGGTGAAGGGCTATTTATAGTACGGACCCATGGCGCGAAGGGGACCGGAAGGGAAGCGGCCGCAACGCGTTTCATCTTCTCACCAATGGTTGCCTCGGCACAACCTCCTAAACGCCAAACGCCACGTCTTAAATGTCGGTAAAGACCAACCGTCGCGGCAAAGACGGCCGATGGTTGGCAAGCGGCCGACAGATCCCTATCGAGAAAGCAACGGCCGTGTCCGTTTCGTCAAAATAATCTTCACTCACGGGGGCATCGATTCAAGCCTCACCGCTCTTAAGCGACCTAGGCTTGGGGCAAGCGTTCTCGGGTGTATCAAGAACATCGAATCGCCAGCAAAGAATCGGGCTCGCGGCCCACCCCAACTCGATCGGCCCAAACACGCCGCTTGAGCGCATTCTCGCCGCCGAAAACTTCGCAAAAGCGGTCGGACCTCGCGATATATATCGCCATTCGCACATGGCATCGTGCGTTCTCTAACCTTGTGCTATATCGCCTCGAGCGACCTCTCACTAGATCGTCGGAGTGTCTTTGCGGTACCACCCGAGGTGCTCAACGCGTGAAGCCGGGACCGGTCCTTTCACTCATTCAAAGACCGGCCCATTTGAGGAAACAACAATTACTTCAACACTTCATTGGTCAAGGTACGATCAGGTTGCAAGTGGTGTGTGAGTTCCCTGAAGTGTTTCCTGATGAGATTCCTAGTGTGCCGCCAGAGAGGGAAGTGGAGTTTGGGATTGATCTTGTGCCTGCTACTAGGCCTGTGTCTATGGCCCCGTCATTCGGATGTCGACCACGAGTTATGCAATCAAGAAGCGGACTAGAAGAGTTACTTGAGAAGAAATTTGTGAGGCCTAGTGTGTCACCGAGGGGAGCTCCGGTTTTGTTGGTAAAGAAGAAGGATGGGAGTATGCGTCTTTGTGTGGATTATAGGCAGCTGAATAAAGTAACAATTAAAAATAAGTATCCTCTCCCGAGAATTGATGATCTGATGGACCAGCTGGTAGGTGCTAAGGTATTTAGCAAAATTGATTTGAGGTCAGGTTATCATCAGATCAAAGTGAAAGATGAAGATATCCAGAAGACAGCATTCAGAACTAGATATGGGCATTATGAGTATTACGTAATCTTTGTTTGGTGTCACCAATGCACCAGGGGTGCTTATGGAATATATGAACCGTATCTTCCATAGCTACTTGGATCAGTTTGTGGTGGTTTTCATAGATGACATTCTGGTGTATTCTAAGTCTGAGGAGGAGCACACAGAGCACTTGAGGTTGGTGCTAGAGGTGTTGAAAGAGAAGAGGTTATATGCTAAGCTGTCAAAATGTGAGTTCTGGCTGAATGAGGTAAGCTTCTTGGGTCATATTATTTCTGGTGATGGTATAGCTGTGGACCCAGCCAAGGTGGATGCAGTGTTGCAAGGGGAGAGCCCAAAGTCGTTGGATCGAGATCGGAAGCTTCTTGGGGTTGGCTGGTTACTATAGGAGGTTCATTGAGGGTTTCTCTAAGCTAGCCCTTCCGTTGACTCAATTGACGTGTAAGGGAAAAGCTTTTGTATGGGATGCTAAGTGTGAAGAGAGCTTCAATGAGTTGAAGAGGAGGTTGACAACATCTCCAGTGTTAGTGTTGCCTGTGCCAGATCAACCATTTGTTGTGTATTGTGATGCTTCCAAGATAGGTTTGGGAGGTGTGTTGATGCAGGATGGGAATGTAGTAGCTTATGCGTCCAGACAGTTGAGGACACATGGGAAGAACTATCCTACTCATGATTTAGAGTTGGCTGCGATTGTGTTTGTGCTGAAGATTTGGAGGCACTATTTGTATGGCACTAGGTTGAGGTGTTCGGTGACCATAAGAGCTTGAGGTATTTGTTTGACCGAAGGAGTGAACATGAGACGTAGAGGCGTTGGTTAGAAATTTCTTTGAAGGACTATGATTTCGGCTTGAACTATCATCCAGGCAAAGCTAATGTCGTGGCAGATGCTTTAAGTCGGAAGACCTTGCATATGTCAGTAATGATGGTCAAAGAGTTGGAGTTGATTGAGCAATTCCGTGATATGAGTCTGGAGAGAGTGTTGTTCTGGGATCGGAAGTTGTTCGGGAAACTACAGAGAAGGTGAAATTGATCAGGGAGAAAATGAAAGAGTCGCAAAGTCGACAGAAGAGTTACCATGATAGAAGGAAGAAAGACTTAGAATTTCAGGCTGGTGAGCATGTATTCTTGAGGGTCACGCCTATGACAGGTGTTGGGCGTGCACTGAAAGCAAAGAAGTTGACTCCTTGATTTATTGGACCGTACCAGATCACGAAGAAGGTTGGAAAGGTTGCTTATAGGGTGGCTTTGCCGCCTAATCTTTCGAACTTGCACGACGTGTTTCACGTGTTGCAACTTCGGAAGTATATTCCAGACCCGTCTCATGTGATTCACATGGATGATGTGGAGGTGCGAGAGAATCTCACTGTGGAGACTATGCCAGTGAGGATTGATGATTGATAAGTGAAAGTGCTGAGAGGGAAGGACATTGCCTTGGTGAAGGTGGTTTGGTTGGGAGCTGCTGGTGAGAGCATGACTTGGGAGCTGGAGAGCAGGATGTGGGAGTCTTATCCAGAGCTATTTGACTCGGGTATGAATTTCGAGGACGAAATTCCTAAGTGGGGGAGAGTTGTAACACCGTAAATGATTTAATTAACTAATTGATTAAATTATTTAAAGTGTTGCACTATTTTTAATTATATTAAATTATAAGGTGGTATTTTATTTTAATTGAAGGAATGGTATCGGTAATTCGGGGTGTGAGTATTGGCCCAAGAGCCCAAGCCCAATGACTTAGGCTCCTAGTGTTGGTGCATTTCGCACCATTTGGGAGAAACAAAGAAAGAAAACGAAAGAGAGGAGAATCGGTGCTAGCAAGGGAGAAGGAGAGAAAGAGCTTGATCGCACAAGGGAAGGAGAAGAAGGGTCTCAATTGTTGCTGTGGGTTTTGTTGGTGACTCCGTAGAGAGAGCTCTCTTCGATTGAATTAAGGTAAGGGTGGGTCTTGCTATATAATCCGGGTTATAATGGGTTGTAGGTTAGAATTAGTAGAGTAATCGTTATTTGATGTATGTTAATTGTTTTAGAATTGTTTGATGCGTTTTTGATGTTAGGTTTGTTCTTAGAGTTGTTTTGAATGATTGATGATTATGATAATAGAGCAAGGAATCGATTTGCATGTTGTTTGTGGTTAGAAAACGAAATTGATGATGTTAGAACGATTATATTGAGTCTTGGAGTTGTTAGTGATGATTGGGTTTAAGAGAGTTTGAGAAATTTGGGATTTTTGGGAACCCTAGATGTATAGGGCGCCAAATGCTGCTGGAAATGGCGCCCTGTGCACTGTGTGTGGTGCCTGTCTGTGTGTGGCTGCCCTAGCGCGCCTGTGTTGCTGCCTGTGTGTAGGCAGGGGCGCCAATGTTGCTGCCCAGTGCGCCTGGGAGTGCGCCTGTGTCTCAGTCTGTGTCTTAGTTTGTGTATAAGTGCGTGTTGCCGGGGGCGCTGAATCTTTGTGTTTTTAGCGCTGAGTGGTCGTGTGCCTGTGGGGCGCCGATTTCTTGTGTTTTTGGCGCCTATGTGCCTGTGTTGCACAGGGGCGCCATGATGTTGGTGTTTTGGCGCCAGGTGGCTGTGTGGCCACCAGGGGCGCCTGTGCATGGGGGAAATGGCGCCTGGTGCTGCCATTTTGTGTTGTAGGTGAGTGTAATACCCTAATTTTGTCCGTCCTTTAACTTAAGCCAATCTCAATCATCGAACTCAATTAAATCGAAATACCGCTGTTTAAATTAAGCAGGCATGCGAATGATCGATCTTTTCGTATGTTCTTCAATTTAATCTTCGTATTTGGGTTTAGTCGTACATAAGTAGTGTTTTTAGTTAATGAGCTCATTTCCTCTATTCGAGTCTCGTTTTAGCGTATTAAATCTAGTCCGCCCGTTCTCTCGCCTTTGTGTTTGGCGGACTCTTTTATTGTTATTATTCTTTTTTGTGCAGATTAATTTATTTTGAACATATATATAGTCCAAAATGTTTTATTACAAATTAGAAGTATTCAAATGTCCAAATGTTCAAAAATACAAAAATAATAACAAAAATATACAAAATTAAATAAATCCGAAAATACAAAAAAATAATAAAAAAAGAAGAAGAAGAAATCTGAGGTTCCAATTTGCTCTCCAAGTAGCTGAGTGCAGTCCGCTCCACTCCAAACACGAAAATCCGATCAAAGCCCGATCAAACCGTAATAAATGCTGAGACCTAAATTTCAACTATAAAAAGACAGTCAGGCACGAATTTCAAGACAACAACGATACGACGAAAATTAACCTGATACAAAAGTCAGATCTGTCCAAAATGTAGAGGGAACCACCAACCACCCTCATTTTTCCCCTCTCAGCCGTGTCCCCTCACCACTCACCCCTAAAACTCCACCAACAACCACCATCTCCACCACCAGCCACCACAAACACCATCAACCACCTCCTGAACCGATCCAAAACCACCACAACCTTACCACAACCTTACCACCCTCCACCACAATCGTCTCTCTCCACCACCAGCCACCACAAACATCATCAACCACCCCTCAAAAACCACTCAAAATCACCACCGTAAACCGTCACCCCCACCCAAGGAAAAACACAAAAAAAAAAAAAGAGTTTACAGTGACAGAGAGAAGGAGGAAAAACAAAAAGGGAAGGAGGAAACGAAAAACCAGAAGAAAGAAAGAAGAACAGAGAAGGAAAAACAAAACTCACCCGCGCCGTCGTCATCACCGGCGCGCCAACGCCGGCGAGCTCGTCACCCCCTCAACGTCGCGACCAATCCCTCTCTCTCTCTCACCGATCCTCTTCCTTCTCTCCCTACCTCACTCTCTCACAGGAAACGCCATGTTTCACGCCCTCCACCGTGAAAGGGGGCGAAAATTTCGCCAAGGATTTTGCCTCTCTCTCTGCGGCGCCGTTGACAACGAAGGAAGGAAGGAGAGGCTGATCCAATTTTTAGGTTTTTTTAGTTTTCGGGTTGGGCCTCATAGTGGCCCTTTTGTTTTTTTTATTTCAATTACCAGAATACTAAGCGCACCTCTGATTCGCGCACACACACACCCCCCACTTAAGCCCGCCAGCATAGGGCCCTATATGCGAACCGGGCTTCTGTTTACACCTTTGTTTAGTTATACCACCCCCCGTAACTAGTAACACCCCCATTTGGCAATTTTTACCTTTTTCTCTTTTTAATCCTTTTTCAACTAAAATAATTTCTCAATAAATCAAAAAAACTTTGTTAATGGTTTCGCGAAGCCTCTGCTTGCATAATCATTAACAATGAGGAACTAGTGGCGATCACTTGGAGCCTTTGCTCAATTGATCATCATGAGCGTCTAGTTTTTCTAAATAATTTCTCAATAAATCAAAAAAAACTTTGTTAATGGTTTCGCGAAGCCTCTGCTTGCATAATCATTAACAATGAGGAACTAGTGGTGATCACTTGGAGCCTTTGCTCAATTGATCATCATGAACGTCTAATTTTTCTAAATAATTTCTCAATAAATCAAAAAAAACTTTGTTAATGGTTTCGCGAAGCCTCTGCTTGCATAATCATTAACAATGAGGAACTAGTGGTGATCACTTGGAGCCTTTGCTCAATTGATCATCATGAGCGCCTAATTTTTCTAAAGATTTTCAATAAATCAAAGAAATTTTGTTAGTGGTCTTACTAAGCACTGTGCTTGCATGATCATTAACAATGAGGACTTAGTGGTGATCACTTGGAGCCTTTGCTCAACTGATCATCATGAATGCCTAATTTTTCTAAATACTTTTCATTAAATCAAAACTTTGTTAATGGTCTTGCGAAGCCTTTGCCTGCATGAATCATTAACAATGAGGAACTAGTGGTAATCACTTGGAGCCTTTGCTCAATTGATCATCATGAATGCCTAATTGTTCTAAAAACTTTCAATAAATCACAGAACTTTGTTAATGGTTTTGCGAAGCCTCTGCTTGCATAATCATTAACAATGAGGAACTAGTGGTGATCACTTGGAGCCTTTGCTCAATTGATCATCATGAACGCCTAATTTTTCTAAAGACTTTAAATAAATCGAAAAACTTTGTTAGTGGTCTTGCGAAGCCTTTGCTTGCATGATCATTAACAATGGAGTACTAATGGTGGTCACTTGGAGCCTTCGCTCAGTGATCATCATGAAAGCTCGATTTCACAATTAAACAAGATACAAGTTAAAACTAAAAACTTAGAACTACGTAGCTTTGAATTCTCCATCGCACCTGGAGATACGTAGGAGCGGATTCCCTCCGTCAAGCACAACAAACTAAAAACATTTTTCCTTTCAAAAAAACCAAAGCGGCTAGCTCTCGTCAAGCGCCGCAAATAAAAATTTTCATTAAGTCTTTTTCAATTAAGAGGCAAATTTAAGTATTTTTCAAATCAACACTTAAAACCACACGTTTAATTAAAGGTTCCCTTTCAGTAGAAAGGAGGTGTGGGGTGCTAATACCTTCCCCATGCCTAACCGACCCCCGAACCCAAATCTTCTGGTTTTCCAAAAGACCATTTGCCCTCCAAAAAGGTTTTTCTTCAATATTTTCCTTATAAAAAATATTGGTGGCGACTTCATTGTTTTAAAACGTTGTAAACGAATAAAAACCCCTCGGGGACTTTTTCGGGCGCAACAGCTGGCGACTTCACTGGGGACTTTTTCTAAGTGGGTCAAGCCTAACTAATTAAATGTGTGGTTTGTGATTTGATTTGGATACCTTGTTTGCCTCTATCTCTTTCGGTTTCCTTTTCTTTCTTATCATGTTGTATGCAGGTGCATTTGTTTTCTCTTCATCCAGGTTTGTTTTCCTTCCTCCTTTTTGTTTATGTGCTTAGTACCTTCATGCATGTCCCCAATCCCAATCATGATCCCTTCTTCTTTGCCCCCTTTCTTCAAGGTAAGCTCATGCATATTCCCCAATTCTATCATGTTCCCTCTTCTCGGCTCCCCTTCTTGAGGTAAGCAATGCACTTGGTTGTTGTTAAAAACCCTAGGCTGGCTTATTTGATATTAAACCCTAGGGTAGACGACATGTTATTGTTTGCTTCTATCTGGACTGTTCTGGGTTTTCATTTGCAGGTGGGGAAGGGTAGTTATTTCTAAGTATCGTGCCCTCAGCACACACTTCACACCCTATACTTGTGAGCGTTGAGTGAGGCCTAAAACCCAAGGTCTGAACGAAAACCTAGGAGAGTGGGAACGATTAGTGACTGCCATTCGTAGACCTTTGTCTGTATGGCTCTCATGAAAGTTCCGCCCAAGAGTGCGCTTTGTTATGATGCCTCACACTCGGTAGCTTTCTACGATTGTGGGTGTCATCATGAGAGAGACTTTAGCTCTTGGTTGCCATTGTGAGGAGGTGATTAGAACCTACATGGGAGGATTACCCTTTTCGTCGACTTTAGACCCTAGGATTCCCACCCTTCGTAGGACACAAGGGGCATACCTAATTGTGTGTCGCATTGTAATCTAGGCATGTTTTCAAAAAAGGAGACGGAGATTTTTCAAAAAAAAGGAAGAGAAAATAGAGAAAGAGTCATTTGAGTGACCTTTCTTTTCCTTGTCCGTCTGCACAGGCAACATGTGGTCCACCCTTTTCAAAAAAAAAAAAAAAAGAGAGAGAAAGTGCTGCCGTTGTAGCCTTTCCCTTACTAGGTCCATATGAAGCCACGTACGACCCGCCTCTTCCAAAAAAATTTTTTTTTTGTTTTGAATCATTGCCAATAAAACCTCTTTCATTTATCTTGCATAGAGCATCATCATCATGCATACATCATCACTTGCATTGCATAAAACAAAAACTCGATAAAATTCATACATGCATTTTTCTCTATCTCATTAAGGTTTGTGTCTTATTATGGGCGCGTCTCATGCATTATTGTTTTCATTTTTCACGCATCATGAAAAATAAACATTAACGTCTCATTTCACATGCATCTCCATTCAATATCTCTCATACATTAGGAAAGTAATTGTAAGCATCACACATTTCATTTTCATTACATAAGAAAAATGAAAACCATAAGCAATCATCATCCGCATTGCATAGGCATCTCATTCATAATCATGAACAAAAATCATCATCAAATTCATTCAAAGTATAGCATTCATGCATCGTTTCATTATCCTCATCACTTTGTTCGAATACATCATTTCTCCCTGCATGCATCCTTTCGAAACAAAAAAAAAATTCCTCATGTGATGGCTTAATGGGTAGAAGTGCACCTTTGAACGACGAAGGGTAATATCTCAAATTTGTTTGTCGACTACAAATTTGAGATGTTACTCTATGATATCAGGGCACTTTGACCCAGTCACACGTGTTTTATTTTCAAGTAGGAAATTAAGTTGAGTCAACTAATTGTCGAAACGTTTCAGTATATTGTGTGAAGTATTGAGTCAGGATCCACTCAATGTTTCATGCGAGTTACTCGAGTGAGTAACGACAATCAGTTGTCTCATATCACCATTCTTGCATCTTTCATCATTCAAAAGAAAAGGGAAGGGGCATTGGCATTTCATATTTTGCCTTGTCTCTAAAAATCATCATTTAGGAAAGAACATCATTCCTGCATCTTTCAAAAAGAAAAGGAGGCATCGGCATTTCATATCCTGTCTTGCCTCTATAAAAATCATTTTGAAAAGAAACATCATTCTGGCATCATTCAAAAATGCATTGGCATCTCATATTTCGTCTTGCACAAAAGAAAAAAAAACATTTAGAATAATCACACTCTTCAAGTGAACGTGCATTCATGCATTTCATTTTCATCATGTATGCATCATAATGTTTTCATCCCTGCATTGTATACAAAAAAAAAAATAAAATAAAAAAAAAAGTGTTGTGATGAGAGACGAGATGTTCTTGCAAAGTAATCTTTCTTTTTTGGAAAAGTTTACCCTCACTCATTCGCAAACTCAAGGTGTTCCAAGGCCCTCAGTTTTTCACATCAATAGCTCATTTGTATTTCCTTCAAAAAAAAAAGAGGGGGGGCATTGCATCTCACCCATTCCATGATAAAAGACTGAAACAGTTTATCAAAAAAAAAAAAAAAAAAAGTTTTTACATCATGTTTTAACCAATGTTAACTCTCTGTGAAGCGTTCTTCTAGTAAGTATGCATGCTACGTGCAGTTTCTCTTGTTTGAGTCAGTCATTTTCCATCATTTATCATCATTCTCCATCCAAGTCTAGTCCCGCCCCGTCCACCCATAAAGCGCATATCCTCTCCCATCAGTACATACTTGACTTTTTGGTTCATTCTCACTAACACTTTAAGTCCTCCATGCTGGGGCAATTCTGTGATCACTAATTTCCTTGTCAGTATCATATTCCTTTAGTGCAAGTCTTTCTAAAAAAAATATATAATAAAAAAAGATAAAATAAGCTCGCTAGGTTGAAAACCCGCAAAGGGCGGTTTAGGCAAAAAAGAGCGCCCGGTGGATTGAAAACTCGCAAAGAGCAATCCAGGCAAAAGTTAGGGCACAAAAATAAAATAAAAAAGAGCAAACACATGAAGACAGATAAATTATTGTCCTAAAGTTAAGTCTTACAGAAACAACCAATCAGGATTTGAAAAGAAGTTTGGTCATCTCTCCACACCCTCAAAAACCTAAAATCCCATAAAGTCCATTTCCTACCCCTCTTAAGCCAAGAAAAGCCCAAAATATTCCCACCACCCTAGACGAGGGTTAACTCCACATCAAAGATGGTATATCATTTTCACCCGAGTCGAAAGGAAAGGAAATTCCCAAAAGGAGGGGAATAACGAAGTTTCAAAAAGGTGAATCCCAAAACAAAGAAAGGAAGACAAAGGGAGTATAAATTAAGGGTCAATACATTTTGCCCTGAAGCATAAGAGCTCCCCTTCCAAGGCTCTCAAATTCAATGGGTTCAATCACTTCCCCTTCAAAAAAAAAAAAAAAAAAAACCCTCAATTCATTGGGTTTAACCATCTTTTCTTTCATAAAACCTTCAAGCACCTCATCAAACCTAATAACCATCTCCTGCACCTCATCAAACCTAATAACCATTTCTGGCACCTCATCAAACCTAATAACCTTCAAACACCTCATCAAACCTAATAACCATTCCCTTCATAAACCATCGACCATCGGCCAAAACCAAACAAGACCCATTCTCCCCATCAACCCCAAACACTTCATTAAGCTCAATCATCCCCTTCTCCACATCACAACCCTAAAAAGTCCATTCCGATCAATGACTGATTGCTTTCGTTTTCTCAAGTTTTAATCTTAGGACAAATAAGTTTATCCATTTACGACGTGTTTGCTCAAAAAGAAAAAACAAACAAGCAGAAAAAAGAAAGCTGCTAAAAAAAAAAAAAAAAAAAAAAAAAAATCAAAGAAGGACTTGCACTCCAAGATGTATTCATGTTGCATTAAAACAAGGTTTAGTGGTCACCAAGTGGAGCCTCTCCTCATACTAAAAAGTCAAAAATGGCATTGCATTTGAGTTGTTCTTAAAGAGAACCAAAAGTGTGTACTAGGGGGCATTCCCTTCACCTCTCACTCCGCTCAACTTTGGGGAGGTTTGTTCATTGCCCACCCCATTCATATATCACCGTCAGTTCATAACCATCACCATAACTCTGTCGCCTTTCACAACCTCACTCAAAGAAACCATTTGAAATGTCATTCGAAAGTGGGGCAAGTGCGTTCCCATTCCCTCACCTCATTCATTCCTATAACACCTCACCGGGGCAATCTCTCAACTCACTATCCTAAACAAGGCCTTGTCATTCTAATTGGGGCAACTTTGTCCTTGTTATGACTGGGGCAACATCAAACTTTATGGGTTGAGACAAAATCTCTTTTGCTCCATCCCTCACTTCAAAAGCCGAAGCATTCCCAATTCATCATCTTCTACACCCCTAGTTGTTGTCACCACTAGACAGGGGCAAGCTATTCATCAAAGACCTGAATTGGGGCAATCTGATATCTCTTGATCCCTCTTGAGCTTCGGCAATACCATGTCTGTCATTCCTTCACTTGCCATAAATGGCCATGCCCTAAACCAATTCCAAGTTAACTGACTCAGTCATTCACATTTGCACTCCTATGCATGCTTACTAGACAATGCTTCAAAAAGAGAGAACACAAATTGTTTACGTGATATCTAAAATTCAGTCATCATGGAAAGAAAGAGAAAACAAGTGAGGTTGTTTGTAAATAAAAACCTTGAGAACACCAGAGTTTTGAACCAAATTCAATTTTTCCAACAGAATGGTCAATAATCATCTCAATTCCTTGCATCCAAAGTCTCACATCTCATCATCACAAAAAGGTACACCTCATGCATCTAGGCATTTCAATCTATTCATTATGGCATATGAATCAAAGCATTACGTTTGCATCTTCACATTTTGTGCATTCATCACATAGCAAAAAGCAAAAACGGTCCACGTCAGCTGCATCATACTAATACTTGCATTTCATAGAGGAAAATAGTACAGAAGAAAAAGCAGAAATCTTGTCATTGCATTGGCATCACATTAATGCTAGCATTTCCATAAAAGAAAAAGAAAAAATCATTGCATCAAACATCAGAGCATTGCATCATATTAATGTTTGCATTTCATAGAAGAAGCAAAAAGAAACAAACAGAAGTTAGAGCAGGAGCATTCCATTCATCAAAGCACCAATGACCGCATACACTTGCGTTCAAACATCAAAGCATTTGCATTTCATAAACTACAAAGAAGAAGCAAACACAAAAGAACACAACATCTTCATATCCTTCATCATTCTCATATCATCCATACCATTCATCACTTCATGGCACCAAACAGTACATTACACTTTCAAATTCGCATCTCAGAAGAGCGAAAGAATAACAAAAGAAAAAGAGGATGAAGAATCAAACAGAAGAAACATCCCACCAAAATCAATCATTGCATACATGTGCACCCAAATACCCAAGTGCATGCATTTCATGCACCATCCAAGAAAAATTTGCTTCGGACCAGAGAGTCCCAAAAATCTCACTTTTAGAAAACCACCATTAACCCAGAGTTCGTAAACTCCATCAAACCGAGTTCAGAACGCCATCAAACCGAGTTCGTAAACTCCATCAAAACCCGAGTTCGTAAACTCCATCAAAACCGAGTTCAGTAAACTCCATCAAAACCAGAGTTAAATGAACGCCATCAAACCGAGTTCAGTAAACTCCATCAAAACCGAGTTCGTAAACTCCATCAAAACCGAGTTAAGTAAACTCCATCAAAACCGAGTTCGTAAACTCCATCAAACCGAGTTCGTAAACTCCATCAAAACCGAGTTCAGTAAACTCGCCAAAACCGAGTTCGTAAACTCCATCAACCCAGAGTTCGTAAACTCCATCAATCCAGAGTTCGTAAACTCCATCAATCCAGAGTTCGTAAACTCCATCAATCCAGAGTTCGTAAACTCCATCAACCCAGGGTTAGTGAACCCCCACGAGTTAGTGAACTCCTTCCACGCATCACAACATCGGTATGCGAGCATGCGATGGATCCATCGGACTTCGTTAAGTCCTTCGGATTAGTTGTGTCACCTAAGGCGCGGCGTAAATCCTCGATCAAATCGCCGGACCGATGTTGATCGGCCGCTCGAAAAAGGCCACCCCCGAGTTCGTAAACTCCATCAATCCGAGTTCGTAAACTCCATCAACCCGGAGGTTAGTGAACCCCACGAGTTAGTGAACTCCTTCCACAGATCACAACATCGTTATGCGAGCACGCGATGGATCCATCGGACTTCGTTAAGTCCTTCGGATTAGTTGTGTCACCTAAGGCCTGGCGTAAATCCATTGATCAAATCGATTCGGACCGATGTTGATCGGCGCTCGAAAAGGCCACCCGCAGAGCTCGGACTCGACAAGAGTCCGTTAAAAGGTGTTTAGGCAACCTCGAATTCCCAATTTACCGCTTTTCCCAATTTACCGCTTTTTCCAATTTATTGCTTTCGTTAATGCGACAAGTGTTAACCCCCCTCTCTCAACAGAAAATAACAAAAGATTTGAACTTTTCTCAGGCGGACAAAATTAGTATTATTTCTATATCTTTATTTCCATTTCACCAACAAATATGAAAAGGCCAATTCATATTTTTTGGCGAAATGTGAAATAAAGAGGGGCAGCTGTAATACCCTAATTTTGTCCGTCCTTTAACTTAAGCCAATCTCAATCATCGAACTCAATTAAATCGAAATACCGCTGTTTAAATTAAGCAGGCATGCGAATGATCGATCTTTTCGTATGTTCTTCAATTTAATCTTCGTATTTGGGTTTAGTCGTACATAAGTAGTGTTTTTAGTTAATGAGCTCATTTCCTCTATTCGAGTCTCGTTTTAGCGTATTCGTCTAGTCTGGCCCGTTCTCGCCTTTGTGTTTGGCCAGACTCTTTTTATTGTTATTATTCTTTTTTTGTGCAGTTAATTTATTTTGAACATATATATAGTCCAAAATGTTTTATTACAAATTAGAAGTATTCAAATGTCCAAATGTTCAAAAAATACAAAAAATAATAACAAAAAATATACAAAATTAAATAAATCCGAAAATACAAAAAAAAATAAAAAAAAGCGAAGAAAAGAAGAAATCTGGGGTTCAAGTTTGCTCTCCAAGTAGCTGGGTCTGGTCCGCTCCACTCCAAACCTGAAAATCCAGTCAAAGCCCGATCAAACCGTAATAAATGCTGAGACCTAAATTTCAACTATAAAAAGACAGTCAGGCACGAATTTCAAGACAACAACGATACGACGAAAATTAACCTGATACAAAAGTCAGATCTGTCCAAAATGTAGAGGGAACCACCAACCACCCTCATTTTTCCCCTCTCAGCCGTGTCCCCTCACCACTCACCCCTAAAACTCCACCAACAACCACCATCTCCACCACCAGCCACCACAAACACCATCAACCACCTCCCGAACCGATCCAAAACCACCACAACCTTACCACAACCTTACCACCCTCCACCACAATCGTCTCTCTCCACCACCACCACCACAAACATCATCAACCACCCTCAAAACCACTCAAAATCACCACCAAACCGTCACCCCCACCCAAGGAAAACACAAAAAAAAAAAAAGAGTTTCTGATGTGAGAGAAGGAGGAAAAACAAAAGGGAAGGAGGAACGAAAAACCGTAAGAAAAAAAAGAAGAAGAGCAGAGAAGGAAAAACAAAACTCACCTGCAAGTCGTCATCACTTGGCGCGCAACGCCGGCGAGCTCGTCACCCCCTCAACGTCGCGACCAATCCCTCTCTCTCTCTCACCGATCCTCTTCCTTCTCTCTCCCTACCTCACTCTCTCACAGAAACGCCATGTTTCACGCTCCATCAGTGAAAAGGGGCGAAAATTTCGCCAAGGATTTTGCCTCTCTCTCTGTGCGCGCCGTTGACAACGAAGGAAGGAAGGAGAGGTCGATCCAATTTTTAGGTTTTTTTAGTTTCGGGTTGGGCCTCATAGTGGCCTTTTTTTTTTTTATTTCAATTACTGTAATACTAAGCGCACCTCCGATTCGCGCACACACACACTTTCACTTAAGCCCGGTTCGCATCACCGGGCCCTCCTATGCGAACTGGGCTTCATTGCTTACACCCTTTGTTTAGTTATACCACCCCGTAACTAGTAACACCCCCATTTGGCAATTTTTACCTTTTTCTCTTTTTAATCCTTTTTCAACTAAAATAATTTCTCAATAAATCAAAAAAACTTTGTTAATGGTTTCGCGAAGCCTCTGCTTGCATAATCATTAACAATGAGGAACTAGTGGCGATCACTTGGAGCCTTTGCTCAATTGATCATCATGAACGTCTAGTTTTTCTAAATAATTTCTCAATAAATCAAAAAAAACTTTGTTAATGGTTTCGCGAAGCCTCTGCTTGCATAATCATTAACAATGAGGAACTAGTGGTGATCACTTGGAGCCTTTGCTCAATTGATCATCATGAACGTCTAATTTTTCTAAATAATTTCTCAATAAATCAAAAAAAACTTTGTTAATGGTTTCGCGAAGCCTCTGCTTGCATAATCATTAACAATGAGGAACTAGTGGTGATCACTTGGAGCCTTTGCTCAATTGATCATCATGAACGCCTAATTTTTCTAAAGATTTTCAATAAATCAAAGAAATTTTGTTAGTGGTCTTGCGAAGCCTGTGCTTGCATGATCATTAACAATGAGGACTTAGTGGTGATCACTTGGAGCCTTTGCTCAACTGATCATCATGAATGCCTAATTTTTCTAAATACTTTTCATTAAATCAAAACTTTGTTAATGGTCTTGCGAAGCCTTTGCCTGCATGAATCATTAACAATGAGGAACTAGTGGTAATCACTTGGAGCCTTTGCTCAATTGATCATCATGAATGCCTAATTGTTCTAAAAACTTTCAATAAATCACAGAACTTTGTTAATGGTTTTGCGAAGCCTCTGCTTGCATAATCATTAACAATGAGGAACTAGTGGTGATCACTTGGAGCCTTTGCTCAATTGATCATCATGAACGCCTAATTTTTCTAAAGACTTTAAATAAATCGAAAAACTTTGTTAGTGGTCTTGCGAAGCCTTTGCTTGCATGATCATTAACAATGGAGTACTAATGGTGGTCACTTGGAGCCTTCGCTCAACTGATCATCATGAAAGCTCGATTTCACAATTAAACAAGATACAAGTTAAAACTAAAAACTTAGAACTACGTAGCTTTGAATTCTCCATCGCACCTGGAGATACGTAGGAGCGGATTCCCTCCGTCAAGCACAACAAACTAAAAACATTTTTCCTTTCAAAAAAACCAAAGCGGCTAGCTCTCGTTAAGCGCCGCAAATAAAATTTTCATTAAGTCTTTTTCAATTAAGAGGCAAATTTAAGTATTTTTCAAATCAACACTTAAAACCACACGTTTAATTAAAGGTTCCCTTTCAGTAGAAAGGAGGTGTGGGGTGCTAATACCTTCCCCATGCCTAACCGACCCCCGAACCCAAATCTTCTGGTTTTCCAAAAGACCATTTGCCCTCCAAAAAGGTTTTTCTTCAATATTTTCCTTATAAAAAATATTGGTGGCGACTTCATTGTTTTAAAACGTTGTAAACGAATAAAAACCCCTCGGGGACTTTTTCGGGCGCAACAGTGAGGTTTTGGTCCTTATGTGCTAGTTTGGTCCTAGGTGTGCTGTTTTGGTCCCTAGGTGGTGTTTTGGTCCCTAGGTGGTGTTTTGGTCCTTAGTGGAAGTTTGGTCCTTGTGACATAGTTATTAATGATGAAGTGGGTGATGTGTGGGTTGGTGATGATGCCATGGGGGCTAAAACTAAAAATGATGTTGATTTTATTGATGATAATGCCATGGGGGCTAAAACTAAAATAGACGATGAGGTGAAAAATGATGTTAATGATGTATAATTGTGCTTGTGGTATGTTCATGGAGTCTCATGCATACATTTGGCTGCGGTCGCGACGTATATTTATTGATGAGGATGCCATGGGGGCATGAGCCATGAGGGCTAAACTATTGACGATGAGGCCATGGGGGCTAATGGTACCACATGCATGACTGCATTGCATTGCATTCATTATCATAAAGGATATTTGAAGTGAATGTGACTATTGTGAAATAACTTGTGATTGTTGTGATTGATTAACTCCTATGAACTGATTTATGGCTTATTATCACCTTTATTATATAGTTTGAGACTCACCCCTTTCTGTTGTTGTTTACCACAGGTAACCATGAGTGAAGGCTTATCTCCTTCACTTTCCCCGAGTCGGTCTGCTCTGATACGTAGCACCTAGGGGAATGGGCTTAGGATTATAGTTGTTTATTCCTTTTGGCTGTTGAACTATATATTTGATGTTTTATGTTATTGATGAGACTGTTGTTGGTCTTTTTGAGACTATAATTATTTCCGCTGCGTGTTGTATGATTTTTCCAGTGCGTGGACTAAAATAATATATTTTTGAGAATCCTATTTCCACCTGTTTTGGGTGTTACGTATTCTTTTGATTAAAGGGATATTGTGTTTTATTCTGCTGTTGATTTTAATGAAGTAAGTGTAGCATCCCATTTGGATGAATTAAAGAAATAAATTTTTGAAACTCTGATTTTATTATAAATTGCTGGGTAGAAATAGGGTGTTACAGACATTGCTTACAATTAAGAAATCAAGAACTAATATGGGTGAGTGTTTTACATAAAGAAAACTTTGTGAAAACCATGCTAAGTCCTAGAAATAGGATAGTATAGTCCATAGGATGAATGTGGGTACTTAAAATACAAGAGTGAATTTATTTTAGCAACTTGGATAATTGTTAGGAGGCAAGAAAGGCATTGACAACCCTTTATTTACTGCAAAAAGCAAGGATCATAAGAGCTGGTATTGAAACTCTGAAGAAAGTGGTGAAAGGCACATAGCTAATGCAACTGTGACATTCGGTCTGGTGCATCATCATCTTGCATCAAACACTTAGAAGTAAATTACTTGATGAAAGACATTCCAACTAGCTTTTCTCATTTGCATTATCAACACTTTTTACTTTGCTTTCTTTCTAACTTAGTTGTGATCACTTAAACTCCAAAATTATTTTGTTACTTAGTTACTTTACACTTTATTACTTTATATTGATTTTAAAAGTGAGTTTTTCAATCTCTGTGGGTTCGATCTTTTTACTACTTGTTTTTGGACTGTGTAAACTTGCACATTTGTGTTGTTATTTCCAAACACCAACCGTTGCTTCAAACGGGAAGTTTACCATGCACCGGATCGTTTTTGAGAAGACGGAGATCATCCCCCCTTTCACTGTGTTCCAGCGGGACCTCCTCAACTATTTGGGTGTCGCCCCATCTCAAGTACATCCAAACGGATGGGGTTTCATGAAGGCGTTCGAGCATCTCTGCGATCGGTTGGACCAGAGGGTATCAACCCAACTCTTTCTTACTTTGTTCGAGTTAAGCTGGCACGGCGAGTACGGTACCAACATGGCCCGCAAAGAGCAAGTGTCCTTCAAAAATCAGAAGTCGTTCCCTCGCAAATTCTTCAAGGCATACTCCGACTCCCTGCCGGGCGGTTGGAAGAATCAATACTTATGGGTCATCCCCGACGTAAATGCCGCCAAGGACATCGTAGAGGTCTTCCCGGACGGCGAGGCAGGGGTGCCTTTCTTTCCACTCTCCTGGCGGGCGGCTCATTTCACTCAAAAGCCGGGCGAGTATACTTTTGTCGTGTCTACCTTAGATGAAGAAGACACTGTTACTTTGGGCATGATTACGGAGCTGTCCGCCCGCCGCCCTGAGAACCCGAGGGGACATCCCCGTCGCCTTTTTTATGCGCACGAGGGAGATAAGCTGTTGTCCGAGCTCGGTCGGTTAATTTGCCTTATTATGTTTGATTTCTTTTCTTTGGTCGGCCGGCTAACGCCCTTTGTCTCTTGCAGGAAAAACTTTGAAAATGTCAGGCTCAGGCTGGCTTAGCCTCGAGAAGCTCGTCACCTCCAGCGGGCAAAAGAAGACTCCTGCCACCAATGCTGCCCAGAGACAGAACACTCCTAGTCCTGACCGAAATGCCGGGGGCGGCTCCCAGGGCAAAGACGGACGCACCCCAAACAAGTGGCCTAGGAGAGAAGAAGAAAACCGGGTTGAGTCTCCTACCTTCGAGATAGAAGACTTGACTGAGGAGGATTACGGGCGTTTTAAGAAGGAACCCCTAGACTTCTGTGGCGACCTGTGCAAGTCAGCCAGTAAGGTGCTGAAGAATTTGAGAACCAATCAAGCACGTAAGTTGCGCACTTTGCTGACATCTCGGCCGGTGATATCTCGACCGTCCGCTAACCTTTATTTCCTATTTCAGGTGCTGAAGCAGAGAGGGATGCGGCCGATCGAAAGCTTAAGGAGCTTGAACCTGAGATTGCCGCTCTGGACCAGACTAAGGCTAAGCTGGTGGCCGCCGAAAAAGACAAACAGTTGGTGGAGGAAGACAAGGCCAGAATGGCGGCCAGGAACAAAGAGCTTGCTGAAGTGGTGAAGACCCTTATTCGTTCGCACTTTTCTAAGTTACGAATTCTAGGCCGATCGTAGGGCCGCTATTTTGGGCCTTTCGAAGGCTCTCGTGTTAGGCCGCTCGTCGACCATTATATGCCTTTTCGAAAGCATTTGTGGTAGGTCGTTCGGCGGCCTACGCTCGTTGGTGGGTCATTGCTTGACCCTTAGGTCATTGCTTGACCCTTAGGTACTTCGATGACTCATTTTGGGCCGTTCGACGACACTCTTTGTGGGCCAACTCGGTGGCTATCTTTTTGGGCCAACTCGGTGGCCCTACGGTCGCTCCGTTGCTACGCGCATGGTGAGCGACCGGTCATACAACTTTGCATGAAATTAAACTACAAGTAACAATTTAAAGAACGGGCCTCTGTAAAAAACCCCAGTGGGGAAAAAGAGCGCCCGCATAACATTTATTCATTGAGTCGCTTATTGGTTACAAATTGGTGTACTAAACGTAGTACTGCTTCAGTTTGTCACTGTTCCATGTTCTGGGGATGGTCGCCCCGTCCATGGTCTCTAGATCGTACGCCCCACGGCCGGTCTTGTTGACGACTCGATAAGGTCTTTCCCAATTAGGGGCGAGCTTTCCTTGGCGAGCATTCTTGTTACCAACATCTGCACGCCTGAGAACCAGCTGTTCGATGGAGAAATTTCTTTTCTTCACACGGGCGTTGTACCTGGCAGCGACCTTCTGTTTTATCTAATTCTTCTCGTATCGCCCGGTCGTTGTCGGCCGCTGTTGGGGGATTGGTCGTTCTCCAGTTCAGCTCGCTCATCTCTATGGGAATCACAGCGTCCATTCCGTAGACAAGTTTGAAAGGCGACTCCCCGGTCGATGAATGGGGGGTCGTTCTATACGCCCAAAGGACGAACTGCAGCTCTTCGGCCCAATTTCACTTTGCTTCATTCAGTCTTCTCTTCAACCCACGCAAGATGACTCTGTTGGCCGCTTGGCCGGCGTTAAATGCGTGGTGTTCGACCTAAGTGAAACGCTGTTTCACTCCTAAGCCGGCCAACATCTCCCTGAACTTCTTGTCCGCAAACTGGGTACCATTATCTGTAATGAGTTGTTGAGGGATTCCGAACCGGACCAAAACATTCCGGCCGAAGAACTTGTTCACCTTCGCTGAGGTTATGGTCGCCAGAGGCTCGGCCTCTATCCACTTCGTAAAATAGTCCACTGTCACGATCAAGAACTTGAACTGGCCTGGAGCAGGTGGAAAAGGACCTAGCAAATCCATCCCCCACCAAGCGAACGGCCAAGGTGAGGTGAGGCTTTGCAGCTCCGATGAGGGGGCGACGTGAACGTCTGCATGCACTTGGCACTTTTTGCATTTATGCACCAGCTTCTTTGCATCTTCGTCCATGGTCGGCCAATAGTAGCCAACTCTGAGCGCTTTCTTTGCTACGGACCGACCGCCCTGATGGCTGGCACACAGTCCCTCATGAATATCTCTTAAGACATGGTCGGCTTCGACCGACGACAAACATCTTAGTAACGGGCATGAAAACCCTCTTCGATATAACTTCCCTTCGATCACGGAATATTTGGTAGACAGCAATATCAGGGTCTTAGCCTTTTTTGGATCGGTCGGCTCTTCGCCCATCGCGATGTAGCGCAATATTGGAGTGATCCACTCTTCTTCCACTCCAATGGTGAGGACGGCCAAGGATTGACTTGGCTTGGTTGAGACGCTCGACCGAGTCAGGGTTTCTTGGATCAAACTTCTGTGATTGCCGGGGTCTTTGTCGCCAACAACTCGGTCGAAGTGCGGAGTAGCTCCTCACTTTGGCCAAGTAGCTCTTCAACACTTCGGCCTTTGCGTCATACAATTCTTGGATCCGGGAAACAACCAGCCAGGAGTTCGAGTGTAACCTCGACTCGGTCGACGTTGAATTCCTTGGCGGTGTGGCGGCTATATGCATCCTCGTACTCGGCTTGATTGTTGGGTTGTGGAATGCAAGCGTCAATGACACTTCTACCGCAAGGCCTTACAATTCTCTAGGATTAGGCTGCGCTCCGCGCTTTGCTATTGGAAGAGCCATCCACATGCAATGTCCAAGTCGTTCCTGGTTGGCCGTCTTGAGTTGGAGTCATTTCAGCAATAAAGTCGGCCAGCACTTGAGCTTAGCGGGCGACCTAGACTCGAACTTGATTCCGAACTCGCTGAGTTCAACCGCCCATTTGATCATGCGTCCCGCCAAGTCCGGTCGATGAAGGACTTGCCTTATTGGCTGGTCTGTTCTTACCACGACCTGGTGAGCCACGAAGTAAGGTCTCAACCTCTGGGCGGCTACCAGTAGTGCAAGGGCTAACTTCTTGATCCTCTGATATCTTAACTCTGGTCCTTGTAGCACCTTGCTGATGAAATAGACCGGGTTTTGCTTCTGACCAGAACGACACTCAAAACCTCTTCTGTTATTGCCAAGTATAGATATAGGGTTTCCCCCGGTAGCGGCTTGGTCATTATGGGCGGGTTGGTCCGAGCTTCCTTCAACTCCTCCAATGCTCACTGGCACTGGTCGGTCCACTCAAATTCTACCTCCTTCTTTAACAGCTTGAATAGGGGGAGCGATTTACATGCTGACTTAGGTATGAACCTTGACAGGGCAGCGACCATGCCGTTCAACCGTTGGATCTCCTTCTTTGTGGTGGGCGGCCTCATATCGGCGACTGCCCTGCACTTATCCGGGTTAGCCTCTATCCCCCTTTCAGTAAGATGGAACCCCAGAAACTTGTCTGCCCTAACTCCAAAGGTGCATTTCTCTGGGTTCAGCCTTAAGGAATTCCTCCTTGCTTCTTCAAAGACCTCTCTCAGGTCGGTCGCATGATCTTGGTCGGCCTTGCTCTTGATAATCATATCATCTAGATACACCTCAGCTACCCGACCAATCTGCTTCTTGAGTATTTTGTTCATCATTCGCTGGTAGGTCGCTCCAGCGTTTTTCATGCCGAAGGGCATGACCTTGTATTGAAAGTTCCCCGATCGGTCATGAATGCGGTCTTGTGACGGTCTGGAGGATACATAGTGATCTGGTTGTACCCAGAGTAAGAGTCTAGGAATGATAACAACTTGTAGCCCGATGCTCCATCGACCAGCTTGTCGATGCTGGGCACCGGGAAGGAATCCTTCGGGCATGCATTATTTAGATCGGTGTAGTCGGCACACATGTGCCACTTGCCATTCTTCTTTTTTACTAACACAACGTTAGACAGCCAGGTCGTGTACTTGATCTCTTCAATGAAGTTGGCCTTGATCAGGTCGTCAACGGCCTGCGCTGCTGCTTGAGCCTTCTCTTCATGCAGGTTCGCTTCTGCAGGCGGCCATCGCCTGCTGTCTCATCCACTGAGAGTTGATGGCACGCAATCTCTATTGGGATCCCAGGCATGTTTGATGCCTGCCACGCAAACAAATCCGCATAATCCCTGAGACAGGCTATGAGATTCTGCTCGACCTCCTCAGGTAGGCCGCTTCCAAGCTTGACCGTCTTTTCTGGGTCGTCCCCCAGTTGGACGTCAATCAATTCTCCGTGTGGCTCGGACCTCTTCAATCTGTTTTTTAGCTCACGGGCTAAATCGTCATCGCCGTCCTCTGGGTCGATGTCCGGGTCATACCAGGCATCTAGGTCAGCAAGGTTAACGTGGTGTCTTTCTTCGAGACTCTGCGGGTCGGCACTCCTATCTTGCTCGTCGCAGATGTCTTGGTACAAGTAATGGCTCCGTTTGGCCACTTCCATGTCGGCCATAAGGTCACAACTTGATCGTCCTTGCTGTAGAACTTCATTTTCAGGTGGACTGTGGAGGCAACGGCCTCCAGCTTTCAAGTGTCGGCCGGCCTATGATGCATTGGTAGCAGGACTTGATAGGAAGGACAAGGAATGTCGTCTTGACCGTCCTATATAGGGTGCTTTCTCCTGTGTCGTCTCCAAAAGTGACCAAGAGTTCTATCGTCCCCAAGGGGTAGGTGACCGCCCCGTTAAACCCTGTTAGTGGAGTTGGATCGGTCTGTGGGATGATCTCGCTCCGATCTACACTTAGCTTGTCAATTAGCTCTTCAAACATAATGTCGGCTGAACTACCTTGGTCGACCAAAATTCTGCGAACCTCAGTGTTGGCCATGATCGCCCTGACCACCAACAGAATGTAGCTATTGGTCCTTCCATCCAGCAAGTCTTCATCTCCAAAGGAAATGGGCGGCCTATTCGAAGCCGGTCGCTCTGCAGACGTTGTTCCAACCATCATAAGATCGTTCCACTTTCTCTTCATGGCCTTCTTTGATTCCGCTTATATCGAGGGTTCCCACCATGAATGACCATGGCCACCCCGCGACCTTTGGACGTGCGGACGTCCTCTTCGGAGGTGTCCTTATCGCGATCGCTTCTATGGTCACATTGCGATCGTGGCCTTGCCTTTTGGTTGAGCGGGCTGTCCCCGGCTCTTTCTTCAGTCCGTTCGGCACCTTAAGCCCGGACATACTGCTTTAACTTGCCCTTTTGGATGAGGTCTTCAATGTCATATTTTAGGGCCATGCAGTCATTTGTGTCTTGCCCCTTGCTCTTATGGTACCGGCAATACTTCTTGGTCGCACGGGCACCCTTCTTGAGCACTAACGGATCAGGCCGCTTCACGTCAACGAACTCATTGTTCTGACATTCAGAGAATATCTGGGCGATGGGAGTGTTGAGCCTCGTACGGTGCTCGCACTTCTTAGGCGGAACTCCCGCTTGTTGTCACGGTGATTTTCTTGAGCTTTGAACGGCTTGCTCTGCTATTCTCTTGGTCGCACGCGGGCGGCCTTCCTTGCAGCTAGAGTTTCTTCGTAAGCCATGTGGTCGTTAGCTCTGCGAAGGAACGTGCTGAGGTCAGTGTAGTGGTTCAAAGTGAACTCTTGAATAACCTATGGTCCGGCACGATGCCCCGCTGAGGTACTTCAGCTTGTCCTTGTCCGTCATGTCGCGAATAGTATCGGCCTCAGTATTGAAGCGGTCTATGTATTGCCTTAACGGTTCGTTGTCGCCTTGGATGATTGTGTCCAAGTGTTCCTCATAGCGGTATTGGCACCGGTTGGCTGTGTAGTTGGCTAGGAAGACTACGATCAGCCTTCCTGGGGAGGAAATGGTGTTCAGTCGCAGTGACTACCACCATTCTAGCGCCCGGCCATCGAGCGACTGAGGAAACAAACTGTTATACCCCAATTTTGTCCGTCTTCTTTTAGTCGCTTGTTTTATGTAATTCGTATTTCGAAGTCACACAATTATAAGTTTTTAGAATAGCGTCTCTTTTTCTAATTCAAGCCAATTTCAATTATCTGTTCAATTAAATTCGAATACCGTTACTTAAGCTAGGCATACGTGCGAATGATCGATCTTTTCACGCATTCTTCAGTTTAATCTCAGTATTTGGGCCTAGTTGAATCTAATTGGGCTTACTTGAGTCGTTTGTCTTATCATTATGGTTTAGGCCTACGAATGTGATTCCAATTTAATTTTTAGTATCTTTCGCTTAACGGGTCTATTTTTTCCATTTGGGCCTCGTTCTAGCGTGTTTGTTTAGTCGGGTCCGATTTGCTTTTGTATGTGGCCCAACATCTTTTTTTAATCGATTTGTTTCTTTAATTTATTTAAACAATATTTAGTCCAAAAATGTGATAAAATGTAATTTAGTTTTATTACAATGTATAAGTGTCTAAAAGTCCAAAAAAGATCCAAAATGCAAAAACTAGTAATACAAAATATATAAAAAAATATAAATCCGAAAATAAAATAAAATAAAGCAACAACAAGCAATAAAGTAGCTCTTGAGCCGTCAAGCCTTCTAACCCTAGCTTCTATCCTTGCTCACCAAGTATCCATCTCCTACAAGCCCAAACCCAAACCTGAATATCAGATCAAAACACAATCAAAATCATAAATGCCTTAACCTAGTTTTCTACTATAAATAAACAGCCAGCACCCAGTCCAAAAACACACAGAAACAGAGACTACAACACCACAAAATCACCTAAACAAGGATTAGGGTTCAAAGTCAGAATCGTAATCCATTGAAATTCTAAGTTTAAAGAAAAAGAGGTAGTAGAAGCAAGGAATCAAATACAGTAGTAGCAACCGTGTAGTGATTACAACAACAAGCATACTAGGAGACATATCTGAGGCTGGAGTAAAAGGTTGGTCCCTATGTTATTCTATATTCTTTAGGTCAATAAACAAAAACACGTACAAAAGCAAAAGAGTGAATCATAATTAGATTAAAGGCCTATGATACAACCAAACTATGTTTACTAAAAAACAAATATGGCTTAGATTGGAAAATAGAGTTATTCTGTTTATTGTTTTTTATAAAGATGAAGATGAAGGACCAATTAGTAGTTTAATTAGGGCGATTATGGCTAATTTATGTTCTTAAAAAATCGTTTTTAGTACTAGTTGCTGCTCTTAATGTTCTTGTTGAGTGCTAGTTTTGGTTCTTTACAAAAGTTTTGGCTATTAGTTTGTTAATTTTCTTTATAGAGTTTGTTTCAATAAATAATACCAAAAAAAAGGGAGAAGAAACGGACTTGAAGCAGAATAATTAGGATTCTCCCAATAAATGAGTTACCTTATGTAGTAGTCCTTCCTTTGTCATTTTATTTTAATTTTCAATTATTCATTCACATTACTATTTACACATGTACTTTAGTTATACACCTCCTAGGCAAGCTTTTTTAAAGGAGAACGCAGGCCTGCTAAAAACGGACTGGGCCCTGCTACTCGCATCACCCTGTTTAATAATACAATCCCTGTAACTAACAACACTCCATTTTTGCAATCTTTTCTCATTTTTTTAATTCTTTTTAACTCAAATACTTTCATTAAATCAAAAACAATAACTAAATATTTATGTTTTTTCCAACCCCAAAATCAAGTAAAAGACTAAGTCGGTTGTACAACCGGGTTAGTCATCATTCTAGGACCAATGAGCTGTATAGTTCAGTAATCCTAAAAACTTATTAAAATATAAATAAATTATTTTTCCCAAAAATAGGGGACTAAGTCGGTTGTACAACCGGGTTAGTCAGTGTTCTAGGACGAGTGAGCTGTACAGTTCAAAAGTCCTAGAATACCTATTCTAAAACCAACACACCTCACATCAAACCAATTTCTCTCAAAAATTCAAAAAAAATCATTTTCAAAAAGTAGGGGACTAAGTCGGTTGTACAATCGGGTTAGTCAGCGTCCTAGGATCAGTGAGCTGTACAGTTCAAGGAATCCTAAGACCCCTACACTAAAAAACACCAACCAACAAACCTTTTTCAGGAAGAACTACGTAACTTTGATTCCTCCATTGCATCCGGAGGTATGTAGGAGCAAGTCCACTCTTGTCAAGCACTAAAAATTAAAAATTTAATTAAGTCTCTTTCTTTATAAATAAAAGGGTAAATATTAATAAACCATAATTAATTAGACAAAGGATGTCGTGGGGTGTTAATACCTTCCCCACGTAAAACGACTCCCGAATCCTAAACTTGTCTTGTCCTAAGCGTAAAGGGATTTTCCGAATTTGCCCTTAAACTAGAACTTCAGTGGCAGCTCCTATGAACCTTCGAAGAATCATTTCCCGGATTTTTCGGTCGCTACACAAACAACACTTCATTGTAGAACCCAACTCCCTGTAGCTGCAGTAGTTGTTGAAGTACCTGATGTGCTTATCAGGATCCCCCCGCCCGTCGAACTTGTTGAGGTTGGGCGGCTTCCTGAGATCCCTAGGAATACGGTAGCGCCTGATCTCCCTCGTGAAGGGGCCATGGCCGGTCGGGATATCGCTTGGCCCAAAAGGCTGCATGGTAAGGTATGCCTCAGTGGGCATGCCGTAGAAACCACCACCGACCGGATGGCCATACATCGGAGGCTCCTGGGGCGATCGCCCTCTGCTTCGAGCGGAGTGATGCCTTCTGGGCCGCCGGGAAACATATCTGATTTCCCCATTGCGATAATCGTTGAGTTCGTCGTAGGGGTCCCAGGAGCGGCTTCTAGATCTACGAGAGCCGGAGGATTCGCACGAGGAATATCTCGTAGACGAACGGTCCGACTCAGGCTGGTAGATGGTGTCTGAATAGTCGTAGTCGTATGAGGGGGAACGGCGGCTGCGCACGTTCCTGCAAGTAGGCGATCATCGTGCCCGGACCCTTCGTGCTGGAGAATGGCGAGAGGTGCTTCCCCGATGACGAACGTTCCTTCGAGGAGGCGCTCTGGCTCTTCGCGAAGGACGAGCTTGGGCGGAGGGTTCTCCGTGGTCCGTTCGCTGGCGGGCTGGCATCGATCCCCTCTCGAGACGAGATATCAGATCTTCAAAATCGGCGATGAGCTGATTCTTGCTTTGGAGCAGTTGGAGAACAGCCTAGGTGACGTGCTCCGGTAGAGGCTCCATGATTCCGACTTCCGCCAGCTCGGCCGGGATTTGCTGGAGTGGAACCAGCTGCTGTACTTGTTCCAAGATTGGTCCTCGACCGCCCTGAACCGAGGGCTCTTGGCGAGGATTTCCTTGGGATTCGTGAATTGTAATTGGCACACCCTCTAGGGTCTGCTGCGAACGAACGTCTTGTCCGGTAGGGTCGTGCTGCGTCGATGCCTGCGTAGTAGGTCTCTTCGGGGCCATCTTAAAGGTAGGATAGCGCTCGGGCCTCCCACTGTGGTCGCCAATTGATCGTGTTTTGATCTCTAAGTGTTGATGATGTTTGTTGCTCCTTCGTCCAGTCGTTGTAAAGGAATAAAGACCGGTCTTGAGAGCACCTCGGGTGGTACCTGCAAAGACACTCCGACGCTCGAGTCAGAGGTGTGCTAACGGGCAAGGTATCACTAGGTAGGAAAAGCGTGCACAGCATGCGCGTGGATGGAGGTGGTACTTATACCCTTTGGCGCGACCGCCGTTGCGAAAAATCCGGTCGGTCACCGAGAATTGCGCTCCAAGCCACGGGCTTGGGACGTTTCGCTGGAATGGGCCGCTGGCCTGTTTCTGATTGCACCTCCTGTTATTTCTGATACACCCCGGAACACTAACCATTTGGAAAAGAAATTGAGAAGTCTTCCCACGTAATAAAGACCTATATATACAATTATTCTAAAGACTATTTAAGGACTTGAATATGCTTAAGTTGCAAGATACTTTGAGTTCAATAAGAGCTCATGAGTTGGAGCTCAAAGAAGAAGAAGCAGTGAAAAACTATATAAATCTATTTCTTTGAAATCAAACAAAACATCTTCTTCAAAGGCATTGCAAGCTGAAGTTGAAGCAGGCGAAGGTTCGTCTAATGACTATAGCAGTGGTTGATCTGATGACGAATTGCATTTCATATCCAAAAGACTCCATGCAGTGGCAGATCTTGAACAAAAAATTCGGGTGGTGAGGAACAAAGAGTGAGGAGGAACAACTTCAACCACTACGCCATGACATTATGCCGGTTAGATTTGCACAAATTAAACGTATATATATTTAGTAGTTGAGTTGGGTAAATATGAGTATTTTAGTAATTTCACATGATTTTTTAGGGCGGGCTGTAGCCCTCCCCTGCCCTTAAGAAGATCCGCCCCTGACTCCATGCATGTGGAGGAAGCAAGGTAGACACCAAAGGAAACTTTAAGAAGGAGCCCAAGGAAAAGTAGATAAAAGACAAGTCTAAATCTATTGACCGCTATTTTTGGCACGCCTCGACTAACGATTACTACACTAAGGATAACTTCCCCACTAATCAGTTGTGTTATGGGGGGGTTTGATTGCCCTTTTCCAGCATCCATGGAAATGATTTTGGCTATAAATAAGTAATGTGTACTTATAAAATTCCTATAATAAAATCTTAGCCTAGTCTCTATTGACTGCTATTTTTGGCTAACAACTGATCACGCCTCGTTTAACGGTTACTTGCCTAAGGATAACTTCCCCACTAACCACGTTGTGTCAATGGGGGTTTGATTTCCCTTTTGTTGCATCCATAGATATGATCATTTTTTTATGACATCTCCATGGATATGATCTTGATGTCATATTTTAGCGCCTTGTTTTTAGGCGCGCTTCTAACTTTCCTCTAATCCTCTCAGTATTGCCCTTCTTAATTCAACTATCTTCCTCTACAATCGACTAATGGTTAGATTCGACTAACACTTAACATTGTTTGGGTGTAAATGGACACTAAGAATACAAAATTATACATGTTTTGTAATGGTATATAAGATAATATGAAATATGACTCTAGATTTCATTCTCAAATTCAATAATTTAATTTCTTTGTATGAAAAAAAGGGAAATTAAATCAACAGCTTTTCACTACATTTGCTGATGATATAATTGCTTGCATAGATGTGACACATCATTGTATCAACTTGCTATGACTGAAATACATAAAATCAATGGTTCTTTCTGTATAAAAACAAACGAAATGTTCATAAAACACAAAAGTAAAAATTCATGTGTTCACAAATCTGCAATTCTTCCTAACTTCTCCATTGAAAAAGCTTTCAGAATTTGTAATATTCCCCATTTTCACCATTGAATCAGAGAATTGTTGGAAGAAAGCTAGAGCATCAGCTGCATATTTCTTAACAAGCTCCCTTGTTTCAATTCCAAAAACACTTGAATACATTTCTTGATCTGAGTTAAGAACTCCCTCACCCTTTAATAGTAATTGGTAGAAAGAATTGTCAAAGAGATTAGGGGTTACATAGTCCAATTCTGTTATGTGATTGTCTCCTCCACTAATAGGTGGACAAATAGATTTAAGGTTGTTGAGGTGATTTTCTGAGATTGGATTTTTCACTGAAGTTGATTCATAGTCTCCATAAATTCTTGATTTTATGTTTTGACACCTTGCCATTCCAATGGTGTGTGCTCCTGCATACTTTGTGATCAGAAAAAAATATGTATAGCATAGAGAAAGGCTTTTTACTATTATAACTAAGAATCTAATGTGGAAACCAAGGGCCTGATTGGATAAATAACTTAAATAAGCGCTTATGCATAAGCTGTTTATATAATAAAAGATGAAATAATGTTAAACTATTTTTCTATAAGCCATAAGTTGTTTTCATAAAATATCCTTTGGAGTTTATGGAAATTAGCTGAAAACAGCTTGTGAACATGTCATAAGCTATTTCCATAAGCTCTCCCCCAAACAGTTTCTCAAGTGCTTATGTCAATTGATAAGCCAAAATAAACCGATCTAAATGGCCTCAAGTCTTGATTTTTGTTGCAGGGCAAAGTGAGCATTTAGGTCACGATAATCATATCTTTTATTGTTTATTCTATTCAATTTTGTTGGAGATTTTCTATGTTTCTTTTTAACAAGGAATTTTTTGGTAAAAGTGAGAGTCCAACTAATAATACAAAACAATGTTTTTCAATGCAAAGTATATCGTGGACCACCTTGATAGATGGTCTACGATTGAGCGGAAATTGAAAATCAGACAATGCCACCCTTGAAATAGATGACACAGTCCTCCTCGTACTCACGGTTATGACGATAACCTAATCAGTGTTGGTAATTCAAAAACAATGGGAAACAAATATGAATGCCTTGAAACTCTAATCATATTTATTTCCCTTTATTTTTGTTGAATCGACACGATCAAGTTTCCGCCTCTTCCTTGAAGACAAAGAGGACTATGAGCTTCTGCTTCCCGAACATTGTATTTGTCGTCACGAAAATTTAGATGGTTTTCAAGACCTGATCTACTGTGGACCACGTATGTAGGTGGTCCACTCTAAAATCTCACATTTTTTAAACATCCGAGAACTATTAAGGCAAGATCGTTGACTTGCCCAATTTGGTGGGAAAATTTTATTCCCACCATTTACCAATATACCCTTCATTTTGTACCTCAATGTTTATCAATATACTCCCACTCTATATTTTTGGACCGACATACCCCAACTCTATATTTTGTACCCCACCATTTACCAATATACCCCTCATTTTGTACCTCATTGTTTACCAATATACCCCCACTCTATATTTTTGGATCGACATACTCCTGACAAATTTTTTATTTGTCCAACACTCTTTTTTTTATCCACTTTTGGTGGGAAAATTTTATTCCCACCATTTACCAATATAACCCTCATTTTGTACCCCACTCCAATATACCCCATTCTATATTTTTGGACCGACATATACCACGATAATTTTTTTTTTTGTCCAACACTCTTTTTTTTTATCCACTTTTGGTGGGAAAATTTTATTCCCACCATTTACCAATATACCCCTCATTTGTACCTCACTGTTTACCAATATACCCCCACTCTATATTTTTGGACTGACATACCCCCACTCTATATTTTTGGACCGACATACCCCTGACATTTTTTTTTTTTTGTCCAACACTTTTTTTTTATTATTAAAATGTACCCCTTATTTTGTACCCCACACATTGTTTACCAATATACCCCCACTCAATATTTTTGGACCGACATTGTTGCCTCATCCCACCAAGGGCTATTGTTGCCTCTTCGTCTTATATATATATATATATATATATATATATATATATATATATATATATATATATATATATATATATATATATATATATATATATATGTGTGTGTGTGTGTGTATGCGTATTTTTATACCCCCTTATAAAATGTTGATATTTTTTCAAAACTATATCTGTAGGCACATTAATCACCTAAAATGCATCGCACACGTGTAATAATAAATCTAGTAAACTTAGCCAACACTACTCATTATATATATATATATATATATATATATATATATATATATATATATATATATATATATATATATATATATATATAATATGGCTAAGACTTACATCACTAAGCAAAAAGGCTTAGTGATGATCACTAAATCTATATTAGCCGTTAGATGATAAATATATTACTTAAATTGTATCCAATAGTTGTTGTTATTATAGGAGGGTAATTAAGTACTATCAAATATTTCTTATAATAATTAATTAAATATAAATAACTAATAAAACCATTATCTCCTATGTTTAAGGCCATTAATTCGACGGCGGTTGCACATTTCAAAGTTAATGCCTAATTATATCAAGCTAGAATGATAACAACCCACATCGAGGAATCCTAGGATCCATCACTATAGGTGGTTAGGTTAGGTTAGGTTAGGTATGACTTAATGTTGTTGCATATTTTTTTTTTAAAAGAAGAAAGTTTAGGTGAGTTGGGAACCAGGGGCTCACTGCAGAAGTCAAGCGAGAGCCTCGAAGGCTCTTTGAGTCTTCTGAGAGATGCTACAGATCACCCACCAAAAGAGTCCTCACATCGGCGCGTGAGTTGAACCCACGACCTTGTGACCCAACTCCTTACCAACTGAGCCAACCTTCTTTGGCTATTTTACTATTGTAAAATATCAATTGCTTACATCAGAAAAACTTTTATTCATTACATGAAATTAGCATCTTCAGTGATTTTCTTTTTTGAATGCAAACACTCATTTGTTCTGTTTAGCTGTATTTACTGGTTTCAGAATCTGAAAGGAGAGTGAAGAAAAAAGAATATTCTGTTTTTCAAAGTTGTATTTATTTAAATATAAAGAAAAACTCATCATCTAGCATAACTAGTTATTTCAACTGCATCACATTAGAAAAACTCTAGCTCATGAATCATGACATGAAATTAACATCATCAGTGATTTCTTTCTTGGAATTCAAACATTTGTTTTTTCAATTTAGCTGCATTTACTGGTTTGTGGATCTGAAAGGAGAGTGAAGAAAAAAGCATTTTCTGTTTTTTAAACTTGTATTTAAATATAAAGAACATACATACCTACAAGGGCTACCATATCAGTGACTGATAGGCCTTGGTAAAGAAATTTGGGAATAATTGATACAAGGCTTTCATCTGCAGTAGGAAGATTAGTGTTGGCAAGTTCAAAACCTGCAGTCACAGAATCCTTCCTTCCCACAGGAACATCCCAGTAGGGTCCACCAACCTACAAGATAGCATGTCATAACTCCAATAACTTCATGCAAAAAGGGTTTAAATTCATTAAACACATTGCATAAAGGTTTTAAATCGCAGTTGCGGTATGTGTCGCAGTCTTGACCGTGCAAAGAACCATGATCAAATGTGACATCAAAACAGAACCAACCAAATGGTCCATTTTATTAAACCATAAATCGACAACATCTATGATTCGGTTATTTGCACGGTTAGACTGCGATTTGATTCCGATTTGAGGGATTGAACCATGACCTAGAGGTCTTACTGGTTTGATATCTGGTTCGCATTTCAAAAGATTGGTATACTATAAAGTATAAAGATAAGATATAGAAGCTAGGTAGTTGTTTGTTTTACCAGAATAGTAGCATCTCTAGCAGCAATAGTGAGAATATCAGCACAAGAAACAATGGCAGGGCACTCAGATTCAACAAAGTTCTTGATTCGATCGATAACTTCGAAGCCTTTTAAAGAGTGGATGTTTGTAGCTGCTTTCTTCTCACCTTTAAGTGTCACTGTATCATCAAGCAAGATTGATCCATCGCACCCCTGAGTTCAAAATGTAACATTTCATTTTGTGTTATTTACTTTTTTTCTTCAGAATGCTCATAACTCAGCTATATATATATATATATATATATAATGGGTTGTTCTATTTTTTCTTTTTTTTAAGTCAAAGTTTAGGCAGAGTTCAGGAAAACCTCATGGCTAGAAGAGCCCTTATAGAGAAGTATTTACATATTACTCGCCAACTAGATACTTATTGAGATTCCAATTTTCGACCTTGTAGAATATGGGTTGAATCTTTACCAAATGAACCAATAGATTCATGTTGATTAAAATACAAGCATTTAATTAGAAACTAGAGTTTTTTTACCAAGTGAACCAATAAATTACATGTTTAAGAATATTAAATAGTTCAATAATTAAACCTAATAATAATAACAATAAAATAACAAAATAATAATAATATATTTTGTAACTGGTAAAGAAAAATTTATATAACAGGTAATGGGAGACTAACTCACAATGGAATATAACTGGAGAACGTTGGAAGAGAAGTGCTAGTAATAGTCTCTTTACGATACTCTCTCTATGATTAGGTGAAATACATGTAGATCTCATCACTTTGGAAATAGGTCTCATTAAATTAGTAGTAGCTATATGAATTTCACTCAATCATAAAGAGAGTATTATAACAATAGTATTAAAGAGAATGTTGATAGTATTTCTCGTGAAAAAAAATATATATAATTATTAAAGGTGAATATATAGTAATAAAGTGTTAGTGATGGATCAATCTTGCTTAATGGTACAGTTTTGGTAGCAGCTTTCTCAGAGGATCACTTATCACCAAATTGATTCTATATTTTAGTGTTACATAAAGATAAATATAACAATGTTTTATATTTTTTGTGAACTAATTTATGAAGAACTTAAGGATGACCAAATTTTTTGTAAGATCAAAGTTAAAAATAATAAGTATGTATATTAATTTGAAAGACCAACTGTTCTTTGCAGCATGAAAACACTGCCAATAGCTAGCTAGAATTGGATAGTTAATTAGTTTGAGACCTGAACAAAGCAGTCATGGAAGTGAAGGCGAAGTATGGCGGCGGCGTTACGGGGATCAGAAAGCACAGCACATTCCATTTCCTTCCTAACAATATCAAACACAGTAGGGCAAGTTGATGCATAGTAATCAAGTGTTAGTGAAGGTTCACTTGCAATTCCATAGAAATTAGTAACACTAAGGAAGCAAAACATAACAAAAATATGTACAAAGAGTTTTGAAAGAAAAGAAGAATCCATAATATTGTTAGTGTTGTAAAACTTTGCTTTTGAAAAAAATGAAGGGTTGGATATATGGGTGAGAATCAAAGAATATATAAAGTCTTGTGAAGTTTTGCATTACACCTTGTGTACCATGCATTGGCTCTGTTTCAATGTTTGTAAAAGAAGTTTGCAATAGTCAAGAGAAGGTGTAACTAATATTACCAAGTTGGTGGGTTTGCTCGTCCTAAATGTGACACTCTTTACACACACATACACAGAGGATTAAAGTAAAAAATTGAAAAAATGTACTAAAACAGTTTTAAAGCCAGTCACCAAACTAGAAACTAACAGCTAATTTTTACTTTATGTATATAATTTTTTATCTCAATCAAATTAACCCATGTCTTTTTCTCCTTGCTTCCATCAGGGTATGAAAAAGTTTCCACAAATTTGTTGGGATTTCAAGTGAGTTGTTAATCCTACGTCAACGATGAATGTGCTAAATCAAGGGGACTCATATATCAATTGTTTTAAGGTTTTGGGTGAAGAAGTAGTATCCAAGTCTCTTGATAATCCTGATTATTGGCTAGCTTGTTGTTGCTCATTGTTGCTCCTTTGAAACTTATTGTTTGTTGGAGACTTATTTTGATAATAATTATTCTCAGAGACCAAATTAGACACTAAAATGTTTGTCAAGAACGAAATTGGGTATTCAGTATTCACTCAAGGGTGAAAACAACTTTTTAGCATTTTTCAAAAGTTTTCTAAATTACTAATTTTATTTTATGAAATGAATAAGAACGGTCAAACAAACATATTTTTATAGCCATTATTTATTTTAGAAATAAATAAAAAAAACAGGTGAAGGTGAAAGTAAAGTTGGCCTTATATATTGCCTGTTTTGCTGTCATCTTTCTGTCGTTTTGAGACAATTTTTCATTAGTCCAACGTTAAACAGGTTAGGTTTAACTTGCATTACACCAGTTTAAATGTATATTATGAAGAAATAAAACACTATTTCTTTTACTTGACACAAAAGTCATCTTTGTAACAGTGATAATAATAAATTCCACACGTCAGTATTTTATATAATGTCAAATTGCAAATTGGCCTTCTTGTCTTCTTCCTCCAAGAATAAGATTGCAAATAGACTAAATCAAAATTATTGCTGGGTTTAAATAAGAAAGCAGAAACTATTGAAGTGCACGACTAAAACTATTATCTTATTTTCTATATCCGTGCAAGAATAAATAGCAGATATCTTCAAATTTCTCATCTATATTGACTTTCTTTCATTTACATGCTTTTTCACTCTTTTCTGATCCAATTTCTCTTCTAGATAGTGTTGTGTTGTGGATAGATAAAACATGTAACTTGGTGAGAAACAAAATGCTTCAAGTAATTAATTAGAGTCAAGCAACATTTATCCAACTTCACTTTACAAGTTTTATTTTATTGTAAATGTAGAACAAAGTCAGAACCAATGTAACATCAAACTGAAATGCAGATGCAGATGCAGCATCTTCTTTTCTGTGTTCTATGTCTCAAACAACTTATCAAAAATTCTTCACATGATTTAGGATTTTTTTTAAATCTCCCTTTAACAATTATTTTCAAAGTAGGGTTAGAGACTACATATTCCACTAAATAAAATTGAATAACTTGGTTTCTTATGAAGAGAAATAAATTTCTTACACAGCAATTATCACCAACTATACCTACTATAATTCAAATACCGTGTTTCATTCCTAGAGAATTTTGAACCTATAAATTATGCTTGCAAAGTGCTTTGTAGAGCTTGCACTAGATTAGTTGCTTCTCAATGATAATCACTTCAGAAAACTTGATTCCTAAAATTAACAAAAAAACAAAAGTAGTCTTTGAAATTGAAAATCCTAAATCACATTAGCATTTATTTTTCATATAGAGGTCTTCGACTCCGCTCTAGTGTCTTGGGAAAAACGATTATGACTTTCTCGGAGTTCGGCCGAGAGATAAGTAAAGAATGGCCACAATTTGAAATATTAATAATTTTAAGGACTAAGTTTTAGAACGCCCTACAATTTCAGAGATGATTTTGGTAGTTCACTCAAATATGTTACTCACACAGCACATATGGTGTAGTAACATGAAGATCAAACAGAACTGAGCAAACAATCAATTCAAAGGAACATGAAGATCAATAATCTAATTCAAATTTAAAACTAACATAGCTAAAAGCACTTCCCTTGGGGTTTAACCCTTTTACATTCACCAAACAAAATAAAAGCCCTTCCTTTGCCACTGTGCAATACACTTACCAGTTAATCACTTCAGAAAGTTGCAAATTTCCATGGCCAATGTAAAAATAAAATAAAACTCACAAAGCTAGAAATTCACTCAGAGAACATTGAATTGAACAGAGCATCAAGATCAATAGTACTCTTCTTGGCTAAGCAGAAACATTGCAAGCAATTGACTGAACAAGACAAAAATAGCACATATATAGGGAAATTAAAGCAGAACGACAGATCCACCATAACCATAAATCATTCATTACTGGACAAGAATTGAAGAACACCAGCAGCTAATGCAAACTTGATATCCACAACCAATTCTTAGAGTTAACAAATCAAAGAGCTAGGTTAGACATTGAAAATAACATAGCTAAAAGCCCCTCCCACAGTGCAATATACTTATCTATTAATCATTTCAGGATATTGCAGAACTTGGTTTACAGACCACATATTTCACTAAATAATAGTGAATAACTCGTTTCTAGTCAATTTCGGACCTGGAAGTTATATAGGCAAGTGCTTGTAGAGCTTACACTAGATTAGTTCCACATCAATGATAAACACTAAAGGGGTCAGAAATTTTGATTCCAAAAATTAACAGAATTCCAAAATAATATTTGAAATCGAAAATCCCCAATCACATTTGTCTCTATCATACAATATGAGAAATCAAACTAACCGCGACCCTTTTCGGATACAATTTTGGAATAGCAATAATTTTAGGGACTATGTTTAGATACCAAGTTAAGGACTAAGTTGACGATCAAAAAACACATTTGAGGACAAAAGTGACTAACAAAAGACACATTTGAGAACCAAAATGATTGTAATTTCAATACAATCAAGGACTAATATGATAGCAGCTCACATTTGGGGACCAAAATGGTTGTTTACCCATTTTAATGGTAATTCACTCAAAAATATTACCCCATACAGTAGATATGGTGTACTGCCACTGTCTTCCATACCTACCATCATAAAATACTGTCTCATTGACCATTAGCTTCTAGAGCTTGTAAAGCAAGTTTAGTAGTCCAATCAAAATAAATTACATGGATACTACCAAGTATGGTATCAGTTATCTAATTCAAATTTCAAACTAACATAGCTAAAAGCACTTCCCACTGCAGATTGCAATACACTTACTTATCAGTTAATCACTTCAAAAAATTGCAAATTTCCATGGCCAATGTAATAATTTTATAAAACTGACAAAGGTAGAAAATCATTCAAATACTAAAAAAACCATATCCAACATAATATCCCAAAGTAACATTAAAACTTGACCTATCAAAACATTGAAATCAAATATACAAGTGTGATTGAAAAGCATGATCCACAGTCTTACCAAATTTAAAAACCTCATTATCATCATCATCATCAGTCAACGTAAAGTCAAACTTCTGCAAAACACTACGCTGAAGCAAATCCTTAATCAAACTAACAACAGCAACATCAAATTGAGGCCAAGAAAGACACAAACAACCCCTAAGGTTCAAAACCTGGCACCGTCCGATAATCGCAGCGCCGAGTCCGTCAACAACGCTTCCAGATGGGTAATACTCAACACCATACAAAAACTTATTCTCCGTCTTCTTCTCAGCGGATGTCTCAAGCTTGAAGGCGATAGCTTGGTCCGAGAGTGGATCGCGGTAATTCCTGTGTTGGATGGAGTCGAGGATGAAAACGGATTCCGGTTGGATCTGGTTTCCGATGAGGAGGTTAGCAACGGAGTGAGCACGGTGGGAGGGGACCGGGAAGGGGACGGCGGCGAGGAGGATAGAGGTGGAGAGAGAGTGGATGTTGATAGTGTTGTTGGGGAGAGAGAGAGGGAGTTCGGGGAGAATGAGAGAGGAAATTAGGGTTTTGGAGGTGAGGTAGTGGCGGAAGAGGGAGAGAGAGGAGGGAGAGATTGCGATAATGAGGAGTTTCGGTTTGAGGGTAGTTTGGGAATTAGGGAAGATGAGGAAAGGTGAAGGGAGTGGAGAAGGTGAAGTGAAATTGTTGAGATCTTCTTCTAGAAACCTTGATGGTGGTGCTGCTTCTGTTATTATGTCTTCCATTTTTGTGTTCTTTGAATCAACGCACGCTAACTGTTTGTTGTTTTGTTTTGAGGGTGAGAAGACCGAGTAAACGTGACGAGGGGTTTGGTTTCGTTCTCTTTGTAGTCGCTCACTAATCACTCTACCCGGGGGAGACAGGGTTTCGGGAAGTAATATCAAGGTTAGAGCATCTCATTGTTTAGGGTGTTGCATAATTTTAGGCTCTGTTTGAAAAAAAAAATCAGCGGATAACAGATGAGGTGGCGGATAGCAAGTAAGCTAGTGGAATGAAGTTAAAGTGTTTGATAAAATTAATGGTTGAAGTAACTTTAAAAAAAATACTTAATTAGACGTTTGTAAATAATACTTAAAAATGAGAGAAAAATTCATTTAATGAATGATAAATAAGGAATTTAATTAAAGTAATAAAGCTAAAATTGAGAGAAAAAATGAAACGTTATAAGCTCAAACATTACTTCAATAAGTTTCTAATAACGGGTCCATTTGTAATTATTCATATTAATTTGATTAATGAAAATTACAAATGGTATATGCATCAGGTGAATTAATGATGGTAAATATCCATTGGAAATCAATTTATTGTTAGTAAAATTTGGGTTCCAAATCAGCATTCTTTGGAACATGTCAGCGAATATGTTAATTGAGGTGGACCAATAGGAAGAGAGTGTTAGTGCGAGTCATTCAAATAGTTTATATATATATATATATAGGGAGGTATAGCAATAATGTTAAGTCAACCTAGTGGAGTTGTTAAGAGAGTCATTAAGCGAAAAGCGGAATTCCTTTCCTTTTTATAAGGAAGATAGTGTTGAGTATGCCTAAAAATAGGATTAGCTGGTTCCAAAAATCTTGTGAACGCCACAAACTTTTGCGGGTCGTCATGAGAAAAAAACTGAGCAAAAATATGTGCATCCAAAGAATGTCATACCACACCTTTTGTTTAGAATCTAGACTCAACAAAAACAGTGGTTTAATTTGTTGAGTCAAAAAATAGGATAAAGTCGTGAATTGTGCGTAGAAAGTTAAAATTAGAAATGCTAAAAAAATAAGGAAGTGTAGGAAACATTCAATGTTAAGAGCACTTCATTCTCCACCTTATTATATTATATATACTGAGAGGGAGAAATTTGCGAAGAACGCAAAATAATTTATTCCCCTCTAGTTTAAATTTCACCTTTGACGATTTGGAAACTGCCATAGGCGATCTTTTAGCCTCAAACCTTATCGGAGAAGGGGGCTTCAGATTGGTTTACAAAGGCGTACACCATGACTGTTAGTGTTTTATTTACTCTTACATATATATGTCTTTTGAAATATTTCTCCTTCAATTATATTTCTCAGCTTTTATTGAAAAACAAATTTATTCAGGCTCTCCATACATTATACTTCGCGACATAAAATCCTCCAATGTCCTTATTGACAACAACTTTGAGCCTCAGCTGTGTGATTTTAGATTATCCAAAGTAAATGTTGACCGTCATTCATATATTTCAACCCTTGTCAAGGGTACTTTTGGGTATTTTTCTTTCCCTTACTCTAATCAAATAAACTTTTATTTTTCTTTAACATACTAAATAATTTTGAAAGCATCCAACAATTCATTCATCTCTTCATAAAATCATTATATCTAAATCATTTGGTGTTGCTTGATATATAGCCTATATTTTAATGTCAGGTACCTAAATCCGGAGTATCATCAAACTAAGAAGTTGATAGTGAAGTCTGATGTATACTCATCCAGGGTGCTGCTATTGGAACTCGCATCGGAAGAAGGACCTCTTGATCCGATTAATAACACCGACACAGGCAAAAGCCTAATCGATTGGGTTGGTACTATACAATTTCTATACCCCCCAAAAGTGCTGCACATTTCAAATATAATTAATATGTCTTTTGAAATATTTCTCCTTCAATTATATTTCTCACATTTTATTGAAAAACAAATTTATTCAGGCTCTCCATACATTATGCATCACGACATAAAAATCCTCTGATGTCCTTATTGACAACAACTTTGAGCCTCAAATGTATGATTTTAGATTATCCAAAGTAAATGTTGACCGGCATTCTTATATTTCAACCCTTGTCAAGGGTACTTTCGAGTATTTTTCTTTCCTTTACTCTAATCGAATAAACTTTTATTTTTCTATAACATACTAAATAATTTTGAGAGCATCCAACAAGTCATTCATCACTTCATAAAATCAGTATATCTAAATCAGTTGGTGCTGCTTGATATAAGCCTATATTTTAATGTCAAGTACCTAAACCCGGAGTATCATCAAACAAAGATGTTGATAGTGAAGTCTGATGTGTATACATCCAGGGTGCTGCTATTGGAACTCGTTACTGGGAAGGGACCTCTTGATTCAATTAATATCACTGACACAGACAAAAGCCTAATCGATTGGGTTGGTACTATACAATTTCTATATCCCCAAAAAGTGTTGCACATTTCAAATATAATTACGCAATTCTTAATTATATTTGAAATGTGCAGCACTTTTGGGGGGTATAGAAATTGTATAGTACCAACCCAATCGATTAGGCTTTTGCATGTGTCAGTGTTATTAACTAGATCAAGAGGTCCCTTCCCAGTAATGAGTTCCAATAGCAGTACCCTAGATGAGTATACATCAGACTTCACTATCAACTTCTTAGTTTGATGATACTCTGGATTTAGGTACCTGGCATTAAAATATAGGCTATATATCAAGCAACACCAAATGATTTAGATATACTGATTTTATGAAGAGATGAATGAATTGTTGGATGCTTTCAAAATTATTTAGTATGTTAAAGAAAAATAAAAGTTTATTTGATTAGAGTAAGGGAAAGAAAAATACCCAAAAGTACCCTTGACAAGGGTTGAAATATATGAATGACGGTCAACATTTACTTTGGATAATCTAAAATCACACAGTTGAGGCTCAAAGTTGTTGTCAATAAGGACATTGGAGGATTTTATGTCGCGATGTATAATGTATGGAGAGCCTGAATAAATTTGTTTTTCAATAAAATGTGAGAAATATAATTGAAGGAAAAATATTTCAAAGGTCATATATATATATGAAAAGTAAATAAAACACTGACCGTCATGGTGTAAATATGCTAGTCCCTTGGCAACTCCTATTGCAATCTTCATTCTAGTAGGCCAGTCAATGGTAACAATTCTCTCTTGTGTTTCATCACAAATAAAAATATTGGCATAAGTAATTTGTATTAAAAAATGATAGATGGAGCAACTTTAAATCACTGGACCAGCTGTCTCACTCTTAGAGGTGTCTCAAATTCAGCGAGCGGATTAGTCACTGCGTTCGGCGATGGATACCCCGGTCTCGACCAAACAAACATATTTAACTTAAAAGACCCTTGTATGACTTGATTTTATGCAGGTAGTAAGAGTTTTGGAACAAGATATATCACCCGAGGACTTGCAAAAGGAGATGATTAAATCTCGAAGGGATAGCTCTGATACATTGTAAAACATGGCCAATATTTTGAATTTCAAATAGTTACTAATGTGGAGCCTACAATCATGTGATAGCAATACGTTGCTCTTACTCCCTCCGGACCTATTTATAAGCAAAAAGTCACTTTTTAGGTTCATTAGAAAACTAATGTATTTGGACTACATTATAGTCTAAATACATTAGTTTTTCAATGAACATAAAAAGTGTTTTTTTGCTTATAAATAGGTCCAAAGGGAGTAGGAAAGGATTCACTCATGTTATTTTTATTGGGGTTTAATATAAAAACCCTAATTACAAAATATAGCCGTTGGGCATACACCTAACTAACCTAACAAACTATTTTAAAAATTAAAAGGTTGTTAGTGTGTGTACCTAAAGTGGTTTATTGATTAGAAATACATTAGGATCCTAACTAACCCTAACTGACATGTCCACATAGTGCTTAAATGTGGTGTATAAATACTTGTAAATAGATATACAATCTGTACAGAAAATTCATACATTGAGAAATAAAGTTTACAATTTTCAGTTTACTCATAGTTCTAATACTACTTCTGAATACTCTTTTACGTATGCTCCAATTCTTTTTGGTTACTGTCAAGAATTCTGGGTTCTGCTAGTGCATTCAAGGTGTGAATGTACCTTGCAAAACAAGAGAAAATCTGGGTTAGTAATTAGGTTTTTCAGTGACTGAAAAACAAGAGAAAGAAAGGAAAGTAGTAAGGAGAGTATTACCTGTTAGTGCTCTGAAAAAGGTTTCTGGGTAAAGATTCAGGTAGTGTTCATCTCAAGAACACAGTCAAAGGTATATGCAACAAAACAGATACAAGAGAATATTAGGGTTTCAGAATAACAACCAAGAGAATTAGGGAAAAATCACAAAGGGTTTGTGATTATACCTGATTGAGGCTATTGGAACCTTGAATCAAGTCTCTTCGTACCTGCAAGCAAAGTAGGAAATTAGGGTTTCTACAAGAAGAGGTAACTCAAAGGGAAATTGAAAAGGAACTGTAAGCAAGAGTGAATCTACCTTAGCGAAGGAGATTCACAAGCCAGGTTAAAGATTTCAACCAGATCTGTGCAAACTAGGGTTTGCAAGATCGCGAAGGTGAGAAGTCAGATTGAAGGTCTCAGCTCAAGCTTCAGAACAAAAACCACCGTGGGTTTTGTTCATCATCAGCACAGATCATCATTGACGGTGAAACCAGGGAGAACGATCGCTTCCATCACCGGTAATCACCGGCGAGAGCAGTAGCTCTCTAGGGTTTCAGAGAGAGAGAGAGGCCGGAGAAACAAGAAGAGAGAAGAGGAATTCTTGGTCTTCTGAGAGAAGAGAAGAGTGATAGAAAGAATAAATATTTCGGGTCAGCAAAGATCCGCACACTATTGTTTGGGTCGGGTCCTGGGTGCGCAAGACCCACCAAACAATTTTGTTTGGTAGCACCTCAAAGCATCACTGGGTTGGGCCATCAGAAGCTGGGCTTCCAATTGTTGCACCTCCCCTCAAGTGCTAATACAGGTCCTGCAAGTAAACAAGCAAAAATTCAAAAAATTCAATATGGTATAAACAGAGCATTGGTAAAACGATCCAGGGCAACTTTCTAACTCTACTCTGTGTTTCTTTTAAGTTCTTTAAACTTTCTTTAAATTTCTTTAAACCCTGCATAGTGTGAAATTGTGCAGGTTACTGTGTTCTAATTTCTGTGTGTGTTTAAAGTGTAAACTGCAGGAATGGGAAAAGAAGACAGCTATGTTCCTAAGCTCAATGGGAACAACTATGATACTTGGGCTATTCAAATGAAGCCTATACTAGGATCACATGGATGCCTATACTTGGTTAAAGAGGGACTCACAGCACCTGAAGCTAATGCTACCCCTGCTGAAAAGAAAGAGTTCCTTGAAGCAGAAATGAAAGACTTCAAGGGTCTGTCACTCATCCACAGGGCTTGTGGAGAGGAAGATTTTGAAAGGGTAAGGGATTGTGAAACCTCTAAGGCGGCATGGGATGCTCAGAGAACACTACTGCGTGTGGAGCGGCTCCAATCAAGGAGGAGAAGGCGCAAGCTCTAAGAGCACAGAGATGAAAGCCTTAAAATGAAAAAGGATGAAAAGGTAACTGACTTCTTCAACAGAGTGAAGAAGATCAAAAATGGTATGGCCATACAAGGAGAGAAGCTTGAGGAAAACTCTCTGTGTAGGAAGATATTGAGGTCAATGCCAAAGAAGTGGTACACAGTGACCAATACTATAGAGAAACCACCAAAAATGTGGGCTGAAAGTGGAAGAGCTTGGGGGTAAGCTAGAGGCCAAGAAATCCGTATGGAAATCACGGAGGAAGATTCAGATGATGAAGACACTGCTATGTTGGCTAAGGGTAAGTCAAAGAAGGGCAACAAAGGTAAGAAGGCAGCAGGTCCTAAGGGTAAGGCAGGTACTTCTAAACCTAAGTCTAATTCATCTAATTCTTCTAAAAATAGTAACAACACTAAGAAAAAGGACAAGTCAAAAGTCCAGTGCTATAGGTGTGACAAACTAGGGCATTATGCCACAGAGTGTCCTACAAGGAATACTAATAAGCCTAAAAAGTGCAGCATCAAGCCAATGTGGCTGAAGAGGATACTGACTCTGAAGGTGCAGTAGCCTTTAGTACTATTAGTATTGATACTAAAACAGAATCTAGACCTAATGTGCATGTAACTGCTATAGATATAAAACAAGATAAGAATTTTATAGCTCTAGTGGTAACAAACAGTGATGGCAGCACCATCACTGAACTATGGTATCTAGACTCTGCATGTTCAAATCACCTAACAGGTAACAAAGGTTGGCTAGTTGATTTTGACCCTAAGAGAAGGACAACTATCAAGTGTGCCAACAACCTAACACTAGATGTAACACCCCAAATAATTTAATTAAGAAATTGATTAAATTGTTTAAGTGTTGCACTATTTTTTAATTATATTAAATTATAATATGGTGTTTATAATTTAGTATTTTATTTTAATAGAAGGGAGTGGTATTGGAAATCTGAATCTGCTATTATTGGCCCGAGAGCCCAAGCCCAATGACTTAGGCTCCTAGGGATTGTGCATTTCGCACCAAAGGAGAGAAAGAAAGAAAAAACGAAAAGAGAGAAAGGAAGAAAGGAAGAAAACGGCGCAACCTAGAGGAGAAGAGAGGAGAGTAGATCGCACCACTCAAGAAGGAGAGAAGGGAGCTCTTGTTGCTGTGGGTTTTGTACGTGACTCGGAGAAAGAGAGTTTCTACGGTTTAATCTAAGGTAAGGGGAGTCTCACTCTATAATAGAGGAGATAATGAGTTATATGTAGATCATAGGGGTTGTTTGATGTTAATTGATGATTGCATGATGATTTGATTCCTTGAATTTGATGAGTTTCTTGGCAAAATCGATTTAGGGCTTATGTTAGGGTTTATGATGTGTGATTTTGTGTTTTTAAGATGTGTTTGATGATTGAGCATGCAATTGGTTGTTAGAATATGAAATTAGGAGTATTAGAATGATTATGGAGTGAATTGGCTTAAGAGAATTTGAGAAAATTGGGTTTTTGAGGTTGGGGCGCCAAATTGCTAGCAATTATGCGCCTGTAATCTGCTATGTGAGAGAGGCGAGAGTTGTGTTCTTTGTTCGGGCGCCACTTTCTTTGAGGAATTGGCGCTGGGTTCTTGTTCACGTCTTTGGAATTGTGTGCGAGTGCGTGTGTGTCGATGGGGCGCGAGAATGTGGGTGTTTTGGTGCCGGGAGTGAAACTTAGAGTTCTAGGCACATTTTCCGTGCCAACTTTTGCATTCACCGCCCAAATCTAATTTTAAGTGTTTTGGCTCGAGTGGTTTTCAGTTGCGGTGTTATTTTACAAATGTCCGGTGGGGTGGTTTTGAGTGTGTAAATGGGGTGGGTTGAGTGAAACTCACATTTACGAACATATTTCACCGTGCCATATTTGTATCTCTACCGCCCAAATCCAATTTTAAGTGTTTTGGCTCGAGTGGTTTTTCAGTTACTGGTGTTATTTTACAAATGTCCGGTGGGGTGGCTTTGTGTGTGTAAATGGGGTGGGTTGAGTGAAACTCACATTTTCGAACATATTTCAACTGTGCCATATTTTGTATCTACACCGCCAAATCCAATTTTAAGTGTTTTGGCTCGAGTGGTTTTTCGTTCTGGTGTTATTTTACAAATGTCCGGTGGGGGTGGCTTTGTGTGTGTAAATGGGGTGGGTTGAGTGAAACTTGCATTTCAGGCATATTTTGTACTTACCGCCCAAAAACATTTTAAAACATTTTCGCTCGAGTGGTTTTTGGTCCGCAAGTGTTGTGAGTCTTTTGGGTCGGTTGTGGGCGCCAAATTGTCTTTGCCAGGCGCCAGTGCAGTGCACGTGTCCGAGTTTTGTGTCCGAGTTGGTGTGCAGGTTTGTGTTCAGGTGCATGCGCCTGCAGGGCGCGATTTCTAGAAAAGTGGCGCCCAGTGGCTGTGTTGCCACAGGGGGCGCCAAATTGCTGAGTTTCTGGCGCCTAGTGCTGTGTTGCACCAGGGGGCGCCAGAATGTGGGGAAAATGGCGCCTGGTGCTGCCAAGTGCCTAAGCGTGTGTTGTTTTGGTTCCTAGGTGACAGTTTGGTCCCTAGATGATTGTTTTGGTCCTAAATGGTGGTTTAGGTCCTTGAGTGAGGTTGAGTCCTCTAGATGAGATTAGTCCTTGGGACTTAATTGTGTTGAGCGTGTACCTTGAGATGACTGAGGATGCCATGGGGGCATGAGCCGGAGGGCCAAGCCATGAGGGCTATAAAATGAGATTAATAATGAGGTAAGAGTTAGTGCGTGGATTGAGATGTTTGAGAATGTGTTTGTGTTGTTACATGGAGTCTCATGCATACATTCGGCTGCGGTCGTAGAGCTTATAAACTGATTGTGAAGCTCGAGGCGGCGGAGGGCGAGTCATGAGGACTCCATTTGATGATGAGATCGCTAGGAGGCAAATATTGAGAATGCCGGAGGGCAAATGGTACCACATGCATAACTACATTGCATACATTCACATGAGTGCATGAACATTATAGAGTGATGATTGGTATGATTGATTGTGCTGTGAACTGTGATTGTATATATTGCCTATTATCACTTTTATTATATAGTTCGAGACTCACCCTTTCTGTTGTTGTTTACCACAGGTAGTCATGAGTGAGGGCTTGCTACCTTCACTATTTCCCGAGTCGGTCTGCTCTGATACGTAGCACCTAGGGGAGGGGTTTAGACCGTCATTTGATTTTATTTTGCTCATTGTGAGCCTTCATGTGTATTGTGTACTATTTGAGATTGCTGAGCACTTATTTTGAGATGTAGTTTTATTTCCGCTGCGTAACATGAGATTGTATCCCACGTGTTGTATGGTGTTATGTATCCATGCATTTTTCTGAGCTGAACCGACTGTTGAGTATTTTTAAGAGAGGAGCGTAACACTCCATTTAATGAGAAAATGATTTTTATTACTCTGATTTTTGAATTAAACTGCCGGGTAGAATTGGGGTGTTACATTAGTGGTATCGAGCAAAAGTTTGGTCTGTCTCATTAAGTCGATCTGTCATAGTGTTTATGACAATTAGGTATTGCTAGACTAGTTCTAAATTGTTGTTCATCTTCTTGATAGAGGTGAGTTCCAACCAGGAGTAAGCCATATGAGGTGTCTTCGATAGGGGAAAGCAGTATCTTTGGTGGTAGTAGGTCCGCGAGGGTAAGAAGTCCGCTGAGGCAAGAAGCCAAGTGGGAGAGATGCTCCCGTGATATGGTGTGTTTCAAGTGTGGCAAGCCGGGTCACAAGAGCTTGATTGCAAGTCGATAAGTTTCCTTCCTCCGTAAGAGGAAGAAAGTCTGCATTTTGTTGTCGTGGTCAGTGCATAAGGTAATGAAAGAGGGTGGTCAGCTGTTTGCTTTGATGGCGTCTATGTCTGCTGAGAACCAAGCTGTAGTTGATGGGTTGTAGGTGGTGTGTGAGTTCCCTGAAGTGTTCCCTGATGAGATTCCTAGTGTGCCCTGCAGAGAGGAAGTTGAGTTCGGGATTGAGCTTGTGCACAGTACTAAGCACGTGTCTACATGGCACCGTCACAGGATGTCGGCTTCGAGTTATGCAATTGAAGAAGCAGTTAGAGGAGCTTCTTGAGAAGAAATTTGTGAGGCCTAGAGTGTCACCATGGGGAGCTCCAATTTTGTTAGTAAAGAAGAAGGATTGGAGTATGCGTCTGTGCGTGAACTACAGACAACTGAACAAGGTAACTATCAAGAATAAGTATCCTCTTCCGAGGATAGATGATCTGATGGATCAGCTGGTGGGTGCTAAAGTGTTTAGCAAGATTGACTTGAGGTCAGGGTATCACCAGATTAAGGTGAAGGATGAAGACATCCGTAAAAGCAGCGTCGAAGCGAGGTATGGGCATTATGAGTACTCTGTAATGCCGTTTGGTGTCACAAATGCACCAGGGGTGTTTATGGAGTACATGAACCGAATCTTCCATAGCTATCTGGATCGGTTTGTGGTTGTTTTTATTGATGATATTACGGTGTACTCAAAATCGAGGAAGAGCATGCGAGCACTTGAGGTTGGTGCTAGAGGTCTTGAAAGAGAGGAAGTTGTATGCCAAGTTGTCAAAGTGTGAGTTAGTTTGCGTGAGGTGAGCTTCTTGGGTCACATTATTTCGGGTGATGGTATAGGCGTGGATCCGGCCAAGGTTGATGCGATGTTGCGGTGGGAAAGCCCAAAGTCCGTGGACCGAGATCGGGGAGTTTCTTGGGGTTTGGTGGTTACTACGGGGAGGTTTATTGAAGGGTTCTCTAAGCTAGCCCTTCCATTGACTCAATTGACACAAGGAGGAAGAGCCTTTGTGTGGGATGCAAAGTGTGAATAGAGCTTCCAAGAGCTGAAGAGAAGGTTGACCACGTCTCCAGTGTTAGTGTTGCCTGTGCCAGAGCAACCTTTTGTTGTGTACTGTGATGCTTCCAAGATGGGTTTGGGAGGTGTGTTGATGCGAGGATGGGAAGGTAGTTGCTTATGCGTCTCGACGATTGAGGACACATGAGAGAAGAACTATCCTACTCATGATTTAGAGTTGGCTGCTATTGTGTTTGTGCTGAAGATTTGGAGACACTATCTCTATGGTACCAGATTCGAAGTGTTCAGTGATCACAAGAGTCTGAAGTACTTGTTTGACCGAAGGAGTGAATATGAGGCGAGGCGTTGGTTAGAGAGCTACATCGAAGGATTATGATTTCGGCTTGAACTATCACCCCGTGCAAAGCTAATGTCGTACGATGCTTTAAGTCGGAAAACTTTGCATATGTCGGCTATGATGGTGAGGAATTGGAGTTGATTGAGCAATTCCAGTGACTTGAGTCTGGTTTGTGAGGTGACACCCCGCAGTGTCGATTGGGTATCTTGAGGATTGGGAATGACTTCTTGGTTAGTATCGAGACGCCGTGAAGTTGGATGTGAAAGTTGGTTGACTTCTTTGGTTCTTTGGTGAACAAGTGTAGATGGGGATTACTGAGTTGGATTCCCGTGGTGTGTTGAGATTCGGGGTGACGTAATTTGTGTTCCGGATGATCTTTGAGTTGAAGAAGATGATACTTGAGGAGAGCCATAGGAGTAAGTTGAGCATTCATCCAAAGTGCTACTAAGATGTATCATGATCTCAAGAAAGCTATTTTGGTGGCACGGTATGAAGAGAGATGTTGCTTAGCTTTGTATATGCATGTTTGACTTGAAGTCAAAGTTTGAGCACGAGGAACTGCGGGGTGATGCAACCTTTAGAGATTCCGGAATGGAAGTGGGACAACATTTCCATGGACTTTGTGACTTGGTTGCAAAACAACTGCGAGAGAAGTCCGACACTTATTTGGGTGATTGTGGATAGGTTGACCAAGTCCGCCCACTTTATTCCTATCAACATCACCTATCTGTGCCAAAGTTGGCTATAATATATATTCGGTGATTGTGAAGCTTCATGGGGTTAGAAGAGTATTGTGTCGGACGAGACCCGAGGTTTACATCCGAGTTTTGGGGAAGCTTGCGGGAGGCTTTGGGGTCTAAGCCGAGGTGAGTTCGACTTATCATCCTCGGATCGATGGTCGGCCAGAGAGAACCATCCGGTCTTTGGAGGATCTTCGAGAGCTTGTGTGCTAGAGCGAGGGAGGTGCGTGGGATACACATCTCCCAGCGATTGAGTTCACTTATAATAATGACTATCATTCGAGCATAGGGATGGCTCCTTTTGAGGCAATTGTATGGGGCGGAGGTGTAGGACTCCTTTGTGTTGGCATGAGTCCGGGAGAGTGTTGTTCTTGGACCCGAGTTGGTTAGGGAGACTACGGAGAAAGTGAAAATGATCGGGGAGAAAATGAAAGAGTCCCAGCAGCCGCGAGAAAAGTTATCATGATAAGAGGAGGAAGGACTTGGAGTTTCAGTGGTGAGCATGTGTTCTTGAGGTCACGCTTTGTGGATGGTGTTGGGCGTGGCTCGAGGGCAAAGAAGTTAACTCCAAGGTTTATTGGGCCGTAGCAGATCACTGAGAGGGTTGGAAAGGTTGCTTATAGGGTGGCTTTGCCGCCTAATCCTTCGAACTTGCACGATGTTTTTCACGTGTCACAGCTTCGGAAGTATATCCCAGACCCGTCTCATGTGATTCACATGGATGATGTGGAGGTACGTGGGAACCTCATTGTGGAGACTATGCCAGTGAGGATTGATGATAGAGAAGTGAAGGTGTGGAGAGGGAAAGACATTGCCTTGGTCAAGGAAGTGTGGTTGGGGAGCCTCTTGGTGAGAGTATGACTTGGGAGGTGGAGAAGCAAGATGCGGGAGTCTTATCTAGAGTTATTTGACTCAGGTATGAATTTCGAGGACGAAATTTCCTAAGTGGGGGAGAGTTGTAACACCCCAAATAATTTAATTAAGAAATTGATTAAATTGTTTAAGTGTTGCACTATTTTTTAATTATATTAAATTATAATATGGTGTTTATAATTTAGTATTTTATTTTAATAGAAGGGAGTGGTATTGGAAATACCGGAACTGCTATTATTGGCCCAGGAGCCCAAGCCCAATGACTTAGGCTCCTAGGGATTGTGCATTTCGCACCAAAGGAGAGAAAGAAAGAAAAAACGAAAAGAGAGAAAGGAAGAAAGGAAGAAAACGGCGCAACCTAGAGGAGAAGAGAGGAGAGTAAATCGCACCACTCAAGAAGGAGAGGAGGAGCTCTTGTTCTTTGTGGGTTTTGTACGTGACTCGGAGAAAGAGAGTTTCTACGGTTTAATCCAAGGTAAGGGGAGTCTCACTCTATAATAGAGGAGATAATGAGTTATATGTAGATCATAGGGGTTGTTTGATGTTAATTGATGATTGCATGATGATTTGATTCCTTGAATTTGATGAGTTTCTTGGCAAAATCGATTTAGGGCTTATGTTAGGGTTTATGATGTGTGATTTTGTGTTTTTAAGATGTGTTTGATGATTGAGCATGCAATTGGTTGTTAGAATATGAAATTAGGAGTATTAGAATGATTATGGAGTGAATTGGCTTAAGAGAATTTGAGAAAATTGGGGTTTTTGAGGTTGGGCGCCAAATTGCTAGCAATTATGCGCCTGTGTGTGTAATCGCTGTGATAGGCAAGAGTTGTGTTCTTCGCTCAGGCGCCACTTTCTTGGCAATTGGCGCTGGGTTACTTGTTCACGTCTTTGGAATGTGTGTCGAGTGCGGTGTGTCGTGTGTCTGGCGCGAGAATGTGGGTGTTTTGGTGCCGGGAGTGAAACTTAGAGTTCTAGGCACATTTTCCCGTGCCAACTTTTGCATTCACCTGCCCAAATCTAATTTTAAGTGTTTTGGCTCGAGTGATTTTCTGGTTGCAGGTGTTATTTTACAAATGTCCCGGTGGGGGTGGTTTTGAGTGTGTAAATGGGGTGGGTTGAGTGAAACTCACATTTCTGAACATATTTCACCGTGCCATATTTTGTATCTACCTGCCCAAATCCAATTTTAAGTGTTTTGGCTCGAGTGGTTTTCTGGTTACAGGTGTTATTTTACAAATGTCGGTGGGGTGGCTTTGTGTGTGTAAATGGGGTGGGTTGAGTGAAACTCACATTTCGAACATATTTCATCTGTGCCATATTTTGTATCTACCTGCCCAAATCCAATTTTAAGTGTTTTGGCTCGAGTGGTTTTTCAGTTCTGGTGTTATTTTACAAATGTCCCGGTGGGGGTGGCTTTGTGTGTGTAAATGGGGTGGGTTGAGTGAAACTTGCATTTACGGGCATATTTCACCGTGCATATATTTTGTACTTACGCCCAAAACATTTTAAAACATGTTGGCTCGAGTGGTTTTGGTCCGCAAGTGTTGTGAGTCTTTGGGTCGGTTGTGGGCGCCAAATTGTGCCGCCAGGCGCCTAGTGGTGCACCGTGTGCGAGTTTGTGTCCGAGTTGGTGTGCAGGTTTGTGTCTCAGGTGCATGCTTTGCCTGCAGGCGCGATTTCTAGACAAGTGGCGCCTGTGGTGTGTTGCCACGGGGCGCCAAATTGTTGAGTTTGGGCGCTAGCTGTGTGTTGCACCGCGGGCGCGAGAATGTGGGGAAAATGGCGCTGGTGCTTTGCCAAGTGCCTAAGCGTGTGTTGTTTTGGTTCCTAGGTGACAGTTTGGTCCCTAGATGATTGTTTTGGTCCTAAATGGTGGTTTAGGTCCTTGAGTGAGGTTGAGTCCTCTAGATGAGATTAGTCCTTCGGGACTTAATTGTGTTGAGCGTGTACCTTGAGATGGACCGAGGATGCCATGGGGGCATGGTAGGAGGGCCAAGCCATGAGGGCTATAAAATGAGATTTATAATGAGGTAAGAGTTAGTGCGTGGATTGAGATGTTTGAGAATGTGTTTGTGTTGTTACATGGAGTCTCATGCATACATTCTATTGCTTGATCGTAGAGCTTATAAACCGATTGTGAAGCTTTGAGGGCGGCGGAGGGCGAGTCATGAGGACTCCATTTGATGATGAGGATCGCAGGAGGGCAAATATTGAGAATCTGGGGAGGCAAATGGTACCACATGCATAACTACATTGCATACATTCACATGAGTGCATGAACATTATAGAGTGATGATTGGTATGATTGATTGTGCTGTGAACTGTGATTGTATATATTGCCTATTATCACTTTTATTATATAGTTCGAGACTCACCCTTCTTTGTTGTTGTTTACAGGTAGTCATGAGTGAGGGCTTGCTACCTTCACTATTTCCCCGAGTCGATCCGCTTCGCTCGACACGTAGCACCTAGGGGAGGGGTTTAGACCGTCATTTGATTTTATTTTGCTCATTGTGAGCCTTCATGTGTATTGTGTACTATTTGAGATTGCTGAGCACTTATTTTGAGATGTAGTTTTATTTCCGCTGCGTAACATGAGATTGTATCCCACGTGTTGTATGGTGTTATGTATCCATGCATTTTTCTCGAAATAACCGATCGTTGAGTATTTTTAAGAGAGGAGCGTAACACTCCATTTAATGAGAAAATGATTTTTATTACTCTGATTTTTGAATTAAACTGCCGGGTAGAATTGGGGTGTTACACTAGAAGCTGAAGGTATGGGTAATGTGATGTTTACAAAAGAAGATGGTCAGGTAATATTAATTCATGATGTCTATTATGTTTTCTGGTATTAGTCATAACTTGATTAGTCTAGGACAAATGGTTGAGAGAGGATTCTCAATCATTATGAAAGATCTAAAATCAAAATTTTTTGATACTAAGGATAAATCTGGTTCTAACAAGTCCCTTAGCCAAAAATGAACCTTCAAGACTAGTATATAAGCCGTGAAAAGCGAGAATGCTTTAGTGCTACTACTAGTATTGAAAGTGAGCTTTGGCATAGGAGACTTGGCCACTTAAACTTTGGCAAACCTAACTAAACTAAGTTCCAAAGGTTTGGTTGGGGACTACCAAAGATTGAGTCCTCGATGGGGTATGTACCACTTGTATCTTGGGAAAACAACCTAGAAAGAAGTTTAGGGCGAGAAATTGTTAGTAGGGCTAATGACTTCATCGCATGTTGTTTACTCGGATATATGTGGTCCATTTGATGTCTTATCATTTAGTAACAAAGGTATTTTCTGTCCTTTGTAGATGAGTTCTCTAGGAGGTGTGGATGTACTTGATCAAGACCAAAGGAGAAGCCTTGGACGTGTTCAAGAAATTCCTAAAGCAGAGAGACAAAGTGATGTAAAGCTAAAAATCCTAAGGACGGATGGTGGTGGTGAGTATACCTCACACATGAGTTCGTGGATTATTGCACTACAAGAGGCATCATTCATGAAATTACCTCACCCTACACTCCTCAACACAATGGAGTGGTAGAAAGAAGAAAGCAGAACCTTGCTTGACATGTCCGGATCCATGATCAAGCATAAAGGGCTTCCTAACACTTTTTGGGGTGAAGTTTGTCTCAACCTGCAGACTTACATCCTAAATAGGTGTCCTACCAAGAGACTAGAAGGAAAGGTTCCAAAAGAGGTTTGGTGTGGAGACAAGCCAAGTGTGGCTCATCTAAGGATCTTTGGTTCTCTATGTTACTCACATATCCCAGACCAGAAAAGAAAGAAGCTAGAAGACAAATCTAAACCCCTTATCTTTGGTTGGCTATCATCCTACAGAGCCTACTACTGGTTGTTTAATCCTAAAAACAACAAGGTAGAAATTTCTAGAGATGTGATGGTTCTAGAGGATGAGGTTTGGAATTGGAATGATTACGAGCAACATAACTCGAGAACATCCCAATGACCACGAAGAGGCTACTACTACACAAGAAGTACTTCACCAAGATGATGAAGACACCTCGGCGGTGACCAAGACAACATGCAACCAACAAGCAGATCAACCTCCTCAAGATGAGGAGCCTGAAACTCCTAATCCTACTCCTATTCAACAAGTTGCTAGGGGCCAAAGGGTTAGAAATCTACCTAGAAGACTGGCAGATTATGAGTTAGTTACTGACCTAGAAGTGAATGAAAAGGGTGACCTTCTACACTATGCAATGCTAGGCGATGTTGAGCCTATGGATTACTTAGAGGCACTTAAGGATGTGCAAAGTGGAAGAAAGCTATGCGGGGAAGAGCTCAAGTCCATAGAGAAGAATGGTACATGGACTCTTACTCATCTACCTAAAGGTAAAAGGGTCATCAGTGTAAAATGGGTGTACAAACTTAAGCTAGATCCTAAAGGGACAATTGTGAAACACAAAGCCAGATTAGTGGCTAGAGGGTTTCAACAGAAAAAAGGAATAGACTTCACTGAAGTCTTTTCCCCAGTGGCAAGACACGAGACAATAAGATTAGTTACAGCCCTAGCTTGTAACAAGGGTTGGGAACTATATCACATGGATGTGAAATCTGCATTTCTGAATGGGCCACTTGAAGAAACAGTGTTCATCAAGCACCACCGAGTTTTGAAATTAAAGGCAAAGAGGAAATGGTGTTCCTACTGCACAAGGCTCTATATGGGTTGAAACAAGCTCCTAGAGCTTGGAACAAACGTATAGACACATTTTTCACTACAAATGGGTTTACTAAGTGTTCTAATGAATATGGCTTGTATGTCAAAGGCAATCTACATTCCTATCTTCTATTAGTATGCCTATATGTAGATGATCTATTAGTCTTTGTAGCTGTGCTAAGGAGATTGAAAAGTTCAAAGACTCTATGAAGAGGGAATTTGAAATGACAGATCTGGGCAAGCTATCCTACTTCCTAGGAATGGAATTCCTAAGGATACCAGAAGGTATCATCCTACATCAACTCAAATATGCTAAAGAGGTATTGGCGGTTGACTTGGCGAGAATGTAATTCTGCGATCAACCAAGCAGAAGAATTGCAGGTAAAGAGGCGATGAGGTTGGTACTAAGGTGAATGCTACACTATACAGACAAATGATAGGCTCTCTAAGATATCTGTGTCACAGCAGACCAGATATTCTGTTTGCCACAGGTATGGTGTCTAGGTTTATGAATGAACCTAGGCAAATTCATCTAAATGCTACCAAAAGAATACTAAGGTATATCAAACGTACACTTAACTTTGGTATTTTCTTTCCTACTAAATCTGAAACTAACAAAGTTATCCTAGAAGGTTTCACTGATTCTGATTGGTGTGGAGATCACATTGACAGAAGAAGTACCTCAGGGTACCTCTTTAAGTTTCAAGGAGCACCAATATCTTGGAGCTCAAAGAAGCAAAGTGTAGTAGCTCTGTCCTCCTGTGAGGCAGAGTACATTGCTGGGTGTGCAGCTGCTACCCAAGCAGCATAGCTAGATTCTCTAATTTCTGAGTTGCAGGTCAATCTAAGTCAACCTCCTATTCTAAGGATTGACAACAAATCGGCTCTAAGTCTGGCAAAGAATCCTAGCTCACATGGAAGGACCAAACACATTCAAGCTAAGTTCCACTACATGCGGGAGCAGGTTACAAATGGAAAGCTAAGTGTGGAATATTGTTCTACCAAAGAACAATTGGCTGATTTATTCACTAAGGCTCTCAAAGGAGAAGCCTTTGTGAAACTAAGAAGAGAAATAGGCTTGGTTGCCTTCTAAACTAGGAGGCAATCACTAAAAGCTATTGCTTGGGGGCTTGTCTCAGTGATTTCTATCTAAAGACTAGTACCGAGTGCGTCACGATGATCTAAGTCCTATTTCTCTAACTTAGTAGTTTTAGGTTAAGGTTTTCTACTTGTAATTCTTAGCCTAAGTGTTTTGGTTTTGTATCCTGTAATGTAGGGCTTCTATATTATGGGGGGTATTGGGGTTTAATATAAAAACCCTAATTACAAAATATAGCCGTTGGGCATATACTAACTAACCTAACAAACTATTTTAAAAATTAAAAGGTTGTTAGTGTGTGTACCTAAAGTGGTTTATTCAGGTTAGAAACATTAGGATCCTAACTAACCCTAACCGACATGTCCACATAGTGCTTAAATGTGGTGTATAAATACTTGTAAATAGATATACAATGCATCACGAGAAAATTCATACATTGAGAAATAAAGTTTCTGATTTTCAGTTTACTCATAGTTCTAATACTACTACGAATACTCTTTTACGTATGCTCCAATTCTTTACAGTTCTTGTTAAGAGTGCAGGTTACGCTAGTGCATTCAAGGTGTGAATGTACCTTGCAAAACAAGAGAAAATGCAGGTTAGTAATTAGGTTTTTCAGTGATTGAAAAACAAGAGAAAGAAAGGAAAGTTGTAAGGAGAGTATTACCTGTTAGTGCTCTGAAAAAGGTTTCTGGGTAAAGATTCAGGTAGTGTTCATCTCAAGAACACAGTCAAAGGTATATGCAACAAAACAGATACAAGAGAATATTAGGGTTTCAGAATAACAACCAAGAGAATTAGGGAAAAATCACAAAGGGTTTGTGATTATACCTGATTGAGGCTATTGGAACCTTGAATCAAGTCTCTTTGTACTGCAAGCAAAGTAGGAAATTAGGGTTTCTACAAGAAGAGGTAACTCGAAAGGAAATTGAAAAGGATCAGAAGCAAAGAGTGAATCTACCTTAGCGAAGGAGATTCACAAGCCGAGTTAAAGATTTCAACCGGATCTGTGCAAACTAGGGTTTGCAAGATCGCGAAGGTGAGAAGTCGATTGAAGGTCTCGGCTGAAGCTTGAGAACAAAACCACCGTGGGTTTTGTTCATCATCGGCACTGATCATCATCATTGGCGGTGAAACCAGGGGAGAACGACCGCTTCCATCACCGGTAATCACCTGGCGAGAGCGAGAGCTCTCTAGGGTTTCGAGAGAGAGAGAGAGGAGAAACAAGAAGAGAGAAGAGGAATTCTTGGTCTTACGAGAGAAGAGAAGAGTGATAGAAAGAATAAATATTTCGGGTCAGCAAAGATCCGCGCACTATTGTTTGGGTCGGGTCCTGGGTGCGCAAGACCCACCAAACAATTTTGTTTGGCAGCACCTCAAAGCATCACTGGGTTGGGCCATCAGAAGCTGGGCGTCCAATTGTTGCACCTCCCCTCAAGTGCTAATACAGGTCCTGCAAGTAAACAAGCAAAAATTCAAAAAATTCAATAATTTTGCTCATGTTCAATTACAACCACTCATTTATTATATAAGAGAAGAGAGAAAGTGTATTTTTTGAAAAACTAGAGGATCTAATAGTAGAGATTAAAAACATAACTCCCTCATTTTTTTTCCAACACGAGGGAATCCACTCCCGTAGGTCTCTAGCAAAGATGAGCCGTCGGTAGTATATGAGATCTGACAGCCCACAAAAACAACACATCTCATTTCATCTAATACACTTATATACAAAACAACAATATTATTAGTATTGTTGTTTTTATTACTTTTATTTCTTCCTGTCTATTTGTATTTTTTATTCTACTTCCTTTCTGTTGCACTCCATAGTAATTGTAAATTGGAATAAAAAATTTCCTTACAAAATACACTGTTGTGTGGAGTTTCATGGTACCATGCACAAATAAAACTCAACTTTAGTAAAAGATAAAAAGAAAATTATTAGCTCTAAAGCCAAATTTGTGTGCAATGGAAATTTATTATTGTTAGTTGGTTGCAACTCGTTTTTGCATCAGCTTACGCATTAATCTTCTTCCCTTTTTTTATCTCAAGGACTAACAAGAAACACAAGTTATTCCATTTGCCTCAAATTCCAATGAGCATACAATGATGTAATGTCAGCACAATAAATTACACCTGGTGATAGACTGAGTGGTAAGAGAGGCACAAACTTTGAATAAGCTGCTTTTTGTTTACACTGTAATTTTGGTAAATTTTACATTTCAATTACTTTACATTATCATCACATAAAATGTGACAATATGTCTAGGATGCGTGTAAAACAACTCAATACCATTTCAAAGAAAATGTGACTATATTCAAACTTGTCTTCATGCTCATTCTTCATGATCATGTTCATCTTCTGAATCTGCATATAAAAGAAAATGAGAAGAGAAGCAGTTTACAATCAGAAAACCAGTTTTTACTACTACGGCGTAAATCCATTACTAAAACTATAGCTATTTAGTTGGGTCGTCAGCACTGAGATTGATTCAACCTGTCTATTGCCTTTTATTTCATTAGGGTGTGAGATTAGGTGACAGGGAAAGGAGTAACTCTGAACTATTAAATATAACCATGCATGACTAAGATTAAATTATAAAGTTATATGACTTCTATATATAGTTGTGACTTTTTAAGTGGGTCGTGTTACCCATGCATCAAACCCGATAACACCACATGGGCGGCAAAGTTCTCCAAGAGTTTTAACTTTACTACATTCCCAAGTTTAGATTTGCATCAGCGACCCCTATTAGATGTCACCCAAATGCCCTTTGTTTAATAATCCACTTCAGACTCAAAAAAAAAAATGTCCAATTTTAATAGACCAAAGTATTATCAAATTTCAACTATTTCAACCCTACATAATGGTATCATTCCAAAATACTCTTACTCTATGTTTGGATGAAACAATTTTTGCAGAAAATTGAAATATTTAATTCAGAATTTTGAACTAAAATTTTCCAATTCCCCCCAAAAAATTACATTACCCAAAAAAAATTACTCTATCCAAACACACTCTTAATTTAATTCGACTTTCATTTTTAAGAGAGTGACATTCTTCCCATGATTAAAGGTAGTTTAGGAAGTGTGGTTCATTTTTATACAAAATCAAGAAAACTAAATGAACTTAACTGACATTCTTAATCAGAGTGATATTAGGTAATTGTGCTTATATTTGAGTATGGAGGAGTATATAGTTTATGGTCAAGATCTATCCCTCACTCTCGCAGAAAATTAACATTCCAATTGGATACATGTGTTAATTCTATGCAGATTTGAAGAGGGATCAATTATTGCACGATTACTTTCCAATCAAAATTTCACATTAGAAAGCCAAATATCTTTGAACTTACCAGACCGAATATCCTCACTAACTTTTCCTTTTGACTGGATTGCATCGCCAAGCATCCGGAGCATCAGCACCCACCAATAAATATTGAGAACAAGCAAGCAGAATAGAAGTGTATTGAACAAATAATATAATATTGGACCATCCACCTCGTAGTTGTCCAATTGCAAGGTGTGAACAAGTTCATAGCTGCCAAAAAGAGGAGAAAACAATTGGACAGAGCAATAGAATGATATGTGAACAATAGACAAACAAAGTTTATTCTATGATTCTGTTGAGACAACACAGCCAAAATTCTGTCTAAGTAAAAAGTGATTTTGGTTAATTATTATATCAACCCAATTTGAACTTGGAAAACTAATATCAGACTCGGGAAGAAATTGACATGTCAAGAAGTAGGATTGGTAATGACAATATGTGTTGGACGCAAGAGACTGCACCAAGAAATAGGATAGTTTTATTGATAGAAAATTAGAAATCATGGATTATTAAAGTATAGCAGCACAAATCACAAACCTATGCCCTAAAAGAGAGTACTCCTTTCTCAAACATACAATTGGAAAACTACTCATGAATAATAATAACTGCCATCCATTCATACAGAAATAAAAACACAAATAACCATCCTTCCAGACTAACTGCTTAACAAAACAACTTCCAGCCATGCACATACCCATCCTCCTATCCTGACTACACAATAAAATGACCCCCATTCTTGCACCTAACGTCCTCTTAACCTAACTGCCACTGCTATCTTTTTTCTGATAGGGACATGGTATTATGAGGTGCCTAATCCCACATTGAGTAATATGGGGTGCATGGTGGAGGACTTATGTGGTTTCTTTTTTTCCCCACAACAGCTAGCTTTTAAGGGAGAGTTCCCCAAGTACTTGGTTTCTTAACAATTGGTATAAGAGCTGATTGCCAGTGTCTCAAAGAAGGCTACCCACAGAGGGTTCTGACCAATGGGGAAGTTGAGTGATGTGTCGCTGAGTGAAATGAGTGAAATGTCATGGAGTGCAACCGCCGAGGACATCGGCTCTCAAGAGTAGTGCTATGATAAAAACTTGGGGATTAAAAGACCATTTCCATTAGAATGTCAGATTGGAATATGCTTGACAAATAATTGTTCGCGAGATTGAGAAACACTGTTATTGTGCATACCCATTTTAATTGTACATATATACACTATGTAGCACCAACACTTCAGATTGAAGACACGTTTGGTGACCGACACAGACAATCCAATTACTCCTATTTTCTCAAATAATTATCGGTGTCTATGTGTCCGTGTTGCGTCCAGTGTTTGTGTCTCTGTAAGTGCTTCATATATATGTTTAGAAGAGATTGATGTAAAGAAGTAAACCTAATAATTCAGAAAGGAGTTTTGTTTATAACTTTTGTTGGCATAGTAATACCCTATCAGATATTGCAATATTATGAAACAATCTTTATGGCTAGTAAATATGTCACTAGAACCAGAAGTTGCACAACAAAAAACTTCAAATATGAAGGTGGGGATAGAGTACCAAAAAATGACAGTATAGAGAAATTAATCAAGGTAATGATTTGTGAACTTCCCCAAATTAGTACATAATGTAAAAACTTAAAACATTTCCAAGCACTTAAGAGGTAAAACGGCACCAGGTTACATACAACCTTAAAGTTATCAATGAAAGAAGAAAAATTAAAGGTAAAGAACTGATTTTATAATGTTGCATTAATATTAAGAATTTGGCTCCTCAAAAGGGAACTTTCACGAACCTTTTACTTCCAAAACTGCATACAAACATTATCTAATTCATCTAGATTAGCAGCTACATAATAAACATGACGAATTTTAACAGAAAACAGAAAACAAATTAAATACTGGGAACTGATTTATACAAACCTTGTACTTCGTAGAATCCAGAATGGAAAGTAAATGACGCGCAGTATGGTCCAAGACAAAACAAAAAGAACAAATGCAAAGCTAGCTATCGTTTCAGCACCACTGTATTTGGACATTTTCCCTGTCTCCAGAAACACATCACTAGCATCATGAAGAGCTAAAACAACTGATCCAACTCGAACAAACCTGAGTGTATTAAACAAATAAGTAAAATACTATACTGTGTGTAAATATATACTAAACAGAAATAGTGCAGGCATTGACAATTTCTTTAAGGTTTTATTCTCTCTCTCTCTCTCTCTCTCACACACTCTCACACACACACACACATGAAATTTTTGACAGAATTCATTTTTTTGATAAGGAATTTGTTAGACCTAGTGTTAGTGGGTGATTCTAAGTGAGTTAGTTTGTTTGGGTTGTTAGGGAAGTTATGATAGTTTGTTATATTTGTTGGGGTAGTTATTAATTGGTTAGCCTATTCCCCTCTATCCCCTTGTATTGGAAGCCTATATATATTAAGGCTTCCACCCCCTGTGGAATATCTCTTATCATTCATAAAGTTTAGTCGTGACCGGGTGAGGCCGGAGGGCAGAGAGCCTTATCTCTCCAATTGTATCCATTCATCACATATCAATAATATTCCACCTTCTTCTCATTTTTCTTTTCTTTAATCTAAATTTCAAGGCTTTCAATTGTATGTTTCCGATCAACGTAGGGCTAGGTGCCTAACAGAGTTTGAAATGGCTTTCATTCAAACAAATTCTACAATTACAGAGGAGTATTGCCTACAAGACACTACACAAAATGCTTGGATAACAAGAAAAATGTAAAGCCAATGAAACATACCTAAAAATGTAGGATAACACAATGAGAGTGAGAGAAGCAACATGATGGGTCATGGAAAGCCCAAAGTCGGAGCGTCTGGTTTCCCAGAATACTAAAGCAAGTACGGAATATGAATAAAATCCAGCAGCATACATATAGAGCCCCTTCAACTTCAATCTGAAATGCTAAATGGTTACTTCTCAGTCGACCTACTTAAGTTGACTATTAAAGTCACTGGAAAGGATAGACAAATGATAATAAGAATAGATTAAAGATTACAACTGAAAAATCACAATAATTGGTCGTGTAAGTAAACAATCTTACTTGATCTTCTGATCTGGCCATATCTGATTCCCTGGCCCCACCCAAAAAGATTTTGTATCAGTAAACCAAGGCTCGCCATATGTTACAGACAAAGCAAAAATTTCTGCCGATAGAAAATAAATGAATTTCCATGCTGATTCCTTAAATTTTCTAATCTTCTTTCTCCTTTGTTCTGTCTGAAAATCCAGCATCTCATGTCCCTTTCCAAAAATCAATCGTCTGGCTGCTTTCTGCAAATGCCAGTCACTTCAAATTGAATAATCAAAATATCCACAAAAATTTATAAATGTATAGAAAGACAGTAGTCCATCATAGGTAGATTTTCAGCACAGTGTGAAAGCAAAATTAGGCAAACAATTAAAAAGAACCAAGAAATTTTCCACCTCTCCTTTATGAGACAAACAAAACAAAAATAATTGACAAAATGATTTCCCATAGCATGACAATAAACAACCATTTTATTTTGAAATGGTACAGCTCTTTTCGCAGCTTATAAGTTGAGCCAATTCTTATACAGGAAGCATTCTGGGAGAAGATTCATTTAGAGATAGCCAGATATGAAACTATCCACACCGTTTCAAAATTTAACCATTTTTCCTAGGTGTCAACATACTTATTTTGGAAGACAAGTTTTAAGGCAATGATCCTATCTTCTACCTATTCTATCATCGACCAAAGCATTCTTTCAAAGTCTTACCTACTACAACACCCCCTATTTACCACCCCACCATCGTCTTTCCATCATTGATTCCCACCCAGTTGATATCTTAAAGGCTCATAAAGTTAATACTCCCTCCGGTCCCTACTAAAAGAAGATTTTGCAATCATGAACCTAAAACTGCAAAATCTTCTTATAGTAAGGACCATAGGGAGTACTTCATATGTTAGTCCATACAATCACAATCTCAATTAGTTTCACATATTCAGCAGTTAGTGTTTGAGTATTCCAATCTGAAAGAAAATGAAGAATTGAATTCTCCCCAACGATCTCCCTTTATTTCTCTATTTATACATAACGTACTTCTAACTAAGTCAATAACTACTCCAACTCCCCCCCTTTTTTTTTTTTTTTTTGGATAAATCCCCCTTTTATCTTTAACCTAACAACAAACATCCAAGAAAATAGGAGAAGAACCCTTGCTTCCTTAGCCACATGGGTTAACTGTGAAATGGAATACACACTGGATGCAATAGGATCAAATCAAGTGAATTGGAATTTATAAAAGTAGTACCAATTTAGCATATGGATGTTTTAATGATAAAATAAAGAAGAAAAAAGACACGTCCAATCTCATTTCCAATTCCCCAAATCTCATATGGCTGAAGTGCCGTTCTATTCTAAACAATCAAACATTTAATAATCTAAATCCATTCCACAGCATTCAATTCCTTTCTCTCAATCTTAACAAAAGGTGAAAAAAACACACCAAAGAGCATAAAGAAAACCAGCAGCAGCGTAGAGTAAAAGTATAAAGTCAACGGAAGTAACTAAATAGTCAAAATCTAAGAAACATGAGATTTAAAAAAGTTGAAATTGATCGAATTCAAAGAGGAAGAGGAAGAGGAAGTTGAAAGATAGAGTAAGAAAGAGGTTGATTTTGAATGCATAGATATATACCTCGAATATGAATCTATCGAGAATGAAGCGAAGGAAAGGGAAGAAGAGAGCGATGAAAGGTAAAACGGAGAAATCCTGATAGACTGGGTAAGATTCTTGTTGCCAATCAAATTGTTGAAACCAAGTAGCAGCCATTGAGGATCGAAGATGGAGAGTAGTTGTTTTTGGCTCAGAAAAATTTCTCGTGAAACTAACAATAATAAGATTGTTTGTTTATCATCATCCTGAGTTCAAAAATAATAATAATAATAACATCTCATTAGTGGAGGGAATAATTTGGGGTCAATTGGCTTCCAATTTTTTGGCCAATTGGTTTTATTTTTTATTTTGGTTTTTTTTTTTTTTCTTTTACTTTTTTTATTATCATCTCATTAGTGTGCAATTTTTATCGGCTTTATCGATCACTAATGTACACTTAGGAACTTGGTGTGCACTACACGATTTTGTCGGCATTTGTGTGGTTATATCCTCCCAATGTGAGTTTTGGATGACTAATCTACATTTTTTTATATTTTTATATTTTAAAGTGAGATGCTAAATAGTGTGTTTTAGAAGACTTGATGGGGACAAAATTATTTTTGTAGCAAACGCGTAACGTCATAAATGTTAGGCAGTGTGTTTGCAAGTTACTTTAGTATTCAGAAATTTTTTTAACTATTGAAATACTTTGTTCGTCAATAATCTATTTGACGGAAAAACAATTTGATGGCAAAATTCATAAAATGTGATTCTAGCCAGTGTGTTTGGGGTACTTTAGAATCTTGAAAAAAAAACTAGTGCGGTGACCCGTTCGATGGACGGGGCCAATGCTTCAGGTTCTATAGAGAGAGGGGACAATGGTTTAGGTTATATTAAAAATAAAGCTTAAGTTATGTGGCATGATTATTATGAAACTAAAATTAAATTTTCAAATGGTATACATGTAAAAATAGTTATAGACTATAAAGATTGTAATAGTTTTGTTATTTTATGAAAAAATTTAGAACGGGGATAGAAGTTATTGAGATGTTGTTTAAGTCAGACTGTACAAAAAAATATGAGCATATATTTGCAAAGATGAAGTGTTTCGTAGTAGGACAATGGACAACAAATTGTCGAACAAAAAATAATTTGTGTTAAAGTTAGAGTAAATGGTTAGCCCAATTAAACAATATTTCTGAACGCCAAAGAATAACTCAAGACACTACCTAATGTCAGACTTTATGTTTTTTGACAATAAATTATTTTTTTAGTCCGACTCAAACCAAGACTTAGAAACAAACTCGTATATTTGTACAATCTAAATTTATTTATGAATCCTAAGTCAACCCAAAAAACACTACTTAGCGTCACACTTTACATATTTTGGCACAAAATTAATTTTATATTTTGTTACAAATTAACTTTTTTAAAATAAAATTCGTTATTAAGGAATAAACTTCGCATATTTAAACAATTAAATTTTTTCAGACACTAAAATACCCAAAAAGTATACTGCATAGTGTTACACTTTATATAATTTGTTACAAAATTAATATTTGATTCCGTTACTAAGGAATAAACTTCGCATATTTAATCAATTTAATTTATTCAGACACTAAAGTACCCAAAAGGTACACTGTATAGTGGTACACTTTATATAATTTGTTACGAAATTAATGTTCGATTCCAAAAATTGGATTATGGAGGTGCAAATTTTGCCTATATAAATAATTAAAATTTCTATTTAATTGTAAAGTACCACTAAAATATAAAACATGAAAGGAGAGATAGAGAGAGAGAGAGAGATGAGAAAAGGGGGAATAAAAATATGAAGGTGAAAAAAGAGGGGGAGAGAGAGTAAAGGGGGGGGGGAGGGGAGGGGGAATTTTGGAGAGAAAATGATGTAGGTCCCACAAAGGGAGACTACATCAAGATGTATATTCTTAGATTACAAGTCCAAATTGGTATTTTATTCTTTATTTAAATAATTTCGCATCAAAAAGTATTAGAAACATAATTAAATTGATATTTACTTTTAAATCAATCTCTGCATGAGACCTACGTACGTGTTTCAATTTTAATTATGGTGTCTTCTTTTCTCTTTAATTATGAGTTAAGTTTTCATGTGTACATTTTTTTGGTATAAATTGGGTATCCTCTACGTGCAACTCTAAAGACTAATCCCTCGAACCGGTAAGACGATATTAAGGGTTAAGTTTTTATGGTTACAATTGATGAATATGAGTAATGTTATTATAGTTTGATTTAATATGCGTGACTTTTTTCTTTAACTGTGATGTCTTTCTAATATTTAGAATTTGTTTAGTCAAAAAAAAAAAATACTTAGATTTTGTTTGATATTGTCACTTACTGTTGTTCTTATGCTTCTTTTCTTTAGAGGTTTACTCTTTAACAAATTATTAGCCAACCCGTCCATCGGACGGGTCGTAGGGCTAGTTTAGTTAAATGTTTGGTAAAAAGAAAAAAATTATAACAACCTCAAACAAATCGCATTTTTAAGTAGATTAAAGCCCAACAATGACACCAACAACCAAATATGTACTTCATCATCGGTAAGATCCAATCAAGTATTCACAATCATGTGCCTACGTTGAAAAATACCAAACATAAGATATCAAACAAAAAGTTACATATAGCAGTTTAATTATTTGTGCCCCTAAGAACTACAAGTTATTTACTAGGAGTTCAATAAACACACTAGCAATGTCAAATATGGTAGACATTTACATCTTCAAATTTACCCAATTCTTAAATTTTTACTAGGAGTTCAATAAGGCTCATGCTTCGTACAACCCCATCTTTACTCATTAGACACCCCCAAAATCGGTTTAATCCTAAAATACCCTCACGTGAAAAGCATGTGACTGACTACTCGGCGCACGGCTAATCGAATAAGTTCGACTGGACCTGCATCGAACAATGCAAAATAGACGGTTCGATTGGACCTCCATCGAATCCTACGTTTTGTACTGTTCGATTGTATGAAATGCGAACATGTTCGACTATGTGAGGGCCGAACCATCCTGATACTTGACAGAAACAGTTACTTTCTGGACAGCAACCTGTTTTTTCCAAAAAACTTGTAATTTGAGGTCTAAAATAACTACTTGACTCAAACTAAATCCCTCAATTAGATAAACAAAACATGATATTGTCTTAATACAATTGTATTATGCATAACGAAATCATGAAATTGACAAAGAAATACAAAGTATAAATCAAAATCAATCTTTGCTCAAATCAACAGTTTGAGGAGCATGTGAATAGGGGTTTAAAGCTTTATATTGTTGCAAAGGTCCTGTATATTGTATAGGCCAGTCCTTTGCTATCTGTTTCCGATTATTTGTCCTTGGCTTAAGTGTTCCTGGCATTGGGGAGCCTCTCTTCATAACCGGCGTAACAAAGTGGTTACCTGTGAACAATATGTGGAAGACCGGTGCAGTCTTGATTGGTGCAATCAGAAATGGATAAACAGAAAAGGGAAGAGCACGATACCAGGAAACAATCGTGGCCTTGTATTTATTTGCAGCCAGATAAGCACATTCTGGAAAAGTCATCCAATTCTCATTTCCTTGTACTTCCCTATGTTGTTTCTTCAAAGCCTTCATAATATGGTGGACTCTGGATATCCCTCCTTCAAACAAAGTGGTGTACAAATCGATGTTTTTCTGTAACTCTTCAAACAATTCATTCCTCACGCTCCAGAAATCGTCCTCACCCCTTCCAAGTAGTCTAGCAAAGCACCGAAACCCGCAGTTACCGTCACCTTGCACATTCACTATATACTCAACAAAGCGATGCATCTCATTCGACATATAAACTATGAATGAATTGTATGCTTCTGACCGAATGATGGGAGGGGTTGGGTTTAGTGTTGGTCCCTGAATTTGAGTGAGTACGAGGTTGTAACTTGTTGTTTGGCTTGGTTGCTCGATTTGTGAGGGAGTAGGATCAAACCTCTTTGGTAATGGCGGTGTAGGAACTCCACTTTTAGCCATTTTTGTAGGTTTAGGAGGTCCACCTTTAGGTGTAACGCCCAAAATAATTTAATTATTTAATTAATTAAGTTATTTAAGGCTTGCAACATTTAATTAAATTAATTATATAGTTAAAGTTTATTTTATCAAAAAGGGGTCTAATCAAATTTTAAATAGGATACTAAGTTGGAATTATTTCTATTTCAGGAGGTGGAATAAATTAAGTGTATGAGTGGGAATAAGGCCCAAGGGCCATTATTGGGCCCAATGCTAGTCATAAAACTTAGGGGTCCTAAACTAGGGTAACATTACCTCATTTTGAAAGAAAGAAGAAAATAGAAAGATAGAGAGGGGGGAGGAAGAGCAGCGAACGGCGAAGGGAGAGGAAGGAAAAGGTGGAAGCTTTCTCTTTGATTCTTGGTGGGTAAGTGAGTTCTTGGTCCCAATCTTCATCATTTTCCTTCCTTGTTCCATTTCTTTTAGTTCTATAGTCCCTAAGAATTAAATTAATCATTGGCGTGACAAAATAATCCCTTGGTGTCTAATTAATCCAAATATGTCAACATAAGCTCCTAAGCATCAAATTAATCATAATGTGTCAAAATAATCCCTTGAGTACTAAATTAATCTTTGGTGGGTCAAAATGGTCCTTGAGTGTGGAAAGGGTCCTTATGAGGTGTGTTGGGTCTCTAGGTGAGAATCAATTTAATAAATGATAAAGTGGTGGTTAAATAATGACATGGGCTTCGGCCAAAGAGGTGGGTTAAATAATGACGTGGGCTTCGGCCAAAGAGGTGGGTTAATAAATGACGTGGGCTTCAACCAAAGAGGTGGGTTAATTAATGATGTGGGCTTCGGCCAAAGTGGTGAGTTATTACTTGATGTGATCAATCTGTGATGTTGTGATGCATTGTCATGGTGTCGCATAAATCATATGCATTTCAAAAGTGGTGGGTGGCTTCGGCCAAAACATGGTGGGTGGCTTCGGCCAAACGTGGTGGTTACTCGACGGGGTTTGAGGTGGTTATGGATCCACATGCATATTGCACACATGCATATAACCATGCATTCTTTGAATTCTTGTTGATGAATTAATTAATTCACCATTGATGTTTGTTGGTATTCTAGTTGAATGGTAGATACCTTGATCTCTGTGGTTGTTGTTACTAGATGTTTTCCTAATATAATGCTTATCTTATTTGTTATTATTTATGTAAAGAGACTCACCCTAGCATTTTATGTTGCCTGCTCTCGTGGCGACATGCAGGTGATTCTGAGTGAAGATGTCTAGGCTTCCTTGGGATTTTGTGTCGGCTCTGATCTAGTAACACCGGGGATTGGGGTCTTAGCATTGTTATTTTATGTTATGTATTAAGCTGGTTTAAATCATGTATTGAGTATGTTGAACTCGCTTTATTTTCATTCTTTGTGAAATTTTTCTCGGATTGTTGTAAACACTAAGCGAGTTTTGAGGTTTTAACCCACGTGGCTATGATATGCATTTCACGCACTAGATGCGTTTGAATTTTAAATGTGCATTGATGGTGTTTTTATAAAATGTAGCACTCTCCTTGAGGTGCGTGGAAAAGTTTTTGAAAAACTCTGATTTTTATTAGTTAATTAGTACTTAGTAGAAGGGGGTGTTACATTAGTGGTATCAGAGCAGATCGGTCTGTCCGGCCAAGTTTGTCTGTCATAGTATCTATGACAACTAGATAGTGTTAATTGTTTCTTAACGAATGTTAATGCTGCAGTGTTAGGTTGAAAATGGCCCGAAGGATTGATGCTGCTCTAGCTGAGGCGTTGCAAGCCATAGCTCAGGCTATGGGGGAGCAGAGAGGTGGTAGGGAAGATGCTGAGGATCACAAGTTAGCTACATTTCAACGTGAAAACCCACCTACCTTTAAAGGTAGATATGATCCGGATGGAGCATTGACTGGGTTGAGGAGATAGAGCGAATCTTAGTGTTATGGCGTGTACCCCCAGTAGTTGAAGGTGAGATTTGGGACTCATATGCTGAAAGAATAAGCGGATGATTGGTGGATGAGGAAGAAACAGAGACTAGAAGCTGCGGGTGAAGAAATCACTTGGGGGGGTATTCAAAGAAGAGTTCACAAGGAAGTATTATCCTAAAGGCGTGCGGGCTAAAAAGGAGGTGGAGTTTTTGGGTGAAACAGGAAACAAGTCCAGAAGTGAATATGCACCAAGTTTGAGGAGTTGGTCAAGTTACGCCCTTACTATGACAACCAAGTGATTGAGAATTCTCAAGTGTGTAAAGTTTGAGAATGGTGCTGCGAGAGAGATTAAGAAAGCCATTGGATACCAGGAGATTCGGGATTTTTCCAAGTTAGTGGACAAGTGTAGGATTTATGAGGAAGACAGTGCTGCTGCGTACAAGATTGTGAGGGAGAAGAAGAATGCTCAGTTTCGGGGAAAACCATATGATGTTAGTGGAGGTAAAGGAAAGTGGAAGGCAAGTGCGGGTAAAGGTTCAAGTGGGGGAGGTGAATCTGCAGGTATTGTGTGTTTTGCTTGCAAGAAACCTGGCCATAAGAGTAGTGAGTGCACTGAGATCCGTTGCTACAAGTGTGGTCAGAGGGGCCACAAGTCTACAACCTGTGAGAAGAAAGAAGTGGTTTGTTTCAACTGTGGTGAGACGGGACATATGAGCACTAAATGTCCTAAGCCCAAGAAGGAGGCAGCTAGGGGGAAGGTGTTTTCTTTGGCGGGTTCTGAAGATGCTAACGAGATTAGAGGTACTTGTTTTATTAACGGTACTCCTTTGATTGCTATAGTAGATCTTTGGTGCTACTCATTCTTTCATTCTTTGCATTGTGTCTTTGAGAATTTGGGTCTTGTTTTGTCTACTATGAGAAGGGACATGGTTATTGATACCCCAGCCAAAGGTTCAGTAACTACTTCCCTAATGTGTGCTAGGTGCCCTCTGTCAGTTTTTGGCAGAGAGTTTCTTGTTGATCTTATTTGCTTGCCTTTAGGAGGTTTGGACATCATTCTTGGTATGGACTGCTTAGCTGATAACCAAGTGCATATTAATTGTGCTAGTAGATCCGTGAGCTTTCCTTCTACTAAGGGGGAAGAATCTGCATTGTTGCATTCTGGTCAATTGCATAGAACTATGAAGGAGGAAGCTAAGTTGTTTACATTGATGGCATCGTTGTCCGTTGAGAGCCAAGCCAAGATTGAAGGGTTGCCAATAGTCCGTGGATTTCCCGAAGTGTTCCCCGATGAAATTCCTGATATGCCACCTGAAAGAGAAGTAGAGTTTGGTATTGAGCTAGTGCGTGGCACTAGACCCGTGTCTATGGCTCCCTATAGGATGTCTGCATCCGAATTATCTGAGTTGAAGAGTCAGCTAGAGGACTTACTTGAGAAGAAGTTCATAAGGCCTAGTGTGTCACCTTGGGGAGCGCCAGTACTTTTAGTAAAGAAGAAAGATGGAAGCATGCGGCTTTGTATTGATTATAGACAGCTGAACAAAGTGACAATCAAGAACAAGTATCCACTTCCGAGAATTGACGATCTGATGGATCAGCTAGTAGGTGCGAATGTGTTTAGCAAAATTGATTTGAGGTCGAGTTATCATCAGTTAAAGTGAAAGATGAGGATATTAAGACAAAGATTCGTGGGGCGAGATATGGGCATTATGAGTATACGTAATGCCGTTTTTGGTGTCACTAATGCACGAGGGTGTTTATGGAGTACATGAACCGTATCTTCCATAACTACTTGGATCGGTTTGTAGTGGTCTTTATAGATGATATTCTAGTATACTCTAAGTCCGAAGAGGAGCATGCGGAACACTTGAGATTAGTGCTAGAGGTGTTGAAAGAGAAAAAGTTGTATGCTAAACTGTCAAAGTGTGGCTTTTGGTTGAAGGAAGTGAGCTTTCTAGGTCATATTATTTCTGGTGATGGGATTGCAGTAGATCCATCTAAGGTTGATGCGGTGATGCAGTGGGAGGCTCCTAAGTCAGTCACGGAAATTAGAAGTTTTCTTGGATTAGCGGGATATTATAGAAGGTTTATTGAGGGGTTTTCAAAGTTGGCACCCCCGCTAACTCAATTAACTTGTAAAGGAAAGGCGTTTGTGTGGGATTCCAAATGTGAAGAAAGTTTCCAAGAATTGAAGAGAAGGTTGACAACATCACCTGTTTTGACATTGCCCAAATCTGGAGAGCCTTTTGTAGTATATTGCGATGCGTCTAAGATGGGGTTAGGAGGTGTTTTGATGCAAAATGGTAAAGTAGTGGCTTATGCCTCAAGACAGTTGAGGATTCATGAAAAGAATTACCCCACTCACGATTTGGAGCTTGCGGCAATTGTTTTTGCTTTGAAGATTTGGAGACATTATTTGTATGGTTCTAAGTTTGAGGTGTTCAGTGATCACAAAGGATTGCAGTATCTGTTTGACCAGAAAGAATTGAATATGAGGCAAAGGAGATGGTTGGAATTGTTGAAAGACTATGACTTTAGCTTGAACTATCATCCGGGGAAAGCTAATGTGGTAGCTGATGCTTTGAGTAGGAAATCCTTACATGTATCTGCAATGATGGTGAAGGAACTTGAATTAATTGAACAATTTCGAGATTTGAGTTTAGTCTGCGAGGTGACACCTAAGAGTGTGAGATTGGGTGTGTTGAAGATCCACAATGAATTTTTGAATGTTATCCGGGAAGCTCAAAAGAGGGACATTAAATTAGTTGAAATTGCAGTTGGGATTGATCACTCTCAGAGTGAAGATTATGTGATAGATGTACAAGATGTGCTAAGGTACCGTGGAAGGATTTGTATCCCTAATGATGATGAGATTAAGAAGGCAATTCTAGAAGAGGGTCATCGGAGTAAGTTGAGTATCCACCCGGGAGCCACTAAAATGTATCAAGATTTGAAGAGACTGTTTTGGTGGCCTGGTATGAAGCGAGATGTGGCTCAGTTTGTGTATGCTTGCTTGACGTGTCAGAAATCGAAAGTAGAACATCGAAGCCGGCACAGGTGATGCAACCATTGGATGTTCTGAATGGAAGTGGGATAGTATCTCCATGGATTTTGTGGTGGTTTTGCGACTACGGCGAGGGATTTGATACTATATGGGTGGTTGTTGATAGATTGACTAAATCTGCGCACTTTTTACCGATTAATATTACTTATCCGATTCAGGGTTGGCGGATATCTATGTCAAGACGATTGTGAAGTGCATGGTGTGCCTCTCGAGTATTGTGTCCGATAGGGATCCTAGGTTCACTTAGAGTTTTGGAGGAGTTTGCAAGAGGCTTTAGGTTCCAAATTGAGATTGAGTTCAAACATATCATCCCCAGCACGGATGGGCGGACGGAGAGGACAATTCGACCACTTGAGGATTTGTTGAGAGCATGTGTTCTTGAAAGCGGGGAGGTTCATGGGATTCTCATTTGCCACCGATTGAATTCACTACACAATATGCGGTTTTCATTCGAGTATCGGCATGGCGCTTTTGAGGCATTATATGGGAGGAGGTGTAGGACTCGTTATGTTGGTATGAATCGGTGAGAGTGTGGTGCTAGGCCCCGAGCTTGTGCGTGAGACCACGGAGAAAGTGAAGATGATTAGGGAAAAGATGAAAGCCTCACAGAGTAGACAGAAAAGTTACCATGATAAGAGAAGGAAGGATCTAGAGTTTCAAGCTGGTGATCACGTATTCTTGAGGGTTACTCCAACGACAGATGTGGGTCGTGCGTTGAAGTCTAAGAAGTTAACTCCACGTTTTATTGGACCATATCAGATTTCAGAGAGAGTTGGGAAAGTTGCTTATCGGGTGGCCTTGCCACCTAATCTTGCTAATCTGCATGATGTATTCCATGTGTCTCGATTATGCGGAAGTATGTGCGGACAGTCTCATGTAGTACAGATGGATGATGTAGAGGTGAGGGAGAACCTTACAGTGGAGACTATGCCGGTTAGGATTGAGGACCGGGAGGTGAAGGTATTGAGAGGCAAAGAGATCAATTTGGTGAAGGTAGTGTTGTTAGGAGCGGTGGGTGAGAGCATGACTTGGGAGTTGGAAAGCAAGATGAAGGAGGCTTACCCAGAGTTGTTCGATTCAGGTAATTTCGAGGACGAAATTCTTTAAGTGGGGAAGAGTTGTAACGCCCAAAATAATTTAATTATTTAATTAATTAAGTTATTTAAGGCTTGCAACATTTAATTAAATTAATTATATAGTTAAAGTTTATTTTATCAAAAAGGGGTCTAATCAAATTTTAAATAGGATACTAAGTTGGAATTATTTATATTTCAGGAGGTGGAATAAATTAAGTGTAGGAGTGGGAATAAGGCCCAAGGGCCATTATTGGGCCCAATGCTAGTCATAAAACTTAGGGGTCCTAAACTAGGGTAACATTACCTCATTTTGAAAGAAAGAAGAAAATAGAAAGATAGAGAGGGGGGAGGAAGAGCAGCGAACGGCGAAGGGAGAGGAAGGAAAAGGTGGAAGCTTTCTCTTTGATTCTTGGTGGGTAAGTGAGTTCTTGGTCCCAATCTTCATCATTTTCCTTCCTTGTTCCATTTCTTTTAGTTCTATGGTCTCACTCTTATCCATTTTTGAATTTCATCTCCACCCAAGAGAGAGGGTAATTCGGCCATAGTGGAAATAGAGGGAGGCTTGCTTTCATGGGTGATTTTGGTGCTTGCTTGGAGGTTTTAGCTCACCCAAGGTTAGGGGACTCTCCATTACATCTATAATAATTTGTAGGATATGTTTTATAGGTGGAATAGCTCTAGGAATGACTTGTTGTGTGAAATTGATGTGATTGTATGTTGGTTGATGTATGAAATGCTTAATTTGTTGATATCATATTGCTTGTTGTTGGAAAAATGTGTGTTGTGAATTTATGCATGTTATATGTTTGAGGAAATGTTGCCATGAAGTGAAGTGTGTGAATATGATAATTTAATGAAGTGGATTTAATGTCTATATGTGTGTTGTTATGTGAGAAATAAATGGTTGGAAGAAAATTGAGTTTGAAGTGGTTTGGTGGGGATGTTAGAAAGGGGGGGCGCCAAATGCCTAGGCAAATGCGCTAGCATCTTTGAAGTGTGGTGTGCGTGTGTGGGTCTTTGCAGTGTGGCAGCGAGGAGGCGCCGATTTCCTAGAAACTTGGCGCCTGTGGGTGTGTGTTGTGCTGTGTGTGTGTGTGTGTGTTGCGCTAAGTGGGGCGCCAAAGTGGCTGCCCCTTGGCGCCTTGGTGCCCAAAATATGTCTAAGTGATAGTTTTGTCCATGAGAATTAATTTAATCCTTGGTGTGATAAAATAGTCCCTAAGAATTAAATTAATCATTGGCGTGACAAAATAATCCCTTGGTGTCTAATTAATCCAAATATGTCAACATAAGCTCCTAAGCATCAAATTAATCATAATGTGTCAAAATAATCCCTTGAGTACTAAATTAATCTTTGGTGGGTCAAAATGGTCCTTGAGTGTGGAAAGGGTCCTTATGAGGTGTGTTGGGTCTCTAGGTGAGAATCAATTTAATAAATGATAAAGTGGTGGTTAAATAATGACGTGGGCTTCGGCCAAAGAGGTGGGTTAAATAATGACGTGGGCTTCGGCCAAAGAGGTGGGTTAATAAATGACGTGGGCTTCGGCCAAAGAGGTGGGTTAATTAATGATGTGGGCTTCGGCCAAAGTGGTGAGTTATTACTTGATGTGATCAATCTGTGATGTTCTGATGCATTGTCATGGTGTCGCATAAATCATATGCATTTCAAAAGTGGTGGGTGGCTTCGGCCAAAACATGGTGGGTGGCTTCGGCCAAACGTGGTGGTTACCCGACGGGGTTTGAGGTGGTTATGGATCCACATGCATATTGCACACATGCATATAACCATGCATTCTTTGAATTCTTGTTGATGAATTAATTAATTCACCATTGATGTTTGTTGGTATTCTAGTTGAATGGTAGATACCTTGATCTCTGTGGTTGTTGTTACTAGATGTTTTCCTAATATAATGCTTATCTTATTTGTTATTATTTATGTAAAGAGACTCACCCTAGCATTTTATGTTGTCTGCTCTCGTGGCGACATGCAAGTGATTCTGAGTGAAGATGTCTAGGCTTCCTTGGGATTTTGTGTCGGCTCTGATCTAGTAACACCGGGGATTGGGGTCTTAGCATTGTTATTTTATGTTATGTATTAAGCTGGTTTAAATCATGTATTGAGTATGTTGAACTCAGTTTTATTTTCCGCTGCTGTGAACTGTTTTCTGGATTGTTGTAAACACAAAACAGGTTTTGAGGGTTTTAACCCACGTGGCTATGATATGCATTTCACGCACTAGATGCGTTTGAATTTTAAATGTGCATTGATGGTGTTTTTATAAAATGTAGCACTCTCCTTGAGGTGCGTGGAAAAGTTTTTGAAAAACTCTGATTTTTATTAGTTAATTAGTACTTAGTAGAAGGGGGTGTTACATTAGTGGTATCAGAGCAGTTCGGTCTGTCCGGCCAAGTTTGTCTGTCATAGTATCTATGACAACTAGGTAGTGTTAATTGTTTCTTAACGAATGTTAATGCTGCAGTGTTAGGTTGAAAATGGCCCGAAGGATTGATGCTGCTCTAGTTGAGGCGTTGCAAGCCATAGCTCAGGCTATGGGGGAGCAGAGAGGTGGTAGGGAAGATCTTTGAGGATCGCAAGTTAGCTACATTTCAACGTGAAAACCCACCTACCTTTAAAGGTAGATATGATCCGGATGGAGCATTGACTTTGAGGAGGAGATAGAGCGAATCTTCCGTGTTATGGCGTGTACCCAAATGTAGCAGAAGGTGAGATTTGGGACTCATATCTTTGAAAGAATAAGCGGATGATTGGTGGATGAGGAAGAAAGCAGAGACTAGAAGTGCGGGTGAAGAAATCACTGGGGGTATTCAAAGAAGAGTTCACAAGGAAGTATTATCGGAAGACGTGTGGGCTAAAAAAGGAGGTGGAGTTTTTGAGTCAAAGCAGGAAACAAGTGCAGAGTGAATATGCGACCAAGTTTGAGGAGTTGGTCAAGTTACGCCTTACTATGACAACCAAGTCGATTGAGAATTCTCCAAGTGTGTAAAGTTTGAGAATGGTGCGACGGAGAGATTAAGAAAGCCATTGGATACCGGGAGATTCGGGATTTTTCCAAGTTAGTGGACAAGTGTAGGATTTATGAGGAAGAGCAGTCTTTGCTGCGTACAAGATTGTGAGGAGAAGAAGAATGCTCGGTTTGTGGAAAACCATATGATGTTAGTGGAGGTAAAGGAAAGTGGAAGGCAAGTGCGGGTAAAGGTTCAAGTGGGGAGGTGAATCTGCGGTATTGTGTGTTTTGCTTGCAAGAAACCGGCCATAAGAGTAGTGAGTGCACCGAGATCCGTTGCTACAAGTGTGGTCGGAGGGCCACAAGTCTACAACTTTGTGAGAAGAAAGAAGTGGTTTGTTTCAAGCTGTGGTGAGACGGGACATATGAGCACTAAATGTCCTAAGCCCAAGAAGGAGGCGGCTAGGGGAAGGTGTTTGCTTTGGCGGGTTCGAAGATGCTAACGAGATTAGAGGTACTTGTTTTATTGCTGGTACTCATTTGATTGCTATAGTAGATCTTTGGTGCTACTCATTCTTTCATTCTTTGCATTGTGTCTTTGAGAAATTGGGTCTTGTTTTGTCTACTATGAGAAGGGACATGGTTATTGATACCCCAGCCAAAGGTTCAGTAATTACTTCCCTAATGTGTGCTAGGTGCCCTCTGTCAGTTTTTGGCAGAGAGTTTCTTGTTGATCTTATTTGCTTGCCTTTAGGAGGTTTGGACATCATTCTTGGTATGGGGTGGTTGGTGATAACCAAGTGCATATTAATTGTGCTAGTAGATCCGTGAGCTTTCCTTCTACTAAGGGGGAAGAATCTGCATTGTTGCATTCTGGTCAATTGCATAGAACTATGAAGGAGGAAGCTAAGCTGTTTACATTGATGGCATCGTTGTCCGTTGAGAGCCAAGCCAAGATTGAAGGGTTGCCAATAGTCCGTGGATTTCCCGAAGTGTTCCCCGATGAAATTCCTGATATGCCACCTGAAAGGTAGTTGGTGTAGGATCAAACCTCTTTGGTAATGGCGGTGTAGGAACTCCACTTTTAGCCATTTTTGTAGGTTTAGGAGGTCCACCTTTAGGTACCGGAAAGGTAGTTGGGGTGGAACATGTACTCTGTCGTGGAGTTGATGAATTTGACACCAGTGGAGTATGCCGTTTGCATGACTAAGCAGCAGCGGAGGTGCTGTCTTGTTGTGAATCAAAATAATTATCAACATGTCCCAAAATGATGGGTCTCGCTTTGTTGAAAATTTGTCGCTCTTGCTCCCCTTTTTCTTTCCCTTATCCTTCTTAGGTGCACCCTTTGTAGTGACTCGTTCCGGAGGTGGACGCATGGAAGTAGTGTCCGGGAATGCCAACTCATGTGCTTTTTGCTTTATCATTACTTTACCAGCACGATCAGTGGCATCAAACCTCCGTTGTATAGCCTCAAATTCAATCTTCAAATTAAGCTCATCATTTGGGGATCCCGTCTCGTCTTCATCATGGGAAACAACAAAAGTAAGCCTCTTCCAATGATTATGTATTATATCCAACGGGACGCGAGACAGGTTCCCCATGTAACTACAAAATATATGAATTTCAGATTACAAACATAATCATTATATGTTATATAAAACTAAAAGAGTAAGTTGAATAAATTATCTAGAAAGCTGACATGCGCACGGTAGACCGTGCATCATTCTTATCTCGCATCCGCAATCGGAAGAGGTCATCCCAAAGAACTGACGCTTAGACTCTTTGTTGAGATAGTCCATTACACATGAAGAAACTAAGCCCTTAAGGTTGTCATAAATTTTGTTCCAATGATGATATTTGACTCTGCTTAGACTCAACTCAAAATGTCGCTTCAACTGACCATGTTGTGTCTTAAGCATCTCATTCACTGAATCCCAACCCTTACACATATCGCCCCTACTGTCATGTAGAACATTCTTTAAAGCCGAGTGTGCCGACTCCACACAGTTGGTGGTGGTGTTGCCTAGGTGCATATGACGATTTATCCACGCTTCTACAAATCTCTCTTTATGGAGGTCGGTCCACGTCTTCTTCACATACGAAACGAAGTTGTCAAAAGGTTGACACACCGCCTCAAATTCGCCCCAAGACAACTCATAAGCTTGGGCCGTCTTCGCGTGGACAACTTTCTGAAAATATTCCATGACTTCATCAACTCGGTCCATCGGACACTCTTCTTGTCCCTCAACAACAACCATTGGATGGATCAACAACCTTGCCTTTTCCCTGACACTCTTCTTTATGTGAAATTGGCACAACAAGTTTGCGGAAGTCGGGAAAACAATGGCCAAAGCATTCATAATAGTCGTGTCACAGTCGGTAAGTATCACCTTTGGCATATCTTCCAGTCTTCTAAACAACCCCTTCAGTTTTTCAAGTACCCAAACAAAATTACCCTTCTTCTCCAAATTCACATAAGCGAATGCAACCGAGAAAGTATGCTCTGTTGATGTCACACCGACAATCTCAACCAACGGATACCTATACCGGTTGGTCTTGTATGTGGAATCGATCATCAAAGCAATTGGAAATGTATTCAATAGCTCCATTGAGTCGGGGTGTGCCCAAAAAATGTCCTTCACAATATCAGTCCCTTCATCAACTCTGTGCAAATAAACATACCTATCACGCTCTAGCAAATTCATCAACTGTTGTAGTTCAGTCCTACCCTGACGATTAGTTGTTCTTAACCTTGACCGTACGTTGTGAATTTTCTTCAGATTGAAGTGGTTGTCTTTAGGGTAAGTAGACCTCAGCTCGACCAAGATTCAATTCGAAGCAATCAAGTTCTTTGTCATTCTTGAAGCCACGTCCTCCTGCTCAGTTGTTAATTTATTATCATTTGGATGACCTTGAGGGTAAGTCTGTAATGCGTGGTTATGTATGCCACACATAACAGACAATATCCATCCTCCAAGTTTTTTAATAAACTTTCCCTTTAGATGAAACTTGCAACAACATTTTCTACTCCCCGTAGGAACCTTGTCAGCATGCTTGTACTTCCCTGCCTTTTCACAAAGCAGCTCACAGAATATTTTCCCCGACCTCGCCCCGTTGTCCGATCGATTGATAACCGTAACCATCCCAAGTGTACGACAAACAGACCGAACATAATTCAACAAATCATCACGACTAGCAAAGACTTGATCAGTTTGGAATGAACTCGAATGATCAACAACAATTGAATTAGCTAGTGATAGGGATAGGGGGCCAGTTTCATCCATCTCCAAGCCTACAAAGTTTGGAAAAAATCACATAAACTAGTTAAAACCGTAAATTGCAGATTACGTGTATCGGTAGGTTCGGATAACAAAATCCGATCTCGTTTCGGCGCACGCTTGGCGAACCAACTCAATATAGAGACCCCCTTATTTTAGTCCTGTTGGCGCAAGACGCCACGGCCGAACCATCTGATTCGGCCTTGACGCTTGAACGCACGTGTTCGACCTCTGCAGGTCCGAACCGTGCGCTATTTCAAAAAAAGAAAACCTTACCTCAACTAGAATGCGCGAAAAAAAGCTAAAAATTGATAGATTGAGCTACATACCTTAATGTTGATACTAAATGGAAGTAGATTTCAGCTTGAGATGTTAGATTAGATTGAGGTAAGGGTGTGGAGTGTGAGTGAGTGATGAGAATGAGAGTAATGAGTGTTTAGAAGTTTAGGGGGTGTATGGGATGAGAGTGAGAGTTGAGTTTGAAATTTTCTATTTTTAGTGAGGGTATTTTTGACTTTTCATAGGGCAAATGGGGTTCTAATGAGTAGCTAGGGGGTTCTAAGAAGCATGGGTCTGGTAGACATTTACATCTTCAAATTTACCCAATTCTTATTCAAAGATTACATATTTGGCGTTTGCTTTTCCCACACCCCCTCCTACTCGAAACACACCCCATAAGGGTGTGAAAAGACCAGGCAAAACCTATTTTTTTCACGAATTTTCACCTGTTCGAACACGGGCCTTCGAACAGGTTCGAACGAGGCCGTTCGCGTGTGTTAAATATGGACAGATACCCTCTTGGGCGTTTTTCACCTGTTCGAATGGGGTCATGCGAACATGTTCGAATGAGTGTGTTCGAACGATCTTTGCGCAGAATAGACAGATATTGACGCGTCTCGATTCCACTACGATTTTAATCAACGGCTTACAATCAGTCAAATGTGTCAGATAAAGGAGTGGATGTCATTCCCTTTGGAAAATGTGCTTGAAGCGGATAGAATTTAAGCGGCTCGATTTGTGATCTAAAAATGAAATCAACTACCGACATTTCACCATGCCTATTATATAAGGGGTTCACATCCTCGGACCTTCTTCACCAAACCGTGTCTGTTTCTTCACCAAAATCTACTCTCCCTCTTGACAGAGACAACCAAACTGAAATGGAATGGCAATTGTGCCCAACCCAAGACTCAAACGACAAATTCCTAACGGACCTTCATCACCATGGGATTTGTCACCAAGCGAACATGGTGTTGTGTTTCGTTGTCCTAACCATGTCTTCAGCGGGATGAGTAAGGACATCACCTTCGCCCAACCAGAAGGAAAAGGCTGAGAGGAAGATTCGTCCAGAGGGAGCGTGGCGTAAAGACGTGGAGCGTATACGTTACCGAAAGTACAACCGTCGAGATGACGGGAATGGCTATTTTTCAGTTGTGGAGATCGCAACGCGGCGGCGACGTTGGGGCCATGATGGAATATCATGCTACACTCCGATGGGGCGACAAATATTAGAGAGCATGCGTGGACACAATACGAACTCTAAGAGGTCATTTATCTTCGGAGCAGGGACTACCGAAACACTAGTTTATTAGTTAGTTGTTTGCTTATGTTGGTGTTATGTCTTTCGTATTTGATGTATTTCGTATTTGATGTCTTTCGTATTTCATGTCTTTCGTATTTTGTAATGACAATAAATTTCGCCAACGTAAAGGGAATTTCAATTTAAAAAACCGAATGAAACAAAGTACTTAAATTATACAAAACTTCCAAACATATATCCCCCCTAAGACATGATCCTACTGGCCGGGTGTTGCGCCCCCTCCTTCTCTCATACACGTTGCGAAAACTCCTCCTAAACCTACGGAAAGGGTTGAGCAGCCTCTTGATGCGTTGAAAGACGCTCCTGTTGTAACATCCCAGACTGCTTCTAGAACTGTTGACTGCCCCCTTCAGCATGCTTTGTCCTCACTTGCATGCTTTATGGGAAACTTCCCAGAAGGTCACCCATCCCACTACTACTCCAAGCCAAGCACGCTTAACTATGGAGTTCTTATGGCATGGGCTCCCGAAAAGAAGATGCACCTTGTTGGTATAGGTAGTCAAATCAATTCTTTTAAGCCTTCCTTCAATCTGTCTGATCCCCCATACCGCGCGACCTCGGGATCCTCTCATTCCGATGCGTATTCGGTTCATTCACGCGCCCCTTCACTTTGAAGCTGCCAGGAGCCGCTCTTTGCCATGTCACCTTTTTGGGCACCGGCGATCACTCCCCGCCCTCGTCGGCCCCGGATGTCACATGCCCACCAGCTTCCGCTTGGTTCGTCCCCGAAACACACCGTACCGAGAGAGGTCTGCTGCTATGATACCATTTTGTAACATCCCAGACTGCTTCTAGAACTGTTGACTTCCCCCACAAACCAACACGAGTTTTTTCAGCATGCTTTGTCCTCACTTGCATGCTTTCCGAGAAACTTCCCAGAAGGTCACCCATCCCACTACTACTCCAAGCCAAGCACGCTTAACTATGGAGTTCTTATGGCATGGGCTCCCGAAAAGAAGATGCACCTTGTTGGTATAGGTAGTCCAAATCAATTCTTTTAAGCCTTCCTTCAACTGTACAGTCCCATACCTGCACAGCCTCAGGATCCCTCTCATTCCAATGCGTATTGGATTCATTCACGCGCCCCTTCGCTTTGAAGCTGCCAGGAGCCGCTCTTTGCCATGCCACCTTTTTGGGCACCGGCGATCACTCCCCACCCTCGTCGTCCCCGATGTCACACCTGTAGTAGAGCAAGATGACCAGCAATCTTCTTCGTCCTCTTTCTTGTAGCATCCTTCAGCTGATCATACAAATGGGCAAGGGCCATGTTGCGTTCGTGTGGTATTCGCAAATATAGTGCAAGTATACACGTCGTACAAGTAATAAAGTGGATTTAAGTACGAGATCGTTCCCACGAGGATTGGTTGTACTTTCAAAGTTCAAGTTTCAAACACAAGAGATTCAAGTAGCAAATCGGCAATAAGAGTTGGTTTTAATGCTAAAAAAAATGTAAATAAAGCAAGTAAACAAATGTTGGTTGTAAATATGGATGGAGGATGAGTTGAGTTGTTGCATGCAAATAAATCCTTTCTAGTCAGACGTTATAACGTTTACACGTTATAACGTACAAATGTTATTTTGTATAGACGTGGCCACGTTTGAACGTTGTTGCAAAAGAGCTATGCTTTTCAGCATAAAACGTCAGAGTTTCAAGTATAAGAGGTCCTATGTCTAGGTTCTAAATAGGCCCACTCCTGTATTTTAAGTACCCACAACAATGTTTTATGAACTATTATCCATTCTATGTCTAGACTTAGATAAAAATGCCTAAATGTCTTTAGTACACATTTTCGTTCATATAAATCTTTGAGTTCTTTTCATAGACCATGTCTGTACCTATGAATCTACCTATTTTAAGAGGCCAACCTCAAAACAAGTTTGGAAATATTTTCACACAAAGATTTAAAACATGCAACGTCAATACTTCATAACATCAACTAGAAATTCATTACAAGCAAAGCAACAACTCAACTACAAAGTGTTTAGCTCATGCTGAGCATCTTTACAGAATGATAAGGAGTAATCCAAATACCATACATAAAAGAAAAGAAACTAAGTGCAAAAGATACACCTAAGTAACTCTTGGCGTATGTACGTTGTAGAGGCGTTACAACGTCCCGAGCCTCACAAAGAGATGTAGAAAATAAAATAAAAGTTCGAGAAAAGCAAAATACGAAGTCCTGCTTCCGGATCTTCTTTACAAACTATCTCTGAAATTAATGGAGGATGGTGAAGGGATGAAGATGGAGTGAAATGTATGAATGGTTACGTATGCGTGCGTGCTTCTTGAGAGAGAATTGAGTCTTCATTAAATAGCCTCATTGCTCACGTGTTTGCGATGTCACTTGCCCACCTACCAAGTCTGTTTTCTCTTACATGCGACCTCGCATGCGATTGCTACGATGTATCTTCCGTGTCGACTCATGGGGAATAGAAGATCTTCGACTTTTATATCTTTGACCATCATTACTAGTGCGCCAAAATTGAGATCTTTCACCCCGCTCTGCTGCTCGCTCTGAGGCGTGGTGAGGGACGTGGTAACGTTCAAAGACTTTTTTCTGCACAAGCACAAGAAGCATCAAAACGCTCTCAAAGGCACCACTTGGTGCCAAAATGCCTGATTTATCTATTTAACCTCTCATTTACTAAGAACTAAGAAATTAATCATAAAACTAATTAAATTAACCTTGTATTGCTGGAGAACTTGCATGATTTATTCTCTGAATGAGTATAAATAACTCATATAAATATGAGTTATCACACCCCCAAACTTAAATCATTGCTTGTCCTCAAGCAATCAAGACAAAACACACATAACAAAACGCATGAAATTAACTACACTAGCAGGTTATATTCTACTCAACCAACAGATCAAAAATTCATTCTCAAGAGGCTAATTTTCCACGCACTCACACACCAATGCAAAGTTAAATTCCAGATTCATTACTACTCAGGTGAGTGTGTGATCTCTGTATTAATTCCTCCTCTAGCTAGTTCAGAAACTACTTTAGCTTATGAAAGAGTGGTTTCCAAATGGTGACAGCAAAACATTTTTCAAAACAAAGAATAGGCTAACATTTTCACATAAGAAATGGGGGTTTATTTGAAGCATGACAAAGGGTCTTATTTGGGTGCTAGGACTAGGTTAGTGCAACTAATTTTCTGACTCACACACGCAAAAGACTGTAACCCCCTCATTAATGAGCAACTCTCTTTTATTTGCTCCATTTTGGAGTTCTTCTTTTTTTTTCATTTATTTGGATTGCTCGGCATTTGCTTGTGGTATTACTGATGAACACGAGAATACATGTGGATTTTCCACTTATTTGTAGCAACACACTCTTTTTGGTCTTTTTGGATTAGACGTTACAACGTTTGTGGGTGAGACGTTGTAACGTTTGAACACATAACACAACACACACGGCATACGTTATAACGTTACGGGTAGACGTTACAACGTTGCACTCACGCTACACCTGCACTAACTATCCTACGATCTTTGCACCCGACCTTTGTATAACTTTGATTCACCCCCAAACTTAGCTTCTCTATCGCTATTCTAGGTTTTTAATCAAGTTTTATTCTCACCATAGTTCACCAAAACTTGCTTCAGCATAAAATATCCCCTAGCTAACTAGATTTTTCCTTAAAACAGAGTTGTGTGAAAGCATCAATCAATTCCTTTCATCTAATCATGCATTAGCTACTCACACATACACATTTAATTACTAACTTTAGCCCAAAGAGAATTATTTTCACCTTGTTTGTGTGGTAAGAACAAAAAGCGCTTTTGCATTTGATTTCATGTTTGCACAAACAAAAATTTTAAAACATTGAGATTCCCCCCACACTTAAAGTTGAGCAGTGTCCTCACTGCTCAAAGGTAAAAAACATGATTTTTTTTAGGGGAGGAACAATCAACAGACCAATAAAAACATAAACTACAAAAAATAAAAACAAAAAATTAAAACTACTACTAAAAATTAAAGGGGGACTTACTTGTTTGCAGCACCAGACCTGAGCCTTCCGTTCTGTCTAGTGGGAATTCCTGACTGACCTTCTCCTTTCTTCACTTTTGCTCCTCCTTGTTTAGTTGTGGTAGTTGTTGTTGTTGTTTCATCAGATCCTTTTTCTTTTGAACTAGCACCCACACTTGAGGCTTCAGCAATTCTCTTTTTAGCCTCCTCCCACATTTTCATTGCCAATTCAGCAGGATTGACATGCACTGCTTCATTGGGGTTCATCCGGGCTTTTTCCACCTCTGGTTCTTTAGACGTTGCCACGTCTGTTGATGATCCTCCAATGTCAGCAACTTTATCTTGGGCTTGCTTCAATAGGTGCTCTGCTAATTTCTGAGTAGCCTCTGCCATTGCCTGTTCCTTTACCTTTTTCAAAGCAGCTTCACGTTCATTCGTAACTTGCATTTTTACGCAAGTTTAGGCTGCGCGACCTCTTTTCAGCACGCGTTACGACGCGTCTGCGAGTCCTTCTTCGGCAATGACGGGGAGGCTTACGCAAAAACCACTGGCAAAGCAACAAATCTTTGCACTAGTAGCGATGAGCAAGCTTTCCTGAGGCACTCTGACCTTTCCTCTTCACAGGAAGTTTTTTCCTTATTGTTGTGGGGGCTTCAACTTGCTCTTTCTCGCCACTCACTTGGGCTTCTTTTGACTCAGCAGCTAGCTCTTGTCTCTTCTTCCTTCCAAAGGGGTTATACTTGAGTGCACTTTTCACTCGTGTTTTCTTGGGTGGGGAAATAGGTTGGGTATCTAGGTTGCTTGCTGTGTTTGTTGCCTCAGACGTCGCCATGTCTGGTTCCTGTACTTTTTGGGGTGATGGTTGCTTCTCAGGTTCAGGTTGGGGTGGTGGTGGTTGTGGGGTAGGTTGGTCTTGGGCTTTGGATTGTGGAGTCTTGGGAGTGCTCTGGTCATGGGTGGATTGTTGTTGTGGTGAAGGTGGTGGTTGTGTGGCTTGGGGGGATGGTGATTTAGGGCTAGCTGTTTTGGACTATGTCTTGGTTGGTTCTTTGACTGTTTGGATTTTAGGGGAATCACTTACTGTCTTCTCACTCGAACTTCCTTTCTCCTCAGGGCTCTCTTCTTCCTCCTCCTCACTGATTATCTCCATGCTCACCTTTCTTGATTCATCTGCATCCACATCACTAATATCATCTAAGTCAGTGGAATTAAATTCCTCTTCACTACTTACCTTTTTCTGTTTCTTTGCTGGGCTCTTCCTTTTTGGTGGGCTTCTTGCTCGTTTGGCCCTTTCTTTCTTCACGGCTCTTCTTTGGATTGTTGATAGGGGTACATCATCATCATTCTCTTCCTGCATCCAGTCAGGCAACACAGGCTCCTCGAGTACCATCTTTCCTTTAGACATTTGGGCAAACATCTTCTTCTGCCATTCAAATTGTTCTTTGACAAACTTTGCCAAAGTGCTCTGCCTCTCCTCCAGGGCGTTGCAACGTCTGCGCATCTGAGCTCGAAGTTCCTGCAGTTTTTACCCTAGGCTTGAATTTTGTTGAGAAGGGGCCTTGAGGCTGTTCCCTCAGTTCTGAAGCTTCAATCTCTACCCCAGCCTCCATGCATAGATCAGTAATCATGCAGGGGAAATACAAGTAGTCATCCTTCCTATTCTTCCACTTGTTGAGCTCACGGTTGATCAACTTTCCAACTTCAACCTTGTCCCTTGACATGATTGCATCAATCACAATCAGTCTTTCTTTATCTACCCAGGAGGTGTGGGAGGTGGGAATTAGGCAATGCCTTATGAAATGAAACCAAGTATTGGCTTCATCACACAGTACCTTTTCAAAATTTTGAACTCACTCCGTGCTCACCACTTCTCTCCCATCTGACGCCTTCTACACAAATCCCGTCCTTGATTGCTTCCATTTCAGCCAATCCATAATTCTTTTGCTTGGTCTCCTGACTTTTCCATAGTACCCTAGCCCAAAGTAGTCATTGATCACTCGACACCAAACTTCACTTCTTCTCCTCGCACCCTTGACACGATGGAAGTCTCTCCTTCAGTCTTTCAACGATTCCTTTGTAGAAATCGTGAACCAATGTAGCAATGTATTCTTTTCTGTGCACAACGAATTTTTGCCAACCCAACGCCGCGACGGTTGCAAGAAAATCGGGATTGGGGCTTTATTGACTAAAACCCTTTCGGAAGTAGGGCTTTCTTTTGGAGGGGTTAGGAATTTTGGGATTGGGGTGAGGATGAGCTTAGGTCGAGTGTTTTTGCCTTTTCCGGAGGATTTGGCAAACAGATTGCTTGACTTTTGTCATGGTGGTTGGTTGTGAGAAATTTCTTGGAAGGGAATGGGGATTTTTGGGATTTTAGGTTACGAATAGCAAGATGGGGAAGTTGTTGTTTTGAGAGAGAGAGAGTTTAGAGAGAGATTGCGGTGGTGAGATAATGGTTAATGGTTAGATTTTTATGGGGAAGTGGTTATGGAGAAAAGTAACCGTTGATTAGACAAGTTAGGGAGGGGAGATGGCGTCGTGGTCGGTTACCACGTTAAGTGTTGCGAGAGGAAATCATTTTCGACACGTCATCACTTACGCATTTGACTCGGTTTAAATGCGCCTTGACCGCCTTCAACTCGCGCACGTGCCCACGCCTAATGTGTATTTAGGCGTTACGACGCCTACCACCTTTACTTTCTCCTTTCTTCAACCTTTATTCCTGCAAAACAAAAATTAAAAAGACACAAAAATTGTTGGTTAATTAAAAATCATTGGGTTGCCTCCCAAGAGCGCTTGCTTTAAGAGTCTTCAGCCAGACTTTTGCCCTTTTAATTCAAGAATTGTTGAAGGACATTTGGATCTTGTCCCTTTCCACATGCTCTCCATGATACTGTTTCATACGTTGGCCATTAACTTTGAACATGGTGTTTGTCTTTTCATCAAATAAGTCCACAGCACCATGAGGATAGATTTTCATTAATTTGAAAGGACCTAACCACCTTGATTTCAACTTTCCTGGGAACAACTTTAGTCTTGAATTGAATAGCAACACTTGTTGTCCTTCTGCTAGTTCTCTCCTTTGGATTCTCTGGTCATGCCACTTCTTGGTCTTTTCCTTGTATATTGCTGAGTTTTCATAAGCATAGTGTCTGAACTCTTCTAGCTCATTTAATTGTAGTAACCTTGCTTCACCAGCCCTTGCATGATCCAAGTTTAATTGCTTCAATGCCCAATAGGCCTTATGTTGGAGCTCAATTGGTAGGTGACAAGCTTTACCATAGACTAGCTTGTAAGGAGACATGCCCAATGGTGTTTTGTATGCTGTTCTGTAAGCCCACAATGCATCATCTAAGTGTAATGACCATTCCTTTCTGTTAGGACCAACCATTTTCTCCAGTATTCTCTTGATTTCTCTGTTGGATATTTCGCAGCCCCTTTGGTTTGGGGTGATAAGTCAGAGCAATTCTGTGTTTCACTCCATACTTAGCCAACGGGTTCTCAATTAGCTTGTTGCGAGAAATGAGAGCCTTCATCGCGATTATGGCTCTTGGAGTACCAAACCTTGTGAATATATTCTTTTTAAGGAACTTGCTAACTGATTTGGCTTCATTGTTGGGTAATGCCACAGCTTCAACCCACTTTGACACGTAATCCTGACTACTAGAATATAGAGATTTCCATGAGACATAGGAAATGGTCCCATGAAATCCATTCCCATACATCAAACAACTCAACTTCTAGAATGTTTGTGAGTGGCATTTCTGCTTGCTTGATATATTTCCGTCCTTTGGCACTTGTCACAGCTCCTTACCAACTCATGGGCATCCTTGAAGAGAGTAGGCCAATAGTAGCCAGATTGTAGGACCTTTGCAGGTGTTTCGGTACTTCCAAAATGTCCACCATAAGGTGCTGAGTGACATTGTTGCAGCACATGGAGTTGTTCTTCCTCAGCTAGACACCTTCTTAGTAACTGATCTGGACACAATTTGTAAAAGTATGGCTCATCCCAGAAATATTGCTTTATAGTGTGGAAGAACCTCTTCTTCTGTTGATAGTTGAATCCTACAGGCACAATCTTGCTAACAAGAAAATTAACTATGTCAGCATACCATGGTGCAAGAGTATCGACGCGTTATAACGTTTGTGAAAGTGTCATAGACGTGGTAACGTCTTCAACTACTGTGGCTACTGACAACAGTCTCTCATCAGGGAATTTTTCTCTTATCTCCTCTTCACCTGTACCTGCATCAACATTCTCAAGCCTAGAAAGATGATCAGCTACTTGGTTCTCCACCCCCTTTTTATCACGAATTTCCAAGTCAAATTCTTGGAGGAGGAGAACCCATCTAATAAGCCTTGGCTTTGCATCTTTTTTAGAAATTAAGTACTTAATGGCTGAATGATCAGTATAAACAACCACTTTTGCACCCACTAAGTAAGATCTAAACTTATCAAAAGCAAATACAACAGCCAAAAGCTCTTTTTCAGTCACAGTATAATTTAATTGGGCATCATCTAAGGTTTTACTAGCATAATAAATAGAATGAAATTTTTTTCCATACCTTTGCCCCAATCTGACTCCTACTGGCATAATCACTTGCATCACACATCAACTCAAATGGCTTAGACCAATGGAGGTGACTATTCCTGAGAAGCGATCACCAAGGAAGTCTTCAGTTTGTTGAAAGCTTCATGACATTGTTCATCAAAGTTGAAGACGTTGTCACGTTGCAATAACAGACACAGGGGTTTTGAAATCTTTGAGAAGTATTTGATAAATCTTCTGTAAAACCCTGCATGTCCTAAGAAACTTCTGACTCCTTTGATAGTTGTTGGTGGAGGTATCTTATCAATAACATCAATCTTTGCTCTATCCACCTCTAATCCTTTCTTTGATATTCTGTGCCCCAACACTATTCCTTCTTGTACCATGAAATGGCATTTTTCCCAGTTAAGAACTAGGTTGGTCTCTTCATGATAACTCTATTTTATATAGAGTATTTCATATGTTTAAACTTAGTATTTGCTCTCTTTCAAGTAATAATAAAGAGTTTATATAGTATTTTATGTGATATATGATAACTTGAGTGATTTGAATGGTTATAGTTATTATTAGGCCATTTTGGATATATTGTGGTATGTTTGATGTTTTTGTTCAGTGCAGTCTCAATGCTAACTGCATCAATGCTCTCGTGACCGATCCTCGCATCAAATCGCACTACTTGGTGAATAAGCGACTGTTTCATATGCATCCACTTGCAAGTGATGACCTCCGCTTGGTTCTCTCGATGCCATCCAACCTTGTATAGTAGGCGCCTACCATTCACACATAGCTATAGGCATAGCTTTGAAGAGTCACCAACATAGGGACACATGTTCACACATCAATGAACCGCCTTATGTCATTAGTCAAAGATTTCAACATGGATAAAGCTCTTGAAAGCAACTACAGACTATGATCCACTCAAGATGACTTCAACATGAAGGAAGGAAGCACCTCACTTGAAGGCTATAAAAGGACCTCACATCTTCATTTGGAAATATATCACAATCCATAAGTTAGATCAAAATTTCAATATACATAGTTAGTTTTTATATTTTTAGAGGAAGAGGAAGGAATTCATAAATCCTCCTTAACTCGTTTTCATAGTGTTTGTATAGTGCTAAGGAGTAATGTGCATTGCTAGAAGATTTCATACAAAGGTTTTCAACATTTGTAACTTTACTCTTGTTGTTTCTCTTTTGTGATTTCTATATATATAAACATGGTCTATTCAGTTTATATATATCTTGCAATGTCTCTTGTTAGCTAAACCTTTCTTAGTTGGAATGTTCTAATCATTTAATGAGCTTTTAAGTAAGTATGTTGCATGTATGTATGTTTGTACTTTAGTTCTTGCTTGATAATATTTTCATTACTTATTTTGAACTTGATCACTTAGAATAAGTAAGAATTGTAAATCACCAGAAATGGCTTACAATTAAGAACTCAAGAACTAATATGGGTGAGTGTTTTACATAAAGAAAACTTTGTGAAAACCATGCTAAGTTCTAGACATAAGATAGTATAGTCCATAGGATAATTGTGGGTACTTAAAATACAAGAGTGAATTTATTTAGCAAATTGGATAATTGACAAGGAGGCGAGAAAGGCACTAACACCCCTTTCTTTACTGCAAAGAAGCAAGGATCATAAGAGCTTGTAATGATACTCTCAAGAAAGTGACCGAAAGGCACATAGCTAATGCACGACATTGATTCTGTTTGCATCACATCTTGCATCATACACTTATAAGTAAATTACTTGATGAAGACATTCCAACTAGCTTTTCTCTTTTACACTATCAACATTTTTTTACTTTGCTTTCTTTCTAACTTAGTTGTGATCATCAAACAAAATCCAAAATTATTTTGTTACTTAGTGACTTTACACTTTATTACTTTATATTTATTTTAAAAGTGAGTTTTTCAATCTCTGTGGGTTCGATCTTTTTACTACTTGTTTTTGGACAGTGTATACTTGCACACAAGTGTATGTGATTTCCATGCACCACTTCACACCTTATCAGAACTCCTTCCAAATTATCCAGGCATGCCTTGTATGAATCTCCATAGACTGAGAAATCGTCCATAAAAACTTCCATGGAATTCTCAATGAAATCAGAAAATAATGCCATCATGCACCTCTGAAATGTTGCAGGAGCATTGCACAGCCCAAATGGCATCCTCCTGAAAGCAAAGATACCATAGGGACAAGTGAATGTTGTCTTTTCTTGATCTTGAGTGCTATGGCTATCTGGTTGTAGCCTTTGAATAACCATCAAGAAAACAATAGAAATCCTTGCCCGCAAGCACATCTAGCATCGATCAATGAATGGAAGAGGAAATGATCCTTCTTAGTTGCTTTGTTTAGCTTTCTATAATCCATGCATATCCTCCACTATTCATCGTCCTTGTTGGAATTAGCTCATTCTTATCATTTGTTATCACAGTAACTCCACCCTTCTTTAGCACACATTGTACTGGGCTCACCCATGAGCTATCACTAATAGGGTAGATGATTCCTATATCCAACCACTTGATGATCTCTTTCTTTACCACCTCCTTCATTATTGGGTTTAATCTCCTCTGCCCTTCAATGCTATTCTTGGCATTTTCCTCCAAAACAATTCTGTGCATGCAGATTGTGGGACTGATACCTTTGATGTCGGCCATTTTCCAGCCAATTGCCTTCTTATGTCTCTTCAGGGTAGTAATGAGATCACTTTCCTGCTCTTGGGTGAGCTTGGAAGAAATGATCACAGGTAAGGAATCATTTTCCCCTAAAAAGACATATTTTAGATGATCAGGTAATACCTTTAGTTCCAAGGTAGGTGGTTCTTTTATGGAAGGCACATTTTTCTTAAGATTTGATTCCTCTTGCCCCAAGGATTCATACCTCTTTGTCCATGACTTTGGTGTAGGGGGCTCAGACGTGACCACGTCTGTATTAGACGTTACAACGTCTAGAGGAACAACTTCTTCTGCTAACAACTCTTGCATTTCATTATTGCCCAGAATCTTCTCCAAATGATCATTATCTTTGTTGAACTGTTTTTGCACCATATGATCAATGGCAACCACATACGAACATTCCTCTGTGTTTGGATCTGGATATTTGAGTGCATTGAGGACGTTGAACTTGACTTCTTGGTCATTGACTCTCATGATTAATTCTCCTTTCGCACATCAATGATTGTCCTTCCAGTAGCTAAGAATGGTCTCCCTGAATGATGGGAACTTCTTTATACGCATCAAAATCCAAAATAACAAAATCCACTTTGGAAACACAAACTTGTCAACTTTAATCAAAACATCTTCTAGTATGCCTTCAGGATAAACTCTACTTTTATCAGCTAAAGTTAGACTTAAAGAAGTAGGTCTGGCAGTTCCTATACCAAGTTTATCATAAATGGACTTGAGCATCAAGTTGATACTTGCTCCCAAGTCACACAAAGCTTTGCCAATATAAAAATCTCCAATGGAGCATGGTATAGTAAAGCGCCGGGATCCTTGAGTTTTCTAGGAAGCTTATTCTGCATAATTAAATTACATTCTTCAGTTAAAGCAACAGTTTCAAACTCCCCTAGCCTTCTCCTTTTGGTGATGATGTCTTTCAGGAACTTAGCATAGTTAGGCATCTCGTTGTAAAGCTTCAACCAAAGGAAGGTTGATGTGTAAGCTCGCTTTAACATCTCCATAAACTTCTTTGAATTGCTTGTCTTCATGAGTTTTCTTCAATCTTTGAGGGTATGGTGGAGGAGGATACTCGAGTGTACAAGCCTAGGCACGATCTTGATTCTGGTTCAAAACTAGGCGTCGTAAGCGTCGGCTTAGACATCACAATGTCCGGAGTATCTTTCACACCACTTGAACTTGCCTCTTCCCCTTTCTTTTTCTCTTTCTCTCGCACCTCTTTCACCTTCTGCGGTACTTCTTCCTCCACAGGCATAGTTGGTTCGGGATATTGAGTACCACTTCTTAAAGAAATTGTATTTACCTGCCCACTCACCCCATTATTACCATTAGGGTTTGATGATGATGATGGAGTTTGGTTGTAGAAAGGGAGATCCATTTCGCCTCTGAGTGAGAAAGTGAAGCTATCTGTCCAATTTGATTTTCGAGTTTTGATTGAAGACTCATGAGTTTGCGAGTTGTTTTACAATCACTTATGAAGCTTTTCATCATGGCCTCCAAGTTGCTATTGTTGTTATTCTGCACATACTGCCTCTATTGTTGTTGTTGAGGGGGGAATCACGGAGGTATTGCGGGAGAGCGATATTCTTGGTATTCGATTGCATTGTTGTTTCTCCAACTGAAATTTGGATGATTTCTCCAGTTTGAATTGTAGGAGTTGGAATAGGGACCGTTTCCTTTGTTCTGAGATACAAAGTTTACTGGTGAGGTTATAGGGACATTCTTCATACACATGCCCTTCTTCACAATAGACACACACTACTCCCCCAGAGTGGGTAGGTTCAACTGCTGCAGCAATCTGCTTCTCAGACGTGGCCACGTTTGGTGTAGTTAAAGTTTTGATCATGTTGGTTAAAGTAGCCACTTAAGCAGAAAGAGCAGTTACTTCACTTATTTCATGGACACCTGCCTTCTTTCCAGGAGTAAATCTATCAGATGGCCAATGAGAGTTATGGGTGGCTATGTCATCAATAAGCTTGCATGCCTCAGAAAAGGACATATTTAGAATGACACCACCTGATGAAGCATCAAGTATCAACCTAGTAGGCTGATCTAGACCATTATAGAACGTCTCCATTTGGATCACCACAGGAATGCCATGGTGTGGACACATTCTCAGTAATTCCTTCCACCTTTCCCAAGCTTCAAATAATGATTCCCCTTCCCTTTGTTTGAAGGAAGTGATGTCATTCCTTAACTTAGCATTCTTGTTGGGAGGGAAGTATTTTGCAATGAACTTCTCTGCTAGCTCATCCCAAGTGTGAATTGAATTCGGCTCCAAGGAGTTCAACCAATTTTTGGCCTTATCCTTGAGTGAGTATGGGAAGAGCTTCAATCTAAAAGCATCCTCTGAGACTCGGGGATGATAAAGTTGTCGCACACATCGAGTAAATTGCCTTAGGTGAGAATATGGATCTTCTTGGGAAACCTCCAAATTGCCCTGCAGTTTGCAGCATTTGGAACATCATTGGCTTGAACTCAAAGTGACCAGTATGAAGGGTTGGTCTTGCAATGTCTGTTTGTAGATGAGCAGGGTTGAGCACGGCATAATCACGCATAGGTCTGTCCCTGTCATTGACCATATCTTGTGGTCCTGCATTGATGAGTTGCTGCCTTTGCCAGTGTTCATCATCAACAACTATTGTCTCAGTATGAGTTTGTGGTCCACGACCATGTCCTCTACCTCCTCTTGGTGTATGTCCACCTCTAGAACCAGTGTTATGATCAGACATGGTTGGGTGTTGTTGTTGTTGTTGTTGCCTCCTTCTTAACCTTTGTTGTCTCCTTAGTTCCACGAAAGTTCTTTCTGAGTTCGGATCAAACTCGTGCTCAGACTCACTCCTTGGTTCAGTTGAACTAGAGCTTGAGTTGGAACTAAGCATACGCTGTAACATCTACCTGTTCAAACACGGAAACAACAAACAACACAGTAAAATTCTTTCAACTTGTGTTCTAATACCTTTGAACAATAAAAGTTAACTACAATCCCCGGCAACGGCGCCAAAAACTTTTTGCGTTCGTGTGGTATTCGCAAATATAGTGCAAGTATACACGTCGTACAAGTAATAAAGTGGATTTAAGTACGAGATCGTTCCCACGAGGATTGATTGTACTTTCAAAGTTCAAGTTTCAAACACAAGAGATTCAAGTAGCAAATCGGCAATAAGAGTTGGTTTTAATGCTAAAAAAAATGTAAATAAAGCAAGTAAACAAATGTTGGTTGTAAATATGGATGGAGGATGAGTTGAGTTGTTGCATGCAAATAAATCCTTTCTAGTCAGACGTTATAACGTTTACACGTTATAACGTACAAATGTTATTTTGTATAGACGTGGCCACGTTTGAACGCTGTTGCAAAAGAGCTATGCTTTTCAGCACAAAACGTCAGAGTTTCAAGTATAAGAGGTCCTATGTCTAGGTTCTAAATAGGCCCACTCCTGTATTTTAAGTACCCACAGCAATGTTCTATGAACTATTATCCATTCTATGTCTAGACTTAGATAAAAATGCCTAAATGTCTTTAGTACACCTTTTCGTTCATATAAATCATTGAGTTCTTTTCATAGACCATGTCTGTACCTATGAATCTACCTATTTTAAGAGGTCAACCTCAAAACAAGTTTGGAAATATTTTCACACAAAGATTTAAAACATGCAACGTCAATACTTCATAACATCAACTAGAAATTCATTACAAGCAAAGCAACAACTCAACTACAAAGTGTTTAGCTCATGCTGAGCATCTTTACAGAATGATAAGGAGTAATCCAAATACCATACATAAAAGAAAAGAAACTAAGTGCAAAAGATACACCTAAGTAACTCTTCAAAGATGTGCTGGCTGAGAGGCGTTACAACGTCCGAGCCTCACAAAGAGATGTAGAAAATAAAATAAAAGTTCGGAAAAGCAAAATACGTAAGTCCTGTTTCCGGATCTTCTTTACAAACTATCTGAAATTAATGGAGGATGGTGAAGGGATGAAGATGGAGTGAAATGTATGAATGGTTCTGTATGTGTGTGCCTTGAGAGAGAATTGAGTATTCATTAAATAGCCTCCTTGCTCATTAAATAGCCTCCTTGCTCATGTGTTGCTGATGTCACTTGCCCACCTACCAAGTCTGTTTTCTCTTCTGCCTGACACTGTACAGTGCTACAGTGTATCTTCCGTGTCAGCTCATGGGGAATAGAAAATCTTCTGACTTTTTATATCTTTGACCATCATTACTAGTGCGCCAAAATTGAGATCTTTCACCCTTGCTCTGCTACAGACGTGGTGAGGGACGTGGTAACGTTCAGCACTTTTTTCCTGCACAAGCACAAGAAGCATCAAAACGCTCTCAAAGGCACCACTTGGTGCCAAAATGCACAGATTTATCTATTTAACCTCTCATTTACTAAGAACTAGGAAATTAATCATAAAACTAATTAAATTAACCTTGTATTGCTGGAGAACTTGCATGATTTATTCTCTGAATGAGTATAAATAACTCATATAAATATGAGTTATCAGGCCATCGCCCCCCCAGCAAAAGTCTCCAACAGCATCCAAATCAGTAAGCATACCAAGGTAGCCAAGCTTAACCTTGTTGCCTGACTTGTCAGCGAACAAGGTGCAACCCAAAAGATAGAGAATGTAGGCCCTAGCAAAGATGAGCCCACCGCCCCTCGCCTATGGTGGGTGGTAGACCCCATCCCTCAACCATACTAGACCAACAGACAACCCCCGGCCCGAAGTCTGGGCAGCTGCATCTTTGGGGGTGACCCCCAATAAATTAATCAGCAACTCCTCTCCCTGCCACAAAGTCCAGTCAGGCATGTCATAGAACCGGCCAGTGATGGGGATGTGTAGCAGCTGGGATACATCATCAAAGGTGATGCTCATCTCACCCACAGGAAGGTGGAATGATGATGTATCTGGCTGCCAACGCTCTATGAATGCGTTCAGCAGCCCCTTGTGGAGAATTGGAAAACCAAGCCCGACCAGAGGAACCAACCCCGAAGCTTTCAGAGTATCCCTAATCCTAGCATGAAACACTGTGGTAACAGGTCCATGTGGAATGGTGCTTAAATCGGGCCGAACCTGCATTGAGAAATGACACAATAAGCCAAAACATTCAACAACATAAGAAACAAATTTACAAAAGTCAACCATAAAAGAATAACTTACCCGGCCAGCATAGAAATCAGTCAGAATATGCGCCCGTATGTGGGCAAGACAGAACCATCTTCCGGTCCACCAGGAAATGGGAATGTAGCCCTAGGAACAGCAGCCTCCTGAGGCTCAGCAGCCTCCTCCTACTGATGATCATCATCCTGCTCCGCATGTACACCAGGCTCCTCGTCATGTGCACCAGCCTGTTGATGTCTAGATGATGAAGCAACATCAGTAGAAGGGCCAGCCAGCTCAAATGCCGAAAATTGAGCATCACGCTCAATATCCTGGCCAATATCATCAACCGGAAGCGGGGGAGGAGGGACGTCAACCCTGCCCCTACCCCTAGCCCTACCCCTACCTCGGGAAGGTTCACCAGCTTCTTCCCTCCTTTTGCGGTTTGAAACAGTAGGAGGTGGCCTACCAGCTCGCTCGGATGGTTGTTGGGAATTACCACCTCGGTGCCTCACCATATCCGAAACAACAATCAAGAGAACCAATTAAACCAAATTAAGAGAACCAATCACAAATAACAGAAACTGTACTGTCAAATACCTATTCGAACGCCCTCATGCGAACATGTTCGCACAACCCCATTCGAACAAGTCAGTTTCACATTCCAACTCACAACGGTTCGAATGAGGTCGTTCGTTCGGTGTCGCATGACCTCATTCGAACACCTTCGTTTTCAGTTGTTCGCATGACGTCGTTCGAACAATGCAGTTGCCCAGAAAAAAAAAACCCAAATGCGAGGAAGAGAGAGAGGCTTACCTAGACGAAAATGGAACGAATAGAGAGAGTGATTGGCCGCGAACAAAACCCAGCAACTCTTGATTTAGTTAGTGGAGAAGATTGAGTGAGAGATTTGGGGAGATTGAGTGAGTTTGGAGGAGTTGAATGAGAGGGAGAGGGAGAGAAAGGGTTCGAAGGGGGTAGGGTGAGTGAGAGGAGTGAGGAAAAGTGAAGGGGTGTGAGGAAAAGTGAGAGATTTTTGTTTTTTTTAATTTTTTTAATTGGGGGTATTTTGGGGTTTTTAAGATTGAAGGGGTGTGAAAGAGTAGGAGGGGGTGTGGGAAAAGTATTAGCCACATATTTTATGATTATTTACCTGGCCCTTTCAATATCTTTAACGGACACCAACCACCAAAACAAATTGGGTTTTTTTTGTACCCCCACCCCTTCCCCATATACCCCCACCCATTAGTATATTCCCAAAATGCTCTTCAAAAAATCTGTTTTTTTTTACAAAGTTACACGAATCGTATATCTCTTTTGGGGCATATATACGATGTGTAAAATTTTGACATCGTATATATGTTCATTATGCGTATATACGATTGATGCGTTTTAAGTCAATCGTATATACGCCCAATGAACTTATATACGATGCGTTAAAAATGCACATCGTATATATGTTCCAAAAGAGATATATTCGATGGGCTTATTTTTTGTTAACAGTTATGATTTTATTACCGGTTATAATTTGAAGTCTCGTGATTTGATTAACATCAACGGTGTAGATATCTTGGATAAAATAAACGCGTATAATTACAAAAACGCGATATAGTAATATATACAAAAAAGGTGTGAATCTATCTATAAGTCGTCAATAGAATCATCGGCTAAATCGACACATCTAGGCGTATCACCGGGAGCGGGACGCTGCACGGAAGGACACATAGACTGCCATAGAGTAAAACGTCCGGCATACGGATGCAACCATGAAGCGGACTACGGTGAGTAGTGTTGGTACCTTTGTGGGGGCAGGAGGAAATGACAAGTGGGAGTGATTGAAAGATGCAACCAGTGTACATTTTGCTTGTTCAGAACATATATGATTTTGAACTTAGATGAACCGTAAGTGCCTCTCAAAGGCAGATAAGTGAAATTCATAGGCAAAGAAAACTGAACCAATGCAACATTATACTTGGTTGCAACCATATACCCCATCTCAGGCAAATCAAACCACTTTGAGTCCGGCTGACGTCCGTATGACTCAATATTTAAAGCTTTGCGAAGCTCTAACAGTCGGTTCTTCCCAAACATGTCTGAATACAATGTTTCCCTGTCCTTTGTTTCCTGAATCAAAGCTTGCCTAATCAGAGGCCAAAAGTCCTCACCCATGTCAAGTCCAACCCCGACTGCTCTAAAACCGCAGTTACCGTCACCTTCAACATCAACAATTTTTTGAACATAGTTGCGCACATGTGCTGGAACAAACGGTAAATGGATTTTAGTCTCAGCTGTCTGTGATAATACTCTAGAAGCACCCTGAGATAATTTGGTTGACCGCTGTGTAGTATTTTTGGAAGCCCCAGATTCTTCAGTCTGTTTTACCTTCTCATCCACATGCTCCCACCCATAAGGATCACGCTTAGCATCAAATAATTTCTGTTTTTTCTTCTTTGGTGCACCTTTTGTTCTGACTTTTGATTTAGGTGGAACCATAGAAGAAGTAGAAGGGAAAGCTATCTCATTCAGCTGCCTCTTAATAAGATATTTTTCCTCCTCACTCACTTTATCAAATCTTGCCTGGATAGCATCAAACTGATAAGAAATATCACAGGTAGATGATTTATCTGAGTGGATTTATCATCATCTGCATCCAAACTCAAGTGTTTCCAAAGTGATCATCAACAACATTAAGCGGAATAGAATTGTCGGAAGCATGAAAAATACCGATCTCACAAGCACAAGGAAGTAGATGTGTCTTCCTTTGAATGCACCGACACCGCCCTTTGTCATATCCAACCCCAGATTTTGACCTTTCAAACTCTTTCACCATGTGACCCAATGCAGATAACGAAACAAGTCCTTGAAGATTTTTAAACAGTGGAATATTAGACTTGACTTCGATTCTGTTGATGCTTCTTTGAAAAGACCCGATAATTTGATCAAAATGAATTGTCAGCATGTCATCAATAGATATGAAACATTTTGATAGATCACCCTTCGAAGTCTTCAACTGTCTTTTCAAACTCCAATGCAAAGATTCCGCTCTGAAATAATAAACAAGTGTCAAATAAATTTAACCGACGATAAAAAATATGTCCACGTGTCAAAAAAAATCGAGTAACGGATAGAAATAATAAACAAGTGTCAAATAAATTTAATCGACGATAAAAAATATGTCCACGTGTCAAAAAATATCGAGTAACGGATAGAAATAATAAACAAGTGTCAAATAAATTTAACCGACGATAAAAAATATGTCCACGTGTCAAAAAAAATTGAGTAACGAATAGAAATAATAAACAAGTGTCAAATAAATTTAATCGACGATAAAAAATATGTCCACGTGTCAAAAAATATCGAGTAACGGATAGAAATAATAAACAAGTGTCAAATAAATTTAATTGACGATAAAAAATATGTCCACGTGTCAAAAAAAATTGAGTAACGGATAGAAATAATAAACAAGTGTCAAAGAAATTTAATCGACGATAAAAAATATGTGCACGTGTCAAAAAAAATCGAGTAACGAATATAAATACCTGTTGGTCATAGAATTCCCCAAGTGTGGGATCTGGTTAGTCCATGCTGAGATAAATAGCTCTTTGTGCGGTGTCAACCATGTGTCTTGCACATATTTAATGAGAGCAGGTTTATCAGAGCAAGCAGCCTCAAAAAACTTCAGATTAGATAAGTACTCTGACTCATCAACAGAATCAATAATACAGAGCCAGAGAGATAGGACCTCCTCCCGTCTATCCTTGTGCACCAGCTCTTTAATCTTCGCTTTTACATTTTTTGTCACATGCCAATGACACAATAAATTTGTAGCAGAAGGAAAGACATCAAGAATAGCAGACATACAACCGAGATCTCTGTCTGTCAAGAAAACCTGAGGATGAATAGAATGCAACTCATATATACCTCGCAGCTGCTGCAATACCCAAGAAAAATGATTAGCCAGCTCCTGCCCAATATACGCAAATGCAACATGAAAACTTATCTCGGTGTTTGTGATTGACAACAACTGTAGAAGAGGCAAGTTATATCTGTTGGTTTTGTAGGTTGAGTCAAGAATGAGAACTTTGGGAAACAACCTCAGTAACTTTATAGAAGTGGGATGGGCCCACATGATATCACTGACGACATCTGACCCGAAAATCTTTCTACTCCAACATAGATAATTATGTGATGCAATCAATCTCAATACCTCCTGAATGTCCGTTCTAGGACCCCTCTTTGTAGACCGGTGTTTGTGACGCTGCCTATAAACTTGACGAAGAGTAGTCACATTATCCGGATCTAGCTTCTTCAAAGCAGTAATAGTAGCTTTTGGTCCGACATCAAGATCCGCATGCTCGTTAACCAGATCCTTTTGCGCCTTAGACAGACGCCCAAATGCATTAGTACCAATGGAAGTTTTAAGCAACTCGTGCGTGTGTCTACCACATTTAACCGTCACACACCAACCCCCACGGCTAACAGTGCAAGTAGCTTTCATTCTAAAAGGACAACCTCTCCTTTTAGAACCGAAAACCCTTGAATCATTAGTAAACCCGCCTTGCTTCTCACAGCCAAAATCAATCTTATCTCGTCTCCCCCTCTTTCCAGCTGCTTTTTCTGATCTCACAATAATAACGACTACACCGATACTTCTACCAACAGCTTTGGCCCACTCCTCCACAGCCTCACGTGTAGAAAATATCTACAAAATATATAAGTTATTAAGTACTTAAGTAATTTAATTCGAATTTACCAAACTTGAGTAACAACAATATACCGTGATCGGGGTGCGCCATTTGAAGTATCAATATCAACAGGAGCCAACTGAGAGTCGGCATCTGCTGCTGTAGGCGGGTCAATATCTGTTCCATCAAAACAGATATCAACTCAGGAAAAAACAAAAAAAATAACCTAGTCGTATATACCTCCTCAACCTTGTATATACGATGGGTATTTTTTTAACATCGTATATACACGGCCCTGATGTATATACGATTAGATCTTCAAAGCCCACTCGTATATAACCTATATACGATGGGTAGTCAAAGAAACATTTAATAATGCAATCGTATATATGTCTTGAAGGACATATATATGATGAGTAGTCAATATGCAATCGTATATATGTGTTGAAGGACATATATACGATCACACTTTTTCAGGTCAGCGTTCAATATTTAATGTAATCGTATATACCTTCCATTGAGGTATATACGATGCCAGATATTGTGGGTCTCAGTCAGAGTGAATCAATGCAAGTCAAAAAAATAGATACCCTTTCGTTCTCAACCGGAGCATAGTCTTCCAAATGAAAAATAATTCTACAAGTAACAAAATTTCTATAAAAGATTAGTGAAATTATACAGAGTATCAAGAAACAAGAATACAATCGCAAGAAGACCAAATATCAGTGACGATGTATAGTATCCAGTAGGCGAGCATCACAAAAAAGTTTCAGCTAAGAAGCACACATACCTTGATTATAGAATGAAATTGGTATCACGTGTCGAACAGCTAATCGAGGATGATGACCGATTCTATCTGATGATGATGGCCAATAACTATAAAAGAAAAAGTCATTAGTAGCGCTTTTTTTAGTCATTGATAGCGCTTTTGAGCGCTCCTAAAGCCATCGCTCCTGATGCCAAACCTCCTACAGGAGCGCTTAAAAGCGCTACTAGTAATTAGGAAAAAGTAGCGCTTTTTACTTCAAGCGCTCACTATTCTCAGATGCGCTAAGACTATAGGTAGCGCTTTCTGCTAAAGGCGCTACCTATAGTCTTAGCGCATCTGGGAATAAGGAGCGCTTGCAGTAAAAAGCGCTACTTATTGTCTTAGTCATCTGAGGAGGTAGCGCTTTCTACTATAAGCGCTCCTTATTCCCTATTTTTTAATAAAAAAATAATCTATTTTTTTGTGTATTCTCTATTTTACAATAATATTGCATTTAAATACAATATTTACACCATTACTACCAAAATAAATTTTAAAAAATACATATATTAAAAAAAATTAAATAGGACTTTTATTAATGAATTTAGGTAAAGGCTTAAGACAAGCCAATACCATGAAAAATACAACTTTGTCCATGAGTAAAGACAATGACCTTACATAACAAAAATTACATTATAGTAAGATAATGTATGACATTTATTCTTTTGAGGAAATACAACCATCCTTCTCATCATCAGCTTCTTCATGTGTCTTCTCTTCTCTTCTCTAGGAACCAAAGGATCATATTTCGTGTCGATCAAAACTTCAAATTTCAGGAAATACAACCATCACTCCAAATATTTGAGCATTTGCATATTCTTTGTTGTAAATCTCACAAGCAATGTTAGGACCTCCTACATAAAGGATATTGTCAATGGGGAGACCAGGTGCAAAAATATGATATCAAACAATGAGGGAAATGCAAAATTAAAATCTCTAACTTAGTACAAAGATACCATTGAAATTGAACTACATTAAGAACTCAAGTCACAAGCTAAAAAGAAAACTTGTATTGTTATTGATGCGCAGAAGGACTAACTCTCCTTCTCAACCCTCTGTATATAGCCAACATGCCTTATTTAAATCTTCAAACTAACTCAACTTAATTTACTAAGTAAGTCTCGAATGCCTATCACTTAGGCAACACTTAGAATCACATTATAAAATTAGAAAGATCTAAATAACGTTAAAAGGCGACTAACTCAGTAGTAAAACAGGAAACTTCATACTGCAGAGAACCCAAGTAACATAGACACTTAAATAAAGTAATAAATGAAATAAACATAAATGTATTTTACTTACTTGCTCGACTGATCATTAGAGTAGGGTTATTATTGTAACACCCCAAAGATTATTGGATATTTATTTAATAAATTATTGGGGATTAGATTGTGGAAAAAATATTAGAAATAACAATATGGTATTTTTATATGCTATTGGTACTATATGATTAATAATATTATATGTTTATTTTATTTCTATTAAATATTAGTGTTTGAAATATTATCTCTTTAGAAATTATTTTTGGGCTATTGAGGTGTTAAAATAATAGTTATAGTGATATTGGGCTCTAAAAATATTTAAAATGAGTTTTTGGGCTGTTTTACTCGCATACACCCCCTCTTCGCTCTTTGGGCACCCCCCATTGCAACTCACTTAAGCCCACACTTGCGCAGCCCACGAGCGCGCGACCAGGCCGACCCGACCAGCCTACCCCCTCTTCTCCCTCACGGCGCAACACGCGAGAGAAGCGGCACCCCTTCCTCCATGGTTTTCGTTCTCCTCCTCCTCCACGGCCAGAACCCCAAACTCCTCCTCCCACTCGAAAATGGCGAGCATGAATATGGAGTCTGTTTCTTCGATCGTGGTCCCGTTTCTAGCCTTTCTTCACTCACGCCGCGCGTAGCAAATGGAGAGCTCGCGGTATTGCTGCGTTTTCCTTCGTTTTCTCTTACAGGCCGAAGCGCTTAACATGGGTAGATGCATGTCTCGTTCGAGAATCTCACGGTCATGTTCCATTGGAAGCTTGTTCGAGATCTAGATTTGAGTCCTTGGTTTCCGACTTGAATCTCGTTCGAACTTACTTTCCGATAGGTACTCCTTTTCCAAACATTAGTTAATTTGTTAAACGAACGACTACGTAATTCTAATAAATTGTGATTGGGTTGTAAATTGATTGTTCTCGTATTTGATTGTATGTGCACGAGTTACATTCCGCCGTTGAAATTAGAGCACGCTCGAGAGTTCGTGGCTCGTCTTCGCATTGTGTCAAAAGAAAGAAAGAAGGAAGAGAGGAGCTGTTGCTGTGGTTCTATTGGTGACTCCGTAGAGAGAGCTCCGTTTTCGGTTTATTCGAGGTAAGGGGAGTCCTCTCCATAGCCAATAGTTTATAAAACTTGGAACCATAGGATTTGAGTGTTAGGAGATGTTTGATTGAACTCTTATATGCTAAATTGATTGATTTGGTGATGAATGTACTGAATATGTAATTGAATTGAGTTTTATGTGATAATTGAATTGATAAGGTTATTTTGAGTGGTATTGGCATGTTAATAGTATGTCACTTGGCCTCTGTGCTGTTCAGCCTTTTATATTCCGTGGGACAGAGCTATTGGTTTTCACTAGAGGAGTATGTTTCTGTATTAATAAAGTTTACGCATACATTCTGCTTTGTATTTGTAAATTGTAATTTGTTGTAGGGATATTAAATTCGGGTTTACGTGTGATATTTCGTTCACTTGTGGAGGTGACATAATAAATTTGATGATGATAAGATTATGGGAGAGTTTGGAACGACAGAGGGGAGGAAAGAGGAAAATAATTGTCATTAAAGGAGGGTGTTAGAGCTTAGATATGAAATTTGACTGGGCTTTTTAGTGTTTGTTCAACCTCACCGATTCTAACATTTTTTTTTAAGATCCTATGGTCAACATATATGGAGGGATAAATAATCCGGTGAATGTTGTGCCACCATTAAGTTTGAACTGATTTTAATAACATTTGATTAATTTCTTTTTTTTGTGGAATTGATTCATTTAAGAGGATGAATAAGTTGCAGTTCACAATGTGCTGCATGTTGGAATGTGTCTATTTTTACTCATCGTAAATGTTTCTACACAACAAGGTTTTATGATTGCTCCTTGTTTTTATTCACCACTATTATGCTGTTTCCATGTGAAAAATATGGCTAGAAAAATATAAAATACATTTTTTTTTCGTATCCATTTGTCTCTGCACTATATATGATGACAAAATTAGGTGCTAAATTAATTATTATGGTGTCAAAATAGTCCCTAGGTGCTAAATTAATTATTATGGTGTCAAAATAGCCCCTAGGTGCTAAAATAATTATTATGGTGTCGAAATAGTCCCTAGGTGTTAAATTAATTAATACGGCGTCAAAATGGTCCCTATGTGTCCAAGTGGTCCTTAGGCGTCACAAAGGTCCTAGGATGTTAGGAATTAGTCCCCCGGTGTTGAATTGGTCCTTAGGTGGTGCGTTTGGTCCTAGGTGTTCTTTTAGTCCTTTTTGGTGTTGCATTTAGCTATTGTGGCTGTCTTAAATGGTGATGGGATTAACGGTGAGTTCATTTCGGGTGATTGAGGGTTTATGACCTCTCTTGGTGACTGGGGTGCAAATAAAATTAACGGTGAGTATTCTATGTGCTATGCTTGGTGTTGTTTTGGCGTGGTGTTGCATAGTCATGTGTTGCATAGGCATGTGCATTATTTTTGGTGAATAGGCCTCGGCCTCATAAAATATTTTGGTGAATGCCTTCGGGCCTTTTGGTGAACGGTGAATGCCTTCGGGACTTTTGGTGATTGGTGAATGCCCTCTGGGCCTTTTTGGTGATGGATCCACATGCATATGCCCTTGGCGTTGGGCTGCATCTCATGCACTTGCATACATTTTCTGGTGGTGGTTTGGGTGTGTATGACTATTGATGAAATTGTTTGGATTTTACGGTTTTGGTGTGCTAATGCTTATCTTATTGAGTTGCATGTTTTATTTACTATTTTCTATGAAATGAGACTCACCCTTTCTGCTTGGAATGTTGCTCCTATGTGGCAACGCTGCAGTGTGATGGTTGAAGGTGACGTGAGCACCTTCTCGCTAGTATTTGTCGAGTCACTACGATCGTAGCACCGGGGGAGGATAGCTAGATTTTTGTCGTTTATGTTATGATTTAACTCTTCCTTGGATAATCGTATTCTTGTATTTTGGTTGTTATTTCACGCTACGATCTCTATCCTAAATGCGGATTTATGGTGCTATGTATCACCTTTTTTGAGTTATTTTAATTATTATTTGGAGTTTAATGTGGTTGTTTGAATGTGGCACCCTCACGTGAGTCGCACTAAAGGTTTTCGTGAGACTCGATTTTGAATTATTAAAATAATAGACTAGATAGATGGGGTGTTACATTAGTGGTATCAGAGCGATTCGATGCATCAGACCAAGTTGTCCTGGTCGTAGAGTCTTTTAGTCCTAACTATTGTTTATCTTTGTAGTGCGAGTTGGTCCTAACTTAGGACCATTTGTATTGTCTATTGTGTCTTCCGATGTGTGAACTCTAAGTAGAGTTGCACGCATTACTTGTTGATACTTGGTAATTGGGAGGGTGACCAACTTAGTTGGTGAAGTTCTCAAGATAATAGGATGAGGGAGATTATCTTCTCATGGGTATAACAATGGTTGTTGGTAGAGGGTTGGCCTTTATAGAGATATGCTAGTTATTAACACAAGGATATGTGCGGTAACTTTAGTAACAATTAAGTGGGCGAGAAAATAAAAGGAGGTCTTATGAATGATTGCAACATAGAAGAAAATTATATTTTTGTGATAATTACTAGTTGATTGGGTTGGCATACAAATCTTGGTAATGTTTGGTTATTTTAGAGGCAGTAAAAATTGATTATGGTTAATTAATGTAAATGAGTTGAGCTAAGTATTAAGGAGTGAGGAGTTGTAATAATTGGTTTTAAAAGTATGAGGTTCAATTAAATAAAAACTATAGTGGGGTGAAACTATAAATAAGACGATGTAAATGTCTAATGACTTTATAAATAGTAGGAAGATACATTCTAGGAAGCCGGTTTGTTTTGCGTTTGCAATTAATTATAGTATTTTGTTATCTAGTGAGACCCTTATGCAGTGGAACTTAGTTATTGAAGAGACTGTTTGAAATTGACCTTAGTCATTTAGTGTGAATGCGTAAGCTGAATTTTTGTTAGCTACAGAGTTTGTAATGTTTGGTTTTTAAGATAGCGAGATTGAATTAAATAGAGCAAGGTAAATTTTATAGATATGTGAGTATACAGTTGACAAATGATAGGCAAGGATTTCTCTTTAATTGGGAGGGACATAGAGTGTAGGATTTTAATTTTAGTTTGAGTGTGTTAGCCTAAGACTTTGATTTGTAATGATTAAGTTCCATTAGGTATTTTGTATTTTATATGGTCAAAAATCAATTCATTAGTTACATGAACATAACCATTAAAATTGGTTTCAACATAATTATTGATGATGTATGTATTTTTGTGATTGTGACTAAGTATATGACGGAGATAGGAAATATAGATTAATTATAGTTGTAAGTTTAGTTGAGACTAATTAGAAAGACTATGTGTTATTGAATTTTTAATTATATAGAGAAGCAAAGTTAAGTTAGTAAAAATAGAGCGAGGTGAATTTTATATATGAGAGAAGGAAAATTAAATTGAAGTAGGACAAGATGAATTTTATAAATAGGAGAATGCAAATATCACATGAGTTGATAGATTTATGTTGTTATTCGTTTGTAATTTTGAGGGTCTAGCGTTTAAGATGTTAATGTTATTTTGAACATGTTAGGCCAAGACCTTGACTTCTAGTTGTTTATAGAGAATATTGATTATTTGATATTTTAGTTATTTTAGAATTCGCGTTGTTAGTTTGAAAATATGGGCATTAGATTCTTTACAGTTGTGGGACTAACCAATTGTGTTGAGGGTCTGTTGTGCTTTATGTGTGTAAACCACTTTTCTATGTTGTTTAAGTTGTGTGGGAGTTGTCTTATGTGATTGTGTTTTGAAGAATCAAAATTTCAATGCTATATAGTGCACTTTTACATGAATCAATAATTAATATATGTGGATGGAATCCTACGTATGTAATCTTTGAAATTGTTCAAAGCTGTTATTATAACAATATCCTCTGCGTTAATGTACTCCTTGGATTTGAAGCGACTTATGTGTAACGTGGTTGTTGTGCTTGCGTGATACGCCTTCTTGGTATTTTATTTTTAGTAGTGAGTTTATAGTTGCTCCATATTAACCGGTTCTATGTCGGGTTGTGTGGATGTTGCTTGGCTTGGATTTGGTACTATCGTACTTTCCATGTTGTTGTTTATTAGCCTTTTGAGTCCGATGGAGATGGCGTAGTCACCTCTTGAGTTAAGCTTGTATGAATGAGTCTGGTTATTATTTCTTGAGTTACCTGGCTGAAGAAGTAGGAGGGACGGCCGCCCAATCACTCACCGCCGGTAATCAATGAAATGATAATCGCAGGGTAGATAGCATTAGTTGTCTGAGAGGGTGTAGTTTGTTAGTGGGAGGTTGTTTAGTTTTGGTCGGTAAGTTTAGGACGAAACATTCTAAGTGGGGAGAGTTGTAACACCCCAAAGATTATTGGATATTTATTTAATAAATTATTGGGGATTAGATTGTGGAAAAAATATTAGAAATAACAATATGGTATTTTTATATGCTATTGGTACTATATGATTAATAATATTATATGTTTATTTTATTTCTATTAAATATTAGTGTTTGAAATATTATCTCTTTAGAAATTATTTTTGGGCTATTGAGGTGTTAAAATAATAGTTATAGTGATATTGGGCTCTAAAAATATTTAAAATGAGTTTTTGGGTACATTTTTTACATACACACCCCCGCTTTGCTCTTTGGGCGCACCCTTTGCAACTCACTTAAGCCCACACTTGCGCAGACCACGAAGCGCGACCAGTAACCGACCCGACCCAGTACCCCCCTCTTCTCCTCACACGCAACACGCAGAGAAGCGCAACCCCTTCCTCCATGGTTTTCGTTCTCCTCCTCCTCCACGGCCAGAACCCCAAACTCCTCCCTCCCACTCGAAAATGGGCGCTGAGCATGAATATGGAGTCTGTTTCTTCGATCGTGGTCCCGTTTCTAGCCTTTCTTCACCACGCACGCGCAGCGTAGCAAATGGAGAGCTCAGCGGTATTCTTTGCGCGTTTTCCTTCGTTTTTTCTCTTCTAGGCCAAACGCTTAACATGGGTAGATGCATGTCTCGTTCGTAATCTCACGGTCATGTTCCATTGGAAGCTTGTTCGAGATCTAGATTTGAGTCCTTCGATTTCCGACTTGAATCTCGTTCGGGTACTTTCCGATAGGTACTCCTTTTCCAAACATTAGTTAATTTGTTAAACGAGCGACACGTAATTCTAATAAATTGTGATTGGGTTGTAAATTGATTGTTCTCGTATTTGATTGTATGTGCACGAGTTACATTCCGCCGTTGAAATTAGAGCACGCTCGAGAGTTCGTGGCTCGCCTCTTCGCATTGTGTCAAAAGAAAGAAAGAAGGAAGAGAGAGAGGCATTCTTTGTGGTTCTATTGGTGACTCAGTAGAGAGAGCTCCGTTTTCGGTTTATTCGAGGTAAGGGGAGTCCTCTCCATAGCCAATAGTTTATAAAACTTGGAACCATAGGATTTGAGTGTTAGGAGATGTTTGATTGAACTCTTATATGCTAAATTGATTGATTTGGTGATGAATGTACTGAATATGTAATTGAATTGAGTTTTATGTGATAATTGAATTGATAAGGTTATTTTGAGTGGTATTGGCATGTTAATAGTATGTCACTTGGCCTCTGTCTTTATTCAACCTTTTATATATTCGTGGGATGAGCTATTGGTTTTCACTAGAGGAGTATGTTTACGTATTAATAAAGTTTCGCCTACATTACTCTTTGTATTTGTAAATTGTAGTGTTGTAGGGATATTAAATTCGGTTTACGTGTGATATTTCGTTCACTTGTGGAGGTGACATAATAAATTTGATGATGATAAGATTATGGGAGAGTTTGGAGCAGCAGAGGGGAGGAAAGAGGAAAATAATTGTCATTAAAGGAGGGTGTTAGAGCTTAGATATGAAATTTGACTGGGCTTTTTAGTGTCTGTTCAACCTCACCGATTCTAACATTTTTTTTTAAGATCCTATGGTCAACATATATGGAGGGATAAATAATCCGGTGAATGTTGTGCCACCATTAAGTTTGAACTGATTTTAATAACATTTGATTAATTTCTTTTTTGTGGAATTGATTCATTTAAGAGGATGAATAAGTTGCGATTCACAATGTCTTTGCATGTTGGAATGTGTCTATTTTTACTCATCGTAAATGTTTCTACACAACAAGGTTTTATGATTGCTCCTTGTTTTTATTCACCACTATTATCTTTGTTTCCATGTGAAAAATATGGCTAGAAAAATATAAAATACATTTTTTTCAGTATCCATTTGTCTCTGCACTATATATGATGACAAAATTAGGTGCTAAATTAATTATTATGGTGTCAAAATAGTCCCTAGGTGCTAAATTAATTATTATGGTGTCAAAATAGCCCCTAGGTGCTAAAATAATTATTATGGTGTCGAAATAGTCCCTAGGTGTTAAATTAATTAATATGGCGTCAAAATGGTCCCTATGTGTCCAAGTGGTCCTTAGGCGTCACAAAGGTCCTAGGATGTTAGGAATTAGTCCCCCGGTGTTGAATTGGTCCTTAGGTGGTGCGTTTGGTCCTAGGTGTTCTTTTAGTCCTTTTTGGTGTTGCATTTAGCTATTGTGGCTGTCTTAAATGGTGATGGGATTAACGGTGAGTTCATTTCGGGTGATTGAGGGTTTATGACCTCTCTTGGTGACTGGGGTGCAAATAAAATTAACGGTGAGTATTCTATGTGCTATGCTTGGTGTTGTTTTGGCGTGGTGTTGCATAGTCATGTGTTGCATAGGCATGTGCATTATTTTTGGTGAATAGGCCTCGGCCTCATAAAATATTTTGGTGAATGCCTTCGGGCCTTTTGGTGAACGGTGAATGCCTTCGGGCCTTTTGGTGATTGGTGAATGCCCTGCGGGCCTTTGCAGTGATGGATCCACATGCATATGCCTCTTGGCGTTGAGGTCGCATCTCATGCACTTGCATACATTTTTACGGTGGTGGTTTGGGTGTGTATGACTATTGATGAAATTGTTTGGATTTTACGGTTTTGGTGTGCTAATGCTTATCTTATTGAGTTGCATGTTTTATTTACTATTTTCTATGAAATGAGACTCACCCTTTTCTCGCTTGGAATGTTGCTCTATGTGGCAACGTATTGCAGTGTGATGGTTGAAGGTGACGTGAGCACCTTCTGCTAGTATTTGTCGAGTCAGCTCTGATACGTAGCACCGGGGAAGGATAGCTAGATTTTGTCGTTTATGTTATGATTTAACTCTTCCTTGGATAAGCAGACATCTTGTATTTGGTTGTTATTTCATTTGCTACGATCTACATATAAATGACGGATTTATGGTGCTATGTATCACCTTTTTTGAGTTATTTTAATTATTATTTGGAGTTTAATGTGGTTGTTTGAATGTGGCACCCTCACGTGGTCGCACTAAAGGTTTTCGTAGACTCTGATTTTCGAATTATTAAAATAATAGACTAGATAGATGGGGGTGTTACATTAGTGGTATCGAGAGCGATTCGATGCTGTCAGACCAAGTTGTCCGGTCGTAGAGTCTTTTAGTCCTAACTATTGTTTATCTTTGTAGTGCGAGTTGGTCCTACTTAGGACCATTTGTATTGTCTATTGTGTCTTAGATGTGTGAACTCTAAGTAGAGAGTTGCACGCATTACTTGTTGATACTTGGTAATTAGGAGGGTGACCAACTTAGTTGGTGAAGTTCTCAAGATAATAGGATGAGGGGAGATTATCTTCTCATGGGTATAACAATGGTTGTTGGTAGAGGGGTTGGCCTTTATAGAGATATGCTAGTTATTAACACAAGGATATGTGCAGTAACTTTAGTAACAATTAAGTGGCAGAAAATAAAAGGAGGTCTTATGAATGATTGCAACATAGAAGAAAATTATATTTTTGTGATAATTACTAGTTGATTGGGTTGGCATACAAATCTTGGTCTTATCAGAGAAGAATTTTAAACCCTAAATTGATGTGCTGCAAAAATTCGGTTCCCAATTCAAAATTTGCAAACCCTAAACTGATGCTTCTGTTCTCAAATAAAGATTCAGTTCCCAATTCCCAAATCCCACAAACCCTAAACGATGTCTTTGCAAAAAAATCAAAAACGAAAACGAAATGATTAAGAAGGAAAACGAGGAAGAAGAACGAGCAAGGGACGGTGCCATAGAAGGCAACGCAGCAGCGTCGAGAAAGAGAACATCTCAAATCTCTGAGTTTCTCGGCGGCCATGGAGGAACAAGAAGATGAAGAAGAAAAATGAAGAGTGATAAACCCCTAGAGACTAGAGTAGAATAGAGTAGAGGTAGAGAAGATGAATCTTGTAAAGTGGAGTGAACAAAAACCCTAGAGACGGAGAGAAACAAAGATAGGGTTGGGTTATTGAGAGAGAGAGAGAAATTGAAACTTAGAATTAAAAAATTAGTAAAACCATAAGGAGCGCCCGTCCCCTAAGCGCTCCCTATGACCATTCTGTGTTTAGCAATAAGGAGTGCTCGTCCCATAAGCGCTCCCTATGATCACTCCGTGTTTAATAATAAGGAGTGCTCGTCCCCTAAGCGCTCCCTATGATCATTTCATCTTTAGCAATAAGGAGCGCTCGTCCCCTAAGCGCTCCTAATGGTCGTTCTGTGTTCTCAATAAGGAGCGCTTATGTCAAAAGCGCTACTAATGGGTGCGATCTTTTTAAAGATTTATGTTGTAGTGAATTTTATTTGAATGGAGAACACAAACAACCCTAAGAGAAGGTTGGAGTCATGTTCCTGATCGTTCCCCCACTTGCTTATTCGACGTTTTCTTCTTCTTCCTTTGGTATAAATCGGGTATCCTCGGCGCGTAACTGCTGAGAATCCCTCGAGCCGGGTAGGACCACAATGGGCGACAAAGCTCTCACTCAAGAGATTTAATACTACTGCATGCCTAAGACTGGATTCAAACCTAGGATCTTGGTTAATTAAGCTGGAAGAGACTCCTACCTATTCGACGTTGTCTTCTATTATCTATTATATGATACAAAAACGTTCTCAATTTTAGGTTTTATTATTTGCAAGCCAAAACCGATTCACTTGCATCTTACTTTCCTTTTTCATTTTTTTTGGTCGTCATACTTTCCTTTTATATCTCATACCTTAATACCTTAATCTCATACATTTAATAGTAGTCAAAAAAATATTTACCTATATAATCGGTAAACAATATCCTTTCTTTTCTTAAAAAATCAAAATCTATAATATATATATATATATATATATATATATATATATATATATATATATATATATATATATATATAACTATGAAGATTAATGGATTTTTGCCATATCTAATTTACAATAAACATATATTATTGTTTATTTATACTATCTCTGAATACATTACAATATAAATGTTTTTTTTGCAATTTTTATGGAAATCCAACAAAATTATAAAATGTGAAGTTTTTTTTTTCACGCAAGCTTATAATATTGTTCATACAAAAAAATCAAGTGAAATTATGAAACAGAAGAATGGGCAACCGTCTAGTCGTCCTTGAAGCCAACTTAACCATCGGGTCACCTATTGAGTATAAATTATATTAAGTGTGGAAGGAAATTGGATTGCACTAAAGAGGAAACCCGGCCCACTTTTAAAAATGTATCTTGTTTCTTTCTTAAACTCTTCGATGCAATGATGACTTCCTTCGACCTTTTATGTAAAGAGATGTGCTAAGTGCCATATTGGCTTGCTAAGTCCCATTTATTACATGATATCGGATTGTGTATGGTCATTTCAAGTTGGGGTGAGTCCCTTTAAGTGTTCAAGAAGAGAAGTTCGTGCTTTGGCTAAGGGTTTGATTTGTGAGGTTGCATGAGAGTAAATGAAGCTTTAAGGGGTTGTTTTGTCTCAAGTATGTTCATAGATGACACTATAGGTGTTAGAGAGAATGCTATTCTCGAAGTAATAGTAGAGAAAACTTGAACAATTTTCTAGAACAAAAATTTTCAAGTTGTGGTGAAATGTAACACCCCAAAGTAAGTTTAATTACTATAATTACTATGTGGATTATTTAATTGATGTTTGGATTGACAATTATGTGACTGAATTATTCTATGTCAAATTGAATGTTAAATTAAGATTGATTAATGAGATCACATGATTTAATGGAATAAATGGGAAACTTGGAATGCATGTGTACTTGCTCTTTGAGCGCATGCCTCCTCCCGGACTCCGAGCTTCAATGCTTAGTTCGGGACCGAGGAAGAAGTTCATAGTGGTTTCCACCACTCTTGACTCTGAGCTTAAATACTTAGTCAAATCCAATTGACTCTGAGCTTAAATGCTCAATCAAGATTCACTTTACTCAGAGCTTAAATGCTTAGTCAAGATTCACTTGACTCCGAACTTAAATGCTCAGTCAAGGTCTAGTAGAAGAACCCACAGCGGTCCTGGAATCAACCTCCAAGAAGCCACTAGAGGCCCAAGATTAGCAACGAACGCAAAAAGGCAAAAGAACAATAAGCTCTTTCGAGTCCAAGATGGCAAACAAACCAACAGAGCAAAAAGCCATTCAAGCCAAGATCAGCTGCCCGACCTCGACTTGGGGGGCCACTGTTCCGGACTGGGCCAAAGGCCCATTTCATCATAAAAGAAGACCACCGCTTGAGCACTAGGCCAGGCCGAACAACAAAAGGACCGAATCCAGTCCAACACAAGACACGAATCAACGGTCCGGATTGAACCGCTGCATCCAACGACGCGCATCGACCTCCTTACCCTATAAATAGAGTCGCACCCTATCCAACGTCGTTCTCATTTCTAGCATACTTCTTCACTTCTCTTGCTAACTTAGACATCAGAGTGTCTGCAGGTACCACCCCCCGGCGAGCACAACCTCGGCTTGTCCGAACTATATCTCAAACCATCCGAAGCACATCTCCAAATACCCCAGGTCTAATCTTCATCCGAAATCCAGGTACTGAACACCCCCACTCCTAACCTTTCTAAGACAACATTTGTTCCCACTTAACTCTCAACTCCCAATTACATAATCAATCATTAAATTAGTTAATTTGACTATGAGCTAAAAGTTTAAATGACGTGGAAAATACTACAATACCCTTTCACTCATTCTCAGTTAAACCAATTTCTAACTATCAATCATTCAAATAATTCATATACTTCCCATGCCTTAGCAAATAACTATTGCCATCCTAGGCTCAAACATGTTCAATGAATTAATTTATTACTTAATCGAGTAAGAAAACGCTAGTCAATTTCGGTAGCCGAAATTAATCGAATTAGGGATGTTACATAATAAAGATGTACAAAAATGGAATATAATTGTAACTAGGGGTGGGCAGACTTACAATTTGACCCAAACTAAACCGCAACCCAATTCAGCCCAACCCGAAAAAAGATGCGAATTGGTTCGAGAAACTGAGTTGGGTTGGTCTCAAAATAGACAAACTCATGGTGTATAAGTTGGGTATTGTGTCTGCAAAATGAGAACCCAACTAACACAACCCAAACCATAAAATATGACCTTTACATATGTCAAGTCAAATTGTAGGACTATTTTAAGGGATATCATGCAATTATTTATAGAATATAAAGTAATATTGAAGTTTTTATTGTCTTTAAATTTTCATATGGTTCCACTAACAATTGATACTTGGAGTTCAATCGAAAACGTCAATTATATGTGTTTCATTGCTGGTGATTTTGATGATGAATGACAATTTAATGAAAAAAGTATTGAGATTTAGTTTTGTTCTGTACCGTGTCTATGGGTCTGCCGATCCTAGACAGTAGGTAGGAGATATGATTGATCAATGAAGGACATGTTCGATGTCGATCTTTTGAGTCGAGGTGGGGTGTACCTGCAAAGCCACTCCGATGCTAAAGTCAGTAGCTGGAGATTTAATGCAAGTATATGTGGTAATTAATGCGTAACTCTTTGTTAGCAGTAAATGCTGTATTTATAGAGTCAAATGGTACTTGAGTGTGATGATCTGAACCGTTCAGTAATGAGGTGTATTGTGGGCCGTTGATGAATGAATCTGGGCCTTGGCTGTTTGGAGGCCCAATCACTTTGTTTTGAGAAGTGAGGGTGTAAATAGCATGAGCATATTTAGACCGTAACAAGTTTGAATCATGAGCTCATAATGTTGATGTTAAGACATTAATTTTGATGTTGGTTTGTGTTGTGTATTTCTTTTGTTATTGGTCTTGTTGTTTCTTTTTTTTTCTTCTTGTTTTTTCCTAAAAATTGATATTTTACTAATAAACTTAGTACCCAAGGCAACCCAACCCATTTTAGGTTAGGTTTGTTTAGAATGGTTCGGGTTACCTAATTTTGGTTCTATTTTTACTGAAACTAACCCTTAAGTTAATGATTGGGCTGGGTCTTTAAACGCTTCAAAACCCACCAAACCCAACCCACACCCACCCCAAATATTAACCCTAGGTCTTACTAACTTATATATATATATATATATATATATATATATATATATATATATATATATATATTTTGTTGCAATCGTAACTTTGAAAACACTAGCACTGCCGCCGCTGCCGCCAAAATACTAGAGTATCTCTTTTGCTTTCTTCTCCCCAATCACCGACGTTTGTAAGGAGTTGCAAAAAGTGGCCTTTTAGTTTCTTGAATTAATGAATTGATTAAGTAGATATGCTTGGGAGGGGATATACCAATTGTGATTTCATTTCACAGAGATCAGTACATATCATTAATCTTAGGTAATTCATTATATTCTAGTAATTACTGTATCTTCTTTTGGTGTCTCTTTTTCTCTCATTTAATCTAACATTGTTTTGTTTTCATTAGATCCACAAGCGGTGCATTAAAACTTGGTGAATCGACTCGGAAATTCTTTGTTTGAATGATCTTTTTATAGTCCAACATAGATCACCAACGACTGTGATTTGCTTGATTAAAAAAGTACGATAGATGGTGTTGAATTTTGTCTAACCATATTTTTTAAGAAGGTATGTAATGATCATGACATTACAAACATTTTGTTCTCTTTTATATCTATTACTACTATGATTGATTACAAACTAATTGACTTTATTTGGATGAATATTATCTTTAAGTTTATTCGGTTTTGTAGTTCTTATCTTTTATTGACGAAAATAAGGCTCATCGTTTTGTTATCTTTGAATTACATTATGGCTGCAAAAACAAGAATTACTTGCTCTACTTATGTTCACATAAAATGGAAGTGCATGAGGATATATAGATTACACAAAATTGGGTCTTGTTTCTTTCGTCGTCCACTCTTGTTCTTGATTTTTTTTAGATAAAATTTATACAATCCTTGATTTTATCTCAATCTATCTAATATCTATTTTTATACAAACAAACAACTTATAAAATTACAATTTTAGACATCTTACTTTTGTGACACATCACTACTTTTATTTTATTTATCATTTTTTTAATTCTACGTTCTCTTCCTTTCTCACTCACTCTCTTTCAATCTCACATTTCCCAATATTTCTTACTATTTACACATCTATTATTAGTGGCTCCCACACAATTTATTTAAAAATATTTCTTTTCCCAATTTTTTTTAATCCACTATATAATCTAATATGATTAAATTAATATTAAGTAATCTACAATTTACTATCTAACCTAATATCTATTTATCTATTTATACAAACAAACCACACTTAATCTATTTATACAAACAAACCACATTTAAATTACTCAAACAAGTCTCCCTATTTATTTGACAATTCATCTGACTAAGGACAACATTATAATTTACTATATATCATACTTTTATCAAATTTCTTCTCTCAATTCATTTTCTTCTCAATCCCACTTTTTTCCTACTTTCTCTTACTTTTTTTCTTTCTTTCAAAATTCAAAATTCAAATCAAACTCACCAACTTTCTTTACCCACTATCTACTAATCTAATATCTATTTATACAAACAAACTATACTTAAATTACTCAAACAAGTTTCCCTATTTATTTGACAACCCGTCTAACTAAGGGCAACATTTTAATTTACTATCACATTTTTTTTCAAATTTCTTCTCACTCCATTTTTTTTAACTTTCCCCTCTTTTTTTAATTTTTTTTCTTCGAAATTCAAATCAAATCAAATCTACTAATAAACTAAAATAATCAATCTAAACTACGAGATAACTTCACTAATATATAAAAACACGAGATAACTTCATCGATATATAAAAAAACACGATATATATATATATATATATATATATATATATATATATATATATATATATATATATATATATATATATATATATATATATAAAGGAAAACTTAATAACTATTTCAACTCTTGATTAATATTTAAACACGGGATAACTTTACATGATATATAAAAATACGGGATAACTATACTAATATATAAAAACACGGGATAATCAGATCGATATATTTGATAATTTATCTTTTACTATCTACTATAATGTACTAATCAACTAAAATAATCAATTGAAACTATGAGATAACTGCACTGATATATATATAAAAATGGGATAACTATACCAATATGTAAAAAAACACACGAGATAACTGCAATGATATGTATAAAAACACAGGATAACTGCACTGATATATAAAAAACACTTCATTGAAATATTTGATAATCTACCATTTATCCGTTACTGTCTACTATAATCTATTAATCAACTAAAAATAAACAATTGAAACTATGAGATAACTTCACTGATATATTAAAAAACACGTGATAACTTTATTGAAATATAAAAAAAACACGGGATAATTGCAATGATGTATGTAAAAACACGAGATAGCTGCACTGATATATAAAAAAACACGGGATAACAACACTGACACTAATATATAAAAGAACACGAGATAAATGCACAGATTGTTTTTAAATGATACTTTTACATTTTTAGATTTTAATATTTATCTAATTTTTTATTTGAGACTCCTTTTTTAACTATAAATTTGTCTTTTTTTCACGAGGTATTGTCCAGACTATTTAAATTATGTCTAAATTCATTCATAAAAAGAATATGGTAGCACCCGTGCGTATGCACGGGTATGCTACTAGTAAACTTTGATAGTAATTTGGAATAAGTTTGGCAACATATATATTTTTGGTTTCTAATATCGCGATGTTGAACTCTATGTACATATAAGGTATAGTACATGCGCTTTTTAAAAAATATCATTTATGATTTGAATAGTTTTCTTTTGTTTTCACATAGGTTCGGTGACTCAAAGTATCAAACCAACAATGAACAACCTAGGTGAGAATGAGATCAAATATTCCCCCTCTCTCTCTGTAACATTTTACATTGAGCACTATCCCATTATTTTGGATTATTTAAAAAAAACCTAATATATATTTATTTATTTATTTATTGCTTCTACTGTTTGACTCTATGTATGACTTCATTAGGTGGAAGTGGAGGAGAAAATCCTATTTCATCAACCTGAGGAGAAAATGGTTCTTTTGTTGGTAATGGTCTTGAGCAAATCCCTAAAAGCAATTTGGGTGAACGACAACATCGTCATCCCATTCACATGTATATGTCTGCAGTGAGAATAATGAGAAATCCCATTGTTCGTGACCACCTTGAATTAATTAAGAGCAAGTTGGGAAGCTTCAAGGTTTAGTCCATTTGCCCACATGAGAATATTCAAGAGATGCGAAGAAAGTTGAAGGGGAAGTGTGGATCTAGTTTCCATTCCCATGCTAGATATTAATATCGCAACAACTTCTAGTCCTTCTCCAGAGAAATCTACTCTCAGGTCACACATAAATAGTCATACTAACTTCCCCAAAAGTAAAACAAAGCGTGTGGATTGGAGCAAGAAATAATCGGTGAATAAATTAGACTTCTCAATCTGCATTGCCTATATAATATTGAAAAATGTTATCAACAATCTCTTTTATACAATCTCATCAATTATCTCTCTATCATTAGGTGAAAATATATGTATGACACCATACAATCTTTATATCTTTTATATATAAACCAAAGAACGTCTGACGCCATCATTTTTTTTGCAATTCTCTTTTTTTATATTTTTATTTTTAAAAAATTTCTTGTTTTATAATCGTCACATTATTATTCACAATATTTTTATTTATGACTCCACTTGGACCTACGCGTCATTCCCGTTCCTGATATTTTCTATAAACAATTGCTACATTCGGATAACAATTTGCAAGTTTGACAAATTTAAGAATATCAATGACAGACATTGTTTTAGTTGGCAAAGTGAATTGTAAGACTTTTAATTCAGAGAAAATATCATTTACATCAACAAAAACACACCTTCAATATATGAATCAAAACCACATGAAATTGTTATTTGTGTTTTTTATCTTCAAAAACAACATCAGCATGTATAAAAATAATTAGAAGATCCACTAAGTTATAATAGAATTGAATGGTATTGACCGTGAGAAAGTATTGAATGACACTAACCTGATTTGCAGTGAGAAAGTATTCTTATTGACACTGAGAATTGGATAAAACACACCTTCAGAATTAGATACTCAAAAGCGTTGTTATTGACCGTGAGAATTTGGGAAGAAAATTTTTGGTAAAATGAGAATAATAAGTGTGGGTTTTTATAATTGAGAATTGAATGGTGTTGTGTAAGAAGGAATTGAATGGAATATGAGGAATCATTATTTTGTGGAGTAAGAACCGTAAGAGCTAGGATAATGAAGGGCCCTTCAACAAATTTCAGAATTTTTAGAGATAATTTAGGCCTTTTTTATTTAATGTAGCAACAACTTCTAGTCCTTCTCCAAAGCAATCTACTCTCAGGTCATCCATAAATAGTGATATTATCTTTCCCAAATATAAAAGAAAGTGTGGGGAGCACAAAGCGTTAAGGTTCTTGGAGCAATAAATTATCGGTGAATAAATTAGACTTGCTAATCTGCATTGACTGTAAAATATTGAAAAATGTTAACAACAACCTCTTTAATTTATACACTCTCTTCAATACTTGATTAGGTGAAAAATATGTTGGACACCATACAATTGTTATATATAAACCAAAGAACGTCTGCCTTTTTTTTCCAGCGCAATCTTTTTTTTTGCAATTCTCCTTTTTTTTGTTTTTTTTTAAATTTTTTCTTTTATAATTATCACACTATTATTTACAATATTTTTCTTTATTTTTTAAAATAACATTTTCCCAATTAAATAAATGTAGTAATTGTGTGGAATTAACTCTTTATTGGGTAACATTTTTCGCATTCAGATCTAAAATTCCCATTCAATTGAGCAGCCATCGCCTCGATCACAGTTTTAGCGAAGGTCCTCAGCGAAGGAGAAGACTTGGGAGACACATGTGAGCTTCTTCGACAAGGTGCAGTAACAATGGAAAGCCCCAATTCTTCCAAAATCAATCCAAGACGAAGTATACCAGAGCCAAATAAATCTCGAGTAATTGTACTTCTGAGAGAGGGAGGGGGAGACATACACCAAGACGGAGGGAGTAAATCAAGCGAGCACAACAGAGCTATCTTGCGAGCCACCTCATTGCCTTCTCGAGCTGTCCAGGTAAATTTGCACGATTCAAAAGTAGATTTTATGAATTTTATGTCCTCAATTACTCCTTTGATCTCACGAAACTCTTTTTCTCCCCTACACGCTTGAATGAGTTGAAGACAGTCCGATTCAAACACAACTCGAGGGATGTGAAGGTTCTGGGAGATGAATGTTGTGTGAAAACAATATGTGCAATTATATACAATCCTAACAAGTAATACAGAGTAAGTAGAGATCGTTCCCACGAGGATTGTTGAGTTTTTTTCTATATTTAATTAGCAAGTAAGCTAGTGAATAAAAGCAAAGTAAAATAACAAGTTGTAGAATCAAGTTTTATCAACAAACAGTAAGTAAAATAAAGGATTAGTAGAAATTCAGAAAGAGAGTATCGGAATGTCTTTCACTATCCAATGTCATCATAATGTATTAATGTTGTATCTAATGCTGCAGCATTGGGTGCTGCTGCAGCAATATATGTATTTTCTCAAATACTTCACACTAGGGTTTCCTCGCAAGAGTTTATCTCTAGACCCTAAAGGAGTACGCCCTAGGCTACTTAGGCACCCGCAGTATTTACCCTATGAAATATGCCCTCCTATGTCTAGGTTTTAAGCAAGAAACATTAAAATCTCTCTTAATGAACACTATCCATATTATCCTTTCAGATCAATTTATAAACTATGTCTGAATCTATAAATGATACTTATATTAGGTGATCAATTCTAAAATAAGTTTGGAAATAGTATCACACAAAGGATAAAATGTTAAAACATCAAATACATGCATTAAACACACTAAGACTTCATTACATAGTTACTAGCATCCCAAATAAGAGTATTTAGCTCATGATGAACGACAAACACAAGAAATAAAAGCATAGATGCAAAATCTAAAGCCATAAAACCAAAATTACAAGGAAGAAATATACTAAGAAGAGGTAGACTGAAGTTTGGCTCCAATAATAGTGATAATGGAGGTACAAACAACTCCCAAATCCATGAAAATCTTCAAGTAAGCTACTCTCAGATTCTTTCATGGCATCACTCAAAGCTTGTTGTGTGAGAATTTCTACTTTTATTGTGAAAATGGAGCTTGGAACAAAAATGGAGAGAAAGGCTATGTCTAAACCTAGCCTCCTTTCTGAACCAGCCTCCTAAATGAGGAGGATGAGCCTCCTTAAATAGTACTAGGGTTTAGTGATCCAAGAAATATCCTTTGGAGGGTACTTTTGTCATTACATGTGCCAATGTGCCCACAAAATGGAATATTCTGAGCATATGACAGCCTGGCACTAGCAATGGGGCGTGTCCGTCCTTTTTTTTGACAGCTTGCCTCAATATTTTCTCTCTCATCTTTTGCGGGAACGCAATCATGCGGCACCTGATGCTGCAGCAATAAAATACACACATAAAAACACAAAATGGGGCACCAAAGTGCCAAAATGACTTCAAACCAGAATTTAATCTTCATTTACACTAAACAACCTATTTTAATTAACTAAGCAAAATATTACTTTAGAACTCCCAATAATTTAAGCTAAAAAAAGCATAAATAACTCTTATAAATAAGAGTTATCATTGAACATGGCTTTTCTTAGACTCAAAGCTTTAGCAGCAAATGGGGTAGGCGCTTAGATCTTAGAAGCTGACATAGTAAGTATCCTTCCATCACTTCCTCTACACGTTATTCCAATGGCCCTAGTGCCTATGTTTGCATTATATGCTGCATCACAATTGATTTTAACTATGTTTGCTTCGGGTGGTTTGCACTTCATATTGATAGAATAGAATATTTGGTCATTATAGAATAGAATATTTTGTCATTGTTGGCTATAATTAGTTTCCTGTAATTAGGCTGTATCATAATTAGATAGTTGACTTGTGCGTTACACAATAGCTGACTTGTGCGTTACACAATAGCTGTATATATATATTCTATTCACATGAATGAGAAAAGGCAAGCATTCCATTATCTTACATGGTATCAGCCCTAATCGATCCCTCTCTCTAAACAAACACTGAAACCCGTGCGTGAAGGCTTCACCTTCTTCCTTGCGTCGTCGCAACCCCTCCCTCTTTCCTGCGCCGCCTCTGTTCACAGCACGTCTGTTCCGATCGCCTCTTCCGTACCGATCGTCTGAACCTGTTCCGGTGATTCATCTACTCATCTTCCTCTCCTATCGTGATTTATCCGCACCACGCCATGTCTGATCCCGATCACACTGCAACTTCGAAGAAATCTGACTTTCATCCCGCTCTTGCTATCTCAAATATTAGGAACAACATTCCTATTATCCTTGAGATGGAAAAAGATCAATATGGAACCTGGGCCGAGCTTTTCCGCATTCATGCTCGGTCACATCGCGTCTTACATCACATTGTTCCATCTACGACAAAACCACCGCCAGCCCCTACTGATGCCGAGTATGAACAATGGACCACTCTTGATGCCACCGTTCTTCAGTGGATTTATTCCACCATTTCTACTGATTTGCTGACGACAATGAACGGAACGACTCCGCTTTGCGGCAGCATGGAAACGTTTGGCAGATATTTTTCAGGACAATCAAAACGCTCGTGCTGTCACTCTTGAGCAAGAGTTCTCCAACACTCGTATGGAGGATTTTCCCAATGTCTCTGCTTACTGTCAGCGTCTTAAGATGCTCTCGGACCAGTTGAGGAATGTTGGCTCTCCTGTCAACAATCATCGTCTGGTTCTTCAACTGATATCTGGCCTTCCAGAAGCTTACCGCAGCGTTGCTACCTTGATTCGTCAGAGTAACCCTCTTCCTGCATTCTATCAGGCTCGCTCTATGCTCACTTTGGAAGAGGCCGGTATGGCTAAAATGGCAAGCACAAGCCCTACAGACTCCTCTCAGCAGGGCAACCGCCGCCCCGACAACCGCTCTCGCTATCGTGACAACCAAGGCCGCGGAGGGGGACGTGGTAACGGCAGTGGAACTCAGTCTGGAGCTGCCAACACTCCTTCATCATGGTCCTCTCCTCCTTGGCAGCAACAACAACAACAATACCCAGCCTGGCAACCATGGGGTTGGTCTCCACCACCTTGGGCCATGCCTCCATGCCCGTATCCCACATCTCAGTGGACACGCCCTACCGGTCCTCCGAAGCAGCCAGGCATCCTAGGAGAGCGTCCTCAGGCATATGCAGCTTCTACATCATCTCAGACACCGACAGACATGGCAACTTATCTGTTAAACATTCTTCCCTGCAAAACACTTCAAAATAAGTCATCAACTCAACTCTTATACCATCGTGATCCCACCTACACACACTTACGAGTTTTTGGTTGTCTGTGTTATCCGCTATTCCCGTCACCTACCATTCACAAGCTACAACGCTCTACCCCGTGTGTCTTCTTGGGTTATCCTCCAAATCATAGAGGTTACAAGTGTTTTGATTTGTCAAACAGAAAATTAATAATTTCGAGGCATATTATCTTTGATGAAACTCAATTTCCCTTCACCAAGATACACTCACCTTCACCTCACTCTTATCACTTCCTAGACGATGCCCTACACCCCTACCTTATACATCAATGGCAAAATCAAATACCACCACCGGCTAAATATAACCAATCACCACCAACACCCACAATTGACCAGCCATCAATACACCAACAATCATCATCCCATACCTCTCCAATCAACGCACCCCTTACAATCCAACTGCATCCTCCCCCACCTACACGTACTATCACCACCCGTAGTATGAAAGGCATTGCCAAACCCCGTAAAATTTTTAACTTATCAATCTCTCACTCAAACCACACCATCTCTCCCATACCCAAAAATCACAAAATGGCCTTATCAGATCCGAATTGGAAATCCGCAATGAAATCTGAATTTGATGCCCTTATTAGAAATAAGACGTGGGATTTAGTTCATCGTCCTTGTGATGCTAACCTTATTCGATGTATGTGGATTTTAAAACATAAGAAAAATTCTGATGGCTCCTTTGAGCGCTATAAGGCTCACCTTGTTTGTGATAGCAGTCACAGGTTGTAGGTGTGGATTGTGACGAGATTTTCAGCCCGGTGGTCAAACCCGCTACCATTAGAACAGTACTCACCATTGCTCTCTCTAAATCCTGGCCCATTCATCAACTGGATGTCCAAAATTCCTTTCTACATGGTGATCTTCATGAGACTATTTACATGCATCAACCATTGGGTTTCCGTGATTCTCATCATCCAGATTATGTTTGTCGTTTGAAAAAGTCACTTTATGGTCTCAAGCAAGCTCCTAGAGCATGGTACCAGCGCTTTGCTGACTATGTAACTACCATTGGGTTTCGACATAGCACATCAGACCACTCTCTCTTCATATATCGACAACACTCAGACATGGCCACATTCTTCTTTATGTGGACGACATCATCCTTATTACTTCTACTCATGTCCTTCGCAAATCAATTATGTCACTCTTAGCATCTGAGTTTGCAATGAAGGATCTTGGTCCTCTGAGTTATTTTCTGGGTATCTCTGTCTCTCGCCACCCTGGCAGCATTTTTCTCAGTCAAAGCACCTATGCCTATGAAATTATTGAACGTGCTGGCATGACATCCTGCAAACCAACTACCACCCCTGTCGACACAAAGCAGAAACTCAGCACTTCATTTGGCACTCCATATGAGGATCCTCTCTCTATCGCAGTCTTGCAGGCGCCTTACAGTACCTCACTTTCACTAGACCTGACATCTCTTATGCGGTTCAGCAAGTTTGCCTTCATATGCATGCACCCACGACAGAACACATGCTTGCTCTCAAGCGCATTCTTCGTTATGTCCAGGGTACCATCCACTTTGGTTTATATTTATCACCATCCCCCATTACAAAACTTATCTCCTACACCGACGCCGATTGGGGTGGATGTCCTGACACCAGAAGTTCCACATCTGGGTACTGTGTTTTTCTGGGTGAAAACCTTATCTCTTGGTCTTCTAAAAGGCAGTCCACTCTATCTCATTCTAGTGCAGAAGCCGAATACAGAGGTGTTGCTAATGTTGTATCTGAGTCATGTTGGGTTCGTAATCTCTTACTGGAGCTTCATTTTCCTATTCCTCAGGCCACTTTGGTGTATTGTGACAATGTTAGTACCATTTATCTCTCTGGTAATCCTGTGCAACATCAGTGTACCAAGCACATTGAAATGGACATTCACTTTGTACGGGAAAAAGTAGCTCGTGGTCAGGCACGCGTACTTCATGTTCCCTCCTGACATCAGATTGCAGATGTTATACCCCAATTTTGTCCGTCTTCTTTTAGTCGCTTGTTTTATATAATTTGTATTTCGAAGTCACACAATTATAAGTATTTAGAATAGCGTCTCTTTTTCTAATTTAAGCCAATTTCAATTATTCGTTCAATTAAACTCGAATACCGTTACTTAAGCTAGGCATACGTGCGAATGATCGATCTTTTCACGCATTCTTTAGTTTAATCTCGATATTTGGGCCTAATTGAACATAAGTAGACTAATCTAAGTCGCTTTACTCCATATTGGGCTTATCATTTTGATTTGGGTCTACAAACGTGGTTCCAATTTGTTTTTTTAGTATTTATCGCTTAATGGGCTTATTTATTCTATTTGGGCTTTATTCTAAGCGCTTTTGTTCAGTTGGGCCCGTTTTTGTTTTGTGTTTGGCCCAACCTTTTCATTTCTTTTTTTTTTACCTTTTTAATTTGTTTTATGCAATATATAGTCCAAAATGTCAAAAAATTCTAAGAGTCCAAAAATACAAAAAAAAATATAAACAAAAAATGCCAAAAATATACAAATCCGAAAATAAAAAGATAAATACAAAAATACAAGTCCAGCCCAAATAACAGCTGGGCTTGGATCTTCATGCTCTCTCAAACCCTAGTCTTGGTCCCGAAGACTCATCTTCAGATCTGAAAAATAAAGAGAATCAGGGTAAATCAATTCATTAATTGCTAAACCTAATATTTTAGTATAAATACATTTTTAATCTTCAGTCTAGAGAAAAAACAAGAAGCTGCGAAAATCAGTAAAAAGAAGGATTAGGGTTTCACATTGAAACCCTAATCACAAAAATACGTTTTTTTAAGGATCCGAGAAAGAGTTGAGGTAGAAGAGTAGCGATCGTGGATTCAAAGAAGCAGATACACAAATACAAATAGATTACAAGCAGAAGATACAAGGAGACCAAATGAAAATTTCGAGTAAAGGTTGGTCCTCTAAAAACAACTAACAGTTACGAATAAAATAGTTATGTGAACCGATTTATGTTTTCAATAATAACTCAGAGTGTAAGTTAGTTTATGTTTTGTCATGTGAATAAATATTGCCATAAACACGAAATCAACAAACAGATTAGGTGTTTCTTTGTATATAGTCGAGTCAAGTTTCTTTTCTAAAAGATAGAAATAGGCTTAGGTAAAAAATCAAATCATATTTTCTGGAAAGTAGTCAAACAGATCAAAGGTTTGAATCTTGAACACTATTTTTTCTTGTTGTTGAAAACTAAAAAACTAAATGCTAGACAGAGAAGAGAGATCAGAACTGAGGAACAAAAGAAAAAGGAAAACTGACCTATCACTAACGCCGGCGACTTCGTCTTCTCCGGCGAAGCTCTGTCGTGAACCACCATGAAACTCCGGTGAAGCCTCCTCCAAACCCAGAACCTCGCCGTGAAATACCCACAAATCGGACCAGAAACCATCGTAGTCACCCTCCATAACCAAATCGAAGCTCTCCGGCAAGTCGTTTCTATTCCCGTCGTCGGCCGGTCATCGTCCCCCACCCTAGAACTTCCCCCTCCTTCTCTCTACTTCCTCATCTATATTTTCTCTCTCTACAAAAATGGAAAGAAGAACAAAAACCTTTTTCTCTCTCATGGAGAGTAGGCTGCGGCGCTGAGAAGCCAGGGAAAAGGAAATTAGGTTTTCCTTTATTACAACTTGCCTTACATATCCCACTTGCCTTATTTTTATATATTTTTTTAATCTTTTTGGCTCAGATTGGTAATGACACCCCCTATTTTTAAAGGCGCTTGTTTTTTCCACACCCCCTCCTACTTGAAACACACCCCATAAGGGTGTGAAAAGACCAAAAGACCAGGCGAAACCTATTTTTTTATGAAATTTTCACTTGTTCGAACACGGGCCTTCGAACAGGTTCGAACGAGGCCGTTCGAGTGTGTTAAATATGGACAGACACCCCTTGGGCATTTTTTCAACTGTTCGAATAGGGTCATGCGAACACATTCGAATGATGTTGTTCGAACAAGTGTTTGAGAATAGACGGTATTGGACGTCTCGATTCCAAGCGGCGCTTTAATCAATGCTTACAATCGATCAAATGTGTCAGATAAAGGAGTGGGTGTCAATCCCTTTGGAAAATGTGCCTGAACGGATAGAATTTAAACGGCTCAGATTTGTGATTTAAAAATGAAATCAACGGCTGACATTTCACCATGCCTATTATAAAAGGGGGTTCACATCCTCATATCTTCTTCACCAAACCCTAATCTGCCTCTTCCCCAAACCCTAATCTGCTTCTTCACCAAAATCCTCAGATCTCCAAAAATGGAATGACAATTGTGCTCAACCCAGTTCTCAAACGACAAATTCCTAACGGCCCTTCATCACCATGGGATTTGTCACCAAGCGAACATGGTGTTTGTGTTTCGTTGTCCTAACCATGTCTCTCGCAGGATGAGTAAGGACATCACCTTCGCCCAACTGAAGGAAAAGGCTGAGAGGAAGATTCGTCCAGAGGGAGCGTGGCGTAAAGACGTGGAGCGTATACGTTTCAAGAAGTTCAATTGTAGAGATGATGGGACTGTCCATTATTCAGTCATGGAGATCCAAAGCGATGACGACGTCCGCGCAATGATGGAACATCTAGCTAACGTTCCGATGGGGCGACAAATCTTAGAGCTGTACGTGGACACAGTACGCACTCCAGAAGAAGTTATTCATCTTCTTCAACAAAGACCACCCGCTGTTGCGCTTGTGTAATAGTGTGGTTTTTCGCAATTATAGTGCAAGTATACACATCGTACAAGTAATAAAGTGGATAAGAGTAAGAGATCGTTCCCACGAGGATTGATATGCTTTCAAAGTTCAAGTTTCAAAACACAAGAGAAGTAAGTAACAAATCGGCAATAAGAGTTGGTTTTAAAGCTAAAGATGTAAATAAAACAAGTAAACAAAAGCTGGTTGTGAATATGGATGAGAGATGAGTTGAGTTGTTGCATGCAAGTAAATCCTTCCTAGCTAGACGTTATAACGTTTACACGTTATGACGTTCAAATGTTATTCTGTATAGATGTGGCCACGTTTGAACACTGTTGCAAAAGAGCTATGCTTTTCAGCACAAAACGTCAGAGTTTCAAGTATAAGAGGTCCTATGTCTAGGTTCTAAATAGGCCCACTCCTGTATTTTAAGCACCCACAGCAATGTTCTATGAACTATTATCTATTCTATGTCTAGACTTAGATAAAGATGCCTAAATGTCTTTAGTGCATTGTTCATTCATATAAATCTTTGATTTCTTTTCATAGACCATGTATGTACCTATGAATCTACCCATTTTAAGAGGCCAACCTCAAAACAAGTTTGGAAATATTATTACACAAAGATTTAAAACAGGCAACGTCAATACTTCATAACATTAACTAGGAATTCATTATAAGCAAAACAACAACTCAACTACAAAGTGTTTAGCTCATGCTGAGCATCTTTACAGAATGAAAAGGATTTAAAATCCAAATACCATACATAACAGAAAAGAACCTAAGTGCAAAAGATACACCTAAGTAACTTTGTAGCATGTACGCTGTATAGACGTTACAACGTCTGAGCTTTACAACAATGCAGGAAATAAAACTAAGTTCAGACAAGCAAAATATAGAAGTCTGTTTCCAGATCTTCTTTACAAAACTAATTCTGAATTTAATGGAGGGATGGTGAGGGGATGAAGATGAAGTGATTCTGAAGCTGTGAGGGACGGATGATGCCTTGAGAGAGAGCTGAGCCTTCCTTAAATAGCCACCTTGCTTACGCGTGCTGATGTCACTTGCCCACCTACCAGATCTGTTTCCTCTCTTCTTCGACGACCTTTGTCGAAGAGCTACACGGTGTTTTCGTGCGGCGTCGGCTCATGGGGAATAGAAGATCTTCCGACTTTTATATCTTTGACTATCATTGCTTAGTGCGCCAAAATTAAGATCTTTCACCCTTTCTCTGCACTTGACTTCAAGAGCGTGGTGAGGGACGTGGTAACGTTCGGCACTAATTTTCTGCACAAGCACAAAAGGCATCAAAACGCGCTCTCGCGGGGCACCACTTGGTGCCTAAATGCACAGATTTATCACTTTATCCACTTATTTACTAAAAACTCAGAAATTACATAAAACTAATTTAATAAACCTTGTATTGCTAGAGAACTTGCATGACTTATTCTTTGAATGAGTATAAATAACTCATATAAATATGAGTTATCACACCCCCAAACTTAAATCATTGCTTGTCCTCAAGCAATCAAGACACAACTAACAGATATGCATGAAATCAACTACACTAGCAGGTTATGCTCTACTCAATCAACAGATCAAAAATTCATTCTCAAGGGGCTAATTCTTCACACACTCACGCATCACTTGCATGATTAAATTCCAGATTCATTAAGGCTCAAAGTGAGTGTGTGATCTCTGCATTTAATTCTTCCTCTAGCTAGTTCAGAACTACTTTAGCCTATGAAAGAGTGGCTTCCCAAATGGTGACAGTAAAACATCTTTCAAAACAAAGAGTAGGCTAACATTTTCACATAAGAAATGGGGGTTCATTTAAAGCATGACAAAGGGTCTTAATTGGGTGCTAAGACTAGGTTAGTGCAACTAATTTTATTGACTCACACACGCAAAAAGACTGTAACCCCCTCATTACCGAGCAACTCTCTTTTATTTGCTCCATTTTGGATATTTTTTTTTTTTTTCATTGGAGTGCTCAGCATTTGTTTCAGGGTATTACAGGGAACACAACATACATGTGGATTTTCCACTTATTTGTATCAACACACTCTTTTTGGTATTTTTGGGAATAGACGTTACAACGTTTATGGGTGAGACGTTGCAACGTTTGAACACACAACACGACACACACGGCATACATTATAACGTTACGGGTAGACGTTACAACGTTGCACTCACGCTACACCTGCACTTAACCATCCTACAGTCTTTGCACCCAGCCTTAGTACGACTTGATTCACCCCCAAACTTAGCTTCTACTGCTATTCTAGGTTTTTAATCAAGTTTTATTCTCACCAAAGTTTACCAAAACTAGCTTCAGCACAAAATATTTCCTAGCTAACTAGATTGTTTCTTAAAAACAGAGGTTGTGTAGGAGCAACAATCAATTCTTTTCATCTAATCATGCATAGGCTACTCACACACACATTTTCACTATCTTTAGTCCAAAGAGAATTATTTTCATGCTTGACAGAATAAGAACAGAAATTGCTTTTGCATTTGATTTCATGTACAACACAGACAGAACTTAAAACATTAAGACATTGAGATTTCACCCCCCCCCACACTTAAAGTTGAGCAGTGTCCTCACTGCTCAAAGATATAAAACACAGAATTTTTATTATTTTTTATAGGGGGGTCTCATTCAGAACATGCAATAAAAACTACTAAAACTTTAAAACTAAGAAAAAAAAAGAAACTACAACTACTAATGGGGGACTTACTTGTTTGCTGCACCAGATCTAAGCCTTCCGCTTTGTCTGGTGGATACTCCTGCCTGACCTTCTCCTTTCTTCTTTTCCTTCTTCTCTTTCTTCACCTTCACTCCTCCTTGCTCAGTTGTGGTGGTGGTTGTTGTTTCATCAGACTCTTTCTCTTTTGAACTTGCTCCCAAACTTGCACCAGCAGCACTTGAGGCTTCAACAATCCTCTTTTTAGCTTCCTCCCACATCTTCATTGCTAACTCAGCAGGGTTGACATGCATTGGTTCATTGGGGATCACCTGGGCTTTTTCCACCTCTGGCTCTTTAGACGTCGCCACGTCTGATGATGATCCTCCAATTCCAGCAATTGTACCCTGGGCTTGCTTCAACAGGTGCTCTGCTAGCTTCTGAGTGGCCTCCTCCATTGCTTGTTGCTTTACCTTTTCCAATGCAGCTTCACGTTCATTGTTGACTTGCATTTCTGCAAGTTTGGCTGCAGCCTCTTTTTCAGAAGACGTTACGACGTCTGTAGGCAGTTCTTCAGCAATAGTAGGAAGGGGTTCTTCAGAAACACTAGTGGCAACGAATGCTGCACTAGTAGTAGTAGCAGGCTTCCCTGCAACACTTTGACTTTTTCTCTTCACAGGAAGCTTTTGCCTTAGAGTTGTGGGGGTTGCAACTTCCTCTTTTTCTCCACTCCCTTGAGCTTGTTTTGACTCAGCCGCTATCTCTTGTCTCTTCTTCCTTCCAAAGGGATTATATGTGAGTGCACTTTTCACTCGGGTTTTCTTGGGTGGAGAAATGGGTTGGGACTCTGGGTTGCTTCCTATGTTTGTTGCTTCAGACGTTGCCACGTCTGGTTCTTGCACTTTCTGGGGTGATGGCTGCTTTTGTGGTTCAGGTTGGGGTGGGGGTGGTTGTGGGTGGAGGGTTCTTGTGGTGAAGGTGGTGGTTGTGTAGCTTGTGGGGGTGGTGATTCGGGACTAGGTGTTTTAGATTTTGCTTGGGCTGGCTCTTTGTTTGTTTGATTTGTTGGGGATTCACTCACAGTCCTCTCACTTGAACTCCCTTTTTCCTCAGGGCTTTCCTCTTCTTCCTCCTCACTGATTACTTCCATGCTCACTTTTCTTGATTCATCTGCATCAATATCAGAAATATCATCCAAATCATCAGAATTAAAATCCTCTTCACTACTTACCTTCTTTTGTTTCTTTGCTGGGCTCTGCCTTTTTGGTGGGCTTCTTGCTCTCTTGGCCCTTTCTTTCTTCACAGCTCTTCTTTGGATTGTAGACAGGGGGACATCATCTTCATTTTCTTCCTGCATCCATTCAGGCAATACAGGCTCTTCAATTGCTTTCTTTCCCTTAGACACTTGGACAAATACCTTCTTTTGCCACTCAAATTGTTCTTTGACAAACTTGGCCAGGGAGTTCTGCCTCTCCTCCAGACGTTGCAACGTCTGTGTATCAACAGAACTTGCAGCTCCTGCAGATTTCACCCTAGGCTTAAATTTTGTTAAAAGGGGCCTTGAGGTTGCTCCGCCGGCTCGAGGCTTCAATCTCTACTCCCGCCTCCATGCACAGATCAGTTATCATACAAGGGAAATACAAATAGCCATCCTTCCTGTTCTTCCATTTGTTGAGCTCACAGTTGATCAACTTTCCAACCTCCACTTTGTCTCTTGACATGATTGCATCAATCACAATCAGTCTCTCTTTGTCTACCCAAGATGTGTGAGAGGTGGGAATTAAGCAATGCCTTATGAAATGAAACCAAGTGTTGGCTTCATCACAAAGGTACCTCTTCATGATCTCGAACTCGCTTCCGTGTTCACCACTTCTTTCCCAGATAGCACCTTCGACACATATCCTATCCTTGATAGCATCCATTTCAGCCAACCCATAGTTCTTTTGCTTTGTCTCCACAGCTTTTCCATAGTACCCTAGCCCAAAATAATCATTGATGACTCTCACTCCAAACTTTACTTCCTCACCTCGCACCTTTGACACAATGGACGGCTCTCCTTCAGGCCTCTCAACGATTCCCTTGTAGAAATCGTGAACCAAAGTAGCAATATATTCCTTTCTGTGTACAACGAATTTTTGCCAGCCCAACGCTGCGACGGTTGCGAGAAAGTCAGGATTGGGGCTTTCTTGACTGAAACCCCTTTCAGGAAGTAGGGCTTTCTTTTTGGATGGGTTTGGTGTTTCAGGGATGGGGGCTGAGGATGAACTCAGGTCAGCATGTTTGCCTTTCCCAGAGGATTTGGTGGCGGATTGCTTCACTTTTGTCATGGTGATTGCGCAGAAAATTGCTTGGAAGGAAATGGGGGATTTCTGGAAATTTTAGGTTTTCAGAGAAAGAGAGGGGAGATTTTGGTTTCAGAGAGAGAGATTAGGAAGAGGTTGCAGGTGGTGGAATGGTGGTGAATGGTTAGATTTTTATGGGGAAGTGGTTATGGGGAGTTGAGAAATGGAAGAGTTGATTAGACGGGTTAAGTAAGGGGGATGACGTCGTGGTCAGTTACCACGTTCGTGGTTCAGAGGGAAATCATTTCTGACACGTCATTACTTACGCTTTTGACTTAATTTAAATCGCTCGATCGCCCGCACGTGCCCACGTCTAATACATTCTGAGACGTTACGACGTCTACCACCTTTTACTTCCTCCTCTCTTCAACACTTATTCCTGCAAAACAAAAATTAAAACGACACAAAAATTTAAAAATCATTGGGTTGCCTCCCAAGAGCGCTTGCTTTAAGAGTCTTCAGCCAGACTTTTGTCTCTTTCAATCAAGAATTGTTGAAGGACATTTGAATCTTGTCCCTTTCCACATGCTCTCCATGATATTGTTTCACACGTTGGCCATTAACTTTGAACATGGTGTTTGTCTTTTCATCAAATAAATCCACCGCACCATGAGGATAGATCTTCATTAATTTGAATGGACCTGACCACCTTGACTTCAATTTTCCTGGGAACAATTTAAGCCTTGAATTAAATAGCAACACCTACTGTCCTTCTACTAGTTCTCTCCTTTGGATTCTTTGATCATGCCACTTCTTGGTCTTTTCTTTGTACATTGTTGAGCTTTCATAGGCATGATGTCTGAACTCTTCTAGCTCATTTAATTGTAACAGCCTTGCCTCACCAGCCTTTGCATGATCCAGATTTAATTGCTTCAATGCCCAATAAGCCTTATGTTGAAGCTCAATTGGCAGGTGACAAGCCTTACCATAAACTAGCTTATAAGGAGACATGCCCAATGGTGTTTTGTATGCTGTTCTGTAAGCCCAAAGTGCATCATCCAAGTGTAATGACCACTCCTTTCTGTTGGGACCAACCATCTTCTCAAGTATTCTTTTGATCTCCCTGTTGGATATTTCTGCCTCGCCACTGGTTTGGGGGTGATAGGCTGTAGCAATTCTGTGTTTCACTCCATACTTAGCCAAGACGTTCTCAATTAATTTATTGCAGAAATGAGAGCCTTCATCACTGATTATGGCTCTTGGAGTTCCAAATCTTGTGAATATATTTTTCTTCAGGAACTTGCTAACTGATTTGGCTTCATTGTTTGGTAATGCCACCGCTTCAACCCACTTTGACACGTAATCCACAGCTACCAGAATGTATAGATTTCCATGAGACATAGGAAATGGTCCCATGAAATCCATTCCCCAAACATCAAACAACTCCACTTCCAGAATGTTTGTGAGTGGCATCTCCTGCTTGCTTGATATATTCCCTATTCTTTGGCACTTATCACATCTTCTTACCAACTCATGCGCATCTTTGAATAAGGTTGGCCAGTAGTAGCCTGATTGTAGGACCTTTGCAGCTGTTCTTGTACCTCCAAAATGTCCACCATAAGGTGCTGAATGACATTGTTGTAGCACATGGAGTTGTTCTTCCTCAGCTAGACACCTTCTTAGTAACTGATCTGGGCACATTTTGTACAAGTATGGCTCATCCCAGAAATATTGCTTTGTAGTGTGGAAGAACCTCTTCTTTTGTTGGTGGTTGAATCCTACAGGCACAATCTTGCTAACAAGGAAGTTAACTATGTCAGCATACCATGGTGCAAGAGTATCGACGTTATAACGCTTGACGAAAATGTCATAGACGTGGTAACGCGTCTTCAACTATCGAGGCTACCGATAATAGTCTCTCATCGTCGGGAATTTTCTTTTATCTCTTCTTCACTGTACTGCATCAACATTCTCAAGCCTAGAAAGATGATCGAAGAACTTGGTTCTCCACCCCCTTTTGTCACGAATTTCCAAGTCAAATTCTTGGAGGAGGAGAACCCATCTAATAAGCCTTGGCTTTGCATCTTTTTTGGAAATTAAGTACTTAATGGCTGAATGATCAGTAAAAACAATAACTTTTGCACCAACTAAGTAAGATCTAAACTTATCAAATGCAAACACCACAGCCAAAAGCTCTTTTTCAGTCACAGTATAATTTAATTGGGCATCATCTAAGGTTTTACTGGCATAATAAATAGAATGAAAAATTTTTCCATACCTTTGCCCCAATACAGCTCCTACAGCATAATCACTTGCATCGCACATCAACTCAAACGGCTTAGACCAATCTGGGGTGACTATTACAGGAGCAGTCACCAAGGCAATCTTCCGTTTGTTGAAAGCTTCATGACATTGTTCATCAAAGTTGAAGACGTTGTCATGTTGCAATAACAGACACAGGAGTTTTGAAATTTTTGAGAAATCCTTGATAAATCTTCTGTAAAACCCTGCATGTCCTAAGAAACTTCTGACTCCTTTGATTGTTGTTGGTGGAGGTAGCTTGTCAATAACGTCAATCTTTGCTTTGTCTACCTCTAAGCCTTTCTTTGATATTCTATGTCCCAACACTATTCCTTCTTGTACCATGAAATGGCATTTTTCCCAATTGAGCACTAGGTTGGTTTCTTCACACCTTATCAGAACTCCTTCCAAATTATCTAGGCATGCCTTGTACGAATCTCCATAGACTGAGAAATCGTCCATAAAAACCTCCATGGAATTTTCAATGAGATCAGAAAATAAGGTCATCATGCACCTCTGAAATGTTGCAGGAGCATTACACAGCCCAAATGGCATCCTTCTGAAAGCAAAGGTGCCATAGGGACAAGTGAATGTTGTCTTTTCTTGATCTTCAGGTGCTATGGCTATCTGGTTGTAGCCTGAATAACCATCAAGGAAACAGTAGAAATCCTTGCCTGCGAGCCTGTCTAGCATTTGATCAATGAATGGAAGAGGGAAATGATCCTTCTTAGTTGCTTTGTTTAACTTTCTGTAATCCATGCATATCCTCCAACCTGTTACTGTCCTTGTTGGAATTAGCTCATTTTTCTCATTTGTTACCACAATAACTCCTCCTTTCTTGGGCACACATTGTACTGGACTCACCCAGGAGCTATCACTAATAGGGTAGATGATTCCTGCATCCAACCACTTGATGATTTCCTTCTTCACCACCTCCTTCATTATGGGGTTCAATCTCCTCTGCCCTTCAATGCTATTCTTGGCATTCTCCTCCAAGACGATTCTATGCATGCAGATTGTGGGACTTATACCTTTGATGTCTGCCATTTGCCATCCAATTGCCTTTTTATGTCTATTCAGGGTAGTAATGAGATCATTTTCCTGCTCTTGAGTGAGCTTGGAAGAAATGATCACTGGTAAAGAATCATTTTCCCCTAAAAAGACATACTTTAAATGATCAGGTAACACCTTTAGTTCCAAGGTGGGTGGCTCTTTAATGGAAGGCACATTCTTCTTCAGATTTGACTCCTCTTGCCCTAAAGATTCATACCTCTTTGTCCATGACTTGGGTGCAGGAGGCTCAGACGTGGCCATGTCTGACAGACGTTACAACGCCTAGAGGAGCAACTTCTTCTGCCAACAACTCTTGTATTTCATTATTGCCCAGAATCTTCTCCAGATGATTATTGTCTTTGTTGAACTGTTTTTGAACCATATGATCAATGGCAACCACATATGAACACTCCTCTGTGTTTGGATCTGGATATTTGAGTGCATTGAGGACGTTGAACTTGACTTCTTGGTCATTGACTCTCATGATTAATTCTCCTTTCTGCACATCAATGATTGTCCTTCCAGTAGCTAAGAATGGTCTCCCTAGAATGATGGGAACTTCTTTATCTGCATCAAAATCTAAAATAACAAAATCCAATGGAAACACAAACTTGTCAACTTTAATCAAAACATCTTCTAATATGCCTTCAGGATAAACTCTACTTTTATCAGCTAAAGTTAAGCTTAAAGAGGTAGGTCTGGCAGTTCCTATACCAAGTTTGTCATAAATGGACTTGGGCATCAAGTTGATACTTGCTCCCAAGTCACATAAAGCTTTGCCAATGTAAAAATCTCCAATGGAGCATGGTATAGTAAAGCTGCCAGGATCCTTGAGTTTTCTAGGAAGCTTATTCTGCATAATTAAACTACATTCCTCAGTTAAAGCAACAGTTTCAAACTCCCCTAGCCTTCTCCTTTTGGTGATGATGTCTTTCAAGAACTTGGCATAGTTTGGCATCTGCTGTAAAGCCTCAACCAAGGGAAGGTTGATGTGTAACTGCTTTAACATCTCCAGGAACTTGCTGAACTGTTTGTCTTCATGAGCCTTCTTCAATCTTTGAGGGTATGGTGGAGGAGGATACTCAGGTACAAGCCTAGGCACAGTCTTGATTCCTGGTTCAAAATTAGACGTCGTAACGTCTGGTTTAGACATCACAATGTCTGGAGTGTCCTTCACACCACTTGAGCTTGCCTCTTTCCCTTTCTTTTTCTCTGGCACTTCTTTCTGTTTCTCCTGTACTTCTTCCTCCATAGGCATAGTTGGTTCAGGATATTCAGTACCACTTCTTAAAGAAATTGCATTTACCTGTCCATTTACCCCATTATTACCATTAGGGTTGGATGATGATGATGGTGTTTTCATTTGTAGAAGGGAGGATCCATTACGCCTCGAGTGAGAGTGAAGCTATCTGTCAATCTGATTTTCGAGTTTGATTGAAGACTCATGAGTCCGCAAAGTTGTCTTACAATCACTTATGAAGCTTTTCATCATGGCCTCCAAATTGCTATTGTTGTTATTCGCACATACTTGCCTCTGTTGTTGTTGAGGAGGAAATCCTGGAGGTATTGCAGAGAAGCGATTCTTTGGCATTCAATGCATTGTTGTTTCTCCAATTGAAATTTGGATGATTTCTCGATTTGAATTGTAGGAATTGGAATAGGGACCATTTCCTTTGTTCTGAGAGACAAAGTTTACAGATTGAGGGTTGTAGGGACATTCCTCATATACATGCCCTTCTTCACAATAAACACATACTACTCCACCAGAATGGGTAGGTTCAACTGCTGCAACAGTCTGCTTCTCAGACGTGGCCACGTTTGGTGTACTCAAAGTTTTGATCATGTTGGTCAGGGTAGCCACTTGAGCAGAAAGAGCAGTCACTTCACTTATCTCATGCACACCTGCTTTCTTTCCAGGGGTAAATCTATCAGATGGCCAATGAGAGTTGTGGGTGGCTATGTCATCAATAAGCTTGCATGCCTCAGAAAAGGACATGTTTAGAATGACACCACCTGATGATGCATCAAGTATCAACCTTGTAGGCTGATCTAAACCATTATAGAAAGTCTCCATTTGGATTACCACAGGAATGCCATGGTGAGGGCACATTCTCAGTAATTCCTTCCACCTCTCCCAAGCTTCGAATAATGATTCCCCTTCCCTTTGTTTGAAGGAAGTGATATCATTTCTCAATTTAGCATTCTTGTTGGGAGGAAAGTACTTGGCAAGGAACTTCTCTGCTAGCTCATCCCAAGTGTGAATTGAATTTGGCTCTAAGGAGTTCAGCCAATTTTTAGCCTTGTCCTTGAGTGAGTATGGGAAGAGCTTCAATCTAAAAGCATCCTCTGAGACTCCAGGGATGATAAAGTTGCTGCACACATCCAGAAATTGTCTCAGGTGAGAGTATGGATCTTCTTGAGGGAAACCTCCAAATTGGCCTGCAGTTTGTAGCATTTGGAACATCATTGGCTTGAACTCAAAGTGACCAGTATGAAGGGTTGGTCTTGCAATGCCTGTTTGTAAATGAGCAGGGTTGAGCACGGCATAGTCACGCATAGGCTCGTCCCCTCGCTCATTGACCATATCTTGTGGTCCCTGCATTGATGAGTTCTTTGCCTTTGGTAGTGTTCATCATCAACAATTATTGTCTCTGTATGAGTTTGTGGTCCACGACCATGTCCTCTACCTCCTCTTGGTGTATGTCCACCTCTAGAACCGGTGTTATGCTCAGACATGGTTGGGTGTTGTTCTTGTTGTTGTTGCCTCCTTCTTAACCTTTGTTGTCTCCTTAGTTGTCTGAAAGTTCTTTCAGGGTTCGGATCAAACTCAGTTCAGATTCACTCCTTGGTTCAGTTGAACTAGAGCTTGAGTTGGAACTAAGCATACGCTGTAACGTCTACCTGTTCAAACACAGAAACAGCAAACAACACAGTAAAATTCTTTCAACTTGTGTTTTAATACTTTTGAACAATAAAAGTTACTACAATCCCCGGCAACGGCGCCAAAAACTTGTTGCGCTTGTGTAATAGTGTGGTTTTTCGCAATTATAGTGCAAGTATACACATCGTACAAGTAATAAAGTGGATAAGAGTAAGAGATCGTTCCCACGAGGATTGATATGCTTTCAAAGTTCAAGTTTCAAAACACAAGAGAAGTAAGTAACAAATCGGCAATAAGAGTTGGTTTTAAAGCTAAAGATGTAAATAAAACAAGTAAACAAAAGCTGGTTGTGAATATGGATGAGAGATGAGTTGAGTTGTTGCATGCAAGTAAATCCTTCCTAGCTAGACGTTATAACGTTTACACGTTATGACGTTCAAATGTTATTCTGTATAGACGTGGCCACATTTGAACGCTGTTGCAAAAGAGCTATGCTTTTCAGCACAAAACGTCAGAGTTTCAAGTATAAGAGGTCCTATGTCTAGGTCTAAATAGGCCCACTCCTGTATTTTAAGCACCCACAGCAATGTTCTATGAACTATTATCTATTCTATGTCTAGACTTAGATAAAGATGCCTAAATGTCTTTAGTGCATTGTTCATTCATATAAATCTTTGATTTCTTTTCATAGACCATGTCTGTACCTATGAATCTACCCATTTTAAGAAGCCAACCTCAAAACAAGTTTGGAAATATTATTACACAAAGATTTAAAACAGGCAACGTCAATACTTCATAACATTAACTAGGAATTCATTATAAGCAAAACAACAACTCAACTACAAAGTGTTTAGCTCATGCTGAGCATCTTTACAGAATGAAAAGGATTTAAAATCCAAATACCATACATAATAGAAAAGAACCTAAGTGCAAAAGATACACCTAAGTAACTTTGTAGCATATGTACGTCAGATAGACGTTACAACGCCCGAGCTTTACAACAATGCAGAAATAAAACTAAGTTCAGACAAGCAAAATATAGAAGTCTGTTTCCAGATCTTCTTTACAAAACTAATTCTGAATTTAATGGAGGGATGGTGAGGGGATGAAGATGAAGTGATTCTGAAGCTGTGAGGGACAGATGATGCCTTGAGAGAGAGCTGAGCCTTCCTTAAATAGCCACCTTGCTTACGCGTGCTGATGTCACTTGCCCACCTTCCAGATCTGTTTCCTCTCTTCTTCCCGACCTCGCTGTTGAGCTACGTGTGTTTACGTAAGCGCCACCATCGGGGAATAGAAGATCTTCTGACTTTTATATCTTTGACTATCATTGCTTAGCGCGCCAAAATTAAGATCTTTCACCCTTTCTCTGCTGCACTTCAGTAGACGTGGTGAGGGACGTGGTGAGGGACGTGGTAACGTTCAGCACTAATTTTCCTGCACAAGCACAAAAGGCATCAAAACGCTCTCAAGGGCACCACTTGGTGCCTAAATGCACAGATTTATCACTTTATCCACTTATTTACTAAAAACTCAGAAATTACATAAAACTAATTTAATAAACCTTGTATTGCTAGAGAACTTGCATGACTTATTCTTTGAATGAGTATAAATAACTCATATAAATATGAGTTATCACCCGCACCACAACAACCCATACCGGAAAGAGTCGTTACGTGGACCTGTAAAGTTGAGTATCACATGACTGTCCATTCCTGGGAACATGCTGGTGTGTTGATTCATGGTCGTGACACTAGACATTTCAGGCTTAAGAACAACATCACCTTCGCCGAATTGAAAGAAAAACTAACAGAAAATGTTCACCTAGATGGTGTGGAGCAAGAAATCACTAGTATCGAATGTAGCTCCCCCTACATCTGCAGCATTACCCCACGTAATCGTATTCGGATGTGCCCCAAGCGTATCAAGAAAGACAAAGACGTTCGAGAAATGTTTGAGAAACATGAGAGCTTCCAAGGTTTCATTGAACCTTATCTCGAATTGTGCGTCGAAACAGAAGAATCTGCCGAATCCATTGCCCGTAGAATTAGAACTAGACGTTCGAGAAATGTTTGAGAAACATGAGAGCTTCCTGTCGTTTCGTTTTAAATTTCCTATCCTTGTATTTTTGCAATTCGTGTTTTTCTTTTCTTAGTTAGTTGTTTGCTTATGTTGGTGTTATGTATTTCGTATTTCATGTATTTCGTATTTCATGTATTTCGTATTTTGTAATGACAATAAATTTGCGCCAACGTAAATGGAATTTCAAATTAAAAAACCAAATGAAACAAAGTAGTTAAATTATACAAAAATTCCAAACATATATCCCCCTATGACATATCCTACTGGGTGTTGCGCCCCCTCCTCCTCTCATACACATTGCCAAACCTCCTCCTAAACCCACGGAAGGGGTTGAGCAGCCTCTTGATGCGCTGAAACATGCCCCTTGAATTGGATCCATGCATCATTCTCACTTTTTTGGTTTTCAATTTTTATGTTTTACATTAGCTAGTCTTTTTTACATTATCAGTTTTACATTAATTGGATCCATGAAATTTTATCAGTTTTACATTAACTAGTCTTTTTTTGGCTTCCTTTATTATTTCAAGTTGCTGCCACTTTTTACTACTTTGGTTTGATTGATCATATTGCCCTTCTTTTTGTTGATGCTAACACCTTCTAAAACTAATATCATAGAAATGAGGCTAATAAGTTATTGAGGCTGGAGGTAACAGTCGTGATAAATACTACCAAAATGCAAATATAGTTCTTGTGTTTACTAAGTGGATTTGTGATTGCAATATGTTAACTTGGCCCAAGCACTTATTACTGGCAATGATGTGCTATTGTTGCTCGATTTGCCTCTAGAAATTATGAATGTACATGGTATTAATTGTGATTTGATTAAAACAATTAACTATTAATGGGTTAGATCTTAGTTTCTTGATGTGCTTTGACTTAAGAAAGGAATGAGCAGTGTAAATGATTCATGCTGGATTTGCAGCAGGTTTTAGGCAACAAGTTCCAGAGCAGATTGTTAGAGGTGATTGACTCAAGGTTTGTGTTGTTTTTGTTCCGTCTCTGTTAAGTAACTGCTTTTATGATGGAGGGTGTCTTAGAGCTAACAATGGACCTTGGAATGATTCTGACATTTTGAAATTATGGTACCATTAAGATTGTTGCTTATGCATTTGTTTGAATTTTATTAAGACTTTCTGTTCACGCCTACAACTAATACTCACTTGTTCTACTTACGGTTGTTAAATTGTAGAGAAGCAATAAAGCCAACAAAATGTAGAAGTTCTTCTATTGCTGATAGACTAGATGTCGAGTCATATGCCAGCAAGGTGGCTCATAAATTGGTTAAGTTCCAACCCAGTAATTCTTTTGCACAATTCTTAAGTCTCATTCATATTGTTTTTGCATGAAGAATGCTTTCCTCATGACTGTTTCTTCACAGGTTAGAAGCACCTGAGTTAATAAGACTGTCATTCACTGACACAATTTAACCTACTATTACAATTTAATTGCTGGATTTGCGGTTTTAATGGAAGTCTGCCTCATTTCATGGACTTGCTGGACTTGTTTTCATGGATGTAGTTTATGTCTAATCGGTAAGTACTCTGAAACTTGTAGGTATTTGTTAACTCAAAGTCATACACTGATGGGGAACTTATGGAGATTCGTCAGTTTTGGGCGGAATTCTTTTTGAAGATTCGTGCAGAGCAAGCTAATACACTATTTTAGATTTACTAGTTCAATTTGTATTTTATAAACATATTTTGTTGCATTTGGTGGGAAACTATTAGGTTGAAACAAAACTGGTAAAGTAGGAAAGGAATCCTCTAAAGTGTGTTATGGTGGACACCACATTTTGAATAAATATTGTTGCCCTTTTGCTTTCTAAATGAAAGTTTTATTGGAATTTGAAGTATTTTGATAAATTTATTATGTGCTGCTGTCTCGAAAGATCTGTATAACATGTTATTATAAACTAGTCGATTGGTTTTGATTAAAATTAAACAAATAAAAATAAAAGAACAAGACATTTAGCATCAGGTGTTTTAAATGACCGATGCTAAATGTCACAAAAACAACCGATGCTAAATGTCACAAAAAGGACATTTAGCATCGATTTTTTTTTTCACTTGACCAAAAAAAAAAGCATCGATTTTTTCAAACAACCGATGCTAAATGTACTTGTAAGAAACATTTAACATCGGTTGTATGTTTGTTTTGAGGCTATATTAGATTGTGATGGAACACATTTAGCATCGGTTATTTAAAAAACCGATGCTAAAAGTGACTTTTAGCATCGGTTAAATAACCGATGCTAAATGTCACACATTTAGCATCGGGGGATTTAACATCGTCGGATAACCGATGCTAAATGTCCAAAATAACCGATGCTAAATGTCTTTTCTGCACTAATGAACGTGTCACCAAAGTGGCCTCTCTTGTGGAGATTGATTCATTTTGAAATATAAAAGGTTGTGTGCTTGTAACTTATGTGAATATTTATCGGCTCAAAGGAAGGTAGCTATTTTACAGAATTGCGAGTACACTTGTGGTGATAAATACGCGATAGTTATTCGGTTTACATGTGAATAGTGAATCGGCCCAAAGGAAGATTTATTGTTTGACATGTTCTTTATTATCGGTATTTGATTACTACACTAAGGTATCACTGAAAAGTTAATTTTGTCCAAAGATAAAATGTTAATGGATTCTCAGTATCTTGATATGGGTTTACCTTTATTTGAATTTAGAATTGCTTTTATTTTGAGGATGAAGTTAGCATTTTTTTTTTGGCTATAGTTCTCTGATTGGTTAGGAAAGATCCTGCGATTATTACTACCAACATCAACTCTATTGCAATGCTAAATGTCTCAAACTTCAAGTCTTAGAAAGACAATGTCTTGATAGTTCTTGGAGTTATGACTCTTGACCTTGCGTTAATGATCTACTCTCCTCTACCTCTTACGGTTTTAAGTACATTTGAACTAAACAAATGAAAGGAAAAGGTGGGAGAAGTCAAATCGCATGTGTTTGACGATCATGAAGAAGGACATTCCGGAAGCATTCAAGGACAAAATATCTTTAAAGGTTATTATGGTTAAGGGGTTCCTTGCAGGCATTGAAATAAATTTGTCGTGAGCATAAAGTTTGAGATATGTATGTTCTTGACAAACTTATTTCAATCAAGTATGAAGGCAAACGAATGAAAATTAAGAAGGATAAAGAAGTTGTAGGTACATCATTTAAATAAGAAATGTGATTTTGTTTGTTTTGAGGTTAATTTAAGATTTTGGTACCATGACTCACCTTAGTGTATCAATGGAGGGTTTCCTGATTTCCTGAAAGTCAAATGATGTTGAAAGATACATCTCTGTGGGGACGGTAAGGTTATTCAAGTTGAGGCAATTGGAAAATTTTTATTATCATTAAAAATATGGATTTTATTTGGATCTTAGTGAAACTTTTATAGCACCATCTTTTAGATGAAATTTGATTTCCATTACTACTTTGGAAATATTTGGTTTTTCTTATTCAGTTTAGGAATGAAAAAAATTTGTTTGTTTCGTGATTCAAAATTGATTGGTTTCATTTTTTGTCAGTTTTCGATAATATTTATTCTATCGAGGAAATTTATTCTAATGAGGAAATTGCTTCGTTTAATGAATCGTTTTATGTGAGCACACAATGTATAAATTTTATGATCCCACAACACTAGTGCAAAAACGTCATTTAGTATCGGTCATTTTGCACATTTAGTATCGGTTATCTGTCGATACTAATTCGACCGATACTAAATGTATGACATTTAGTATCGGTTAAATAACCGATACTAAAAGTGACATTTAGTATCGAATTTTCAAAAAACCGATACTAAATGACATTTTTTTGGTGATTTTTATGCCTTGAAAACGTACTATTAGTATCGGTTATTTAATTAACCGATACTAAATGTCACTTTTAGTATCGGTTAATTTAAATAACCAATACTAAATGTCTTTTCAACATTGTGTTTGCTGTCAAAAAATGACATTTAGTATCGGTTATTTAAATTACCGATACTAAAAGTGACATTTAGTATCGGTTAATTAAATAACCGATACTAAATGTCTTTTCAACATTTTGTTTGCTGTCAAAAAAATGACATTTAGTATCGGTTATTTAAATTAACCGATACTAAAAGTGACATTTAGTATCGGTTAATTAAATAACCGATACTAAATGTCTTTTCAACATTGTGTTTCCTTGTCAAAAATGACATTTAGTATCGGTTATTTAAATTAACCGATACTAAAAGTGACATTTAGTATCGGTTAATTAAATAACCGATACTAAATGTCTTTTCAACATTGTGTTTGCTGTGTAAAATGACATTTAGCATCGGTTATTTAAATAACCAATACTAAATGTCACTTTTAGTATCAGTTAATTAAAATAACCGATACTAAATGTCATTTTTTTGGTGTTTTTTAGGACTTTTAGCAACGGTTATCCTTAATAACCGATACTAAAGCCCCATTTTTGGTGACTTTTAGCAACGGTCATCTAAGATAACCGATGCTAAATTCGTTGTTTATTTTTTTGATTTTTTTTATATTTTTAATTCGCACCAATAAATTTAAAACCTGTTATACCAACCATTTCAGACAACAACGCATTATATATCAAAATACTTCGAACAACATTAAAATTAGTATATTACATTTTAGTAAAACTAGTCAGAATATAATGTTGCACTATATGATCATATCCAACAAAATATTACTAAAACACAAGTTAAACTAGTTAGAATATAATGTATCATTTTGCTCTGTACGAAGCTTCAAGTAGAATTCCGCCCAAAGCTAGCGAATCTCAGTAAGTTCCTGTTCAGTGTATGCCTGTGGGTTTTCAAATACCTACAAGTTTCAAATTAGTTACCGATTAGAATCGACAATTTCAGCAACCAATACCAAATACCGATTTTACAGAGCACCAACACAGTGAGTACATTGCTAAAGCTATTAGCAATTGCCAAGAAGGAAAGTGAAGACAGTGAAATGTGAAGAAAAATTACTAACACAAACACTCTCTTATTATCATGTACATTGCTAAAATGATGCCAAAGTTTAGAAACCAAACAGAATTCAATGAAACCAAGAATCCACTTAAAAATATCATAAAGTTTAAGATAGATAGGAATAAAACCAGAGCTGATGATTAAGTCAATTTTCAAATGAGTAAGGAACATACCCAATTGAAACCAAGAATCCAAATATAAACATGGATATGCTACCAGCCCAACTCTTGTTTTGGTTGTAAGGAATCTTCATTGACCCATATCTTCTACCAATGATATCAGCTACACCTGTAGTAGGAAACCAACCATCAAGTGAAAATCATTTTTTATAAATACTTCAATCAATGTAACAGAAGCCAATCAATGAAATCAGACTATTCAATATTCCTCTCATTTAATAAACAGTATAAAGCATGAATAATTAAATTACAACATAACCGAAGTTACCTATCAGTTCAGCATTTTAGTGGTGGTTCTACAAGCCGATGCCGAAACCACTAATGTTGTTGCATCTTTCTCCCAAAACAAGAGAAATTCAACAAAATGAAAATTAATAAACCATTTCATTGTAGAAAAGCAACTAAGAATGAGTTTTGATAGAGGGATTAAACCAACGAAAATGACCATGACCAACAGATGTGCAGCAAATACCTATTGCTGGTGTTACAAAAAGATTGTCAAATCCTTAGGGATTTCAGTTAGAGAACCTATTACTCAATCCTGTATTATAATATGCAAATAAAAAAATGAATCGACAAAAACATGTAATTGAAAATAATATATAAATGTAGTCAAACAATGCTACCTTCCTTCCAAATGTACTTGACCTTCCTATTCCTATAGACATTCATAGTTTTGAGTGTCAAATATTTCTGAAACAATGTGTCAAAATACCTAAATCTCCCATGTGAAGCAATAATAACAAGGGGCGGCAAGGAGCATGTAAATACATTCAGGAATTTATAGATACAGCATATGAGAATAAGAAAAGGCTTAAAAATAACAGCTGGTTAGATGTTTACCTCAAGCACCATGTGAAGCAATTGAAAGGCCGCACGCATCCCATTATCTCTTAAAGTAAAACTGTTCCTGGGTGTATTAGCAAATACGAGGATCGCCAGCGACAATTGGACTGCGGCCCGACCCATCTCGTCGCCCATACACGCCGCTTGGAGCGCATTCTCGCCGCCGAAATTCTCGCGCAAAGCGGTCGGACATCATCAGATATATATCGCCATTCGCACATGGCATCAGCACGTTCTCTAACCTTGTGCTATCCGCCCGAGCGACCTCTCACTAGATCGTCGGAGTGTCTTTGCAGTACCACCCGAGGTGCTCAGCGCGTGAAGCGGGGCCCGGTCCTTTCAACTCTCTCAACGACCGCCCATCGGACGAAGCAACAAACACTTCAACACTTCATTGGTCAAGGTACGATCAATTGGCGACCACGGTGGGAGGCCCGTGCGCTATCCTACCACATTCATGGCTCCACGCGGCCCGGCCCCGGCACGGGCCACCTCTCGACTCAATCCCTCCGCAGAATCAGCAGCAGACCCGGGCGTGGCGTCACGATCCCACGAATCTCAAGGACTTCCACGACAAGAACCTTCTCAGGCACAACGGCCGTGGACCGGTCCTCCAGCCAGATCCATCGGCCGTTCTCGGAGACCTACCGCCCGAAGCCGATTGAAGCGGGCATCCAGAACCTCTCGCAGGACCATGTTACTCGGCCGTTTTGCGAGATCTTGCAAAACAAGAATCAAGTGATCGCAGATCGAGATGCACTCATCTCTCGGTATGAAAGAGGTTCGATTCGGGCCGCGGCGTGCGAAGGCGGAGAACCTTCGGCTCGCCGCCGACCGCGCGAAGACACCGCTCCCTCCTCGTAGGAGCATTTCACGCCGAGAAAGCACTACTCATCGTTCCCGGCGGAAAAAGCGAGGCACGCGCAGTCGCCCGAGCAGAACGCAGCAGAGCGCCGTTCAATGTCCGTTGACTATGAAGATTCCGGCTACCGCCCCGACACCGGTCGCTCGCCCACGACCGATACTCTCTCTAATGAGTCGTCCGGTCACGTCGGTCGAGAAGCGGATCTTGGGATTCTCGTGAAGAGTGGAAGAGTACGAAATGGAAGAATTAGGGGCGACGCCGCGATCGGCCTAGGAGAGGCAAAGCGGCGGCCCGAGAAGGCTCTCTCGGCTACCTCCAACCGGCCCATCCGGAGGATTCTATGGAATGCCGCAACGCGAGGCATGCCTCGCAATGCAACCCTTTGGGTCGAGCGGCATTCGAGAATGAACATGGCCCGTTCTCGCGGAGATCGAGCGTTATAAGATTCCGAGAGATCTCCGCAAGCCGCCCAACCTCAACAAGTTTGTGGGCCGAGGTGATCCGCACAAGCATCTCCGTTACTTCAATAATCACTTCGCCGCTACTGTGGAATTGGGACCCGACCATGAAATGCGTGCTTTTTCCCCGATCGTTGGACGGCCGAGCATTGGAATGGTGGGAGTCTTTGCGCCCAATACCATCTCCTCGTGGGACGCACTGATTAGAATATTCTTGTCTCACTACACCGCAAACCGCCGCCAATACCGGTATGAAGAATACTTGGACTCTGTTGTTCAAGGAGATAATGAGAGCGTTGAGACGATACATCGACCGGTTTAACATCGAGGTCGAAGTGCATTCGTGACTTGTCGACAAGGACAAGTGAAATATCCAAGCGGGGTATTCGACAGGACCACCGATTCGTTGAAGAGTTTACATTGAATCATTACGAGGATCTCGGCCACTTCGACAAGGGCTAACGCCCACATGCGAGACGAAGAAACCTTGGCGATGGGAAGGCCGTCGCGCCACGACCTAAAGAAGAAAATGGCAAGCCGGCGGAGGGCATGAATGTCGCGCGCGACAATCGGTCCGACTTTCGAGATAAGACGTTCGATCATCGACTCGGCTAAACGCCTCTATTACGCAGATCTATAGCGAGTGCCAAAACAATGAATTTGTGGGAGTAAAGCGGCCCGATCCACTCGTGCTCAAGAAGGGGCACGACCGACTAAAAGATACCGCCGTTACCACAAAAGCAAGGGTCATGATACTAACGATCGTGTGGCCTCAAAGATGATATTGAAGAGCTCATTCGAAAGGAAAGTTGGGAAAGTATGTGAGGCCGGAGGAAGGCGACCGACCTCAGAGAGAAGCGAAAGAAGTCGATCTCGACGGAGGAAGGCGCTCTAGTTGTTTCAAGCGCCCAAGAGAAAGACCGGTCTCGAAGATCGAGCCCCCGCGGTCCGCAGGTCGCAACGTTGCTATGGTCATCCATGGTGGCAACCTCGGGACCGTAGAGAATCAAAGAAAGCCACCAAAAAGAAGTGGGGCGAGCTCACGATGGTCGGTTCAACATCAACGACCCCACCGGTCTCAAGCAGACCCCATCTCATTTGAGACGGCGACCGCACGATGGCGAGGCCAAACAATTATGTTCCGTTGGTAATCAGGGCAGTCATGGCCAATACTGAAGTTCAAAGAATCCTGGTCGACCAGGGTAGCTCGGCCGACATCATGTTTGAAGGCTTAATCGACAAGATAAAGGTTGATCGAAGCGAGATAATTCCCCAGGCCGAGCCTACTCCTCTAACAGGTTTCAATGGGGCGACGACCTACCCGTTGGGAACGATCGAACTCATGGTCACATTTGGTGACGACACTGGAGATAGCACTTTGTACAGGACGGTCCGCACGACGTTCCTCGTACTCCCCCTCAAATCATGCTATCAGTGCATCATTGGTAGGCCGACCCTGGGCAAGCTAGAGGCCGTGGTATCAACAAAGACACTGAAGATGAAATTTACTGACAGGGCGACCAGTGTAGTTACCACGGCGGCCGACCTTGAGGCCGCGAGGCGAAGCCACGACTGCACTCAAAGCAAATTTGTGATGAGGTAGACCTTGGCCCAAATGTTCGGCAGCGGTGATGGCCATCAAGTCAATGCCAGCGATCGGATGCTCGGTGCCACGCGTTTGAATGTAATGAACAATTTGAGTGTAATGAATGACCGACCTATGAATGAAAAGCAGGCAGGCGCTCTTTTTCCCACTGGGTTTTTTACAGAGGCCTGACCTTTAGAAACATGGTGTTCTTTACTTTCTCGCTAGAATGTATGACCGGTCGCTCAAGACTGCCCGCGGCGAAGGAGCGATCGAAGATTATCGACTTGGTCAAACATAAACGGATCGCCGAAGCGATCTAGACCGAGCGACCATCGAAATGGTCCCGATCGAGCGCCATCGAAATGGCCCAAGGGTCAGAAGGACCCACAAACAGAGTAGGCCCCGAGCGGTCTACAATCGAGAGATCATCGAAATGATCCCAGCGGTTGCCATCGAAATGGCCCGACAACCTTAGATCGTCGAAACGATCTAAATCGAGCGACCGTCGAAACGGTCCCAACCGAGTGCCATCGAAATGGCCCAAGGGTTAAAACCCGCAAACCTTAGATCGTCGAAACGATCTGAATCGAGCGACCGTCGAATCGGTCCCCACCGAGCGCCATCGAAAATGGCCCAACAACGCTAGGTCGTCGAAACGATCTACATCGAGCGCCATCGAAAATGGCCCAAAGGTTAAGTAATAACCCATCGCGGTAGGCCGTCGAAAACGATCTACTTAAATGCCATCGAAAGGGCCTGATCGAAGATCGCCGAGCGATCCAAGGCCCCGTTGGGACATTAACTTATCAAAGAATGGATGCTTTCGAAATAAGCACGAATGACGACCGAACGGTCTTAAAATTCAAAGACTTAGAGAAAAATAAGCATATGAGGCGCGCAAAGAAAAACGACCAACAACGAGCGCTATCGAAGTGGCACGAAACGGCCGCCGAGCGGCCCACAAGTTCAAAATGAACAAGGCGAATAAATGCAAGTACGCAGAAATTGCAACATAAATTCAAACGGGCATAAATGAAAAGCAAATAAAGATTGTCATTACAAATAGGGGGCCGCCAGGCCGCCGAAGCGCCCACGAATAAAAGAAGCGCACGGCGCGAAATATTGTCGGGCAGAAGGCAAGTTACAAAATTACACCGCCGCAGCGGGCTTCAAAAGAGAATGGTGGCGGGCGAATGGCGTTGCCACCGCTCGTCATATTCTGCGCAGCAACATGATCTTGTTATTTTCGACATAGTGCGTGGGCTTGATCATCTTGTCATCGAAATTGATCTGCGGTCGGTATTCAACACCCGCGCTCGCCAAGAGCGTTGTAAAATTGCTCGATTGCAGCCTCTGGCCGACCGCCTTGGCCACCACGAATCTTCGCTGCGGCTCGGCATTTACGGCCTCCAACCTGGCTTTCTCCTTCTCGACGGACCCAAGGTCAGTTTTCAGAGTGTTCACCTGGCCGGCAAGCTCCTTGTTCCTCTTTGACAGCCTGGCCCGGTCATCCTCCCCCCGTTTGAGGGCCTCCTTCTTCGATTTGGAGGAGCTTGTCGTATTCTGCTGCGCCTCAACCAAAGCCTTGCCCTTCCCGCGCGGTCCGGTCGAAGGTTGGTTAGTCGGTCGAACAAAGGTAAGATAGAAATTACAAGACTAGGAAAGTAGAATTACCATCGATTCGCCACCCGGCTCGGCCATGACTTTATCGACCACATACGAGAAGCGCAGAGCGCCATGGGCTTCCTTCGGTACTCCTCCAGATCGGCCGCACTCAAGCTTTCGAGCTGGATGATGGGAACCTCCTCCGTTGCAGGAGCCGGGACCCGAACGTCACGCTTGGCCCGCTTGGGTGAGCGATCGGCACTAGGAGGAGGCGACCGAGGCCTGCCGACCGGCTTCTTCCCTTGGCCCTTAGGGGTGTGGGGGACTTTGGAGGAAGGTTCAGGATTACCCCCCGACCGAGAAGCGTCAGGTCCCTTAGCCCCTCCGAGCTTCGGGGCTGAGGCGGCGGTTCCGGCTTTGCGGCCATCCTTTCTGCGAAATAACGAGTCATGAGTAAGAAAGTCAACAACAGAATATAAGGACGAAAAAGTTCAAAAGCGAACCAATCTCGGCCTCCAGTTCATAGCCTTTTCAGACAAACAAAGCGGCGGGTATGTATGCCGCCTCGGGATCTCGACGCATCATGCCCGCCAGCGACTTGATCATCTCCAAAGTCTCCAGGTCGGCCTCTCCCAGATCTTTCACTGTATAGATATAATCTCCCGGCCGCCTGCAGAAATGAGCCTCATTCCACATGATAGGGAAGTAAGGGGACCCAAAGATCCGTCCGGTGAACCTGGCAAGCGGCCTTGCCGCCTCTTGATTGGAGCGATCCAAAATCGCGGCTTTTCCAGCCGCTCCTAACGACTCTGGGCGCTTTGAAAAATCGGTGATGGGTCTTACGCATCTTGAAGGAGACTTGCTCCCTTTTCTCCTTGTTGGCCTTCTCCCCGAGCGGCTCGGCTCGAAGATGGCAAAGAAAAGCATCATCGATCTGGCCGACCCGGCAGTGGAAGCACCTCAAAGGTCTTTAAAACGCCCATGCGTTTGGATGAAGAGGCTGTGAAAGGCGACCCAATATATGGCGCAAGAGCGCCGTATTTGGAATTCGGTGAAAGGAGGGGTAATCTTCATCTTCTCGAACACGAGCCGATACATCGTGAACTTGAAGTTGGAAGAGTAAGTCGCGATATCTTCGCCCTCCTTCATGCCTCTTATCCTCCAGCCCGGTGAGTCTTCAAGACGGCTCCGTAGATCGGGCAAGGCATCGTGGCCGACCGTGAGAATGCTCCTGTTGGAGCGAAGAGTTTCCGACACCCAAGACATATCAGATACATCTCGAGCTACATCGGCTTGTACCTCGGCCGACCCTTCGTGCGACCCTCCGATGTTGGCCTCCAAACCAGAAATGTTGACTTCGGGCTGAGCCACCTCTTCTCCTGGGGGCATCGATTCAAGCCTTAGCCCGCTCTTAAGCGACCTAGGCTTGGGGGGCAACTGTTCCTGGGTGTATTAGCAAATACGAGGACTGCCAACAGCAATTGGACCTGCGGCCCAGCCCATCTCGATCGGCCCATACACGCTACTTGGAGCGCAATTCTCGCCGGCCGAAATTCTCGCAAAACGGTCGGACATCACTGTATATATACGCCATTCGCACATGGCATCAGGTACGTTCTCTAACCTTGTGCTATCTGCCCGAGCGACCTCTCACTAGATCGTCGGAGTGTCTTTGCAGTACCACCCGAGGTGCTCAACGCGCGTGAAGCCGGGGACCGGTCCTTTCAACTCTCTCAACGGCCGCCCATCGGGACGAAGCAACAAACACTTCAACACTTCATTGGTCAAGGTACGATCAATTACGAAACTCCATAGATATGAATTCCTCCGTTGATTCCAAGGAGCAATTTATCAGGTGATTCACACAGAAAAGTTCAACCTGGTATCATGTATGATATACAAGACATTGAGTATATGGAGGTATAGATTATTTAATAGACACCTAAAGCGCGCTTCACGTGTAGATGCGATTTGCATTCATGAAATGTTCAAACAATAGAACCTATGTGGTCACGCAGAGCTAGAGTTCTCGACATGAAGTGTATTTGCCATCAAAAGCTCACAACATAAAAGGAATGATCAAATCGAGCATTGATGATCGACAAGATCACGCTTAGTATTGATTGGAGAACATTAGTCCTATGATTATGTAATTGTGATAAGAATGGCCCTTTTGACATTTACCATAAACTACCAATTTGAATATCATATAAACATTCCAAAGACCAATCGTTGCGGGCACATTAGTGCTAAAATTTTGGGGTATATTTGAATGATCAATGATAAGTTTTGCCTGCATCTTTGTATTATACTTTAATTCCAAAAAGCTGGATAACATATTACATAATCATGTTCTCAAACTCATAGTCGAGTCTTGTACAATAATAACAAGGAGCGGCAAGGAGCATGTAAATAGATGAGGATGGCATACATGATTTTTATTCGGATAAGAATGCATTCTACTATGTGTCAATGGAAAATAAGCATGATCCGGACATTAACATTGAAAAATCGAGTTGGTAAAAAAGTTACCGCTGCTCCTTGAGAAGTTTCCAACACGACCTCCTCACTAAGTGTCCTAACACCCACAATCACGAGATCCTTTTGAATCGGAAGTCTCATTTGCTCGTCCGCCACCAACAATTAGCCGCATCACACCACTTTGTGTTTCACTTTTTGATATCTATTGACAATAAAAGGCGTTGATTAATACAGAAAAACGATTACATTCCCTTCAAATAGTCTAAGCCCGAGTTCTTCATGTCAATCTCAAAACACAGATTCAAACTAATGCTTAGAAAGTGATGAACAAGACAAACATAATGGGAAATTCAAAATGAATTTCACAAGTACCAAATCTCCTTACAATCCATAACTTTAGAAAATAACAAAATGAAGTAAAGAAATGCGTACTAGAATTAGGAATCCATTGAAGGACCGAGTTATCATTTTTAAACGTGTTGTGGAGAAAAAGACACCTTTTCACATTAATTGCGGTAAAATGACAGAGCATGGAAAATGAGGTAATACTATCATGAGAATCTTAATATAAACACAACATACCTTATAGTTGACGGAATTCCATTTGCAAGGCGCGACGAGTGATCCCGAGTTCCTCATCATGAAGCTTTGTAGCATTTGTTTCAGGACTTACAGGAATAAAAGCCGGGTTCTTATACTGCTTTTTAACTCCTCTAGCTTTGATGATTGTATCAGTTCTTTTGGCACCTCAAGCTACATATGTACTGAAGCAATTAGTGAACAATGATCAATATGCACCCGATTCATAAATGATAATGGTTCTCACCAACATAACTTTACCATTCGGATATAATGAAACAAATTTTAATCGATTGTGGTAGATTTGTATCATAATACATGAAGAAATGACACGTTAGTTAGAAGTTAACATTGTTTTGAGTGTCAAAATACCTAAATCTCCATCTGGAATAGTTATCTGAAACAAGATTAAAGCTATTTAGCAAAAACAAAAACACTGAATCTTATTCTCAATCATCCTTCTTATATTCATATTCTCGATCTACATTTACATGGCTCTTTAAAATAAACTATTACCCTAGAAAGTACAGGAATCGAGTTGGGGATTTCTTACGCATATGCGACGTCCTACTCCTTCTTTCGTTCGGTTAACATTCAGATATGAAGAGAGGTAGCTTAGGGCAACAAGGGAGGGAGAGGAAGAGAGCGCAAATGAAAACTTTAGGGTTTTGAAGATTTCTTTGAAGACGAAAACGATGCTTACCTCTTTGAAGACGAAACAGAGCCACTGCGTAACTTAGGGTTTCAAGCAAAAGAAACCGCAAACAAAGGTCAGTGATTTTCGTCGTTAAACAAAAAGAACGAAAATGAAAATAGTGATTTCAAAGATGCTTCCAGCTTTCGAAGACGATGGGTTTCGAAGACGAAAAAGACGCTATGGGAGATGAAGGAAGGAAGAAGATGGGTTTCGAATTAAAAAGCTATGGGTTTCTAAGAAGAAGAAGAGAGAGCGTGAGGAAGACCAAGTTCAGAGAGATATGTGATTCGTGAGTGAGAGAGCGTTCTGTAAGAGGAGAGTGCGTGAGGAAGAAAAATTAGATTACCTTTAGTATCGGTTAACTAAAAACCCGATACTAAATGTGTTAAATTAGATGACCTTTAGTATCGGTGAACTAAAAACCCGATACTAAATGTGTTAGAGACACACATTTAGTATCGGTTGTTTAAACAACCGATGCTAAATGTAAGTGTGAAAATTGAAAACTTCAATTTAATTTCAAAATTGCCACCGCCCCTACATTTAGTATCGGTTGTTTAAACAACCGATACTAAATGGTGCTGTCTAAAGTCATTTTTGCACTAGTGGTAAGTCGATTTTGGAATCAGGAAATGCTCGTTTCTTTAAAGATGTTGAGTTTGCAAGGGGAGATATAGTTAAGGACTTTGTCTTTCAAGAAGAATATGTTGATATTCGCATATGCGTTATTGACACTACTCACGATCCTTTCCTTGACCTTGTTGAAAACACAAGACAATGTTGAAATCCCCATACAAGAAATCGTTACAAAAGAACAAACTCTTCCACATCAGGAAACTATGTCATTAAGGAGATCCATTAGATAATGGTTTTTTAAATTTTATCAAGTGATCATCTCGTTTGGTTTGAGGTGAATTTGGCAGATGATTGTGTATAGCATAAGTTCTGTGGGAGTAAGTATATTTTTCTGGTTTTATATGTTGATGACATTTTGCTTGCCAGCAACGATATAGACTTATTGCATGAAACCAAGATATTTCTAGGTAGGAATTTTGAGATGTAAGATCTTGGTAATGCATCTTTTGTATTGGGCATACAGATCACCGAGATCGTTCTCGGAGTATTCTTGGATTGTCCCAAAAAGGCTATATTGAAAAGGTTCTCAAGAGATATGGCATGTGGGATTGTAAACCAGGTGATACCCCTGTGGCTAAGGGAGACAAGTTTAGTCTCAATCAGTGTCCTAAGAATGACTTTGAAGAAAAGGAAATGCAGAATATTCCTTATGCATCAACAATAGGGAGTCTTCTGTATGCTCAGGTTTGTACGCGTTCAAATATTGCGTGCACTATGGGATGTTGGGAATATTTTATTGTAACTCAGGTTTAGACTATTGTAAAGCAGCCAAATGGATCATAAGGTATATACAGAGAACAAAAGAATATATATGCCCTCATATCGAAGATCAGATCCGTTTGAGATCATTAAGTATACTGACTCCGATTTTTTGGGTGGATGCCGAGATAATATAAAATCTATATTGGGCTATGTGTATCTGTTGGAACGAAGTTTTATTCCCAGGAAGAGTGTTAAACAATGCATTATATAGCCTCTTCCATTGTGGCAGTAGAGTTCATAGCATGTTATTAAGCATCCAATCATGGAACTTGACTTTGAAATTTTGTCACTGGGCTGCATACATTAGATGGTTTTGATAGACCAATAAGATTGTTTTGACAGTAAATTTGCAGTCCTATTTTGCAATAACAACCGAAACTAGAAGATGTTGAAGCTCATAGACATCAAGTTCCTTGTTGTTAAAGAAAGAGTTCCTAGTTGTCTATAAAGCATATTAGAACAAACTCAATTTTTGGTGAATTCGCTCATTAAAGGATTGCCACCCAAAAGGTTTCATGAGCACACTGCTTGTATGGGTGTCACATTATTAAGTGATGTTCAGTTTTTTGTGGGAGTTTGTTAACTTTCAATGCTTTGTGACATAGATATATTTCAGTTTATGTAAGGTTCCAGTATATTTTCTGCAGAAATAAAGTTTTGGTATTTGTTACACTTTGATTTTGTTACAGTTTGATCTCACTAAGGTTTAAGGTGGACCAATTGGAATTAGACATGTTAAGATCACATTACATGAAAATTCCATGCTACGCATCCACATCATGATCCATGTCATTATTTTGTGTCAGCATATGTGACCATTGATGGGTTTAGTTACGATAGATGTAACGAAGACTACTTTGATCCTATTAATATGATTGATGGACCGGATTGGTTATAGATACATTCAGTAACGACAGTCATTTGAGCTCATAAGGTTTATTCTTGCAATGCATAATTATAAGGTTACACATATAGTCCAAGTGGGAGATTGTTGGATCATTAATCCAACGTTGGCCTTATATGTTAGTAATTATGTATTGTGAACTGTCACTTTAGTTAAGCCCAATTTAAGTGATCTAATAAGGTTAGACTAATGTGGGCTTTTGAGTATCAAATAGGGTGTGGGCCTTTGATGTGTAGAGACTAAAGGGAAATTCTAATTTTGTGAGGGTGTTTTTTTTATACCCCCACCATATCCCCTTAAACCCCCACAATAAAGTGAAATCCCAAAATACCCCTTTGAAAACTAATTTTTTTTAAAAAAAACAAATCGTATATACGTTTTGAGTACGTATATATGATGGCTAATTTATGTCCAATCGTATATACGTACTCAAAACGTATATACGATGACTATTTTATTTTTTAAAAATAATTTGTTTTAATTTTTTTTTTAAATGTTATAAAAAGGCTACTAAAAATTCGTTAAAGAGTCAAACTAATCAAAAAAATTATAAAAACACCACTAAATTTTTTTTAGATTTTTTGGAGACTATGAAAAATTAAAAAATTAATAAAAAATAGTAAACGATGGAATTTGGGGTTTTGAGGCCGTAGTCCCAAAAGAAGTCCCTTTTAGGGGAGTCATGCTCGGTGATTTTTTTCGGATTTAATGGCTATGGTTTCATTATGATCGGAGTAGGTTGCCCGAAAACCGATTTTTTAGCCTAAATTATTCGTTCGACGTCTAACATCGTCACGTGTTAACGAACTACAAACTATATTAATTTTTATATATTGTGTAGCCTTAATTAATTTTTATTTGACTAAAAAAAATAAAAATACCATAGGGATCCTATATATGTTCAAATGAACATATATACGACCCTAAATTATTGGCCATCGTATATACACCCCTAGGCGTATATACGATTGGCCAACCCCCACATCAATCGTATATACGCCTTGGGGGTGTATATACGATGACCAATAATTTAGGGTCGTATATATGTTAAAAAAACATATATACGATTGGTGCAAAATTTTTTTAAAAAAAATGTTTTGTCAAGGGTATTTTAGGGTTTCACTTTATTGTGGGGGGGTATAAGGGGATATGGTAGGGGTATAAAAAACACCCATTTTGTGATGGGCTAAATTAGAAATACCAATAGATAACTCTAACTGGGTTCTATAAATAAGAAGGTTATAGTCCCCTAGGTCACACTACAACTTTTGGAGCCGTTCTTCCGTGACATCCATACAAAGAGAAGACTAAAAGGTTCTCTCGAAGAGTACGTGTTGACTTGGAAGGCCTAACCACAAACCAATTAACATCAAGATGAGGTACGCTTCCGCTAGTATTCAGGTCACTTTTATTGTTAAATCGTCTTGAGTTGGTAGGGTTAGGTTGATAGGTCATCAAGTACAAAATGGGAAAAGTGCCCACGCTTAACCTTGTTCTTCGTTACAAGTTCAAGATTCATTGTATTTGTCCCACGATTGGAATTCATTGTCCCGAAGTTCAGCATTAAAGGTGTGTGTTGCGGAAAATAATGGAAAAACTGTTAACCTTGTAAAAATGGCGAAAATGATTTGACACTAATAGAACTCTCGTTTTCATATGGGAGAGTGTGGGTGTACGTTGCTTGGAATTATTGATTAAAAAAAGGTACATGGGAGCCACTATACCACAAAACCTTATAATACACGTGCGTAGCATTTTTTTTGTATGTATGATTTTCTCGTACTTCAACTAGTTCAATCAATGATTCAATAGTTTAATTATAGATTTATAACCTTAATCAAATCAATCACCCTTTTCCTTATGTTCAGTACAGTATCTAAGAGGTATATGATCCTAAATAGTTGGTAGAAGTCGATATTGATCGGCGATGTTGTGTTCGAGGTTGATTTTGAGGCGAAGTTGAGTGTGCATAATGAAAGCCATTTCCGATCTGCCAAAGTCGGACGATAGAGAGAGTTAATGCGAGTCAAAGTGATAGTTAATGCGTCTTATCATTAGCAATAAATGCTATATTTATAGGTCAAAAGGTGCTTGAGTCAATAGATTTGAATCGTCCAGGTCGAGGGGATTAGATCTTGGCCATTGATTGTTGGATCTAAGTGGATTGATGGGTCTCAGCCTTAGTAAGCCCAATAAATTGTCTTTGAAGGGGAGTGTATTTAACACCTCAATCTTTACTCCATAACACTTTATATATTTTTAATTAAAGGCTCATTCTTCTTCCAACACCTCTCTACTCACTAGACACTCCTTTATGGGGTGAAAAGACCAAAAGCCCTTACTGAAAATTAGATTTTATATTTTTTTAAATAATAAATGCGGTTCGGCCTTGCGGTTGAGCGAACGGATCGAATCGCTGGCGGCCGCGGACCAGTCAAAATTTGCTCAGACACCCCAAATTATGTTTGACCGGGGCCGATCAAGCGGTCGAACACGTCGATCAGCGTCTTGCCGAAGCTGGATCCATGATCCACTTTAGCGCCTATAATTCAAACTTTTGGAAATTGTGTCCAACGGTTATAATTGTAACGGTTTTGGTCGTTTTAAATCAACGCTCACGTTCGATCACACCTATTATAAATAGGCTCTCACTCTTCACTGATTTTCACACTTCTCATTTTCACTGATTTTTCACTCTTCACTGATTCTCACTCTCACTCTTCGCTGATTTTCACACAACCCATTTGCTAAAATGGAAGATCTAATGGAATGGTAGTTGTGCCCAACCTAGAGATCCTCAGACAAATTTCTAACTGCATTGCATCCCCCTGGAACGGTTGAGAACATGGCCTATGGTGTTTCTTTTAAGTCTCGCGACAACTGCTTTTGTAGGCTGGAAAAAATATTACATTCAGCCAGTTGAAGGAAAGGTGGAGAAGAAGATTCGAAAGAGGGAGAGTGGCGCAAAGACATCTCTCGTATATGTTACCGCAAGTGCCTAAGTCTAGAAGACGGCACTCGCCGCTATGAAGCTATGGATATCCGGAGCGACAATGATGTTCGCGCAATGATGGAACATCATTGTAACACCCCATTGGGATGTCGGCTCATTGAGCTGTTTGTTGAAACGATGCGCACACCGGAATAGGTGAGTTATATTATGGAGAGCACGCTCCCCAAAAATTAGTGGACTACGCTCTTTAAATAATAAAATTCACAATGGACAAAAAACAAATAAAATTCACAATGGACAAAAAACTAAATTTTCATTGATTAATCAGAAAGTAGATTACAATTACAACAAGTCACAAGTCACTCTGAGTCATCAGTGACAACAGAGCTGGATTTGGACTCCTTTGTGAGAGTCAGCGAGTAATAGCTGGACTCATTGTCAGAGTCACTGGCACTCCCGTCGTAGCCGCCCAAAAAAACGCGGTAATCATCGTCCGTTGAGTCTGAGTCAGGATCAGTGTGAGAGCTCTCAACATCAGTGGACATATCGAGAAAGCGGTGGCGATTTGAGAGGCGTGTGTTGACGCGCCCTCACCAATGTAGTCAATGCTGACATAAACACTGTCAACACCCTCGTAAGCATCACATAACGATGCGGTGTCAACAACGATGTTGCCACCATAGTTGACACTGTAAATCACCACGCCAGCATCCAAAGAAAAAGACACATCTGTAGGTAGAATATCCAAATGGTCTGGGATGCTGATGTATATATCGTAGCAGTAAATGGTTGCGTGGAAGTCCGACATACCTGCCAAAGAGAAAAACAGCAATTATGGTTCGGACCTGTGAGATCCGACCACAACTCAGCACGGTTCGGCGCACGCCTGATCGATGCAGGTCGGACTTTGCGAAACCGAACCGTGCTTAAACAGTGAAAAAAGAGAGCAAAGTAGACAGTTCAGCACACGCCTGATCGACCTAGATCAACCTCTGCACAGCCGAACTATTGTAAAACAGCGAAAAAAAGTAGAAAAATGGAACATAGAGAAGGGGAGAGGGACATTTACCTTATGCGAGGGAGGAGGAGGACGACGGTGGGAGGAGGACGACGAACAGAGGAAGAGGAGAATGTGTGAGGGGGGTTCTAGTGAGAGGATAGTGAGATGAGTGTGAGGGGTGTGTGTGTGTTGAGGGTTTTTAAACAAAAAAAAAGGACAGTAAGGTCATTTTTGGACAGTGGGGGGTTCTACTAAGTAGAGGGGGGTTGTACGAAGTTTGGGCCTAATTAAATGGTGGGTAGTTAAGTATTAGGGGAGTCTGGGAGAGTATCTGATTGGTATATCATATATGTTCCAACGATTAACTTGGCCATGTACCATTTGAGTGCAGATGAGGGCCTTACAAGACAAACTATGCAGGCATAACACTACAAAAAAATTGCTTATTAGCTAAGGAATATTAGCGACGTATTTTAATCCGTAGGTAAAAAAACATTAGCGACGAAATGTAGGGGAGGAATTATGCTTTTGTTATCGAGGGACTTAGTGACAGATTTGTCTATCGCTAAAGGGCAGATTTAGCTTTTTTTTAACTTTCATTGCTAAAAGCTGAAATTTTGTCACTAAAAGAAGCGGATCTACTTTATTAACTTATCTCTCGCTAATACTTACAAATTTGTCGTTAATGTTCCTTTTAACTTTGATTTCAGACCCACCCTCTCATTTCTCTTTTTCTCCATTCTCTCTAACTCTTCTCTCTAACCGAATTCTCTCTCACTCTTCACCACCACCACCACTCTCTCTAACCGTCTCTCTTTTCACTCCTCTCTCTCTCTCTCTCTCTCTCTCTCTCTCTCTCTCTCTCTCTCTCTCTCTCTCTCTCTCTCTCTCTCTCTCTCTCTCTCTCTCTCTCTCTCTCTCTCTCTCTCTCTCTCTCTCTCTCTCTCTCTCTCTACACGAATCCTCTTCCCATTTCACTTCCACCATCACCACCATGAAATTACCTTCCACCCTCACTCCTCTCTCTCTCTCTCTCTATGAAGGTCAGTTTTGAATTTTGTTTGTTTTTAGGTATTCTCTAGTTTTGTTTTTATGATTGAAATTTCACTGTGAGTTTAAATGTTAATTTGAAATGTGATTATTGTAGAATAAATTTATTATTGTTAGATTGTTTTTGTTAGAAATGTTAATTTGACGTGGGATTATTGTAGAATAAATTTATTGTTGTTGTTGTAGAACAATTTTTTTTAGAATAAATTTTTTGTTGTTCGAAATGTTTAGGCTTGTGAATTAGAAGTGATAGAAATTTGAAATGTGGAAGAGAAATGTTGTTGCTAGTTTTTAGGATTGTGAATTTGAAATTGTAGGATTAATGTTGTTCCTAATTGAAATTTGTGTTAAATTATTGTTTTGATGTTTGTTGAACCCTAGGTTAGACGACTATATTGAATGTTGTTATTGTGTGTTGGTGATGCAAAATGGTGAGGTGTCATCCCTCACCCCCATAATGAGAATGTTAGGAATAATTTTCTCTATAGAATGGGTCGTCGTTTGTCAGATATGCTATTTAAATCGTGGATTAAGATCAGAGGCCGAAGTGTATCGGTGAGATTGGTTGGAATCAACTCAATTAGGCTAGCTTACAAAAGGATCAATGCAAAATCCAAGAAGAATAGAGCTTCAACATAGGGTGGCTTGCTTCACTATTGTGGCTCCATCAGCCAGGCTCAGCATGCTACCAGATTGGTAAATTATTTTAAAAAAATTGTTTGTTATTTTAGTTTAGTAAGGGTGATTAGTTAGCAATCTTTGAAAATGTGTATTTTATTTTTACAGACTAAGAAAGTCGGACGCTCTCTCTATCCCTGAGCTGAACAGGACCAAACATGTGAAGAAGGGTACCCAAGATTATGTTGATGAGAGGCTCAGATAAATATACTACTTGATTTGTATTCCATGGTGTAGTTTTATTAAAATGGAGTTCTAATTATTCTATGTCTTGTGCTTATGCAAAATAGGGGGATTATAGTGAGATGATGACTCAGGCGACTTAGGGGAGCTGAAACCCTAACTCACTTGATCCACTTACCCCTGGGATGTTAGCTCTTGTGAACCACACTTGGGAGAAGGTGGTAGGCTGGATGAATAATGGTTCCCTGCATGGCACGGGGCCCTTTGCTCCATTTATGCAGTTTGGGGTCGATCATGTTGGCACCAGCAGAGCTTGTAGCAGTCGACCTCCTCCTCCTTCACAAGCCGCAGAAGAGGTGACAGAGCAGCTCACGCAATAGATGTAGACTTAAGATCAGGCTATCATGAGTTAGTATCAGACCATGAGGAGTCTACAGAAAGACTTACCAAGGGTGACCCGTCAGCAAGAGAGGATGTTTAGGTTTCATGCGAGCATGCGGGCAGCTAGGTCTAGCTCTAGGTCAGAGACAGACCCTGATGATGCCCCCTATTAGGACTTTTTGTATTAGTTTTCAGTATTATGTTATAACATTTCAGACAAGTTTATGACGATTCATATTTAGTTTAGTTATTCTCAGAATATTTATTTTAATTCGTTTTATTGATTTTACATTTTAATATTTATTAATAATATAATAATAAATTTTTAAAAACATATTTTTAAGAAAATCAAATTGGTAGCTAATTAGTGACGGAATTAGCGACGAATTTATAAACACGTGTCATTTCTGTATTTCTAGTTACTGACGAGATATATGATGCATGCGCTAATTGGCGACAGATTTGACCGTAGATAATTTAATTTAATTTCAAAATTTTGTCGCTAACGGTAGCGACAGCTAATTTATTGAGGGAATTGGTCTGTCATTAATGTTGTCACAAAACACCATTAGCAACAAAATTCTTGGTGTTAGCGAGGGAATTATCTGCCGCTATAATACCTTGTTTTTTTGCCGTGTAGTAACATGTGCAATGGGATGTCGACAAGAGTAACAGCCCCACACATAAGGTCATGCTCATTGTCGAGTCTTGTGGCAACATGTCGTTGCATCATAGAGCGTTCACACTATTGAATAGGTATCATCATGTGATCCCAAATCTAAAAGCCTACTTAGGGGACATATAATGTTACTTGGGAACTCTAACATATAAGAGGCAGGCACCCAATATGTAGTCGATCAACAACACCCCGAAGGCTGGCGGAAGCCCCATAAGTAAGCGCACAATTCACCTTATAAACACCAAAAGGTATCCACCCATTAAGTAAGCGCACAATTCAACTTCTATATCCCATACTCAAATTGACTTGGGGTCAAAGTGTACTTTACAAGTCTGACGCATTTGACAACTAAGTTTATTGTAAATATCCATCCAGATTGTAGAAGGTAGATATCCAAGTCTCATACCGAACCAGACGACCAATGCACCACCATTGGAGATTCATTTTCATGTACCTACTTGGTACTCAATCTCAAAAATACCTATAGAGATACTATCTCTCCTTTCTTGCGCAAAACCCATTTTTTTTACTAGTGGATCATAATTGGATGTGGAGTTATTGGTAGGATCTATTTGATAAATTTTTGGAGGTGTCGGGTCAGAGAGGCCATGCCTTTATTAGATATCAAAGTCGAAAAAGTATAAATAAATGAGGGATGTTTTTACCCCCACCCCATCCCCGCACACCCCCACATACTTCCCTAATCCCCAAAATACCCCTCGCATAATTTGACAAAAAATGACTTTGCATTGATTCTCTCTGAGGGACCCACGTTATCTGCAATTATATATACGTCAATGAAAGGTATATACGAATGCATTAAATATTGAACGTTGACCTGAATAAATGAACATCGTATATATGTCTCACACGACGTATATACGATTGAATTAATAAATGCTTAGTTGCCTACCCATCGTATATATGGTATACGAGTAAGGCTTGAATAATCAATCGAATATACGCTTGGGCAATGTATATACGATGTTATAAATATGAGCATCGTATATACGTGGTTTGTGAGGTATATACGATGGGTAGTATTTTGGTTTTTTTTACTGATTTATTTTTGTTTTGTTAAAACAAATATTCACCCGCGTGCTGCAGATGCCGACTCTCAGTTGACTGCTTTCGATATCGATACTACAGCGGCGTTTACCACGGATACGGTATATTTTTCACTCTAATTTTTTTGTTAATCAAGTTTGATAAATATTTAATGAATTACTTAAATGCGTAACATTTATCTATTTTGTAGGTATTTTCTACACGTGAGGTGTGGAGGAGTGGTAGCAGATTGGTAGAAATATCGGTGTAGTGGTTATAATAGTGAGATCGGACAAAGCGGGAAGAGGGAGTCGAGAGAAGATTGATTTTGATTGTGAGAAGCAAGGGCGGTTTACTAATGATTCAAGGGTTTTCGGTTCTAAAAGAAGAAGCTATCCTTTTAGATTGAAAGCTACTTGCACTCTTCGTCGTGGGGGTTGGGGTGTGACGGTTAAGTGTGGTAGACACATGCATGAGTTGCTTAAAACTCTCATCGGTACTAATGCCTTTGGGGAAATGCATCTAAAGCGCAAAGGATCGATTAATGAGCATCTTGATCTTGATGTTGGTCAGAAAGCTACTATTCTTGCTTTGAAGAAGCTAGATCAGGAGAATGTGACTACTCATCGTCAAGTTTATAGGCAGCGTCACAAACACCGGTCTACAAAGAGGGGTCCTAGAACGGACATTCAGGAGGTATTGAGATTGATTGCATCACATAATTATCTATGTTGGAGTAGAAAGATTTCGGGATCTGATGTCGTCAGTGATATCATGTGGGATCATCCCACTTCTATAAAGTTACTCAGGTTGTTTCCGAAAGTTCTCATTCTTGACTCAACCTACAAGACCAATAGATATAACTTGCCTCTTCTACAGATAGTGGGAGTCACAAACACTGAGATAAGTTTCCACGTTGCATTTGCGTATATTGGGCAGGAGCTTGCTATTCATTTTTCTTGGGTATTGCAGCAGCTGAGAGGTATTTGTGACTTGCATTCTATTCATCCTCGAGTTTTCTTGGTAGACAGAGATCTGTTTGTATATGCGCTATTCTTGATGTCTTTCATACGCTACAAATTTATTGTGTCATTGACATGTGACAAAAAATGTCAAAGCAAAGATTAAAGACTTGGTTCACAAGGATAGGCGGGAGGAGGTCATCTCTCTATGGCTCTGTATTATTGATTCTGTTGATGAGTCGGAGTAATCTGAAATTTTTTGAGGCTTCTTGCTCTGATAAACCTGCTCTTACTAAATATGTGCATGACGCATGGTTTACACCGCACAAGGAGCGATTTATCTCAGCATGGACTAACCATATCCCACACTTGGGGAATCAGACGACCAACACGTATTTTTCGCATTTAGTATTTCTATCGGTTACTTGAATTTTTTTGACACGTACACATCATTTTTATCGTCGATTAAATTTCTTTGACACTTGTTTATTATTTCTATCGGTTACTTGAATTTTTTTGACACGTGCACATCATTTTTATCTTAGATTAAATTTCTTTGACACATGTTTATTATTTCTATCGGTTACTTGAATTTTTTTGACAAGTGCACATCATTTTTATTGTCGATTAAATTTCTTTGACACTTGTTTATTATTTCTATCGGTTACTTGAATTTTTTTGATACGTGCACATCATTTTTATCGTCGATTAAATTTCTTTGACACTTGTTTATTATTTCTATCGGTTACTTGATTTTTTGACACGTGCACATCATTTTTATTGTCGATTAAATTTCTTTGACATTTGTTTATCATTTCTATCGGTTACTTGAATTTTTTTGACATGTGCACATCATTTTTATCGTAGATTAAATTTCTTTGACACGCGTTTATTATTTCTATCGGTTACTTGAATTTTTTTGACACGTGCACATCATTTTTATCGTCGATTAAATTTCTTTGACACTTGTTTATTATTTCTATCGGTTACTTGAATTTTTTTGACACGTGCACATCATTTTTATCGTAGATTAAATTTCTTTGACACGTGTTTATTATTTCTATCGGTTACTTGAATTTTTTTAACACGTGCACATCATTTTTATTATCGATTAAATTTCTTTGACACTTGATTATTATTTCTATCGGTTACTTGAATTTTTTTGACACGTGCACATTATTTTTATCGTCGATTAAATTTCTTTGACACTTGTTTATTATTTCTTTTGGTTACTTGAATTTTTTTGACACGTGCACATCATTTTTATCGTAGATTAAATTTCTTTGACACGTGTTTATTATTTCTATCGGTTACTTGAATTTTTTTGACACGTGTTTACTATTTTTGACACTTGTTTATTATTTAAAAGCGAGAATCTTTGCATTGGAGTTTGAAGAGACAATTGAAGACTTCTAAGGGTGATTTATCTAAATGTTTCATATCTATTGATGACATGCTGACAATTCATTTTGATCAAATCATCGAGTCTTTTCAAAGAAGCATTAACAGAATTGAAGTCAAGTCCAATATTCTACTGTTTAAAAAATTTTAAGGTCTTGTTTCCTTATCTGCATTGGGTCACATGGTTAAAGAGTTTGAAAGATGGAAATCTGGGGTTGGATATGACAAAGGGCGGTGTCAGTGCATTCAAAGGAAGACACATCTTCTTCCTTGTGCTTGTGAGATAGGTATTTTTCATGCTTCCAGTAATTCTATTCCGTTAAATGTTGTTGATGATCACTGGAAACATTTGAGTTTGGATGCAGTAGATGATAAATCCACTCAGGATAAATCATCTGGCTGTGTTATTTCTTATCAGTTTGACGCTATCCAGGCAAGATTTAATAAAATGAGTGAGGAGGAGAAATTTCTTATTAAGAGGCAATTTAATGAGATAGCATTCCCTTCTACTTCTTCAAGGGTTCCACCTAAATCTAAAGTCAAAACAAAAGGTGCACCAAAGAAGAAAAACAGAAATTATTTGATGCTAAGTGTGATCCTTCTGGTTGGGAGCATGTTGATGAGAAGGTAAAAATGACTGAAGAATATTCCGGGACTTCAAATATAAAATCATCACAGCGGTCTTCCAAAAATACTTCACAGCGGTCTTCCAAATTATCTCAGGGTGCTTCTAGAGTTTTATCACAGACAGCTGAGACTAAAATCCATTTACCGTTTGTTCCATCTCACATGCACTCTTATGTTCAACAAATAGTTGATGTTGAAGGTGAGTGATAATTGTGGTTTTAGAGCAATCGAGGTTGGTCTTGATATGGGTGAAGATTCTTGACTGTGATTAGGCAAGATTTAGTGCGGAAACAAAGGAAAGGAGCGAGTGTATTTGACCATGTTTGGGAAGAAACGGTATTAGAGCTTCGCACAACATTAACTATTGATTCCTACGGACCTCAGCCGGACACGAAGTGGTTAGATTTGCCAGAGATGGGGTACATGGTTGCAATCAAATATAATATGTGCAACTAGTTCAGTTGTCTTTGAATATGAATTTTACTTATACGCCTTTGGCCGGTACCTATGGTTAAATCTAAGTTTAAAATCATATCTATTACGAACAAGAAAAATCTACATTTGGTTGCATATTTCAAGCTCTTTCCACTGTCGGTTGCTCTCTATTGCTCATGATGGTACCAACACCACTCATCAGAGTCTGCTTCATGGTTGGATCTGTATGCCGGTCGTTTTACCCTCTGGCAGTCTATGTGTCCTTCCGTGCAACCTCCCACTCTCGGTGATGCGCCTAGATGTGTTGATTTAGCTGATGATTCTATTGACGATTTATAGATTCACGCCTTTTTGTATTACACGAAAATTTATTACTGTACCGCGTTTTTGTAATTACACACGTTTATTTATCCATCATATCTACGTTGTTGATCAAATGACAACCGTTGATCAAATCACGAGGGTTCAAATTAAAACTGTTGATCAAATCACGGCCAGTTAACAAATACTAAGTCCATCATATATACCCTTGGTGGGACATATATACGTGTTCATTTTTAGGCATCATATATCTGCATGAAAGCGTATATACGATTGATATAAAACACATCAATCGTATATACGTATGATGAACATATATATCGACGATCTGCAAAAATGAACATCGTATATAAGTCGAAAAAAAAATATATACGATTAGTGTACTTTTGTAAAAAAAAACATTTTTGAAAGACGTTTTGGGGTTTCACTTTTATTGTGTGAGTATATGTGAACATTGTGGGGGTAAAAAAAAACCCAATAAATAATGTATACATTAGACCTAATTTTTAAAAACTCAATTAGTGATATCATTTCTAATATTTTCTTGGTGGTATTTCAATATTTAATACTTGGCTTGTCAGCACAAAAACATGACGTGTTCATTTAACGACCATATTACTCCAAAACACATTCTGTCTTTGTTGTCTATGGTCTATCTTAAATGAGCTGCCATTACATTTTTATTTATTATTATTAAACATACAATTGCGTTTTCTTATTAACGTTTAATACTATAATATGATATAGACAAGGATATAACAAATTTTAAGACATGTTTAATACTATAACATGATACAGACAAGGATCTTACAAGTATTAAGCCATGTTTGGTTTTCATTTTGGAATTCCCAAATAATGATTTGGGCAAAACTTGTCTGATATAGGTTTTGCCACATTATTTGGAAACTCCAAACACATGACTAGAGTCCTGCTCAGACCATACTATCAATTTAATTTCACATTAACCTTACATTGTTCTTATAACCCGCACTCAACTTCCCCTTCTTCATATTTCCGGGCTCAAAAATTGAACTATACCTGTGCAAAATATAAATAAATAATAAGCTTCATCTAATTTCAAGAGAGCTGCCGTCAAACTTTGAACTAATAATGCAAGACCAGCTATTTCTTATAAACCCAGAGAAATGCCAAATTGTGGAATTCAAGCATGTTTTTTTTGCTGTTATCTTAAGGCAACCGGCCAAGTAAAGGAAGGTTTTGTCTCTCCCGTCCCACCCTTGTCTCTAGCGGGTAGGGTTTTGCCTTTCCCATCCCCGCCTCAAATTGGTTCGAGTTTCTCTTGTGAGTTTCAATTCAGTAACTATTTATAGAAAAATTAAAAATTGATATTTATGATAATTAATAGTATAAATTTAAAATTATTATATAGTTATAAAATAAAGTTAAAAATATTAAAAAAACATTTTTCAAAATTAAAAATAAACTAAATTTATGAAATATAATAAATAAATATAAATACATAAAATATAATATAATAAAATAAAATTAATAATTAATGTTTAGCCAAGCGAGTTGAAGACACGCACGAGTGGGATGGCTACCCATGGGGTCTTGTTTCATTATCATCTCTCAAGAGTGCTTCTATTAAGTGAACCTAGTTTGTCTAGAAGAAATTATGAATAATGCATAAAATGGATATTCAATAAAAGCTTCATTGAATAGAAAAAAGGAAAATTTTCTTACCTTGTTTCTCATTGAGCTCAAACATGACTAGCAGCACTATCTACTAAAAGCAGTGATTCCTCTTCTTTTGAAACCAATATTCCTTCATATTTTGTCTTCTTTACTTGTTTGGTAGCTCTCTTTGCTGAAAGGTTCTTCTCATTCTGATGATTATCCAATAATCTTTGATGACTTCCCTCACTATTATTATTTATACATACAATTGCAAGTTGAAGGTGATTTGGACCAGAAGAAGCATCAGAAGCCATAGAATCATCATCACTCTCACCATCATCACTATTTCTATTATTATTCTTCTCACCTTCAATTTTTTCTTCATCAACATTCTTGAAATTGTTGTCATCAACATCACTTTGCTCATCATCATTGTAGATATGAGAGCCAATATAAGTGGTCCAACCAGATTCAGTTCCATTATTGAATTCATTTGCTGATGCTAAATCTTGAGAAGGCTCCATAGAAAGAAAAGAAAATATCAAGTGAAAAAGTCCAATAAATTTGGAACTTAGATTTGTTTCTATGTTTTTTTAAGATGGAATTGCACTATAATATTTTATAACTTCTTTTCACTTGTTCCAAAGGCTAACATTAAGTTTAATAGATAGGACAAAAAGCCTATCTCAACAGTGCAGGTTTAACTCTCATTATTGAATTGACAGTGTACGTTTCTAATTACCTGGCAATTCTATCACTATTACTCCTTTACTCCCCCATCACTACAAGACAAGTAATTTTTTGTGAGAATACAATAAAGCAGAATAAGAAAGATTTCATCCTATCTAAAACAGAGAATATTTAGGGTATTTAATTAACCTTTGTCTCAATTTACATACCTATGTAATCGAAGGTTTTAAATAAAGGCCATCTCATGAATAGGATCCAGATCCTTGCCTTAGTCTTTAGAATGGTTTCTTGTAGGCGTGAGCGGTTGAATTTAGAGAGAAGTTCTCTCTGCAGATCTTATAGTCTCATTGGCGCACACGAATTCTCAGCATATGAGAAGAATCCGTGCTCCTCGCAACGCCGTCGACTTGAGTTGTAGTATCGTAGTTTTTATTATCGAGGCATTGCAATGTTACTATACTTTAGGCTACAATCAACTGCAATAAAACCAATTTTTCTCCAATATCATGGATTGCAATGCGATCAAAACTTTTTACCAATACCGTGATTAAAAATCTTGGTAAAATCTCTCTTGTTGTATAGTCCATCGATCTCTTTTATAAGAATAAACTTATCAACGGATGTTGATATATTTGGTTCAAATATTGGACAAAATCGTCGATCTCCATTGATCATTTTTTCTTTTAAAAGAAATTAGATGGAGTACTTCCTTTGCAACTTTCAATTAGGAAAATTCACAACCATAAAATCAAAATAAGTTACTATTAGCGACTTTGGTTACGACCATTGCTAGTAATATTTGAAGTGTCCCAATGACTTTCAAGCGAAAATTAATCTTTACTTGTGTGCTTAGAAGCAAATTTGCCACTATACTAAATTTGTCACTACAAATATCAAATCCGAAACACTAGACCGATCTCGTGTCTCAAGGTAGTTCAATTTGTGGGGTCAACACTCTTAGTTTACTATTTCTTTTGGTAGATTAAGTTTAGGCGAGGAATGACCTTTTCGGTCAAAGCAATTACCTTTGAGCTCTTTAATCACTTATCGAGGTAATTACATTTACCTCAAAGTAAAAATGGATAATAAGAATTTAAACTTGAGATCTCGTGAATCTGAATATAGTAAATACTCTCTTAGTTCAACCCTTGGAGTTGCTTTTAGTTTACTATTGGTGATTAATAAAAGTGTTCACAACAAAAAGGGGTAAAAAAAACACATTAAAAAAAAGGAGTGCTGCTATGCTAGGTATGTGAGCTTAATTAATACTCCTGAACACATCATAACTCCTTCTCTTTATTAAGGTAGAGAACAAATGAACATGCACACTAGATTAGTGAATTTTTGCACATTTTGTCACTTTTCACACATTCAAGTTTCAGTCATGCTATAAGCAAGGGGCAGCTTTTTCGCTGACAACAGATAAAGCCAACTGGATTTTGTCCTTTAGCAATAGATGGTTGTGGTGAGAAAAACATTTATGATGCTATTTGTTTTCCCAACTTACAGTTTATGTTCCCCTGAGAGGAGGAATTGGAGATTACAATCAAATTCACGTGAAACAAGTCACCCTCCATAAAAAATTTCCACCATGGGTAGAATTTATAAATGAGAATAAATTTTGATATGGATAATTAGTCATAAATTTTTATGATTATCATGAGTATGTTTTCACACAATATATTTCATGTTTTATAATTTTTTTAAGCAAAATGTTTTATAAATTATAATTAGATTAGATTTGAAAGGCATTTGAATAAGTTTAAGATTAAATTAATTTATTTTTTGTCGTGCTTTGTCAAAACTACTGTGCCAAAATATTTTTAGGAAAGGTTTGGAGGAAAGTACGAGGACATGCATTGAGTCATTAGGAGATTGTGTGATTGATTGTTTGTACAACATGTTTAGATGTTTTTATTGCTCTCACACCCCAAATTTCTGATTTATAATGTGCCCCTATTTTCTATATGTTTGCATAAAATGTTTTGGGATAAGACTTTTAAGAGAAATATATATGCAGAGTGATATTGTTGCAGAGTATATGCACCACCGGAGATGAGTGCGATCTTGACTCTTGTATGATGATCATAGTCACCATGGCTAGGAGATTGTTGTTGAACTTGGTATGACGATCTACAATGGAAGAGCAAAGTAAGTGTATGGTTCACTAGGGTTTCCAGAGGCGAGGTGAACAAAGGGCGTGCATATTGCACACAAGTTACCCTTCCATCAATATGAGAGGTACCTGAGTGGCACACCATGACTACATACGGTGGAGCAACTTAGTCATATAGTCGAAATACCAAGACACATCAACGTCGATTCGCGAAAGAGTACCAAATGTATTGTTGCTGCTTGAGTCTAGTGATCCTACGGCAAATAGTGGGAGCAATTTTTCAAGTTTTGTTGTCGTCAAACACTTCAATCCTAGTCGTAGAATCGGCGGAGGTTTTGTGATTCGTGATTCCTCTTTCTTCAAGCAATTTCGGAGGAAGGAACATTATTCCTCGACTATGGGTTCTCTAAGTCTTAGTGTGGCTTGGATTATCTCTGAAATTAAGAAAACATAAAGAAAAGCGATATAGTAAAGATTGATGTATATTTTTAAAATGTACAAGTGCGACTATATATATATACATGAGTCCTCGTTGGCCACTATCTTAGCCTAGAAACTCGAGTCTCTTCACCACGACCTCACTAGCTTGCGGGTTAGTGGGGTAAACCCTAGTCATTCCTATTTCCACGACATCTTCTATTCACGACCTTAATATCTCCAGCGTTTACAAGTCCACGTGCATTGAATACTTGCGCTCAAGCAAGTACACTACGCCATACAGCCATAGCCATTCTCGGCCACGTCCACTACAAAAAAACGTTGTTTAGCCACGGAATTAGCGAGTGAAAAATTTCCCTCGCAAAAAAACAAATTAGCCAGGGAATTAGCGAGTGAATAAACTCCCTCGCTAAACGTCACCATTAGCGACGGAATTGAGGCAAGGGCGCCAATTTGAAAATTTGGGCACGCAAATCCATGGTGGTTAGCGGCGGAATGATAGATCCTCGTTAAATGTCGACCACGGTATCACGTCTTGCAAATGATATGACCGTTGCAGGTGGTCTTGGGTAACGCGAGGATTAGCGAGGGAACTTTCCTCACTAAATCCGTCGCTAACTGTCATTTTTTTATAACAATCCAAACCAAACACACATTCTCTCATTTACTCTCTTTTCTTCTCTCCCCTCTTGACTCTTCTCTCTTCTTCTCTTCCACTTTCCCAATTTTTACTTCCACCACCAAACCACCACTACCACCACCAAAGTAGTTACCCTCTCACTCCTCTCTCTCTCCTACAACCACCACCACCAACACATAGCTCTCTCTTTCTTCCACCACCACCACACTAACACCACCACCACCACCACATAGATCTCACTCTCTTTCTCCTTATTCTTCTCCTTCTCTCTCTCTGACCACCACCACATAGATCTCACTCTCTTTCTCCTTTACTCTTCTCTCTCTCTCTCGACCGACCACCACCACACTACCACCACCACCATTTACTACCACACCACCACCACATAGATCTCTCTCACTCTCTTTCTCCTTACTCTTCTCCTTCTCCTTCTCTCTGCCACCACCACCACACTACCACTACCACCACCATTTACCACCACCACCTCTCTCCTCTCTCTCTCTCTTTGGAAAGTTGATGATGATGATGATGATAATAATAATAATTTAAAAATAATAATAATAACAACAATAATAATAATAACAATAACAATAGTAACAACAACAATAATAATAATCCACTCAGTTGAGAAGCGTGCGGTCGGTTGGGAAGTGTCTTTGTCATACTTAGCGGCGGAATTAGCACGGAATGGTCCCTAGCTAATTAGCGGCCCGACACAATTTCCCTCGCTAAAGGGAATTAGCGAGGAGGATATTAGCGGCAAGGCAGGTCCTGCGCTAATTAAAGTCGCAAATGGACATTAGCGGCCAGAATTGGGCTTTGTTAGCGGCGGATATGTCCTCGCTAATCCCGTGTTTTTGTAGTCGTCCCATTTTGGCCTTGATCGTCGGTGTCCTTAGTCGAGTCCACTATCGGTCAAGGTACCCTCTAACCAAGTCCTACTTTTCCTCGGTGATCCTTCTCTACTTCCTCGGGGTTCAAAATATCTTACCTCTGCGTGCTCGGCTGAACCTGCCCCATTGTTATAGCAAATACTATTTCTTCCGAGTTTTCTCATGGTCTCCTCGACCCCATTTTTCACCTTGCATCCCATACTGTTTCCCTCGGCAATCCACTTACTTTATTTTGGGTGTTAACAAGTTTATCTGAGCAGACAGACTCCTATGGTTAGAAGAGTCGGGAGCCATGGTATCTTCTATGTACATTTATGCCAATCCATCCGTCAATTAGCTAGTAGTCAGTCACTATCAGGAGGTTGGTGTGTTTTGAAAAAGAATTATGTGTGACATGATGTTTGGGGTCTTTATGAAAAGGTGACAAGGATTCACAGTTTTTTTCTTCTGAAAAGATGGTCTGCTAGTTTGCTTTTGAACTTAAATCTATATGTGGCAAAAACTTTTTTGAAAGTAATATATATATATATATGTATGTATGTATGTATGTATGTATGCATTTATGTATGCGTGTGCCCGCGCGCAAAATGATGTGTGTATTTATAAGTATTGATGTTTGTTTATATTCCGAAAATTCTATTAGCGTATTTTTGGGTTACTAAGGTGATCAAGAAGGGATGTCTCATTTGGTGCCATCGGATTGTGAAGTAGGGTTGTACTAGAAGAGTCAAGTTAGATCCACATGGGATGGTAACTTATGTATAAAAAGGGTATAGTGTCTGTGTGAGCCTTTAAAGGGCTATGATTGTGTGAAAACCGTTCCTAAGATTTATGTTTTTTTACAAAAATAAATCCTTATATCTTACGAATGTTGAACTATTATTTTCTTTCAGAAGAAGAAACTATGGTTCCATTTAGAAGATCCCAGAGTAGAGGTTCAAGTGTCAACACTATGAGAGAGTAACCTATTGAGCACTCCCAAGATGAGGAGACATCAAGCTTTGAAACCTTAACGTCTTTTTTAGACTTAGTTACAGTTGTGCTCCAGCAAACATAGAAGAATGCTCAAATTTTGTATTTGATTAGAGATGAACAAATCCTATGACAACAAAATCGTGACACTGCTCAGCTGATGCAGGACTCACAACTTTTCTAAAAGGAAGTGTGACCCCAGTTTAAGGAAGCTTTTAACCCAGAAGCTGTACAAGAGTTAGAAAATATCTTTTGGTAATCCACTGTGGGGAAGATTTTCGCGTTGGCTACGTAATGTTTATGTTGACTGGAAATGGAGAGTCTTGGTGGACAGGACAATCAAGATTGTTGAAAGAGTATGGTCGTATTCAAGGAATACTTTTTAGGTAAGTATTTCTCTAGACAGAAAAAGGAGAAAAAACCAAATTCGATACTCTCAAACAAGGAAATATGTTAGTAGGGAGTATACACTGAAATTTGAGAGTTTAATCAAGAATTTTGAATTCTATCAAGTATGACCTCCTGAGGATTTGAAGTGTTAGTAGTTTCGCATGAAGTTAGGAGACAGATGTAGGAAGGTGGAAGTATTGATTCTCATAAGAATCACTCTACAGGAGGGCCAACTAGGACCAAAAGTTTTCAAAGAGGGGGCCTATATAAGGGATATAGAAGGAAGGTACCAAACGGGGAAAGAAGGACCTTATGTTTGACCAAACAAGTAATTCCACCTAGAGCAGTAGGAGATAGAAGGTTGGCATTGCATTGATATACGTATGGAGGAGGCCATTTCACAAGGGAATGCCCTCAAAGGTTTAGAGGAACACACAAGTATGGAAAAAATGATCACATGGATAATGATTGCTTTAAGAAGCATGCATGGACCACCAAGTGAAGCAGGTCATGGAACTGTAACGAATGTTAACCATAATGCAGGTGACAGAAGACAGCAAAAGAATCCAGTTGTAGGAATGTCAGTTTGCAATATCTCCAGCAACAGGTCACGTATTAACTGCATGGAGGGGGTTGAAGCCTCACAGTCAACCCAAATTGTATATGGTATGTGTCTAGTTTCTAGTAGTATCCTATTTGTGCTATTTGACTCAAGAGCTACTCGTTCCTTTATCATTGACGTATGCATAGGTTATTTGAGATTTTTTTGGTCAGATTTATCAAGTCCATTAGTAGTTTCTACTCCTTCCAGTAGACCGCTTGCTACTGATTATGTTTCTTTCGTAATATTAGAAAATAGACATTTTTTCATAGGTAAGGTTGTTCTACTTCTTCGAGAGATAAACATTATCCTAATCATGGATTGTCTTTCGACTAATAGTGTTACCTTAATTGCGCTAGAAAAACCTTTCCTTTTCATATCTTTCACTACTCATGGAAAGCGCGACTAAAGAACGACAACCACCGCAAAAGTATATGATGTTGTATTCATTTGAAACGAAGAAAGACTTCTGAATGAACACCTTTATATCATTAAAAATTTCCTATAAGTATTTCCAGACGCAGTACCTAGTTTGCCATCAGTAAGGAAATTAAATTTACTATTGACTTGGTGCCAGATATAGGACCTATTTCTATATTTCCATAAGGCCAAGTGTATCACCTTGGGTAGCTCGACCTTATTAAGTCACGAAAAAGTATAGACCATCTAGGCTGTGTGTGGACTATAGGAAGTTAAACCAAGCAACATTGAAGAATAGATACCCCCTTACCTATGGACTAATGGATACTTCAAGCGACTCTCTTCAAGTTTCTAACAACTATATTCATACTCCATGACTATTTAAGAAGCTCATTACGAAGATTCAAAGTATGAGAGTTTATTGCAACCAACACAAAGTCAAGTTTCTCAAAGCAATCAACCTTCTCATCCCACACTCAAAGCTTCTAAGTTTAGATCTGGGATCTCTTTCTTGAGTGTGTGCTAGCTTGTTTTGCAACATATAATGCTTTGTATTAATTTGTATTCAAGTTCTTTATCATCCCAAATTAAAACCCATACCCCTTATTCTAAACACTATCTTGTAAACCGCATAAAACTACGTAGAGAGAGGTGGGTGTTGTTGGTGATTCTACTTGGTAAGGTAAAGAGAACCTTTAGGAAACTAGAAGATAGTTTTCTAGTAGGTTGAAACAACTTGTGTGTTGTGTAAGAGAGCACTTTTCTTTTGTGTGTTGATCAAAAGAAAGTGGTGTTGTAAGTCTTTTGTGGTTGAGCACAAGCAAGTGTAATAACTATTTAGATAATAGTGGAAATACTCACGTGGACGTGGGGAGAGGAAGTATCCAAGGTTTGGGTGAACCTCTATAACTCTACTTTGTTATTTACTTGTTTTCCTATTACTTACTTACTTGCTTAACTTTCATATGGTGTTTTCAAAGTGAAGAGAATGTTAGATTATTCAACCTTCTCCAAACTGTTTTTCACATAAACTCATAACTTTGTAATGAACTAAGTTTCTGTTTGAAAACAACATTTCTCTTACCATATAAAGTCATTCTAAATCATCATTATTATTTCCTATTAACTGTTGAGATAATTATTACTCCCTCTGTCCCATATCTTTTGATGTTTTAGCCTCTAAAATTTGTCCCAAAACTTTTGATGTTTACAAACCCAATGCTATTTTAACTACTTTCTTCCAACTTTACCCTTAATAAATCAATACTCCTATATTTATTAAGCACATATACTAAAATTAATTATCTCTCCTATATTTATTTACATTTGAGTTTCCAAGAGAAAACTCACTACCCTATATGATGCAATTATCTCAGCACTTATTTACATTTGAGTTCCCAAAAGAAAGCCAACTCCATTTGCTATCATTATTGTTACATTAATTGTTGAGCATGTGTTATCAAAGTAAAATTGTCAAGAGCAAGATGTTAAATAAAGGGTGTTTTAGTCTACATTTTATCTACTTATTGTTTTCTTATTTCTTGTGCAAATGCTAAAACATCAAAAGATATGGGACATAGGGAGTACTTTATTGTGAAAATAACTCTAACCTTCTCATCTCCAAGTAAAACTTGAGTATATATATTGTTGAGAAAGTTTCAAGTCTTAGAAATTAAAAGGGGGTACACAATTCAAACCCCCCTTTCTTGTGTAACATAGTCACTTCAAGCACAAATATATGTCAAGGATATTGTGAGATTACATGGGATACCCACGAGAGTTATTAGTGATAGAGATTCTAGGTTTACCTCTAAGTTTTGAGAAATTGCACGAAGCATTGGAAACTAAATTCTGAGATGAGTTCAACTTACTATACGCAAAGATGGGCAAATCTGAAAGGATGATTCAATCATTAAAAGACTAATTAAGAGCATGTGTATTGGAGCACATTAGAAGTTTTGGAATATTTTCTTCCTTTGATTGAGTTCACCTTCAATAATGGTTTTCGCACTAGCAAAGGGGTGGTACCCTATGAAGCATTATATTGGAAGAAGTGTAGGACTCCATTATCTTTGGACTAAAGAACAAGTGAAATTAATAAGGGACAAGATGAAAGTTGCACAAGATAGACATAAGAGCTAAAATAATAAGAGATGAATACCTTTATAGTTCGAAGAAGGGGATCATGTTTCCTTAAGAGTTATACCAAGAGCGTGTCTTGAATGTGCTATAAAGACCAAGAAACTTACCACTTGATTTATAGAACCACTAGTGGGATACGTGCGGCTATCATGTTCTTTCTATGAATGAACTTAGAAAATATTAAATAGTCTGAATATTATCCGTGAAAATAAAGACAAATTTAAAGTAGATAGATAAAAAGGAGTTTCAAATAAAAATAGATAAGTAGAAATATAAAAGTATCATTTTAAAATAATTTTGCATTTATCAGTGTTTTTAATATGTTAGTATAGTGTTTTTATATATTAGTGTTGTTATCTGTATTTTTATATATCGGTCACGGCTATCCCATGTTTTATATATATCGTTGCTGATTATCCCCGTATTTTTATATATCGGTCACGATTATTGTTTTTATGTATCGATGTTGTTATCTCATAGTTTCAATTGGTTATTTGAGTTGATTAGTAGATTATAGTAGATAGTAAAAGATAGATAGTAGATTATCAATAAGAAATATTTATTTCGTGTTTTTATATATCGGTGACAATTATATTTGTGCTTTATAGGTATTAGTGACAAATATTTGTCACGTGTGTTTAAATATTAATCGGTTTTAATAGTCATTAAGCCATAAAAATTATAATTATCAATGACAAATATTAATCCGTGTATTTTTATATATCAATGTAGTTATCCGTGTTTTCTTATATATCGATGCGGTTATCTGTGTTTGTTTTTATGTATCAATCGAGTCATCTCATAGTTTCAATTGATTATTTGAGTTGATTAGTAGATTATAGTTGATAGTAAAAGATAGATAGTAGATTATCCATAAGAAATATTTATTTCGTGTTTTTAATATATCGGTGACAATTATTTGTCTTTTTAGGTATTAGTGACAAATACTTGTGGCGTGTGCTTTAAACATTAATCAGTTTAAATAGTCATTAAGCCTTAAAAAATTATGATTATCAATGGCAAATATTAATCTCGTGTTTTTCATATATCACTTACTGATTACCCCGTGTTTTCTTATATCCCAGTGCAGTTATCTCGTAGTTTCAATTGATTATTTTAGTTGATTAGTAGATAGTAAAAATTAGATAGTAAATTATCAATAAGAAATATTTGTTTTATATTAATTAGTAGTTTAAATAGCCATTAAGCCTTCTTGTTTTTTTACATAGTAGGTTTATAGTAGTCTTCAAAAATTATAACTTTCAACTGCGGTTATCAGTGTTTTTATATATCGGTCTGATTAGCTTGTAATTTCAATTGATTATTTTAGTTGATTAGTAGATTATAGTAAATAACAAAAGTTAGAAAGTAAATTACCAATTAGAAACATTTGTTTTATATTAATTAGTAGTTTAGATTAGTCATTAAGCCTTCTTAATTATTTAGATAGTAGGTTTATTTATAGTAGTCTTCAAAAATTATAATTATCAATGACAAATATTGATCCTGTGTATTTTTATATATCACTCTGAGTTATCCGTGTTTTTATATATCGATCTGGTTATGTCGTAGTTTCAATTGATTATTTTAGTTGATTAGTATATTAGTAGATAGTAAAATAGAGATAGTAGATTATCAATAAGAAATATTTGTTTTAAATATTAATCAATAGTTTAAATAGTCATTAAATTTTCTTATTTTTAGATTGTTAGTTAAAAAATAAAAGTAGAGTGATAGGAGAATGAGAATAATTGTTTATGAGAAAAATAAAAGTATAGTAAAAGAAAAAAAGGATGAAAGAGAGTGTAAGAAGAAAAAGTAAGAGTGTGAGAAATATTGGGAAATGTGAGATTGAAAGAGAGAGAGTGGGAAATGATGAGAAAATGGAATTAAAAAATGATAAATAAGTAATGATGTGTCAAAAAATGAAGATGTCTATAATTGTCATTTTGTAAGTTGTGTATTTTATTAAATAGATATTATATTTGATTCTTGACGTATGGTAGCTTATCATATTGCTTTTCCACCTAGCTTCTGCGATAACTCATATTTATATGAGTTATTTATACCTTTAATCATTAAATTAAGTAAGTTCTCAAGTAATAATAGTATAGTATTTATTGCATTTACTGTTAGTATTAGGAAAGGAAGGGCTAAAAACTTTGCTTTGCTATGAAATTGGCACATTTGGTGCCCTTGTGAATGTTTTGATGTATTTTGTGAGTAGTGCGGTGTTTAGCACTCTACGTCTAACGCTATAAGCGTCAAGAAGGTAGATCGGTGAGCATCTAAAGTAAAAGTGCAATTTTGGCGCCAAGCTCATTAATCCGGACTCAGTATCCTGTGTCCCTTTGTGCTTTGGCGACATGCCGGATTTTATTGGATATGTGTGGACACTTGGCATTGCATGAGTGAAGAATAGTGGAGTTGGTGAAAAAGCAAACATCAACTTTATTGACTTTTGAGAAGACATGCACCACATGCTGGGGGCTACATCATCTTCCTTCTTCCCTTTTTCTTTCGATTAGGGCCAGAGAGTTAGAGAGAGTTTTTAGAGAGAGAACTTGATATAGTCTTTTTCTCCATTGACACACTTGAAGCTCTTAGATTTTTATTTTTCTTCTTTGTAATTTTTACGCCATTTTCTCACGGTGTAAAGGCTGCTTTCTTCTTTGTGTCATCACTACGTGGATGATTAGGAGACATCAAGATTGTATCTTTTGCACTTGTGTTTTCCTTCTTACCTACGGTTATACAAGTATGTTTGTTTGTGTTATTTTGATGATGCTCCACATGAGCTAAGCGCCTTGAGTTGGGTTGCTAGAACTTGTAATGAACCTTTAATATTACGTATGTAACTTTTCACGTTTTGCGTTTTAATCCTTGTATTATAATTCTTCCAAACTTGTTTTATAGTTGGCCACGTAACATAAGTACCTCTGTGGATTGGACATGAACCATAGAAAGAACTCGAGGATTAATATGAGCGATAAGGTTGGTTAAAGACATTTAACCAATTTTTGCTTCCTCTAGACATAGAATTTGCAATAGTTCATAAAGCTTAGTTTGTGGGATCTTGAATATCTGAGGGTGAACTTATTTAGAACCTAGACATAGGCATCTTGTAATGAAACCACAGCGCTAGTATTTGAAAGGCACAAAACATTTCTGCAGTAGCTTAGCGCTATAGCGTGTGGCGTTATAGCGTCTTATTTCTGAGGAAGTTACTTGGTGAAAGCAATCAACTTACTACTCTCATATCTTAAATTACTTTTAACTTGTTACTTTAAACAATCTCTGTTTAAGCTGAAGCGTTGCTACTTACTCATTTGCTACTTGTTCCACTAAGTGTAAGTCATTTCTAAACTCTAAAATTAATACCAATCCTGTGGAGCGAACTTTACTTATCAATATATTACTTGTTGCGATTGTGTACACTTGCACATCACCTTTTCGCCACAACAAGTTTTTGGCGCCGTTCTTAGGGATTGCATTTAATTTTTATTGTTTAGAAATTATTGCATTCTTAGGGAGGTTTTACCTTGGTATTTGTCTTTGGTGTGTTTCAGGAAGTGCTATAGCGTTTGACGTTATAGCGTATGCCCAGATCAGAACCACCCACTTTCGAGTTTGATCGAGGCGAGAGAAGATTTAGGAGGCTAAGAGCGCCAACAAAGGCTACAACAACCCATACCAACTATGTCACGAGCACTCTCATCATCTTTGGTAGAGTCTCGATTGGTGGAAGAACACCCTCACAAATAGGAGGAAGAGGTCAAAGAGGTCAAAGAGGTGGAAGGCAAGGTCCTTTTACCCATCTTGGCCCGATGAAGAATCTGTGCAGAGGCAGATTCATTAATCAAGGACCTAATCAAATGGTGAATAGCGAGAGCAGGCCAATGAGAGACTATCTTTGTGTTTGATCCACGTTCCATGGAAACAAGCATCACTAGGCTGTTGTGATTGCTACTCACTTGAGTTCAAGCCTATGATGTTCCAAATGCTCCGAACAAGCTGGACAATTTGGAGGTTCCACTCAAGAAGATCCTTTTGCTCATCTAAGAAACTTTCTAGAAGTGTGCGATTAACTTCATTATCCCGGGGTGAGTGAGGATGCTTTCGGAGGCTAAAAGCTGTTTCCACTATTCATTAAAAAAATGAGCTAAGGCTTGGTTGAACTCCTTGTAGTCAACTCTATCACAACTTGGGAGGATATGACAAAGAAGTTTCTAGAGAAATATTTCCCACCAAACAAGAATGCTAGGATGAGGAATGACATTACATCCTTCAAGCAAAAAGAGGGTGATACATTACATGAGGCTTGGGAGAGATGGAAGGAATTGCTTAGGAAATGCCCACATCATGGAATTCCTATAGTAATTCAAATGGAGACTTTTATAATGGGCTAGAGGCACGTACTAGGTCTATGTTAGATGCCTCATGCTGGAGGTGTAATTCTTAACTCATCATACAATGAAGCTTGTGAACTCATGGGCGCATTGCCGTTATGATTCTTCATGGCCCTCTTGAAAGGTTGAATTCTACAAGGAAAGTAGGTGGGGTTCATGAAGTGAGTGAGGTTTACGCTCTCTCGGCCCAGTGGCCACTCGACAAACATGATAAAGGGGTTAACTCTCACGCGGCGCTATAGCGTCGATCTTTATAAGCGCTAATGAGTCAGCTGCGGTTTGCAATTGAACAAGCTCCTCTGGAGAAGCTAGTTGTGTATATTGTGGGGGCTCGTCTTTATGAAGAATGCTCAACAAATCACCATACGTCAATTATGTAGGTTACAACGGGGGTAACAACCCGTATTCTAATACATACAACCACTGGTTGGAAGAACCATCTAACCCGGATGGGGAGGAAATAATGCTATCTGAGGCACAAATGCTCCTGCTTTATTCCCCGAGTTTTCCAAGACAACAACAACCTCGAAAGCGAGAATGTACACTTTGCTATGGATAACTCAATGGAGTCTCTGCTAAGGTCATTCATCGGTGATTGTAAAACAACCATGCGGACTCATGAAGCATCCATCAAAACTCTGGAAAATCAAGTGGGGACAGTTGCATGCGCTCTCACTCAAAAGCAAAATGGTGGACTCCGTCTACTCTTGAACCTTCATCATCTCATGCACGGGCAAGGAGCATGTGAAAGCAATAACTACGAAGTGGTAAGGAGGTAAATCTTGCACCCAGAATTTAGAGTCAAGTGTTCTTTGAAAATGAAAAGAATTTTCCGTATTTATAGCTTTTGGCGTTATAGCGTCAAATGCAAAGCAGAACACTGAACCTAAATTGGTGCACGAGATATCTGCTCCACACCTACCCTCAAAGGTTAAAAAAGGCACATGAGGACAAACAATTCAATAAATTCCTTGAGGTGCTAAAGCAATTGCACATTAATGTTCCTCTAGTTGAGGCATTACAACAAATGCCCAACTATGCCAAATTCATGAAAGATGTTTTAACAAAGAAAAGAAGGTTGGGAGAATTTGAAAGCGTGGCAATGGGCGGGAATGTAGCATGTTGATGCAAAACAAACTCCCGAGAAAATTAAAGGACCACAGTAGTTTCCTGATACCTGCTCCATTGGAGACTTTTATTACAGTGCGTGCTTTATGTGACTTGAGGCGAGTATTAACTTAATGCCCAAGTCCATTTACACACAATTGGGTATAAGGCGCGAGGCCTATACATGTAAGCCTTGACTAGGCGATAGGTCAACTTGCCTATCTGAGGAATCTTTGGAGGATGTTTTAATTAAAGTTGATAAATTTGTCTTTCCTCTTGACTTTGTTATTTTAGATTTTGAAAGCGAATCTGAGAGGTACCTATCATTGCAGGTAGACCGCTACGGCTACAAGGAAGACACTAATTGATGTACAAAAGGAGAATTGACAATGAGAGTTAATGATCAAGAAGTTAAGATCAATATTACGAATGCATTAAAGCTTCGGATGTCGTCTGAAGAGTGCTCCTTTGTGGTTTCTCTTGACCAAGTGGTGCAAAAACATTTTCAAAACTAATGACCACTTGGGAAAGATGCTTAAAAACTCTTGAGGAACATGAATTGTTGGGAGAAGAGAAATTCAAGTAGAAAAACCGGTTGTGAAGGAGGTTTGGGCTAGGAGATATGAGTCACTTGAGCAAGAGAACTCAGAACCTAAATAAGAGTGTACCTTCCATTATCCAACCACCTAATCTAGAAAGTGAAGGAATTGCCAAAGCACCTCAGTATGCATACTTGGGGGAAAATGAGACTCTACTGTCATCATTTCTTCTAGTGCGGATCAAGACCGAGAGGTGGAGCTCATTTCAACTCTGAAGAGACACATGAAGGCAATAGGTTGGCAAATGTCGACATACATGGGATAAGTCCCACAATCTGCATGCATAGAATTGTTTTGGAGGACAATGCCAAACATAGCATTGAAGGGGCAGAGAGAAGGCTTAATCCCGTCATGAAGGAGGTAGTAAAGAAGGAAATCCTCAAGTGGTTAGATGCGGGAATTGTGTATCCTATTTACGGCCGGTGCATGGGTGAGCCACATGCGGTGTGTCCCCAAGAAAGGTGGTGTAGCGTGGTCACAAATGACAAAAATGAATTAATTCCCACAAGAGCGATGTGGTAGTTTGGAGGATTTGCATGGACTATAGGAAATTGAACAAGGCCACAAGAAGGACCATTTCCCTCTCCCTTTTATTGATCAAATCTTTGGGCGGACTTCTTTGAAAGGACTATTCTTGCTTTCTTGATGGCTACTCTGGCTATAATCAAATAGCAATTGTCCACGAAGACCAGTAAAGACCACGTTCACATGTCCTTATGGCACATTTGCTTTTAGAAGAATGCCATTTGGGTGTGCAATGCCCTGCAACTTTCGGAGATGTATGATGTCCATATTCTCTAATTTCATTGAAAAATCTATGGAGGTTTTTATGGATGATTTCTCTGTGTTTGGGGATAGCTTTTGGATATGTTTGGATAACTTAGAAGAAATCTTGATAAGGTGTGAAGAAACAAACCTTGTGTAATTGGGAAAAGTGTCAACTTTATAGTGCGGGGAAGGAATTGTGCTAGGGCATAGGGTTTCCAAGAAAGGATTAGAGGTGGATAGGGCCAAGATTGAAGTGATTGAGAAATTGCCACCCCCGCCAAGTGTCAAAGGTATAAGAAGTTTCCTTGGGCATCTTTGGTTTCTATAGGAGATTCATTAAAGATTTCTCAAAGATCTCAAAGCCTCTATGCCAACTCCTTGACATGACATCACATTCAATTTTGATGAGGCTGCCTTGAAGCATTTGAGAAATTAAAGATGGCATTAGTCACTGCACCTATTATTGTACTCTGATTGGAGTAAACCTTTTGAGTTGATGTGTGATGCAAGTGATTATCTTTGTGGGAGTGTGCTTGGCGGAGGTATGACAAAATTTTCATTGTATATATTATGCAAGCAAAACACTTGTAGAAGCACAATTAAATTACAACATCCTGAGAAAAAGAACTATTGGATGTGGTGTTTGCATTTGACAAATTCGGATCGTACTTGGTGGGCACAAAAGTTATTGTTTCACTGAGGACCACTCGGCCATCAAGTACTTGATCTCTAAGAAAGATGCAAAACCAAGACTAATTAGATGGGTTCTCCTCCTCCAAGAATTTGACTTGGAAATTCGTGATAAGAAGGGTGGAGAACAGTGGTGGTGATCATTTATCTAGGCTTGAAGGTGCGCGGTACATCACGGGGTGAAATATTAAAGAAATCTTTCGGATGAGAAATTGTTATGATATCTCTGCAAAAAGTGTAGCGCTATAGCGGTGATGCTCTTGATCCAGTGGTTTGCGGACATTGTGAATAACTTGGTGAGTAGAATTGTGCTGCTGGATCTAAACTATCAACGAGAGAAAAAGGTTTTCCATATAGTGAAGAAGTACTATTGGGATGAGCCTTTTCTTTACAAAAATGTCAAGATCAAGTGATAAGAAGATGCCTTGCGGAAGAAGAACAACCTCAAGTGTTAGAGCATTGTCATGCCTCACCATGTGGTGGACATTTTAGAGGAACGAGGCATTTGCAAAGGTCTGCGCAATGTGGGTATTCTTGGCCTACATTATTCAAAGATGCTCGAGGAATTGGTGAAGAAGCGTGAAAAGTGTCGAAGGGTGGAAACATCTCAAACAAGCATGAAATGCCCTTAACCAACATTCTAGAGATTGAACTCTTTGATGTGTGGGGTATGGATTTCATGGGACCCTTTCCTCCTTCTCATGGGAATTTGTACATATTAGTGGTTTGTGGATTATGTTTCAAAATGGGTTGAAGCCGTGGCTCTCCCCGATAATGATGCGAAGTCGGTTAGCAAGTTCCTTGAGTACATCTTCACGGATATGGGACACTAGAGCTATTATCGGTGATGAGGTTCTCATACGCAACAAGTTGATTAGTCTCTCTTGGGAAAATATGGGGTGAGGCATAAAATTGCCACTTTGCTTACCACCCACTGAACAAATGGGCAAGGTGAATTGTCGATAGAGAGATCGAGAGGATGCTTGAAAAGATGGTGGGACCTACAGAAAAGATTGGTCAATCCATTTGGATGATGCATTATGGGCTTACGAATGACCTTCAAAACACCTTTGGGAATGTCTCCTATGGTGGTGTTTGGGAAAGCTTGCCACCTCACTATTGAGCTACAACACAAAGCTCATTGGGCCATCAAAAAGCTCGACTTTGATTATGATAGAAATTTTGGTAGGGCAAGGCTCTGTAGGTTGAATGAGCTTGAAGAGATTAGGCATGCTTTGCCTATGAAAGTTCAGCAATCTGAGGAGAAGACCAAGGTGTGGCATGACAAGAAGATTGAGCAGAGAAGCGATTGAGGAGGCCAAGTGCTTCTTTTCAATTCAAGGCTAAAGTTGTTTCTGGCAAGCTTAAGTCGGATAGTGCGGACCTTTCAAATTGGTCAAGGTCTACCTCGTGGTCTTTGTGGATCTATATGATGAAGCAACCAACACTACTTTCAAAGTGAATGGGCAAAGAGTCAAAGCGGTACCATGGTGACAATGTGATGAGGACAAGACCTCAATTGATCTTCAAGATCCATAACATTAAAAGAAGAAGTCGGTGAAGACTCTTAAAGCAAGCGCTCTTGGGAGGCACCCCAGAAGGTTTCACTAACCAACAATTTTGTTTTAATTTTTTTATTATGCGGGAGGAAATTATTGTGTTGAGAAGCTGGAAGTGAAGGTCTAATGTGTGGCATTGGCGCTATAAGCGTCGAGATGTAATGCTTGGCACGAGAAAATAATTTTAATTTTCAAATTTGGGGCGGTTATCAATGGCGTGGCGTCTTGGCGCTCTGTTCCTTTCAATTGCTACACCACTATACACCCGTGTGAAAACCCCATCACTTGATCACTCGCCCCCATCGACAACGGTCACTTTATTACTTCATTCAATTCCCGATAACCTCTCGTTCAACCACTCCCTTCCTTTAACGCCTTTAGCAACCGTTGTTCCTTCTTAACTTCTCTAACCCCCATCGTTCCATAACTCCCGTTTCCTTTTCTCTCTACAACCAATTTTGCATTCCATCCCATAACTTCACATTCCTTTTCTCTCAAAACCCCCTAAAAATGGTGAAAAAAGCGATCGGTTGAAAACCCCCCTAGAAAGACCAAAGCATGAGAACCAGTCCTCAAGCTATGGACCCAAAAGATGATCTGCTCGCTATTGGAAAATGAACTTCATAGCGGAGAGGGTTTCAAAGCAGAGAAAGCCCCCACGATGTGTTCACGTCTACCGTTCTGACGTTAGGATGGCAAAAGTTCATCAAGCAGGAGAATTTGTGGTACCCCGGTGGTAAGGAATTTTACAAAGGGTATTCCTCCTCGAAGGGGAAAACCCCGAACCTATTCCATGGTTAGGGGTGAGATGGTGGATTTCGGTCCAAGTGCAATCACGAGCACTTTAAGCTAGAGCTACTCTGGAAAGGCGTTGGAGAAAAGCTAGATACTTGAAATTTTGTGATGAAATGGAAGAAGTAAAAAAAGAGAATTTGTGTGGAAGAAGCAACTTGGGAAAGATTTGGGTCAGAATTCAAGGTGAAAAAGGCATTCTTGGTGGATGAGGCTGCAATGTGGTTCACCTTTATCAGACACTCACTCATGCCCACCTCTCACACAACCAATGTGGAGAAGGGCCAGTTAATTGTCTTTGGATGCTATCTTGGAGGGTGAAAGCATCGATGTGGGAAAGATTATTGCAGGAGATTGAAAAAGTAGAGTAAAAAGCGTGGTAATCTCTATTTCCCATGTTTAATTACTGAATTGTGTAAGCAGGCTGAAGTGGAGATTGAAATTCGTGATGAAAGAAGAACTCCTCAAGGAGACATCCCTGCTATGTTCAAACCCAGACAAAGAAGTGCAAGCGCTATAGCGTCGATGCTATAGCGCTTAATCGATTGAAAAAGAACCGGCCGAAACACTATGCAAGTTTGTAAAGGCCAAATTTGAGTGGGAGAAGGCATTTGTGGAAAAGTTGTCAAGGGAAAAGAATTGATGGAACCTCACTGTGTTCCCGAGAATGGTTGATTGAAGAAGAGGGTGTCTGGAGCCACCTCGAAGAAGAAGAAAGAGGTCGCTAAAAAGGCCTCTGCGAGATAAAGAAAAAGGTGAAGCGGTGGCGGTGAGAGCCACGCTCTGAAGAAAATGAAGAGTCTGCTAAGAAAAAGAAAAAGGTGAAGCGTGAGGAGTCTCACGAATCTGAAGATTTGGAGGAGCTCGGTGAGGAAGATGAAGAGGAAACAAGGCGGCTAATGAAGGAGGTGAATGATTACGAGGAGGAAGAAGAGTCTAAGTGCGAGGAGCAATCACGGTGAGAAAGCCGAGAAAAGATGAAGGATCGAGAAAGTGAAGAATATGAGGAAATGCTGCTGACCCACACCTAGCCCTAGCGGACCACCTTCACCAAAAATGTCTTCCCCACGAGCCCATGACCAAGTCATTTCTGAACCCCTCAATGAGCCCACCATTCTTCCACCTATCGACCAAAGAAAACTCACCCTCAAAAACACAACAAACACCCGCTCCACGAGGCGGCCAAAGCGAAACACCTTTCCAGCCCCAGGTCGAGCAGAGCGGATCAAAAGCCCCACCACCACACGCGCAACCTTCTCCCCAAAATCCCACTGTTGACTCTGCTAGCGTTATAAGCGTCGATCTTATAAGCGCGCCTTGACCACGAGAAAAGCCCAGCGTCATACGTGTCGGTGCAACCAAATCTCTAAGCTAAAGCAAAAAGCCCGAAGGGCCCCGATCAAAAATTAACATTATTGCGAGTTTGGAAGAGAAGCTCGAGCTATGGTGATAATACTCCCGGAAGTAGCTCGAGGCCCATTGCCATCGGCACACGAGTCGTGGTTTGAAGGAGAAGCATGTTGCCATGAAGAGGCCAACATGCAGCGTCGCAAGAAGGAGCCACAGTGCCAAGCTTGCTTTGTCATTGAGGAAGATGTGATTGGGGAGATGAAGCGAGGAAGAAGCGGTCGAGAAGACAAAGGATGCGAAAGGAGGTGTGCGAGAAGAAAGAAGGCGCTAGCAAGTTAGCGAGAAATGAAGGCCTCTAAAGAAATGCAAGCCCCAGTGGTAAGCTATAGCGTCGATGCTATAAGCGCTGATCGAAGCGAGAAGAAGAAGAAAGGAAGAAAAAAAGAACATGAAAGCTGCGCGACCAAGTCGTGTCGATCTGAAGGACCAGTGCGGGTCTAATCGAGAAATAATTTTAATATTTTCTTTGTAGTAGTTTTAGTTGTTATGTGTGTTCCAATAAATTGTGAAAGCTATGGCGTTTGTCTGCGCTTCACCAATGTTAAAAGACTTGTTTTTATTTTGTTTTTGTGTTTGTCTTAGGCCCCTTCCTAGTCCATTAGAAGCGGTGAGGACCTTTGCTCACTTTTGTTTTGGGGAGGACCTAAAGTTATCGAGTGTTTCGTTTTTAACTATAGTCATTGAATGTATTCTCTTTGGGCTAGTTTTAGTGATGATTGTGTGAGTGAGTAAAGAGAGTCATGCTTTTAGATAAAATCTTTGTTTATTATTGCTCCTACACATAAAATCTCTGTGTAAGGAAAAACTTAGTTAGCCTAGGACTATCGATGCTTAGGTTAGTCTGGTTAACCAAGGTGACATCAAAACTTGACTAAAAACTTGAAGAGCTTTAGAAGCTAAGTTTGGGGGTGCTCGGATTTCATTAAGGCTAGGTACAAGGTCTTAGGGTGGCTAGTGTGAAGAAAGTCATTGTAAATTAAGTATATATATGTAAAAGTGTATTAGCTACGAAACAAAAGGCTGGGTTGTTCCGAAAAGGCCCACAAAAAAAAAGGTGCCAAAGGAACTTCGTAATGTGGGGGTTCTGATCAGTAAAGTTGTCAATTTATGTTCTGTAGCTATAGCATCAAACACTATAAGCGTCTGTTTAGTCAATAGGTTAGGAACACTAGCCACGGGCTGAAGTGTCTAATCAAGCCCTTTGTCATATGCAAGAAATCTCAGTACGTGTGAAAATGTTAGTCTAAGTCAATGTTTTGAAAGAAATTTTGGTGTCACCAAAGAAGATCACTCTTCCAGAGGCTAAGAAAAACTGAATCTAGCTAGGAATTGAGATAAGTCAGAGAGATCACACACACCTTATTGACGATAATGAGCTTAGAAGTTGATTAAAATGCATTGGTGTGTTGGTGTGAGTGTGAATCTGAATATTAGCCCGCGAGAATGTATTTGAATGAATGTGTTTAGAAATGAAATGTTGATCGGAGTAATGTGTGTTGTGCATAGGTGTCGGTTTGTGTTGCCTTTGAAAGTGTCATTACTTGGGGACAAGCAATGGTTTAAGTTTGGGGGTGTGATAACTCATATTTATATGAGTTATTTATACAACTTTAATCATTAAATTAAGTAAGTTCTCAAGTAATAATAGTATAGTATTTATTGCATTTCTATTAGTATTAGGAAAGGAAGGGCTAAACAACTGCTTTGCTATGAAATTGGCACATTTGGTGCCCTTGTGAATGTTTTGATGTATTTTGTGAGTAGTGCGGTGTTTTAGCTCAAAACGTCTAACTCTTATAAGCGTCGAGAAGGTAGATCGGTGAGCATCTAAAGTAAAAGTGCAATTTTGGCGCCAAGCTCATTAATCCGGACTCAGTATCCTGTGTCCCTTGTGCTTAGCGACATGCGGATTTTATTGGATATGTGTGGACACTTGGCATTGCATGAGTGAAGAATAGTGGAGTTGGTGAAAAAGCAAACATCAACTTTATTGACTTTTGAGAAGACATGCACCACATGCTGAGGGGTTGCATCATCTTCCTTCTTCACTTTTTCTTTCGATTAGAATGAGAGTTAGAGAGAGTTTTTAGAGAGAGAACTTGATATAGTCTTTTTCTCCATTGACACTTGAAGCTCTTAGATTTTTTATTTTTCTTCTTTGTAATTTTACGCCATTTTCTCACGGTGTAAGGCTGCTGCTGCTGTTCTGTGTCATCACTCGTGGATGATTAGGAGACATCAAGATTGTATCTTTTGCACTTGTGTTTTCCTTCTTACCTCTGATTTATACAAGTATGTTTGTTTGTGTTATTTTGATGATGCTCCACATGAGCTAAGCGCCTTGAGTTGGGTTGCTAGAACTTGTAATGAACCTTTAATATTACGTATGTAACTTTTTCACGTTTTGCGTTTTAATCCTTGTATTATAATTCTTCCAAACTTGTTTTATAGTTGGACACGTAACATAAGTACCTCTGTGGATTAGGACATGAACCATAGAAAGAACTCGAGGATTAATATGAGCGATAAGGTTGGTTAAAGACATTTAACCAATTTTTGCTTCCTCTAGACATAGAATTTGCAATAGTTCATAAAAGCAAATTTGTGGGATCTTGAATATCTGAGGGTGAACTTATTTAGAACCTAGACATAGTAGGCATCTTGTAATGAAACCACGGCGCTAGTGATTGAAAGGCACAAAACATTTCTATGGCGCTTAACGCTATAGCGTGTAGCGTTATAAGCGTCTTATTTACTGAGCGATTACTTAGTGAAAGCAATCCAACTTACTACTCTCATATCTTAAATTACTTTTTAACTTGTTACTTTAAACAATCTGTTTAAGCGAAGCGTTGCTACTTACTCATTTGCTACTTGTTCCACTAAGTGTAATTCATTTCTAAACTCTAAAATTAATCTCAAATCACTTGTGGAGCGAACTTTGCTTATCAATATATTACTTGTTGCGATTGTATGCAACTGCGCATTGCGCATCACCTTTTCGCACAACACTTACCTAATCTTCATGATGTTTTTCATTTATCGCAACTTCACAAGTATTATCCTAGTCCATCACATGTGATGGAACCAAATTCCATCAATTGAAGGATAACCTTGAGTACAAAGCTTTTCCTATAAGCATTGTGGATCGTAAGGTTAAAGAGCTTTACGAGAAAGGTATTCCATTAATGAGGTTGTTTGGGACGCAGTAACAGGAGACACGACATGTGCAACGTTAGAAGAGATTAGACAATAGTACCCATAATTATTCACAGATTGAGCAAATTTCGGGGACGGAATATCTCCAAGGGGATTGTAATGTAACATCCCAAATTCTAATACCTTATTGATATTACCATATTTTAGTAAGAGGAATTTCCATTTGGATGTTAAATAGATCTTATTTTAGTGTTTAAGCAAAAAATAAAATTGTTTCTAAGGTATTTGAGTGTTACTCACTAAGCGAGTAGAAGCTCTCAACTCTTGGTGACAAAAGTGACACGTGGCATGTTTTGGTAAGGCGATGATGCACTCCTTTCACTAAGCGATTGTTAGTCTCAAAGCCAGTGCGTAGACTAACAGACCTATGTAGACTAGGGTGGCGTTGTTCAGCGAGGGTGTAGATTTAAAGCGGTGAATAGGTATGTAGTCAACCATGTCTTTCTTCATTGTTGCTTGTCATAAGCTGGCTAAATAATTGGGAAAACTAAGTAAGTGTCATTTTTCACCTATAAGTTGGTTGAGCTTAAACTCGATTCTTCACTCATTCCACTCTCTCTCTCTCTCTGAGTTTTGTCTCTAGAGTTGTTCTTGAGCGTTCTTAAAGTTCTCTTCGAGGTTCAAGGTGGTTTGAGGTTGTATGGATTAAGCTAGGGTTCTGCTAAAGGAAGGCTACTAGCCTTTTAACGAGCGGGGAGAAAGATATCATATAACATCACGACAATTAACTTTAAATGGTCAATTAAAAATGTGTAAAATTACCTAAGCTCTACTAGAGTTAAAGAGTAAGTGATACTCAAAGATCATTCAACGACTCTTAGGAGTAATTTTAAGTGACTATTAGGTCATCGAGGACCAGTTAACACATATGAATTGTTATATTGTTATTTGATTGATTTCTTGTGATTTCTTTCTGTGCATTTAGGACCTATATTATGAATCTTGGTTCTCAAGGTTAGATTTGTAGAGAGGCATGTAGAAGAATATTATCAATGGATTTAGAGGTATGATTTTAGATGATAGTATATTGGTTTAGAGATATAATCTTACTAGGTAGAAGAATCCATATAGATTCCATTTTATTTTGTAATTAAAGGTCCACATCCGTATGTATGGGCATACACAGTAACCCAATGTGTTTTTTTACAGAGGAAGCTGCAAATAGGTATTGTTGCAAAGTATGTACACTTCCTTGGAGATGGTATGAGCTCCAGATCTTGTGTGATGGCCACATGCACGGTGGCTGGGAGATTGACGCCGAACATGGAATGACGCTCTACAGAGGAAGAGCAACATATGTTTATAGTTCACCAGGGTTTCCTGAAATGAGGATGACAAATAACTTGCGTATAATAGTGTGGCTACCTTCCATTGCATCTGGGTGGCACACAGAGTGGTACACCATGACTAGATATAGGTGGAGCTTCTCAGGAATAGAGTCAGGAATTCTAGGACGTATCGACGTCTATCCTAAAGTACCAGAACTGCCGTCAATTTTCCTAAAAGTACCAAGTACTTTTGAAGTTAGAGGAGTTGGGAGCCATGGTCTCTTTTATGTATAGTTATGCCAGTCTGTCGATCAGTAGTATATCAGCGACGAGAGTTTGGTGATGTATGCTTTGAAAAGAATCATGTGAGACCTGATGTTTGAGAGTCAATATCAAAAAAAGGTACCAAGGATATCACATGTTTTGGAAATTAAGATGCCTGCTACTTTACTTTTGAACTTAAATGCTTCTGGAAGCAATAACCTTTTTTGAAATTAATATATATATATATATTTCCCGCTCTGCAGATTGAAGTGTGTATTTATAAGTATTAAAATTTGTTTATCTTCGGCAAATTTTATTAGTGTATTTTGGAGTTATTGTTGACACCTAATTTTGCCAAGGCTACTTGGATGACGTACAATCGGCTAACCGAGGGTTGAGGATGATTCTAATTGACTATACATGACCATACGACTAAGATAAGCGGTGAGAGCGAGTTGAGGAGTCTTGATAAGTCTCCAAATTAAGTGTCTTTTGAAGTACTTACTTTTAGTGAGTTATTTAGCAATTTAGTTCTTGTTTTGAGCTATTTTCTTACCGATTGTTTTTTTATTTTAGATCAAGCCTTGAGCAAAAGTGAAGGAATTGGAGTGCCAAAATCATAAGGACTAGTGCCAAGCAAAAAGGTGCAAAAGAAACAAGAAATGACATAAATCTACTGATCGGCCCGGTAGGCACGATCGGTGTGTGTTACGCTTGACCAAAGTGAGTGGTGCGGCAAGACTAGTGCGTGTTCGCACGACGATTGTAGTGACTTTTTACCGTTGGAAGATCAAGTCATTGTCGGTGGCACGATTCGGTGCGTGTTACGGCATGACGGTGCACACTGCATCGGATGCTAAAACTATTACATTTTTCTCCTTTAAGGCTTGTAATGTGGTTTAACTCTTTTTGTCTCTTATCTTGGCCTATATAAAGCACACATTTCTAAGTGGTTAGGACCATGTTATGCTATTGCAAACACTACAAAAAGTTCACTTCTAAGATTTTATACAATTTACATTTCTCATTTTAAGTTCTTGCTTTTATATTCTTGCAATTTTATTTTCTCGTTCTTACTTTTCCAGCACCTTTACTTTCTACGTAATCTATTTCATTCTTTATATTTA